>CM034155.1:99151693-100351693 GCA_019776745.2 Taxus chinensis
GTATCCTGAATAGACCTCCCCATGTATGACAAATGGCCTCCCCTATTAGATGGCGGGCCTTCAGCCCAAAAAATTTTCTTTTGTGCACCCCCCGCTAATACTTGGTAAAAAAATTTAGGTCAATCCCCACCAATCGCGCTGCAGTTCCACCTCCACTGAGATGGTGGCATTCTGATTCGCATGGACAGACCTCCCATGGGGAAAATTTCCCTCCCAAACTCCGTTGAGCCATAACTTGCAAAATACAAGGAGTTAGAAGGAGAACTTAGCTGAGAAGATTCTCTATCTAATGAAACCATTTCCAGAACATTTGAGTGCCTGAAAAATAAAAAAATAAAAAAATCTTACTAAGGCACAAGGAAGGAAGGAATGAAGGGAGTTAGCCAAAAAATAAGCAAGGGCTTATTTTGGATAACAGTACCCATCACATATCTGTACCCGTCCCCTAACATATCATACCAGATATGTATCAGTAGGGTACGAGGGCTAGGGGACAAACCCTGGCAACAGAGGGCACATTAAATGAAATAATTTGATTGGTTAATGTAAATTGAGACCATGTAATGATGTTTAAATTCTAGTTTAAACATGTGTGGTGATATTTAGATATTTACTAAAAATAGTTTGGTGGTTAGTAGATTTTTCTCATTCCAATGATGGGATTTAGGGATTTTTTGTGCATGGAAAGTGGTTTTTGGTTGGGCTGACATACTTGGGTCACTTGTGACTGTTGTGGGTGATTTATATAGGATTTTTTTAAATATGATTGGGTCAAAATGAAGTAGGGAAACTGACCTAAATTGTAATTTGAATGAAGAATAGCAAGTATAAAAGTCAAGTTTTGGGTGCTTTTGTGAGCTAGAGTTGCATATGGAAAAAGTGTGACCTAGAGGAAAGTGTTTGAAGGTATGAAGGGATGAATTTAAGGTCAATCATATGTGTTTCAGTTATGAGGAAGATTTGGCAGCATGCTTTCAATATTTTAGAGGCAAGACAAGTTGAGAAGGAAGAAGAAGAGAAAGTTTGAAGACCTAAGGTTTGGACTAGGGTATGTGAGGTGAATATGTGATCTACATCAATTGTGGAAGTAGAGAAATTAGAGATCAAACACTTTCAAGTGGCTTAGTTGGTGATTGGTCATCCTATGGGGTTTTAGCCTCCTTGTGGGGTTAGGGATTCACTAAATTGGGGGGTTGGTGATCCTTGTAGGGTTAGTGCTCTATTAACTAGGGGTTTTGTGCTTCTTGTGAAGTTGGTGCTTCACTATATTGCTTTTATTTGTATAATATAAGTATAGTTTCAGTTTTTTTTCTTCCCCATGATGGTTTTCCACTTATCTTTTGTGTTTATGTGTCTCTTCTCTTGTGTTATGGTTGTGTTGGATGTATTTGCACACTAAATAAGTAATGTAAGAAAATATGTGAATGGTTAAATGTTAATGGTTGCTGATTTTAATGGTTAAAGAAATGATAAATCTTTAGGACTGATTCACCCCCCTTTATCATTCATTTTTCTTCTAACAAGAAATTCTATGAACTAAGAGGGAGTTGAATCAGTGTTCTTTAAAAAACTTTTGAAGCAATTTACAGCTATTTAATCATCTAGACTTAACTATCTTAGCCATGATAAGAATTACCATTCAACCATGAGAGAGAAAGAGAAACAAAGACACATGAATAAATTATGAGACATGATTCACTATGGGAAACCCATCAAGGGAGAAAAACCCACTAAAACCATAGAACAAGATTGGACAATTGTCTTATAAACTTATAATGATTTCACCACATGTTGGGAACCCACTAAACTTGAAGCACTCACTCCAATTTTAAAGCACCCACTCCAAAAAAAAACAAGAACCCACTTGAAAGTTTTCAAATTGTTAATTACAAGGAAGCACCCACTTCCAAATTATTGAGCAACAACTCATACTTTTGTCATAATAAATTTTGATCACCTTCATCACCTAGTTTCTTACACTAACAAATTTTGATCCTTATTTCATCTCACTTTCCTTCTCTTCTCTTCTCCTAATTTACCATAGCTTCAACACTCTTCTCACTCTCTAAAACTAGCACTCAACTCTCATCAACATCAACAACATTTAAATGATAAAAAATGATCTTATGTAAACAAGAATAACTTCTTGAGATGACCCTTGACCTTTCACTTACAAAGACTCTTCAAATAACTCACATGTCCATATTTACATGGAAATGAAGAGGACTTCATAAAACTACATTAAAGTTTGTCATTTTGCATTTCACATGTGTCATTTATGTCTTCATGATATGTATGATTCTTTTATTATTCCTTGAGGTCAAATGATGAGGTCTGAAGCCTTTATAATTGCCTGACAACCTAACACATCTAAAAAAATTCCATCTACCCCCATCAACTGGTTTTGTAACTGATAAAATTATTGATTTGTCTTATATTTCAGATTGGAATCTTTATTGTGGCAAATAATAATAGGTTGACACTTGTCCTCATGCAAGCACATTACAAATCTTCAATTTACTCCATGAACTCTTGACCATCCCATTACTCACCATTTCATTTGTCATGACACTATAACAACTCACTAGCTTGCTAGGTACATGTATATCAAGAATGCAATCAAGGTCTTGTTGATAGGAAACCTCTTTTGTTTTTTGTTTTTTTTTAAATGAGCATAGGTGAAGTGAGCATTTAGGAAGTCTGCATCAAAAAACAATAGTTTGGTGTCCATCAGATCAAATCTTGAAGGTACTTTTATAATAGTTCAATAAACTCTTGTATGCACATATTTACCTCTTCAAAGGTTGGGCTAGACCATGCTCTTTCTCATTTAATAATGACTCCAAAAGTGTATTTTAACACATGTATGAATGTTGTTCATCTCATCAAAGAAACAACTTGCTTCACTCCATAACTAGTCAACTAAAAACTTGCATGTTTTTCAGGACACTCAAGAAACCTTATCAGTATCAAGAACCCAGTTTTTATTCACTTTGAATCTAACACCTTGGGAGCATATTTTAATGATCAAATTTTGTAAGGAAAAATCAAAGATAAAATCTTCTTCATCTTTAGATGCTTTTATGCATGACTTGAGTGTAAAAGGAAACAAGAACATCACTATTTTTTCAAGTTTATTGGCTAGGTAATAAGGATTGTTAAAGAAAAAAGAACTTGAGACTTCAAAATTATTCACAAAGATAAACCATGACCTCAAACTAGTCATGTTGGACCTATATCTAATGATCATGATCATTTCTCACTTCAAATTTAAACTTTTATATATAAACCTACTTCAAACACTATGATTGATTTGGCTTAAAGTCTAATTTGGTAGTAGAAGAAGAAAGTTGGCTATTTTATACAATATATGTAAGATAATTGTATAAAATAATTCATGAACACTTAGAAAACATCATGTATTAGATTTCATTGTGGGAGATTCATCTTGAAGCTATCCAATCAGAACTGTATGGAATTGTTTTTTCAAAACATTATAAAATCTATATAGTACCATCTCACCTGTAGAACAAAAATACCATCAACATGAACTATATATTTTCCTCTACACTCCTAAGTTATTTTCACATCTTTTACAATTGATTTGATGCCCTTAAGAACCACCTTTCTTCTATCACTAAAAAATAAGTTTTTGGAGAAGGTATGATCACTATTAGTAAAATAAGAGAACTTTTTGTTTCTTAACCAAATGACCCCAAACGTTTTGAAAAATTTATGTATATTAGTGCTTTTCAAAAATTCCTCTTATTATTTATTTGAACGAGGATTTTAAATTTTTATTGGGTGCTAAGAAGTTAGGTCATTTTTTTAACATGCCTAGTTAAACCCGGTTTTAGTAAAATTTGCATAACTTTAACAAAAATTATACTTAGCTCCTTAAATTTGTACCACACCTTGAAATATTCCTCCTACATGATTTCTAATGACCAATTTTTATTATTTTTCTCTAAAAATCTATGTACCATCTCATTTGTGCATCATTTTCTCTCTAATTCTGAGCAAGTGTGTTATATATACCTATATAGGTTCTCAAATCACCTTCTTAATCACTTGTGAAGCCTTGTACACCTCATATACCACCACATTATGCCCATTCCATCCTTATTTTACATCATCATTCCTTGGTTCATCATCCTTATTTGTCTACTAGGCTTTTCTTCACTGAAAAACCTCAAAATTACCATCTGCATGCCCCTCAAGCATGATTCTTGACATGATAATCCTCCTATGGATGTTATACCATCTCATACTACTCCAACCATGCTTTATGTACTTTGTGTTGATCCATTTTTCATGTTTCCATGCCAACTTGCTTGACCTAAAACCAGGATTAAGCTTAGAGATGTCTGATTCTTCTTGAATTTTCCATATTTTCTTGTTACTAACTCATTTAAACTTCACACACATCTCATGGACCACATTTAACATTATGGAGTCTTCACACAACCTTGGGAGGAAACATTCACACACATTGTTTGATTGAACGTGCACCTAGACCATACCTGAACACCTAAGCTCATGACTTGACATCTCATGAAGACACTTGGTATACTTGGGAAGACACATAAACCCCTTGAACATCATATGATATCACTAACCACTTGACATAAATGAAAACAGATGACTATGAAATCCAACAATCTCCCCCTTTGTCATTGATGGCAACTACCACCAACCATACCTACACCTACAAGACCTTTTTCACATGTTTCTTTGTTCACTCTCCCCCTTTGACATCTATGAAAAATCTACTCTGAATAATTGACATCAAAACAATGACAACCAAGACAACAATGATTACAGGTAGACTTAATTTTTCACATACTCCCCCCAGGATTGTACTCTTCCTTATTGATTCCAACTAGCATAAAAGTTGATTTATGGTCCTATTTTTGGCATTGAAATAGCTCCCCTTAAGAGTGTATACCTCTTACTTGTCTTCATCTTGATTTTAGATAACCTCATAGTCTTTTCCTCTCAAGAAATCATTGCAAAGTCAGAAAATTCTACCTTCATACCCTATTTTCTCAGTATTTAGCATCTATAGCATCTTTTAATGACTCCCTTATTGGTTAAACTAAGATCCCCCTATACTTGAATAACCTCCTTTAAGGGGGAAAATCATTCTTGACAAGCCAAATTTACAGAGGCTCTTAACATCTCATTATCTCTTTCTCAAACTGATATGTGGTTCCCCATTACTGATATTCAATTACTTTTATCTTATCTTTGACACTCTCTAGAAGCTTATCCATCTCTTTAAGCATACTACCAATTCTCCCCCTGGGTACAAGCCATCTTCATCTACTTGGGAACACAAAATTGTATCCACAAAGTATGATCATCATATCAAAGGATTAGTTACAAGTTTTGGCAAAGTTCTAAAGATATTTTGTAGTGTTCTCAACAACATTTAGCACCAATTCCAAGATATTGAAACAAACTTTACCAATCATGCCTCTACATCACCTTCTATTTTGGAATATTCTAGTTTTGAAATGTTCATTACTATATGGACATATTAGTCATGTTCATTGTTGTGAGATTAGGAATGCATCATCCAAACTTTGAGAGTGGGCAACATTCATTCATCTACATATTTACAAGGTGTATGTCACTATTTTTTTAGTCAACTTGTATCATTTCGCCACCAAATTTATAATATCCTGTCATCTTCAATAACTTCAAGGGTTTTTGAGTCTTTATAACACTTCATCAAGCACTTGTAGGACACTCCAATACATTATAAACCTTTCAATTTCATGACTGTACAGGGTAGATAGAGAGGGTACATTCAATTTAGATATGTTTTTACCTTTCTACTCAAATTAATGCAGTGAAATAATAAAAACAAAACTGAACTCAGAAGACATGGGGTTAAATGATACCTATAGAGATGGATGTTGATGTTTGATTGAAGTTGATTAAATCAGGATTGATGTAAATAGTCCTTTCCTGCAAAGCAACCTATTCTCAAAGACATTAATAAAAATGATTAGCTAATTAGAAAGGCGAGCAGCTCAGAAAAGGAAAATTCCAAGAATCCAAAAAGGCTTCCTTGGAGGATGTCAGCTCGTATTTAGACAATTAAGTAGATTTAAAAAGAAATGATATGGATGGAGATAAAATATATACAATCAAAGTAGATATGTAGATAGAAGGGGAGAATATCTAGAACTCCAGATGGATAGGAAATTCTTGTGCAACTTTGAAAGTGTCCCAAGCGAGGGTAGATGTAATTTGGACACGTTCAAACTATTTGTGCCAAAAATCCTTGATTTCTTGTTCAATCTCATAAAGGAATTCAAACTGGTCCTCGATGTCTTGATCAATATCAACAAATCATATGGTGCAAAGTGTGAGATCATGTAAGATGTTGTATTGTTCCAAAAAGAAGGGGTGCTGGACTATCGGAAGGTTGTAAATGTCGGTAATTAGATGTGAGTGATTGGGTACTACCATCTAATATAGATCGATGCTTGGAAACAATAATTTTAAATGAAGAGAATTTGAGAGAACTGAAAAAAAGTTGATAAAATGGCAGGTTTTGGTAAGAATCACTGACGATTAGGCCAATCACTGATGTTTAGGAGAATCATTGGTGATTTCAAATAATTGTAACAGTTTAATAAAAAAATAATGTTTGTTGATACAGAGTGATGTTTGAGATTAATTTAAAGGTTAAATGTGACTAGAAAGAAGTAAAGGATGATAATAAAGTTACCTTGGATTGATGTGAAGCTAAAAGATGCCTTAAACATTTGTTTGGAGAAGATTTGAGTTGACTAGGAATGTTCTAATGTTTCCCATAGCCCAGGTGATCAAAGCTATTATTCAAATTACTGGAAAAGACTTGATAATGATTTGATCATGTTTAGTGCTAGCCTTGATGCCTTTGTGTTGACTGATGGAATGTAAGATAATAATTCTTGAGATAAAAATTTGGCGCTCGAAGATTCAAAATTTGAGGATCCTAGAGAAAGAGTAGAGAACTACTATCTATAATCATTGTCGATTCAACTGAATCACCGATGATATGGGTTTTTTGGGATTTGAGTGGTAAAGTAGTTAAAACCACTTCTAAGTGAAGTTATTTGGTTTTAGATTTTGGGTAAATGTTGAGGGGATGTTGTTATTTGAGGTGAAGAGGTGAAATGGTTATGAAATAGCTGTGTTTTTTATTTGTTTTATTTCTCTTTTGGTTTTCAAGTGGTTTTCAGGTGGTTAAGTGTAGATGTAAAGAAGTTAGGGATAGATTTTACAGTTGTGTATAATATTTACACTAGGTAAATATGATGGAGGATTTTAGAATTAGGATAGGGGATATATCGAAATGATGGGTTTGATTAATGTATAGTGAAGATAATGTAAGTGATTAAGAAGTGTGATTTTTTAAGTGTCTACATTTTCCCCTTTTGTCGAGTATTTTAGTGTAAGAAAAGTGCTAGACAAAAATGATGATAAATTGATTTGTATTGGTGATCCCCCTCAAAATGGGTTGACTACAACACAATGTAAGGAACACCAATTTGATAGGTTGGTTGGGTAAGTTTGACATGTATTTTGTTTAAACATTTCCCCAAGCCGGGGTATCAAAACGAGGAATGCTACTATGGAATCAAGCGATAAGGGGAACCAAAGGGTCCTTTAGCTATAGAAATATGATCTGTAAAGGTCGGTTGTAAGGATGGGGAAGTCGTATGATGGGGGGCCAAGGGGATTGCATCCCATATACATATGACATATCTCGAGATGATGTGTTTGTTTGATATTTAATGTTTCAAGGATTGGGGTCCTTTTAAGTGTGACATTGTGTTGAAAATATGGGGTAAATTGATGTTGATTTTGACAAAATATAGATAAATGTGAAAATGGGGGAATTACTGGTGATTAGGGAAATCATGGGAGATTGTTATGAATCTCCAATTATTCAAGGAATCATCAGCGATTTAGTCAAAAGGTTTTTTGGGGCTATAAAATCAAAGGGCAGTGAAGAATAGTGTATTGTTACAACTACATTCACACAATTTGGGAGAACGAGTGAGCTAAAAATAGTGATTAAGAGGGTGATTGAGAGAAAAATAGTGATGACATCTTCAACTAGACACAAGAGGCCCACAAAGGTAGAGGTGAGTCCTCAATTTTATTTTATTTAGATGAATTTTGTTGGTTTTTTATTTGTTCGTCATTTTTTCATGTACTTCAGTTTTGTTTGGAAATTGTAAGAATTGTTAGAGATTCACAGCAATCACTGGTGATTTAAGTAAATTTATAATGATTGGTTTGATTTATCTATAACTAAAAGGAATGATAACAAGATCATACCAATCCAAGAACTCAGATGCTAATCAAACACCACAATCAATAAGATGAAAGAAATTCACCAGAATAACTTTACATAAAACTTTACAAATAAATGAGTAGAAATATCATATATTATTATGGAACTCAATGAAATACAATGAGAATGGACCTTGCTTATATAGGAAAGGAATAACAATCTAATAACAAGTCAAGGTAGTAGATCAAGCCATAAATCAAGGAAAGAACTAGTCATCAAAGAAATAGTCAAGACCATAGATTTAGGAAAGAACTAGACATAAAGGATCTAATCAATACCATAGATCAAGGAAAGAACTATTCAAAACCATAGATCAAGAAAATAACTATACCTAACAACTATATAATATCCCCCTAATATCTAAATAAATAAAAACAAATATCCACACACATAAGTGAGTGAGGATAAATACAATAAAGGTAAATAAAGTAGGTGAACATGAGCTAAGGTAAATACCTACTCTAACAGTAACCAATATTTTTTTATGGAAACTTATGTTTTAGATAGAATTTTTGAATATTTTTTATAGTGAAGTGGATTTCTAATGTTGTTTTTTGTGTGTAGGTGGATTTGAAGTTGACCCTTCGAGACAACATACTGATTATTTTAGACGACGTGTGGGTAGGCATGACAAATGATGATTGGGCACATGTAGAGGTAGTGGGATTTTTGTGGATGAAAGATTATAGGCAGATCTATAGATGTAGATATTTTTTGTTGGCATTGATGGAGAGGTGGAATCCCGCCACCTATACTTTTTAGTTACCAATAGAGAAGATTATTATTATAGTAGAGGATATCCACAAGATCATGACATTATTTGTGCATGGAGAGGTTATTTATACTATGGTGATTCTGAGAGAGATGGTGCTATGTGGAAGTTATATGAGGATGATTCGGATGATGTGAAGCATTCATTAGGAGTTTTCACTTATCATTCTTTGTATTTTCCATCTAGAGACGGGTGCACACGAATGAAGATGATGATGATGACTATTTCATGTTTTTCTCTCCTTAATTTGGGGGAGGTCAATTTTTGTGGATGATGAAAGGAGTAGTGGCTGAGATTATGGAGCATCGAACTGGTTTTCAGTGTGTACTAATACTATTAGCACATATTTATAGAGAGTTATGGGCTTGGAAATTCCACAAGAGGTTTGGTATTGATGTGGAATTTTCATTACATTGTTGGGCATATAAGAATTTAGCAATTTCTTGACCGCAGGGTTTTCCACGTGATGGTTTCATGGATAGGCATGTTGGCTTCATGATATGGAGAGAGGATAAGTTTCAGGCATAGAGGATGAGGAAGGTGAGATACTATAGAGAGATTTTCATAGGATTGCAGGTAGGTTATGTAGTATGGAGGCCTTTTGTGGAGTTTTCTGAGTGGTCATGATATGAGCATGAGCTTTTTGGGACACAAAAAGAATTTTGGGTACAGACTAGGAAGGGAGGGGAGAATGAGATGATTATATTTAGTCATGTCAGATGACAGTTTGGTCTAATATAGAATGTACCTGAGGAGCTTTTTCCTTATAGATGGGAGGATGGGGATACATAGACTCCCAAGGTAGTTCTAGAGTGTTCATTTTTTATAGTAGAGGAGTACAGGGCTACGGGTATAGACTAGGATGGGAACTTAGTTCCTATTGATGATGCCAAAGTGATTATGGGCTATGGTCAGTGGTGGACGAGAGCATATGTTGAGTTAAAGAGGACTAGATTAGGAGGAGAGTGTGTTCTCAATTAGAGGGGGCATAGGAGGTGGTGAATGTTAGTGATGATGTTGAGGATGATGAGGATGAGGGGGACTTGATGGGTGAAGTGACACAGTTGATGGAAAATAAGGCCACAATGGAGGCTGAGAGGGATAGTCTGAGGGGGGAGAGAGAGAGAGAGAGAGATGATTAGTTGGGGTGAGGGATATATTAAATTGAGAGAGAGATAGTGTTATAGTTGAGGGAGATGGACTCATATCATAGTTGGCACAAGTATTACCTGATCGATATCGGTACCATCAGTAATGAGACACTTTGAGGAAGGCTCTAGGAATTATGAGGTATTCTATATTAGGTGCAGAGTTGACAGATCGCTCGCAAGCTAGTAGTCAGATGGGGGCACAGATTATGATTGGTGTTTCTCACTATCAGTCCTTGTATACATAGTTGTCATTTTAGGAGGACATGGTTATACATTAGTTATCTAATGCAGTGGTATATGCACATCATTTTGCATAGCGAGGGGTAGTGCCCATTGCGAGTGTAGGGAGTGTAGGCCATCCACCTCGGGGTCCAGGTGGAGGAGTTGGTTTTGGTGGGGGTCCTCAGGGAGGTGATGGTATTGCTATCTATGTCAATGAGATTCTAAGAGATGTCCATTTTACTAGAGATTTATTTTGTGTATTTTGATTGTAGATTTTGATATGTATACAACTCTTTTGTGAAGCCTCTTATATATGTGATGTACGGAGACTTCTTGATTAAGTATTTGGATTTGGATTATATGTATGTGATGTGGTTGTGATTTGTTCTATTTGATTTTTGTGTCTTGATGATGATATATGTGTTGATACATGTTTGTTTTAATATTTTATTCAATTGACGTGTCTATGAATTTTTAAACATGGAAAATATTAACTATATGTTTAATGTTAATTGTGATTTAGATGATGTATGATATGACTTAATATGTGATAAAAAAATTTTTTATCAAAATGTATTCTATCTTTTTGAAGTAGGAGTAAAAAATGGATTAATTGTTTTGATATGGATCTGATACATACGTGATGAGTAAAAAAATGTGAAATCACTTGCACTTTTAGCCTTTAATAATGTTAACACAAGACTATCTGTGGGTAGTGATAAATGTGACCTCAGTTGCAGAAATGAAATTATTATATGTATCTTCATAAGAAAAGAAAGGGGTTTGGAATGTGGAGTTCATGTGGGAAAGAGGGTTCTCTTTTCTAATAGCTTTATAGAGGAATTCCCCAACTTTACATATTTTGATTTTTGACGCAAACTGATCAATTCAAGAAGTTTTCTTAAATGGGAAAATTGATTGATACGGGAAGTTTTCTTAAATGGGAAATTTGATTGATGTGGGAAGCTTTCCTAGGATGATTTTGATACTTTGAGTTTTTTAAGGCAAATCTATGTGGGAAGCCTTTTTACAGAGGAGCCATCCTTCGAGGGATTGGTCTACAACTTTTATTTTACAGATATCTGTCCTTCAAGGGATTGGTATATGCTTTTGATTGATAGCTATCCTTCAAGGGATCAATCTATTTTTTATTTTTTATAATATGGTTTTGAAATTTAAAATAGATTTCCTTTGAGGGATCATTCTATTATTTTTTATTTTTGATAAAGGGCATCCATAGATATTTTTTATTTTTTATTTTTAGCTAAGGGAAAACCCTACTAGACTATTTCAAGGAGGGGAAAGATGTGTACATGGCCTACACATACGTGCCCCATGACATGATTTTAGTTGGTACAAGGTTAGATGGATGTAATTATTATGGGGTTATTTCTAAGGAGGAACTTATCCAATGAAATATGTGATGAATAGATTTGTGGTTCTCATCTTTAAGGTTTGTAAGGAAAGTGACATGCTTTCAAATCATTATGGAAATGAAATGACTAGTGGATGGCGTGAGAGATATTATATATAACTATTGTCATGATGATCAAAGGTTAATAGTAGAAAGGCCGTAAGTGCAAGGCATTCAAAGGTTCCTTTTCAATTTCACCATTAAGGGAGGCTAAACGATAAGCTCCCGACCCATACTTGTGAGTAATGACATATGGACCAATCCAACTAGGGGAAAACTTTCCACATTTACTCCATTCTAAAGTAGTGACATTTTTATTTTCCTTGAGAACGAGATCACCAATTTTGAAGTCACGTTCTTTTAAATGTTTATTTTATGCTCATTTGACACGTTCTTGATAAAATTTATGATATTCAAGTGCCATTACAAATTTTTGTCTAGTAATTATAGTTATACAAGACAGTCGTGTCTATTTTCTTCATCGGGGATAAATTATTTGAGTGATACATGGAGTTATGGGATTTTAACTTCAAGGGGTAGAACCCCCTCGGAGAGGTATACTAGAGATAATGGCGTAGAACATGTAAAGGTACATATGCTAATTCGATAAGCCCAAAGATAAAATAGGATTTGAAGATGACAATTCCTTCCTGCATCATCTACTATTTTCATGAGGATTTTATGAGTGTTTTATTAGAGGCTTTAGCTTGTCCATTTGCTTAGGAATAATATGGTGATGAAAAACTAACTTTTGATTTGAAGGCATCACATATTTTCTAAAAATCCTTATTTTTTAAGGATTTTCCATTATATGTGACAAGATTATGAGGTACACTGAAGCGGTATTGATAAATGAAATTGATGGTTGGTTGTGCTTTAGTTGAATTCAAGGGGATGGTCTTGATCCATTTTGTAAAAAATTCAATAGTTGTTATGATAGAATGATGTTGTTAGGATGATTTAGGATTAATAGTGTCAAAGATTTCTAACCCCCATTGCGAGAAAGGCCATAGATTGTGAGCAATTTGCAAAGCCTGACTAGGGAAATGGATAAGATCTAAGTGTTATTAGTGTGCTCATGTAAAATTTAGAAAATCTATTAGAAATGAAACTAAACACTAAATGTTTCAAATCCTTACACCAACCTAACAATAAACAATCATGATAAGATCTAAACAAGACTAAATCCTTTAAACATGCATATAACTTTTAAATAAAATCAAACTAACATGTCTAACTTAACTCTCTACTCTTTGAATTCTAATTAAGATGAACCTAGAAGATCCTAGCAATCAGTTTTGATTGTTCTTTGCTCCCAAAAATAGTGAAGAGATCTCTCCAAGTTAGCTACAAGGTCAAGCTTGGATCTTCCCTTACTAAATAGATTTGGAGTTGATGGATGTAAGATGGAGGATCTTTCAACAATGGAGTATGGCCAAGATCAAATGTCTTATAGCTCAAATATACCACAAATGAGGTCTAATTCCTTTCAAAAGTTTTATGATATTTTTCTATGTAAACAAGGTGTAAATTTGAAAGGGAGGGATGAGCCTTGTATTTATAGATTTCCATTTGGGAAGATCTAAAATTATAGTGCATGTGGGATAAAAGGTAAGTCTAAAAAGCACTTTTTACAAGTCAAATTTTATTTAGATTAGGATTAGAAGATTTTTAACATTTTAGGATTAATTAGGAGTCCAAGTAATCTTAGGAAGCTTTCTAGTAGCATATGAACATGGTTTTGATAGATTTTAAAAGTTCTGGAAAAGGGAGATAAATAGTAAGAAGTTTTATTAGCTAAATGCAAGATAAGAGGCTTAATCAGCATGTAATTATCTAATTAAGAGGATTATCTCTAATAAACATATTGTAAATTGGCATCTTGAGTGTGATAGAAGCATAACTAGATAATTAAGTGTCGTTATTTAGACTAGATGAGGAGGTAAGAGTGTTGTTAGTGAAATTTAAGTAGTTAATTGCTATGATCAAATTATAGGTGTCTATATTTGCCCCTTTTGGGGTGGCGTAAGTAACGTCACTTCAAAGATAGTATACAAACACAAAAAAATACAATTTTTTTGAAGGAGTGGAAGAAAAATTAGTAGAGTGAAGGTTTCCCCCTCAAGTTCTGATGGGGTGATGGAAGAGGTTCAATCGACAATCGAAAATATGAAGGTAATAAATATAAGATGAAGGAGGTAATATGCCCCTAGAAAAAGAGAAGAAATGGAATATAGAAGAAAATGAGTATGAGGAAGGGGGAATGAGCTAACATTCATCCAATTCTATGTAAACAACTTAATTTTTATCATATTGCTAGTGATCTTCATCATCGGTCCTTATTAAAAATGCAAGCATACAACAAAAGTGTAGAATGACATGAAAATCCATAGTACGAACAAATGTCTGTGCTAAAACACCAACTCTGTGCAACAAAAAAAATGTAATGCATTACAAGAAAGTAAAATGATGCCTAACTCCATGCAACATACATAATCTAATGCAATACAAGAAATTAAAATGATGCCTAACTCCATGCAACATACATAATGTAATGCAATATGAGAAAGTAAACAAGCTAACCTAACAGAGAAACAATTACAAACAAACATACTTAAACCAACAACATCTAAGATAGTTGTACCTATGCTTTTGTTATCGAGCTTCAATTTTGACCTATGTGAATTAACAAAAAGGGTAAAAAATGGTGCCCTAAGAAAGGATACATGAAAGGGGAATAACGTACACTTGGGTCCTATGAAAAGTAATCGTGCACTATGAAACAGTACCAAGAAACTCATTGTGCCCCAGAGTACATACATAGTAAGAAAACCAACTTTTTTAATGGGGGTAGATCCAGATGATCCGTAAGTCACACACATGAACAGGTGAGAACAAAAGAGCGACGTTTTGTAGGATTATTTTCCATTTTTAGAAGTTTTCTTAAACATATTTGAATGTTTTGAATTTTCTAACATATTTGAATGTTTTGATTTTTCTAACATATTTGAATGTTTTGATTTTATAACATATTTGAATGTTTTCAATTTTCTGACATATTTGAATGTTTTGATTTTTATAACATATTTGAATTTTTTTGTGATTTTGAAAGTTTTTTGAAGCTATGTACAGGAAGACAAAGAAGCATGGATGCCCCCAGTGATAGATGGGATGTACAAGGGAAAAATTCCACGCGTATGTGCAAGAAAGTGAAGATGTGAAAATTCCCCAGTGTTACGTGGGATTATTCAAAGGAAAAATCTTCACACGCAGAGGGTTGGATAAGGGCCAATATGGATAGGTTAAATCATGGTGATGAACCTAAACCAATGGTGTGTAAGGAAGGATTAAGGATGCCCCCAGTGTAAGCTAGCCAAGAAACACATGATAGAAAGGATGTAGAAGATTGTTTTTGTTAAAGGGGACAAAGGTGTTCGTAAACATGGAAAAAATGCAATCTTGTACACATGGATGTTTTGAACAAAGTAGAAGAACAATTTGAATGTTATGAACGTAACTTAGAATCCTTGTCATGAAAAATTGATTAGCCAAAGACACGAATCATTAGAAAATATACAGGTTAGAGAAAGATTCTAAACAAGGTCTTAAAAAGAAGAAACTTGGTAACATACTAATCCATTTTTCTCATAGAGATCAAGTGTATGCACGTGGAAATTTATTACCTCTTGGAGGGAAGATTTGATAGACAACAAGTGAAGACACCCTAGCCAATGTGTAGGAATGATTGATTTTCAAAGTTGATTTTATGAATGGATTGTGGAAGGAGAGACATACATTTCTCCACTAGCATCCATGCGTCCATAGCCCTGATAGATATGTATTTTATTACAATCGGAACATTACTCTACTACCAGTCAGACATCCATAGCCTGGTAGAGATATTGGAAATACCCCAAGAGAGAGTTATATATCAATTTTCTTTTTTTTTAGCTTTTGTTTTTGATTTGATTGATTTTTTTTCTTTCTGAAAACTGTATTTCAGCTCTCTCTTAATTTAACAAGGGGTTAAGAACCATTGATGGGTTGATGGAAGGATGTGGAAGTGATTGTGATGAACAACATTGGCTAGTGTCAAAAAATATATCCAAAATGTTCTTTGCAACAAATTTATTAGATGTTGATTGTGATAGGATCTCTAAGAGGTCAGTCATTCTTTAATTTACCAAGGTGATGAAAGACCAAGGTCAAACAAATAACATAGAGATAAATGTCACAAAATGTGTGTGAATAGGCTAACCAAAATATCATCGAAGGGATGAAAATGGTAGGAAGACTTACAAAAGAAGAACAAGAAAGGGAAGAAATAGCATCCATGTGTATGCAATACCTGATTCCAATGTGTGTTCATTTACCTTTGATTTTATCGAAATGTTTTCTCATTTTTTTGTATTTTATGTTTTCTGAAAGATGGGATCAACAAGGTTACTTGGCGTGACAAGATCCAACAACAATGTTCTTGATTTCCTTGATAAGGGAGATTATCATATTATCTCTAATCTCGATAATCGTGGTGAGATCATATTAAACAAATGACTGTGATTTATCTTGAAACATGGATTTTTTATGTGGGAGCTTGATTTCCCTATCCAAAGGTTTATGCACTTTGCAACATAATTGATGGTTGTACTAGTGTGCATCCTTGAATTGTGTTTGATTTTGAACCTTATTGTTGTTTGACTTGTTGAGAGCTTTGGATCTCTTGGAAAATTTTTATCTAAGCTTGATGAAGAAACTATCTAGGTTTCATATAAGCTAATGTGTGACTTGTCTGATCCCGAGAAGTGGGAGAAGAAAGTGTACATTTATTATTGATTTGAGGAAAAGGAAACAGTCCAAGAATTGAAGAGGATGGGCTATTAGGAGGTGAGCCAAAAATAGAAGATGGAAGGCTACTGGGATGTGGCCCGGAAAATAGAGGATGATGAGTAACTCAATAGTGAACCATAAAGGGAACATAAAGGGCTACTAGGATGTGGCCTGAGAATAGATGAAAATGAGATTCTAGGATGTGGTCCAAGAATATAAGATGAGGGACTACTCAGAGGTGTCCTATAGATAGAAGAGGATGAAGGGATACTAGGAAAAGGCCCAAGAATAGAAGATAATAGGCTACCAGGAGGTGACCCACAAGTAGAAAATGGAGGGCTACCATGTCATGTCCCTAGAATAGAAGGTAACGGGATACCAGGAGGTGACCCCCATATAGATGATGAGGGACTTATTAGAGGTGCTCCACATATATAATAAGATGACGGGCTACCAGGTGGTGATCCAAGGTGAAATTGTGATTGAGGAATTATGATAGGTAAAGAATTACTGGGTAATAAGAAGATAGGTCATGGATCAATGCCAGACCTCAGGAAGTTCATCACATAATGAAGACCGTAAGAAGATGGAAGAATAAGAGGAGGATCGACTTTCACTTATCCTAGGATTTTCCTCTATTTTTTGATGAAAGGAATCAAATTCTTCCCCACCATATGCGTAATGCATATCAGAGGTATAAAGATTGACTTCTTGCTCATGCAACCTTGTAGGGGAATATCTTCATGTACCCCCACATAATGCTCCAATTGCTTCTTCAATTCTAAAATGAATCAAACAATATGAGTGGTTGTTCTTCGAAAATAGTAGGTTGATTGGAAGAAATGAGGTTCAACTGGTATGGAAGGTATCTATAAGATGTTTGATGTGGGGAAGGTTTGACCTCATTATGCATCCACAAAGGAATTGGATAGTGCATCAAAAATATATCTTACCGCATCATTTCTTATGAATGGTTTGACATGGACACAAACATCAATCTTTAGAAGATTGATGAATACAGAATAAGGTATGATCAACCTGACCCAAGGGCTAAAGAGGGATTGGATTTTGATTGATAGAAGAGGATGACTTGAGAGATGAGGTATATTTGTATTGATATGTCTTACAAGTGGAAGAATATGGCATTTATTTTCCTAGAACATGACATATTGTTGGGAAATCAATAGGATCATTCATCTAGGCAGTATATTTTTGATGTATGGGTCGATTTGGATGATTGACTAGAGGAACTTCAAGTTAGAGAGCTCTTCGATAGAGGAAGGGGTTGTTGAGGGTACTGATCAAAGGGGTCCTATAGAGGAAGGGAGGACCATGACTCTATGGTCAAATTAGGTGTTTGATTAGATGGACTTGGAGTCACACGGATCTTCAAATGAAGAAGTCATTGTTCAAGTGACTGATAAAGGGAACCCTGCAAAGAAAGGGAGGACCATGACTTAGGATTCAAATTAGAGGAATCTAAATAATAATTCAGATTACAATAATCATGAGACCGAGGATAATAAAAATAATAGTTTGGATTAGAATCATCAAGATCACACCCCCGACTATGATATGAAGGTGGGGAAAGGGATAACCAAATGAGATTTCTAGCGCGTAGAATCAACCGAGGTTTAGTCATGATAGGCATCTTTTAATGTGAATTCCAAAACCTAGGTTCCCTATTGTTGTAAGTGTTAGGAACCATGGATTACCCCTACCATGATTGATATCTTAACCTGCTTCTTTAACTGAAGTTTTTAAACATTTGTATGTGACTCCTGTTTTAAGACGGTATACTCTTCTAAACTATTGATCATGTTTGTTTTAGATGATATGTTTTATCTTCTAAATCAAATGTAATCTTACTTTGGCAATGTTGAACTGATATTGAATTGTTTTGTGTACTCATCATGCTGAGATTTGAAGTACAATCTGTGAATCCAGGTGATATTAGGTAAATGTAGCCTTATAGACTATGCTGGTAAGTTACCAAAGTTATAATATTAAACTTGTTCCTTAATCTATTTCATTACTATTAAAGCAATAGTCATACCTCGGATCAATTCCAGTGATCCAAGGCATGCCTATGATTGATATGTGGTTTCGATAATATTTGCTAAGTCAGGTTAACACCTTTTTATTTATGAGATACCTTCATACTCAGGGTTAAATAAATAATGGATCATTGGGAGCGTCTGGTGAATACTTCTTTCCATTAATCTATCTTCTTGGTTTGAAATTTCTACATGTATTGTTCTTGTTGAATTCTATTAGGACCTAACTAAACCTATATTAAGGTGAAGGTTAAATATTTGGGAACCTAACTACTCTAGATACATTCATATTATCCTTAACATAAGCTAAGGTGAATGCATTGTAAGGGTATTAATCCCTAAAACTATTATAAGGGATTCATTGTTAATATATCCTAACCTATGATGATTTATTAAAGGGGTATCTATCCCTAAACCTAACTATGAACCTAGCCTATGGACAACTAGGGTTGGCATTGTTAGATAAGGCTAGGTTAGAGAAGGGCAGTGATGCCATTCCAAAGGAGTACTTGGTAAATTTAATTAACAATTAATGTTGTACCCAACAATTTTTGGCAGCGGCTCGATCTATTTGACAAATAAACTATTTTTAACTACTAAATGGTTAAGCAATGTCATTTTAACTAAAAATTATCACTACATTTGAATGAGTGATTGATGGGTTTCTTCGTGGCTTCTAACAGTTTGACATGGCATTAATTGATCTCAAATTGTGAGCGAATACTGCCTTGGAAAAGATGAAATGGTTTGGTGGAAAATGAAAAGAATTGGTTTCACTTTGCATTTTGATTTTTCGAGCTCAATGGCTGTGCATGTTGATTTTGTATTTTTTGAAATGGTAGTTTGATTTTGTTGCACTTTTAAACTTGCCATTTCATTGCAAAAATAAGGGAAGAAATTTATTGTTGTGTCTTTAAAAGAGGTGGAAAACAAGATGATGGGTTCACTGGGAAATTTTTTGAAGTTTTTGAGGAGAACTTGCTGTGGAAACTTCAGGAGAAATTTCAGAATCTTAGCAGAGGAGTTCGAGAGATCTACCAGGCATGATGGACACTAACTCATTACAATAATTTTATCTATTTAACTATTTTCATGAAAATAACTCTCATCATTCTTGAAAATGTTTATGAGTTTGTATTTTTGGTGGGTTTTTGTTTTGATTTTATATTTATGTCGGTTGAAAATGACCTTTCTTGTTAGATAGGAGTTTTTGAATGACTTTTGTAAAAGATATTATGATTATCTTCGTTACTAGTTGTATATTTAAGGTTGTATATCATTTTTTCTTTGATGGTTTAAGTCGATTACAAAAACTCTGTTTACAATATGGAACTGAGATTGTTTTATGGAAAATATTGTGATAATATTGGTTCTAGTTGTTTAATATGGGTTGCATGAAATCTTTTTGGTTTTAGTGAGAACATTGGATTTTGGGTCGAGACCCATATGTGACATTGTCTAGGTGCACTGGATTCTTATTATGATAACCGCTAAGAAAAAGTGGCTTGTTGTTTCTTTGGTTGATTCAGTGTAGGTTCTTATTCGGTCTTCTAACCATTCGGTTGTGAATCTTGGATTAATACCTTTTTAATCTCGAAAATGGGCTTAAACCCATTCTAGGTGTTGACTGTTATGATTATTTTAACTCCGACCTTAAGGAAAGGAGAAGATAAATGTTTTTTGGGTAAGGAGTTGCAATCTCCTTATTACTATTTTGAATAACTGCTTTTTGTTTTTAGATCACTCATTTATGGGTTGGTGTAAGTCTTCATCTATGCAGGCAAGGTTTAGATTCCGGTCTCTATGTTTTTCCTTTTTGATTTCAGCACTTACCAGTCAAGGAATCCATTTGAATTTGGGTTCTCAATTTATTCTCTTTGAGGGCATCTTGTTTATTATTTAGATTTTCTTGATTGTCCTCTGTATTGATATTATTCTGAGTATAATATGGTCAATTGTAAATTAACTATTGCTTGGTTTTGTAAACTCATAAGGGAGACAGTTGGGTCCAATTCTTAGAGTTGATTTTTGGGTTCATTTGTTCTTAACTATTGGTTGTTCACTCAATTATGGGACACCAAGTTCACCTATGAGAATTATATTGATTACCATGGTTCAAATCCTACCTTGAATTGAACTCAGAATTAATTCATTTTGGTTTTTCTGTTTGAATAGCTCATTTGTGAGTGGGGCTATCAAATTTTTTGGGATACTTATTTTTATTGGGTCACAACGGAATTGTCTATGAATGAGTCTAGAATTCTTAAACCTTATATGACCAAATCCGTGAACTTGTTTGTTTCAAATTGTGCTTTATTCTGACTGCACTTGTTCAATTGTTATACAGTATGAGTAATACTTAAGGTAGAAAGTTACAGTCTTCTATAAACTGTTAAATTTATGGTTGAGCATAGAGGATTTTTTTATGGTCGTCTGCTTACCAACATCCTATGGTATGGATTGAGGGAATCTCTATGTGACTATAATAGGTAACAAGTCTTGTTTTGGGCTTTATATCAATTTTATTTTGTGACTTTGTGAAGTCTTTAACAATAGAATCCTTCGGTTATCCTCCTTTATGCTTTGATAGATTCATATTGGGTTGCTTTGATTTTGTTAATATTTTCATTTACCAGCTCTTATGATGGAAACTTGGTTGTTAGATAATAGATGGAAATTAACTTGACTATTTATCAAGTTAAATTTGATTATATGATTGAAACTTTAATAATATTTGTATTCTTGTCTTGACTTGATAGGTCAAATAGGACTTAACTTAACCGATTAGTAAAATTTAATCAACTTATTTAATTTGTTAGTAGATTGGACTTAAATTAAATTACTTCTTTACTTGGATATTATGGTATTGGCTTGTCTTATTCGAATCTTGTGGCATTATGGAAATTAGGTTAATTTCATTAATTAGCAGAGTTCCTTTCATGAAAATTGTTAGATAAAAGCATGTTGTTATAAATGGTTTACTACTTATCATGCTCATTTCTCATGAACTGACACATGCTAACAATTGTGTAGATGGATTTCATGAAAGGTGAAAGAAGAATGACTTATAACAAGTTACATTTATTTTATTGATGAAGTTCATTTTATTCGGATGCTTAAATGTTGGAATTTTGTTGGAAAAATATGAAGGCCTAGTGCCATAGTATTTTGTAATTCATGAAAAATGATGACATTATTGACTGATAAACTTATGAAATATTTATTATGTATGGAATAAAGTGATTTCTGATTTTGTTATAAATGACTTATCGTATGATTGGATTTTTATAATTAGTCTATCTATTCAGTATGATAATTGTAGATTTGGTTGTTACTCCTAAGTCATAAATATTCATGACTTATTACTTATCTAAGGAATCGATTGTTGCTTAGATAAGGAACTATATGTATAAGTTAATTAATCTATTTGATAACGGTAAACTATTATGAACTATAATTCCGATATGTCTAGCATTATTCGGATGTAGAAGGAGTGTTATAATATGTTGTAAAGAATGATGTTGCATTCTTATCAAAGTTATACCCTTTTATGTTATTACGAACATATGATTAATACATTAATCCTTAAATAAAATAAAGGGGTAACTTACTTAAATATTGAAAGGGATCATAATGAATGAATCTTATCCTATGTTGTGATTACATTATTAAATTGATTGTTTATGTGATCTTATCTAAATGGAAACCAATGTATGTTACATTGGAAATAAAATAATGTTATGACAAGATTGGGATAAGGAATAAAGAAGTCAATAAGTTGAATTGAATAGTAATACAAATCTGATTTTTACATATTGTATGAACTTAAATAAAGGAGACTTGATGATGTCCTTACTTATTTAAATCAAATTAAATATTAAGGAATAATGAACTAATAGAAAATAAAAAATGAATTCGTTAAGATAAATGCATATTTGTTTTGCAGACCTTTAAGTTTAGAGGGAGGTTCATTACGATCCCTTATTAAGGGATTAATCAAAACAAATGTAGTCGATTCCTAAGTACGATGTCTAACATTAGTTTAAATTGATTAACAAGTTGGGAGTCTATTAATGAATGAACTTATAAGTATAACAAATTTGTTTATAGGATCCAAGAGGATTGTCATAGCATAGTCGTTGTCGCGCACTACCCACTTAATGACTTCAGTCATTAGGTGGAGACCGCGGAGCACCCATTATGGCATGATATTTCAATTATCTCTTATAAACACAGCTTCCATAAAGTGGAATTTAACTTCATTGTTGCACTTTAAATTGTGATAGGTATATAGTCTAGCGTTTTCGTCAACTTATGTTGACCTAGGGTGAGTAAACACACTTGAATCGACGTAAGTCAATTCAAATATGTCTCCTTATCCTTAGTCACCATAAGTGGACTATCCACACTAGTTTATGTGAGTTGTCCCTATTTAGTGTGAAACAATGATCTAGAATTTGGTTGACAGAAGTAAAGGAAGTCTAATCTAGATGACAATTTTAGTGGGGTGAAGGACATATTCCATTCGACGAGTATGTCATCTAGGAATAAAGGAATTGGATACATGACCTTAAACTTTGGCCAAAGTATCACAAACTACTAGTTGTGTTGTCTTATGTCACCTGGTCTAAGGCCGCAAGATTTCAAATGAGTATCAGTAACATATACTCAAATAGGCATTTTAGACAGTAACGCTTGAATGACGCATAAAGGGTGAAGGAACTAAAGTATATGTCATATACAAAATAATAAGATAAACATGAGAGATTAGTTTAATACCGAGTCATGAAATGAGATATTGGTATAAGTCTGAGTCATTACTGTTGCATGTGGTTTTCTGTTATGTGATGGATTAGCAAAGGAATGTATGTTTGAAATTATGTGAGTTTAGAATAGTGAACATTATGAAAACAAAATATTTCCCCTGTTTTCTGAAGTTATAAATGAAGATGTTACAAACCATGTGATTATTAGTCATTGTAGGTATTATTGGATCATAATGCTAAGACCTATATATTTTGATTGAACTCCTTCAAATAGAAGGAAGTTTCATGTCGATTCAAGCAACATAATGACGACTAACTTGAAATTTTGAAAATATGGGGATGTGTCCACAAAGGTTTTGTCAAATGTGATCAAGGATACGACAAACCTAAGTAACAACCTACAACATGACGAATGTAAAAGTCACAAATGAATGTCCAACAATGGTAAAAAACAATACCTAATGTCTAAATAGTAAAGAATCCAAGGTTATAATAAGGATTTCCCTAGAAATATAAATCAATGCTATGAAAAAACATAAGGTGCAATCATGCAAGTGTTGGTAAACCAAATCAATCAAAAAGGAACTACTCCCTATGCAAATGCTTTCAAATATAGTTTTGACATTAAATGATAAACTCAATGTTAGTACTTATATCAAGCTCGAGAGGAACAAGGCATAAGCATTAGCAATGGGTTAATGTGATTTCAAATCAAAGGATACTTATAACAAGTTTTAAAAAAATAAAGAACCGCACCCTAAAATGAATAGAGTTTACATATGTGAGCTATGCGATAACACTACTATGATATGTTACCCAATCTCTGCTAGAAAGTGAGGTATTAGTATCAAGAATAGTATTGATACAACACAAAAAAATTAATATACACCCTTTCGATATTGAGTTAATTTTTTAAAGGAAACAACGTCTAAGTATGCTAAGGATTTGATAATATGTACGCAGCATAATGCCGTAATGAGAACACTTAGATCATGTTCACGAGGAATAAGATGTAAGTATCATAATTGTGTCGATGTAATGCAGAACAAGTAACATGTCTAAGGGAGATAAAAATGTGAACCAAGCCTAACTACATTGATAATGTGTCTCAGTATGAGTTTGAGACATAGGGCCTACTAGAGCATGATGACGTACCATTGACACTTTCAACACTTGCATTTTGACAGTGTAGCCTAGTCATGCAAGTAGAATACAAAAGTGGCAGACATGATTATTTCTAGTGGTACCAACACATGTTGTTCCTCTTTTGTCCTAAATGGGAAAAAATATAAAAAAATGTTTAGACCAAGTGATGATGAAACAAACTAAGTATAACTTCAAAAAAAATTCACCTTACCTTATGGTAAGTGAAGAACTAAACCAAAGTAACACACCGTAAGTCTGTGATGAATAACACTTAGCTTCAACTTAAGTAGACTCCCACCTTGTTTGAGAAACAAGGTTTTGACTCCAAGAAAGTCATCACTTCATGATAGCTCTATAACATGTGATGGCTTTACATGACAAAGTGGGCTCCAAGAAAATATGGCTTTCCTAGGTGGTTCACTCAACCAGGTGTCACAAGTTTATCTATTTCAAGCTCGATTTACCAAGAAATTCCCACTGACTAGTCTTAGAGTATCTCTCCTTTACTTTACCCCCTTCAAATACAATGAGAAATGAATTCATTCATGTGTATTCTCACTGGGGTCACGATACGGATAACTTTGCCTCTAACTCACAAATGTAAAACTAGTCAAGTGGGTAAGTTGAGCACTTCCTATTTTGTCCACAAGGTTACTCAGTGGTGGCATAATTTAGGGTTCCTAGGACCACCCCCTTTTTTGTAGCTTAAGGCTTATGCCAAAGGGGTTATGTCCTATTTTAAAGTGTACGGAGCGTACCCTTATCCAAACCTGTAAATCAAGTGTGTTAAATATGGTGTTTATTTTATCTTTTAGACTTAATGTGATTTTTGTCACACACTATTTGGAAACCCATAAACATGTTAGATTTGGTTTAGATCCTGATTTATTTGACATGTGATATGGACCTACACACAATGATTAGTAATTATCTAAAATGATCAATACATAATATAAAGGAGATAGAATATCATTTTTTATTTCCTAGATCATCTTAAGACGCAAGGAAAGAGCATACACAACAAAATATCTCACTAGTCTTGCGAAAAAATGGGAAATACTTAACAAAAATGTGATAATTAAGTTTGTTTTAAACCAACTTTGAATTTAATCCTTTTAGAAAACTTAGTGAAGTGTTTTGAAAGCATAGAAAGGGGTATTGAACCGTTTTCTATTCCCAAGATCACCTAAAACGTGTAAGGGGAGAGCATACACATTTCAAACCTTTACAACTATTAATGCAACATTCATCAACACAAACTTAGTAAAGTTAGCTTAAAACCACAACATTTATCGAAGTAACCTATAAAGCATTGATTAGTATCAACAAGAATCTTGCAAAGTGGTAAAAATTCATAAATCAACCCCTACAAATGTTGGAACAAATTTTAACTTCGAACAACAACACTTGTATGCCCTTTTATGGCATGTGCACGATCCTAACAACATGTGCATGCCTCAAATGGAAAGTGCGCATCGTTGTGAAAAACACAGGGAGTAATTACACATGCGCATCCAGAATGACACTTCCATGATCTTTTAAGCATGTGCGATCCTTAGAAAGCATATGCACATACAAGGTGAAAAGGTAGGTTTAACATAGAGCTAATAGACACTTGAGCATCCTGAGAGACAATTGTGCACAGATTTAAGCATGTGCATGTGACAGAAGACATATGCATGGGTCTATGAAAATATTCTTGACAGGGGGTCAAAAATGCAATGCAACACGTGCACGTCTAGTGAGACGTGAGTGCATCCCTATAAAAAGGTGTGCATGCTATATGATAGGTGCACAAGAGTTTTGATGTGTACGCGTTTTTCTATAACACCTAAGCGTGGGCCTACAAAACCACAAAATATCATGGAAAAAAGAATTCTAAAACTGTAGACAGGTTAGAATTTATCCTTTTAATGCAATTTCTAACATATACCCAATAAATATGCATGTAAAAGGAAGATTTACTATTTCTTATCTGGTAGAATTCCTGAAGCCAAACTAGTTAACCTTAAAATATGCATAAAAATGGTTATACCTTGAAGAGAAAATCTTGAAAATGACTTCTAAAGGACTATGGGGTAAGTCCCACCAGACATGTCATATGTGTTCATGTAAAATTTAGAAAAAATTGCTAGAAATGAAACTAAACACTAAAAGTTTCAAAGCCTTACACCAACCTAACAATAAACCATCATGATAAGAGCTAAACAAGACTAACTCTTTTAAACATGCATATAAATTTGAAATAACATCAAAATAACATGTCTAACTTAAATCTCTACTCTTTGAATGCTAATTAAGATGAACCTAGAAGATCCTAGTGATCAGTTTTGATTATTGTTTGCTCCAAAAATAGTGATGAGATCTCTCCAAGTTGGCTTCTATTGGTTGTCAAACTTACACCCGTGTCTCGAATCTGGATGAACTGAGTTGTTTGAGTTAACAATGGGGCTATCTCCAAGTTATGGGACCTTGCGCGCTTGAGATAAAGCTCCAGAGAAGGCTGGTTCCTCTACCTATTTCTACTTCTACTACTACTCCTAATGCTTGAAAGGGAAACTAAGTTGATGAAGCCAAGGGACCAGTGATAGAAGGATAACATGAAAATGGAAAACTAAACTAAGGGAGGTGGTAACACCAAAAAATATGGGATGAACATTATCCATTTTCAGTGAAAACAAAGGAGGAAGCATAAAGGGAGTCTAGGAAAGCGTAGCACAGACCAAACATGCATTCACATGATCAATTTCATGAAACACATCCAAAAATGGAGCTACAAAGGATTTAGAGTGACACAACAAGCACACAGTGTAAGTAGAAGGAAATAAAGAAGAATATAAATACATTATGGTCGAGAATAGCCACAAAATATTCTTATATTACTTTCAGGCATGCATAGTTGATTACAATGGCATCTAAAGGCTGATATCCACATACACAAACCATATCTGGAGGTCTTTGACTCAACATGTAGAGATATGGAATCCATAGCAAAAACTAAAGGATACAAAATGTCCAACCCATTACAATGAGCCAAGATCATACATTTATAGATGAATCAATGAAATAAAAGAGGAGAAGGAGGGAAAATCTAATTTAAAAACTCAACCAGCAGCAATGAATGTCTATAAATCCACCTGTGAATTTGTCAAGTACACTTCTCCAAGTCTGTATGGCGTGTAGGAGAAGGAAGGAGGAAAAATCCATGTCAAATTGGGTGGTTGGAGCAATCATATGTGCTCATTAATGGATAGAAAGATGTTTTCCCATTTCTCACCTACCAAATCCCACTAAAATTTGAATTTGAATATCCAACACTATAGACAACGTCAGCAAATTTTGAATGAGACTGGGAAGGCATGTGTCAGAGCTCTAGATTATAAGTTATGGTTCTTAGAAGTATATAGGTCACTTTGACACGTAATGACATGTGGCACATGCTGATTGATTGAATGGAATGGCCAACTATGCAATAACTTTATCATTTTCTGCCACATGTCAAATAATGATTTGTCCTCAATATTCAGTTCCCAGCTTGCATGCTTTGATTGATAGCATGTAGCACACGCAATGTTTGATAGATGTCACATGGCATGGAAGAGCGCAAAAGAAGGTGCAAAGGCATGTGTGTAGAAGAGTAAATCCTGAAAGGGAAATAGAGGAAGAAACAGATGGTCAAGGCACAATTATTACAAAGTGATGTGTAATGTGCGAGGAAAGGGCGTGAGAGGATGCCAAGGAATTAGCTGAATTTTAGAAGCAGATGTTGATGTGGAATCATAGCACCACTGATTATTTGTAATTCAAAGGATTGAGACAGTCAGTGTGATTGTATAACATGGAGCTTTTCACAAAGTGTTGGACTTTGCAATTAGGAAAGCTCTCCAAACAAAGGTCAGATTCCTATTCCTAAATCTATCACCACTCACCAGCCTGAGAAACTAATCTAAACCCTACTCTAAAATTACAAGGAGATAGGGAAGAAGGATACAAGAAAAGTAAAACCTAATTCTACTAGAGGTGATGCACCAATAAGGAATGTTGAACACTTGCTTTGCATGGAGATGGAAACAACAATCATATTAAGGAGGATGAAAATACACCATAGATCACTCTATTTCTATTAATCCACTAACCATTAAACACAAACCTTTAAGCATGTAATACAACAACCATGCACAGATAATCAAGATTACAATGAAAGATTAGGAGAATGCAATGAACACAAGAGAGGGTTGAAATTCATCCACAGACTTATATTATTTCTCTATAGATTTGATACAATGCATTACAGTGGCTAAGAGGAAAAAATTGCATTACCGTTTGAATGGGAGGTTTTTACTCTATAAGATAACTTGCAGACAAGAGAAGAAGGAAGGGTGTAAAGAATAATCATCCAACATTAGAATAATTCCCCTCATTATAATTTATATAATAATATTTGCAAAGCAGGAGAGATAAAAATGAATCTCGAATTTTCCCAAAAAACCTCCAAAAATCATTATTTAATCCTCTAATGAGTGCATTCAGATCTTCAAAATATCTTTTTTCATGAATGTTTTTCCTAATGCTTGAAGAAATTGACTATGATTACACCTATTGTCTAGTCTAGTTCATGTAGCCTCATGATGATCCTACCTTCATTAATGGATCTCACCTACCACTACAATGCTCTTATTTTTTGGAGTTTCAGAGACACCCCAAATACAAAATTGATTATTCCATGCTCTAGATCCTGAGAATACCTTTCCAATTACTATAATTTTGTAAGAAATATGTGAGTATGTTATGAGGTATCCTCATTTTCTTTATAATTCTTCACTAGGATTTTTCCTGTGTTTAACCTCCTAGAAACTAGTTTATATATTCATCATTGGATTTTACATTGAATCACCTTTCTGAAAATCACAAGTTTGTCAAATTTGGATAAAAATGCATAAGATATGTTTGTTTGAAGATTGGCATGGTTTAGGGTTTGTAGGACTCCACCAAGCTCCTTTCTTGTTCATCGAGCTCACCTTCATACATCGCCAAGCCATTTTCACGTACCGAGCCATTTTGTCTCCACCACTGAGTTTTTCCCTTATCGACAAGCTCCACTTACACGTAGATATTTCAATCTACTTGGCTCAGCGCGAATGGCTCAAGGGTAATCAGTTTGGGCGGGAGATTTAATCCTTTGGGACTTTGGGCTTTGCCCTTTTAGGCCTCCATGTGCTTCCACTTTGGAATCAACTTGTTGGGAATACTGAGAAGAGAAATTCCCAAAACCCAAACTCAGTTGACCTCCACTCACGCCATGTCACACCCTATGTTTCAAGATTTCGGAGCCCAAACCTCTTCGGAATTCTCACCATGCCCTTTTTGGGATTTTATCATTCTAACCTCCGAAGCAAACCTCCGAAGGTGGTCATTCCCGAAACCCAAATTTGACTCGGTTTGGACTCATTGACTCTCAAAATTTTGGGTTTTGGAGCTTTATGCATTTTAGACTCTCCATCGAGCTCACTTCAGGATTTCCATCATCTCATCCCTGAAACAACTTGCCTTGAACCTCTAAAGCATACAACTTACAAAGTCCAAAAAATTTCAGACTTTGGGCTTCCACTTCCCCCCTTTTCAATTAGCTCAACCTCTGAGCCATCTTCTGCAACTCACTTAGCCGACCCAAGCCTCCTCATGTTTTTTCACTCGATGAGCTATCTCCACTTCAAGATTAGTCCTCCACATTGACTTGGTCACAAAATGTTGTCTGAGCTCCTTCGTCCTCCGAATTCATTTCTTAGCATTGCCTCTATACAATGCTCTAGTTATTCTCGAGCTCAAGGAGCTTGGGCCTTTCTCCTCTTTTTAATCCTCACAATGAGCTCAGCGTCTTGTGACTCGCTTGATTCTCTGAGCTACCTGACGTGTTTCCCTTCGTCGATGTCATGTCTCTTCTGCAAGATACCCAAGATCAAAATCGGCAAGTCCATGACAAAAAAGTTATCCTTTTCTTTTTTCTTTTGTTTTATAGATTAATTGATGCAGGAAGTCTATATGGGATGAATAGAATATATCCTTGAGTTCTTCGTGAAGTTGATCGATGTGGGAAGCTTCAAAATATTTTTATTTTATTTTTGCATAAATAGTCTTCTTTTTGGCTAAACTACGTACAGTATGGCTAGCTTTTTATAGTTGTCATTTGAGGGAGTAGTCTATTTATAGCTATGAGATATAAAGATAGATTTCCTTTTGAGGGAGTCATCTTTTTGCTAAAAGTTAGACTCAAGGAGTTTGAATTTGAAAATCCTGTATATTACTTTTGAATTTTTTTTTGGACTTTTAGGTCATAGACAAGACTATAGAGAAGTATAGGCTTCTTTTATGAAAAAAAGCCATAGCACACAAGGGTTGGCTATGAAAGAGAGTTTTTGAGTGATGAACGACCATGGGATTCCATCCTGAACAGGACAAAAAGTATCCATTAGAATCATGCCATGAGTAGAGTCGTGGTACTCATATTGAAGATAAGCATGAAAGTCAACGGGTAATCACATGATTCTTGTTTAGTCATTGATCTTTAAAATAGGTAAGTGGAAGGTGGATGTTGCTCAAGAAATGAGTTTTTAATAGATAGAAGGTGATATAGGACTTGATTCAATAATAGAATGGTCAAAGATGCAAGGCATTGAGAGCTCAAGTTTGGGTTTACCTTCGAGTGAAGATAAACGATAAGCACCCAATCCATAGTCATGAGTAACGATATAGGGTCCAAGCCAATTAGGAGAGAACTTTCCCCATTAACTTTTCTTTGTTTTTGTTACATGTTGATTTTCCTTCTGAACAAGGTCACCGACCGTAAAGGTTCATTCTTGTACACGTTTATTATAGGCACGTTTGATACATTTTTAGTAGATTTGGAGATGATCGAGAGCATTTAGACGGAACTCGTCTAATAAATCAAGTTGTGCCAAATGGTCCTATTGAAAATCATCATCGTTAATCATATCTTTGAGTGAGATACAAAGAGATGGAATTTTTACTTCAAGAGGTAAGACAACCTCGATACCGTAGACCAAAGAGAAAGGTGTGATGGTAGTTGAGGTGTGAATACTAGTGTGATAAGCCCATAAGGAAAAAGGAATGTGCATGTGCCAATCCTTACCAATATCGTCAACCACTTTCATAAGAGTTTTATTTATGGTTTTTTAGTCGATTCAGCTTGGCCATTTGTTTGAGGATAATAAGGTGAAGAAAAATTGAGTTGAATGCCAAAGGCATCACAGAGTTTCTGTAGGGTTTTTTTTAAATTATTTTTCGTTATTAGTGATGAGGTGATGAGGAACACTAAAGTGACAAATGATGTGATGGTTTATGAATTCACATATTTTCTCGGCTTTTTTATAAATAAGAGGTGTGGCTTCTACCCATTTAGTGTAATATTTGGTAGCGGTAAAAATCCATTGATGACGTTGGGAAGAATGAGGGTTGATCTCTCCGACAAGATCCAAACCCCATTGAGAGAATGTACAAAGGTCTTGTGTGACCTGTAAGGTGTGACTAGGGGTGTGATGAAGATTAGCATGTTGTTGAAACTTCACACAACGCTTGACATACTCACAATAATCATGGTTTAAGGTTGGTCATTAATAACCCAGGAGAAGGATGTTCTTAGCGACATATAAGCCACTGAAGTGACCCCCACAAATCTCTTCTTGAACTTCCTTGATGGTGTATGGAATTTCATAACTTATAAGGCATCATAAGAGGATATTGTCAAAGCCTATTTTATAGAGAAGACCACCCATGATGACATAGTGAGAGACACTTTTGAGAAAGGCTCGTTATCCATTGCGAGTAAGATCTGGAGGTAGAATTGAAAGGGAAAGGTAATTAGTAAACTTCTTATACCAAAGGTCACATGGGTCAGTTTCAATGTTTCCTAGAAGGTTGACATCTTGAATTAGATAAAAATTTGATTGCAACCTTTATATTGTGACAAATATTTTTGAGTCGGAGGGCGAAGTAGGCATTCAAGAAGCAAGATAGGACATGGTGTTTGTAAATTTATTAGTGGAATGCGGAGTGGTTTGAATTTCATAATGGTCAAAGGTAGTCAAAAGCATGTCAACATGATGCTTTTACTTTTAAAGTATCTTGTTACAACACTGGTATATACCATTAACTTGGTTCACAACCAGTTGAGATTCACCAAAGATATTAATTAATTTAACATCTAAATCTATGGTGGTTTGAAGACCCAATATGAGTGCTTCATATTCGATGATATTGTTAGTACAATCAAAATCTAGTTTGAAAGATAATGGCATAGGCTCACTGTCAAGAGGAATGAGGATAACTCTGGCACCACCCCCACGTTGACATTTGGAACCATCAAAGAATAAGGTCATCTAGTAAATGGTATAATCTAGGGAGAGGGTAATAATGGATTCATCAAGGAAATCGAAGTTAGAAGATTGATTTCCAGAAAGAGGTGCATTTGCAAGTTGGTCTATGATGGTTTTACTTTAAAAGACTTTTGATGGATGAATTCAAGATCTAGGTTTACAAGAAGCATGAGCCAACATGTAGCACGTTGGTGTTGGTAAGGCTTAGCATACAAGTAATGTAAGGGGTTAGTATTGGTGACAACAAAGGTTTTTTGGTTGAGTAGGTAATGACGAAGTTTAGTGGTGACAAAAACTAAGGCTAAGTAGATTTTTTCAACATGAGTATATCTAGTTTTGTAGTCTAAAAGCATATGACTTATATAATAAATTGTTTGCTCCTTGTGTTGCTCATCACGATGAGTGAGCATGGCACCCAGCAAATGGTCAGTATTAGAAGTGTGAAGGTAAAATGGTTGGTTATCCTTAGTGGGAATGAATATAGGTGGTTGGAGGAGGTATTGTTTTAAGGCATCGAAGGATTTGTGGCATTCATCATCCCATTTTAAGGAGACATCATTTTTGAGAAGATGATGAAATGGATGGCAAAGGTCGGAAAGCTAAGAAATAAAGTGATGAATCGATTCCAACTTTTCTTGTAAACTACAAATTTGATGAAGGTTAGAGGTGGAGGCATCCTGATAATAGCCTTGATTTTAGCAGGATCAACTTCAATGCCATGCAAAAAATTATAAAACCAAGGAGCTTTCCAGAGATAACAGTGAAGACACACTTCTTAGGTTGAAGGAGAACATAGTATTTGATGAGAGGTTCAAAGACAACTTTAAGGACAGCAAGGTGCTCTGCCTGATGTTTGTCTTTGGTAAGAAGATCGTCAACGTAATCTTCCAATATGTTATGCATGATGTCATAAAAAAATATAAGTCATAGTCTGCTGGTATGTAGCACCAACATTTTTAAGGCCAAAGGGTATGACATGATAACAGAAGGTCCCCCAAGGAGTGATGAAGGAGGTTTTGTGTTGATCTTCTGTGGTGAGTAATATTTGGTTATAACCTGAGAAACCATCCATGAGTGATAGCATCTCATGGCCGCGTGAGATCAACTAGTTGGTCAATATTAGGTAAAGGAAAGTCTTCTTTAGGGAAAGCTAAGTTAAGGTCGGGGAAATCCATGCAAATGTAGAGTCCCCTTGTCACTTTTGTGACTGGAACAATGTTAGAGATCCATTGAGGATAATCAATGGGTAGGATGAAGAAAATCAAAAGAAGGCGTTGGAGTTCTTTTTTGACAAGAAGGGCAATGCGAGGATGCATTTTTTGTAACTTTTGTTTCATGAGTTTGGCATCAAGAATGGCTACGATATTTTGGACCATAATGTTTGGGTCAATACCAGACATATTAGCATAGGACCAAGAAAAAGCATTGCTATGATCCTAGAGGAAAGAAGTGAAAGATTCTTGTTCAGCAGCATCTAAAGATTGGCCTATTTTTAGAATGTGTGGGTCATCCTGAGTGTGAATATTGATTTTGATGGTTGATTCATTCAACATGGTTTGTGTCTCAAAAGGTAATGACCGGTGAATATAATAATCTTCTGCACCAAGGTAGGTGAGAATAGACTCATCGTCCTGACATTAAATGACATTAATAGAAGGTGTATCATCATCAATCATGTCAGGATACAGGAAGGGAAAAGAAGAGGGAGTGTTGCCATCACGCTGATAAGTCAGAGGTCCCAACAAAATGGTCTTCACAAAAAAAAATTAGGCAGAATGGATTCTGGATCAATAGACTCTGTAGGTGAAGGTGGTGAAGTTGGTGAATGGGGTGGGGAATGTTTATCGTCCTTAATGAGTTCGACTCGAGCCTTCTTGGGAGATGGTTTGGAAAATCCAATACCATTGTAGTCTTTATGCTTACAAGTGGTGCAAGGAATGATAGTATGGCAGCCTTGTTCATAGAAACCAAATCCAAAGCCCTTCTAACCAAAATGATGGAGGAAGGTGTGGGCGAAGCAGCGGTTGGTGAGAGATTGGAGGTCAGAGGAAAATGGTTGAGTTTCGGAAGGTGGCTTGGGCGAGTAAGTAGAAGCATCAAGTCCCCCATATGTTAAGTTGGTGTGAAGGTGGGGAGGATCATACGGGAAAACCTCGCCTATGTGGTGATCATAGTGGGGATGTTGGTGAAGGTTACCATACTCTTGAGGAGTAAGGAATGTGTCAATGTTATAAAGGTGGTACTCCCCCAGAGCGAGGCATTGAAAAACACCTTCTAAGGGATCAGTAGTTGATATGTGGGTAGTGGGAATGGATGAATCACTAGGTAGCTAGGAAGAAGAAGCATTGAATGTTTGAGAATTAGATGGGTTGGCTGATGGGTCAACTGTAGAAGGTGCAGCACCAATGGAAATAGAGGAGTTAATTGTGGAAGATGTAGTAGTAGCATTGGTGGATGAGGCAGTGGTAGAAGAAGAAGTGGTAGTGGTGGTAGATTCATTAACTAGTATAAGGACATCATTGGTTCGATACATCATCTTACAAGTCTTGAATGGTGAAGGATTGGCTGGATATGTATAGTTTTTCCCTTCATATTCAAATTTTAAACAACAGTGTAAGGTTGAAGAAACACAACCCATGGCACGAATCTAGGGTCGACCAAGTAGCATGTTGTACTGGAATTCCCCCTCTAAGACATAGAATAATTTAGGCATAGCATGGGGTCCTATACGAATGTGGAGAATGATGGTGTTAAGGCTGGAAGTCATGGCATCGTTAAATGAATGGAGCATAACTAGGTTATTATGCATACAATTAGTAGGGATATGCATTTGGTTATACGCATGGGAGGAAATGATGTTAGTACTGGCACCACCATTGATCATAATGCATCAAACACGTATATTATCAATGTCGATGGAAATAAATAAGGCAAGGTCGGGATCATCCAATTAGAAAGTTACGATCTTGTCGTTATAGAAACTGAGAGCAGCTACTTGATGAGTGGTAACGGGAGCAAAGGAAGGGGATGAAGTGGTGAGAGAGGCCACATGGTGAGGAGTGATAATGGATGCAATATGCATATGGTCATTAGGTTGAACCTTAATAGATTACAAGACCTTGATGAGAGCCTGACGATGAGACTCGGAGGTTTGAAAAAGGTCGTACAAAGACATTTTGAGAGGAGACTGGTGTAATTTTTTAAGCATTGTATGATGGGAAACCCCATCATAAATAGGGTATGTGGGTCCATGGATGGTGATTTTGGGTGTAGGTACAGATGGAATATTGGGTAAAAGAGTAGCGGATGAGCTGGTTGTTTTCTCCTTTCCTTTGTCCTTCTGGGCTTGAGTGGCAATTTTAACCATATTGATCTATGGTAAAGGAGAAATTACATCATGATAGGTGTAGCGATAGGATGTGAAACAATATGGTGAGGGCATATACTGGTTTTATGAAAATAATGCAGCACATTGGCATTTTGGCAGAGGTTTGGCTAGCTCTCTTATGCAAACCATATTGATCTCAAATGTTGGAGGAGGATAAAAGGGTTGTGGAGGGGGAGATGAAGGTTGTTGAATAGGTATGGGATGAGGATGTGTGGTGATAGGTGAAGGTGGAATAAGGTCCTCATTTAAAATATCATCATCATCAAAGTTTTCTTCGAGAGGGCATAATTGGCGAAGAATAGTCTTAAGGGCCTTACAGTTTTCCACATCATGCCCTGGCACATGATGGTAAGCACAAATTTTGGTATCATCAAACCCTTCTGGTTTAGGTTTGAGTAGTTTGTAAGGTCTTAGTGGTGGAAAAGTGATGATAGATGTTTCCAAAAGGTTAGCTAAGATGTTGGCGTAAGACCCTGCCAATGGATCACAATGTCAAGTAAGTATGGGTCTGGATGGAATTGTGGGTGACTTTGGTGGGAGAGATGTCACTGGAAGTGGAATTGAAGTTTGAATAAGTTTGGCCACCTTTTTGGTAGATAGTGTGGTTTTAGGTTTGATTTTTACCTTCTTGGGTCAAGATGTAGTAGGTGAACTAGTTGTTGAAGGTGATGTAGGTTTAACTACCTCTTTGGAGGGTAGTGGGTTCTTGGGCTTTGGTTGCACCTTCTTGGGTAAAGGTGAAGAATAAGTGTGTGATGTAGAAGGGAAGGTAGATGGTGGAAGGGGATGAGTTAGCCAAGGTGATAATAGAGGAGCAGTGAAGGTTGTAGTAAGAGGCAATGTGGAAGGTACTGGTTAAAGAGAAGGGAATGTCATAGGTAATGATGAGGATACTGGAAGTGGTGTAGGTACAGGAGGTAGAAAGGATGTATGTGACAGTGAAGGTGTAATTTGTTTAGGTAATTTGGGTATAATAGAGGATCATGATGAGGTAGGTTGCTATGTTTTTGGTTTACTCTAAGTACGAGGATTTTTGGCCAAGGTTGATGGGTTGGAAATTAGGATAGATGGAAGTGGTGAAGGTGACAGAGGGGTAGTGGGAGAATTCGTTGTATGCAGCCTAAGAGGTTGGGTCTTCCTCTTAGGTGGGGGAATATTTTTGCGATGGCTTGTAAGGACATGGCTAAATCCAGTTTGAAAGGAGGATGGACTGGTCTTGATGTCAGCATGACTCCCAATGTGGTAATGGGTCTAGACGTAGAGGAAGATATACATGCAGGTCAGGTTTTAGGTAGAGGAAAAATTTCATTTGATGGTAAAGGTTTAGGTGTGGGTGAGGGTGATGAAGAATGGTTCACAAAAATTGGCATGGGCATGGTGGGTTTGGTTGTCTGAAACACCTTTGGATAGATCATGGAAGTGTCAGCAAACAACATCTACATTTGAGTTGAGATAGGAAGTTGAAAACATCCCCAAAGCATGGAATTGTTAACATAATCCAAGTGATTGGCCAAACGTGAGAACCACACTGATGTAGGAGGGGATGATGTTGATTTAGTAGTAATCCTTATCAAGAATGTCTGTGAGACAGGGAAACAGGAAATGGTTGGCTTTAGACTCTGTGGGTAAAAGATAAGAGAGAAAATCAACATGATCTTTGAAAGCCAATGGAGAATTGTAACCAATAGGAAGGGATGCTACTAATGGATCCCTGGTGATTAGGGGAGATGGAAATTTGGGTGAGGTAAGTTCTTCTTTTGGTAAAAAAGAAGGTAAGCATGACTCTCCCATGGGTACAAGAGTAAGTACTACAGGTTATTCATTAGGTTGAGAGGTGAGTGGGGAAACTGCATTGGAATATATGGTGGAATCCTCAATGGGTGAAGGAGGATATAAAGGAGACTCCTCTATGGGTAAAGGATCATATGAAACAAATCCCTTTGTGGATGAAGGAGCTCATGCAAAAATCTCCTTGGTAGATGGAGTAGGAGGAAATTGAGTAGGAAGAGTTGGTATGATGTCGAAAACAACATGCACCTCACGAATGTTACCGTAATTAATCGATGTTTTTCCGGTTTGGTTTGACAAAAACATGTGATTTGGGAACAGCTTCTTGAATATGTGAAGGTTCGGATTATCCAGTGTGTTAGGATTATCCAAGATGAGATCTCCATTATCTAACATTTCTTGGACGATGTTTTGAAATTTATACAATTACCGTCACTATGACCTCAAACATGATGATAGTTGCAGTAATCATTTTCTTTGTACCATGCAAGCACAAGATGAGAGGGGTCAAAACTAGTATGTGGTTTGACAGGTGGAAGAGTGACTACTCCAGATTTTAGAAGTTTTTCTAAAACTGAAGAGTAGGGTTCTCCTATGGGAGTATATTTTCATTGCTCCCACTTGAACTGAAAATCCTGAACAGGAGAAATATTGGAAGAAGGCTTTGATTGGTTGGATGGATGAGATGGGCTGGCTTTCAAAACTACTACATTGGCAGATCCTTTTACTTTAGAATAATTATTTTACAGTTTGGAAGAAGAAGAGGTATCATTTGATTTGAACACAATGTTCTTTTTACGCAAGTGTATCTTCTTCTCTTCAATGGCACAAATTTCAAGTTTATGGGCCATGGTGAATGCCTCGTTAAATGTGTGGAAGATTTGAACTTGGAGAGTTGGTGAGATATGTCTAGCCCAAGCTCTAAGGAATAACTATATTAACTCGGTTTGAGGCAGTTGGAATGTGATTTGGTTGATCAGGCTCCACCAACGAGTGACAAAATATGCAATAGATTCACCTTCATATTGGTGTGTCGCATACAAGTCATTCATGGTGACATTCTTGACAATGTTGATATAAAAGTGGTCTAGAAAATCTTGAGCTACCTGATTAAATGAAAATATGGAATGCATGGGTAGAGCACTATACTAATCTAAATTCGGTCCTGTCAAGGACATTGGGAATGTTCACAAGAGCAAAGCATCATCATGAGCAATCAGATAACACACATGTTTAAAAGACCGCAAGTGTTGTTGCAAGTCTTATTTGTTATTGAACTGATTGAATTTAGGAATTTCCCAATGGGGAGGTTATGGATGAATCAGAATGGATGAGTGAATGGGATCATTGAAAACTCGTTATACGTTAGAGAGTTATGTGAGCCAGAGACAGATGCTTCCAATATATGCATCTTGTCCATCATCATTTTTATAAGATCATTGGTAGGTTGTGATGACTAGACACCCCCTACAGTATGAGGTAGGTATGACTTGGGTGGCACCCCAGTATGTCGTGGTGCTAAGTACAAAAATTGTGAGGAAGGAATATAGGTTGGAATAGATGTAGATGACAAGTATCCTGAATAAGCGATAGATGAAATAGGGGGTTGTTGGTGATAAGTGTAGGTAGGTGGAGTGGACGTAAAGACTCTCGTAGCAATTGGAGGAAAAGACTGTGGGATGGAGAGGATAATATTTTAGAAGGGAGTATGGGATGTCATCACCATTGGTGGCTGAGAAGCAATAGGTATATGAGAGAAGACAGGTGTAGATATACCTACACTCAAGGTGATTGATAAAGGCATGGTTGACATCATAGGAGTGACAAACATCAAAGGCATGAAAGATGTTGTAGGTGCAGCAGATATCAATGATGTAGGGTCAAGCTAGGAAACCACATGTGGTAAGATGGAAGAGGGTAAGGCCAAGATAGTAGTAGCTGGCGCCAAAGTGGGTACGAGGGTAGGAGGAATGGAAATAGTCATGTCATATATAAACTACCCTGATGAATCGTGGGTAGATGAATGAGTGAGATAGTACAGTAGAGCAGCAAGGTTGTGATCAAGGAGTCTCATAAACTCCTCATCACCAGTAGGTATGGCAAGAACCTGATTAGGGTCCATATGTTATGAGATTGAAGGGGGCAATGGGCTAGGTGGGAGAGGCTGGTAGCTAGCGTGAAACACGAGAGCGTTAGCTTGTTTACGATTCAAAACCATATGACTAATGATAGAAAAGGTATTCTGAGCTTCGTTGATGATGCTGAAACAGAGAAATAATGGGGAAAAATCAGTCTAAAATGAGTGATTAGATCACTGTTCTAATTGGCAAATCAAAATACAGAGACTGACGTCGGTTGGGGTAGTCGATGCCGATATAAAGGGTAACCACCACCAGTCAGCTCAAACTCATATCAGTTACTGTGAAAAATAAGAGATTCGAAGATCTAGAAATGAAAGGTGAAAAAATGGGTCAACCTAAACTCTGAAGATGATATTAGAGACCCAAAAGTGTAATAAAATGGTAGAACAAGACACGAAGATAACAGAAAGATGGAGAATACTATTTTGGTAAAAATAACCAAAATAACATAAAACCGACGTCGATTAGGTAACCAATGGTGGTGAGATGATGTAACTGATGGCGGTCGCTGGACTGATATCAGTTACTGTGAAATATGGGAAGAGAAGGAAAAATGAAGTTTTGGTGATTTAGATCAAATAGAAGGCCAACTCAGAGACTGAGTATGGCTATGAGGAGTCGTAACACACCCAGAATAAAACCGGAATACACCAGTCATGATGTGGGGCATAAAAGGATGAGAAATAATGAAGAATCGCAACTCACACCTCAAAACGCAAGTAGACAAAAAGCTAACAAACATGAAATCATAAGTTGTAGATTTTATGTTGTGGCTTATTCCATTTAGGACTGACTATAAGAAGGATAGAATTTTTGGTTAACAAAGGTGCCCTATAAAAAAATTCGACAACTATGGCTGGTTTCGAGTAATTTTTGGCATGGGAGATCCTTCTCTAAGATAATGATTGGACAAAGAAACCATTTGGAGCCCAGTGTCAATCCTATGATCGTGTGATCGTTGATAGCTTCTTCTGGGAAAGATGTTTAAGAACTATGTAGTTTGTTTTCAGAGATTTGGTATAGAGAGTGTAACATGTGAGCGGTGGTTCAGTTTTTCAACGATCAGCTAGGCATGACTTCCAGCATATAGGTTTGCCATAATTTAGATGAGCTATAATGAAACAAACTCAAAAAATTCAAGTGCACAAGTTTTAAAACCCAAATCCACAAATTATATTCGATGACAAAAAATTATGAAGAGGTTAAGGGCATGACTTTCACTAAGTCCAATGCAAGAAAAGAAATAAGATTTCTTTTTAATCCCAAAAAACAAGTGTCAATGAGACAATTAGAAGAAAAGAGTATTTCTAGTGAAGAATCTTAATGTGAACTTGTTTCGAATGAAAATAGACACACAAGATTTTCCCTAGGAATGAACAATGCAACGAACCCTATATGGGTCCCACCAAGCGTGCCGAAATGTTTCACCAATAAGTTTGTGTAAAACAAATAAGGTAAGAGGTTAGGAGGAATACATGTGAGGTGAAAAGGTGGAAGGTATAATGCATGTGTTGTTAACGTTATCCAAGTTGATCCTAGAGAACTCCTTTTTGTCTGGGAAGGACTACCTATAGATACAAAGCAAGACCACAAAAGAGTATTAAATAAAATATGACAATGGACTGCCTAGCGTATGCTAGATCTAGGAAGTGTGGTCCTTGCTAAAGAGGTTGTTAATCCACTGTTTAGTAACAATTTAATGTGAATAAGAAACCAAAAGAAATATGTCCTATTACAATGTAATGATTTAGGTTTCTCATACATGCAATACACTAGATTCAATGCTAAATATAAAAATACAACACTAAATCTAATTAGAACCAAGGTTTGTTTAGGTCAGGCAGGTCTGTCAGAGGTCTAGTAAGGGTATGGGGCTGATTGGTTGAGGTTTGGGTTGGTTTTGGGTGAGTGGGAAACTTACTGGTCTGAGAATATAAAATGACACAGAGACCAATATTGGTCAGGTGATCGAATACGGTACAGGGACGAAACCGACGACAGGGGCAATATGTAGTAAACTATTAAAAATAGATTTTGAGGCTCTCTGTGATTACACAGAGAGTGAGGGTAGTGTGTTTTGAGTCGTAATATGGCTAAGAAGACTCATGAACACTAAGAAGGAGGTTTAGAAGGGTGAAAAGGCTTGGGGAGGTTGAATAGTGGATTGGTGGGAAGAAGGTGATGTACGGGTAACAGAAGAAATAAAATACTGAAAGAAACAAGAGATCTACAATGGGATAAGCACAAATGATTAAAATCACAGTACTTACTTGGTATTTTATAGATCCTGTGAGTTGTGATGGTTGATGGTTGATCGGAGAAGAGGTGCTTGAGTCCAGTGTCGTGGCAGTACAAATTGTGTACTCTCGTGAGTATTCCAACACTCCAAAAAGAGAACCAGATGATTGTCTTGCACTGTGGTTGTGTTTGTTCATCGTCTGGATGTAGGAGGGCTTGAATATTCTCACTTGAATGCAATAAGGCTCCAATAACTGAATGACCAACCTGGGTAAAGGGTTGTAAAATTCTATATAAAGGAACCGATGGTAGTTTAGGTGACTGACATCGGCTGAGGATAAACTGGCGTCGGTTAGGGTGAAATAGTCCTATTTACCAAAAATAGGCAAATCTTCCCAGATTTGGCATGTTTTCCTTGTTGGGTCTGCTTAGGGAAGTAGAGTTCTCGTGAGATAATGTAGGAAGATATTTAGAAGAAGTCTAGTTAGGTTTAGGAAGAATTCTTAGTTAGTTAAGTCAAGTAGTGACTCAACATTGGGAGTGATGACTCAGTGCTGAGACTGATGAATTGGTATTTGTGAATTAAATTCCCTTGGAATGGGTCAAGGGTGAGGTGTAATGATGAGGTGGAGGTGTGAGGATGAAATTAAATTATTTAATAATGTGAAAATGAATATTAATATGGGATGAAGAGGTCATGATTAGTTAAATGTGATATTTTAATTGATTGAAAGGGGACTAAGGGGAGTGTGACCCAAATTCTTCTACCCCTTGTTCCATAATTTTCCTATTCTTAATGTCCTATTTCTTCTACCCCAAAAAGTTTTAATAATTACATCTCTTGGATCACCCCTCTTCCCCATAGTGTCTTCTCCTCAAAAAACTATTGTGCACTTTTAATCAGTCCCTTCTCTACTAAAAGGATATAGATTAGAAATGGGATTTATAAAGATATATTCCTCTGGAGCCTTCATAGAATTATTCCTTTTTATGATGAAAACTAGTTTAACCTTGGATTTTTGAAGTAATAATAAAATAGTCTACTTTTGTTTTGAACCAATAGTCAAGCACGTGGGTCCACAGTTCATCTAATTGTTCAAGTTTTCTAATTTCTCTTTTTTCCACTTGGTTGGTTTCCTTAGTTGGAGACATGTCTACTCACTTATCTTAACAACTCTCAAAATCCAAGGCCACAACAAGTGTAGAAAAAATGATCAAAACTTTTCTCCAGAGTCTCCAAAAAAATTGTTTTCAACCCTTGTATAAGGTTACTCGATTCTTTGTACTTCTTGTTGTATAAATTTCTTAATTGTAGCTTCCCACCAGTCTTCATTCTCATTTAATGTGGGTTTCCAATATTTCTATGGTGTTATTTCTCTAGACATTGCCTTGAAAAAATAACTTGGGCTCAAACACCTAATGTTGACCTTAAGCCTTGACACTAACATGAGGGTTAAGTATTTCATTCCTTAGTAAAAGATATGCTAGAGAACATGTAGTCAAAACAAATCATAATAGTAAACATTTACATAGAATCATAAGATTCATCACATTAAGAAAAATCTAGTCTTTATATTTATCTATCGGAATTCATTACAATTGCAATTATCTTGTATCTTCTATTCTCACACACTCTTCTTCTAGTCTACCATGTATTCTCTATTTCTCTTTTCCTATCCTTTTTTTCCTTTTTTATCTCATGTATATTCTATTTATCTCTCTATCTATATTTTAATGATTTACAATAAATATGTAATCCATACAATATTCAATAATCGCCCCTTTTGATAGTGACTTTGCAACTTCAATTCTGGTTTCTATCTTCAATGTACGGATTTTCCTTTGTGTCGCGGATTCCTTTAGTCTTTGGTAGTTTTATATAATGTTTGGTGGATTTCCAATGATCTGTGGATTTATTCAATATCTTGCGGTTCTATTACATCCTGAAAAACTAGTCATTTATTATTTGATACATTTAGAGAATTGAGTGGCTATGATCGCCATAAAGATACTATGTTGTTGATTTATTGATCTTTCTTGATTAACATTTTGATATGTTTAGATAAAAGAATTTATTTTTCAGTAACTAAACAATTGATAGATGGTTATTAAATGTTCAAATACAATTATGAATTATTTTTTATAATAGCATGTTGTTCACATTTAGATATATTTGATTTATTAGTTTGGTCATGTAATGCACTTGGTATTGTTGTTTGTGCATGTGCACGAGTTATTGAGAAATGAAATGGAACCCAGGACCTTCAGCTAAACAACCACATCACCAGTACGCAACAACATTTATTTCATTTGTTTCTTTTCTTTTAGATAATAATAATCATCGGGACGATGCTTCCTCTTTGACGGGAAGGATGTCGCATCCTGAAAAACTAGTCATTTATTATTTGATACATTTAGAGAATTGAGTGGCGATGATGACCATAGAGATACTTTGTTGTTGATTTATCGATCTTGCTTTATTAACATTTTGATATGTTTAGATAAAAGAATTTATTTTTCAGTAACTAAACAATTGATAGATGGATATATTATGTTTAAATACAATTATGAATTATTGTTGATAATAGCATGTCGTTCACATTTATAGATATTTGATTTATATATTTGGACATGTAATGCACTTGGTATTGTTGTTTGTGCATGTGCAAGAGTTCTCAAGAAATGATTCTGGGGAGGGGTGGACCTTATGTCCTCTTACCCCTAAAATTTTCCCGCTAGCCAACAAAGTGATATACATGAGCGTGCAACAGTGTTGAATCAGGTTCCACTCTTTTCCTTTTCATGCTCAAATAAGTTCCTAACTCATTAAATTTACACCGTATAATTTACAGTCAAATAAATTTAGAGGAAGAAAATCGTAGAACGTGGGTATAAGACCACCTAGAACCATATAGTTCTTATTATATTTATCCTATGTATTAATGAATCTCTATCCTTAAAGATCTAGTATGCTTTGCAACCCTTGTTGGTTTTAACTGTTGCACAAATGGAGGATGTAAATAATTAATATATATCAATAAAAGAAAAAGTTGGTATGAAAATTAGTAATACATGTATGTGATATATATAATAATATGCATGTATACTTGCCACAAACCATAACTTATGGCATGATAAATCTGGAATAGTCTACCAAATAATACTTATTTTACTTTAAAGAATTATACAAATTAACATTATGAATTTACAAAACATGTTATGCTAAAAAGAGAGTGTATGACTAAATTGACGTTGTTCTTTATATTTATATAGAGGATTGAATACCACAAATTTAAAAGGAACATACCATGAAAGTATAACTCGAATAATTCGACCTGACTGATGATCTATAACATCTTATAAAATTTCAATGAATTAAGACAAACTAAAAAATCACTTTGTACTCAATTTTAAAATCAAGATTTATCCTATCTGGAAAACTGGGTGGAGCTGAATTTTGGACATCTCACTCATTATATATTTATTTATAAACCCTTTAAATTTTATTCAAACCCAGTTTACAAAATTAGAGTTACAGATAATTATTCGATGGGGTTTTCTAAAATTGACTTACTTTCCATATTCTTTTTATGTATTTTGTATTTTTTTATAGAAGTGAAGAACACAATTTAATATAATTATATCTTTAAGGGGGGTATACCCATGATGAGGAGCTAAATAGGAAGCGTAGATTGAAACTATAACATGAAAATTAAATATAAAATTTGATACTTCAACCCAGAAAGGAACTATCAAATGATAAAGATTGATAATCATAACAAAAAATGAATATTTCGTGAACCAAGAATAATGTATGTGGGTTGTTATGTCGTATGGGATTAATAATTAGATTATAATCCTTTTAACATTAATTTGACAGGTGGTATGGGACACTCAGAAGAATTAGTGTTATTTGATATTTTAACATCTATTTAACTAGACCATAACTTGAAGAAAATTGTGTTTCATGACAATTTGTTGGGATAAGGAGTGGGAATGTGAGATGTGTTAAGTTTAGGGGGTGATAGTACTAAGGTGATAGATAACCTAATGTGTAGAATCACACTTGATGAATGCTAAGAGGGGACACAGGGTAGGTAGTGGATTGACACACAAGCTACCCTCTTAAATTATCAATTTGAATTATTCATGCTCTAGCATTTTGATGGATTTCACGGACTAGGTGGGTACCTACTGATTTCTGTAGACTTTTGGCCAAAAGTAAAATCATAGGGTTATGGTTTTAGGATGTATATTATTCTTACCCCGTATATGTTACCAGTTGATCAGGTAATGACTTACACATAGGACTCTCTCTCTCTCTCTCTCTCTCTCTCTCTCTCTCTCTCTCTCTCTCTCTCTCTCTTCTCTCTCTCTCTCTCTCTCTCACCTCATTGATTACCACATCTTCCTTCTCCACTCTCAAGATTTGAGAGGTGTGTAGGGATTTGTATGGCTCGTGGTTGGAGGTAAAGCACTTCGATGACACTCTTTCTTATTTCTCGAGAACTCCTGTACTTGCACAAACAACCATACCAAGTGCACTACATGTCCAAAATAATAATTCAAATATCTATAAATGTGAACGACATGCTATTATCAACAATAATTCATAATTGTATTTCAAAATTTAATAATCATCTATCAATTGTTTAGTTATTGGAAAATAAATTTTTTAATCTAAACATATTAAAATGTTAATCAAGAAAGATCAATAATCAACAACATAGTATCTCTATGGCAATCATCGCCACTCAATTCTCTAAATGTATCAAATAATAAATGACTAGTTTTTCAGGATGTGACAGGTTCTACCTTTTTCCGTAGCTTCTCCTAAAGGTCAAAGGAATTTAAATGGTTTTTAGATTTTATTATTTTATGCGGTGTGTATTTCCTTGCAAATTCTATTCTATTTATGCCTTGGTGTACAAATCCGATGAAGAACCCTATCAACAATGCAAGTCTAAGATTATTGTGGAAGATGTTAAACATAATAGATAGTTTATTGTACAAAAGCTCCACATTCCTTTCCACTTAGTTAGTATTGAGAAAGAAAAATAATCTGTCAGGGTTTCTAACCCCATGGGATATCATAGTGAGTGAGAGTGAGGTGAGAACGAGGATCGACATATTTGGGCTATCAAACAAGGATGTCAAGGTGTATTTCAAGGATGATCTTCTCCTTATTGAAGAAAAGCAGAGGGAGTTTGCTAACTCCAATCACACTTTATTGACCACAAGTTATTGTGCTTATAATACAAGACTCATACTTCATAATTTTTGTGAAACAAATAAAATCAAACCCCAACTAATAAATGGTGGCATATATATCATCATGCCCATGGCCAAAGTGGAATCTAAATTGATATATGTGAGTGTTGAGTGACTACATGTGGATTTTTTTTGTCACTCCTGAACCATAATTATTGTAATATATACATATGAAAAACATAAAATTATAAGTGAGTACAAATTTATAGTGTATCAATTATGCCAAATATTATGTATGAAAAACCTCAACAAACTCCATTCCTATTTTCTATCATTTTTAAACTCAAAAAATCACAAGGAAAGGTAATCCTTAACTTTATTTGTCTCCTTAACTTTACAAACACAATCTTAACTTTACTCCTTTGCAATCCTTAACAATAAACAATAAACACAAAAAAACACAAGGAAAGGTAATCCTTAAAACATAAAATAATAATGTACAATTATAATACTAAATTTGCTAATACATGATATTTTATTTTAGCTTTAAAATTTGTATTTCTATTCTTTTTTCTCCATGTCCATGTGGATTTACAATATAGTATCCACCTTCGTTCTAATTTTAATTTTTACTCATTTTATTGCTTCGTTTTATATATTGAATTCTATATGCAATGCATATATTTTACCAACATCGAAAGCCACGTTGAAGGGGTTTCTATCCAACAATAATTCATTTTGGGATTTTACTCACCCACATTCAGATATGTCCAACTAGGGCTTGAACCATAAACATTTAATCATGGCCCTTAATCCACCATTATTTCTTTTATCATTCTAAAAATAATTATAACTACTTCATTTTTGTTGTAAAATATAATTTATTATATGGAAACTTTCATATTAAGGTTCCCTTGATATAAATAGATGGTTTCAATTTTCTAAATAGGAAATTTATAGTAGTAGTATAGAATTGAGTGGATTTATTCTTAACCTTGAGCAAAAGAACTCTCATTTTTCAACACAACTCGTTCAAGACTTTATTCCTATATAAGTTTTAATAACCATGAAAGAAATTTCAAACATAGAACAGTCACAATATGTTGTGGTGTATCACACTTCCCATTTACTTTGAATGGGTTTCTAAAATGCATATTTAATACACCTTTTTTAAAGAACACGTAATTGATGGTTGATTTTAGAATTTTTTTAATTAATTGGTATGTCAAGATAGTAGAAACCCAACTTTCAAATATGAGTCATACTATATATTATATTGCAAACCAAATCCATAGAATATCATAAAATAATCCCACAGAGCCCCTGAACTTCTAGACATGGCCTTATAATTAAGTATCTAGCTTCATTTTAGTTTTATTTTTCTTAAATTTCTCACTTCCTTCTATATATAAAATTTGAAAATTGATATACAACATCTATATATTTTACCACATTTAAAATTTGCATCGAACAAGTTTCTAATCCACAAAAATTCATCTTGGGATTCAAATCACCCACATTCAAATGTGTTTTATTGGGGCTTGGAACCTAAACATATTCATGGCCCTTAATGCTCAATTGTTACTTCTCTAATTCTAAAAATAATTATAGTTGTCATTTTTTGCAAAATAAAATTTAGTGTATGCAAACTTTTATTTGAGTGTCATCTTTTGATATAAAATAGGTGGTCTCAATTTTATATATATGAAGTTTGTATTGGCAGTGTAGAATTTAGGGGATTGAACTTATTAACTTTTTTGTATATATATTTACGCCAAAGGCATTCCCCCTATGGTAAATGTCTTTTCGGACATTCATGGGACTATGTTAAATATGACAGCCGAATTTGACGTTCGTTTTGATGTTTTGAACAAGCTATTAAATTTGACGATTGTTTCCTTGTTTTTCTATTTTTAGCGGCAGTTGCATGTTATATTTGCGATTGGTTTAAGGTTTTCAAATTTGCTATATTTCTAAATTTGCTAATTTTTTTATAAACCGCAGTTGAAGCCTAGATCTCGATCTGCTTCTTTCATGAATTCATACTTAGATTTACAGTCACCAATCTCTCCATGGCTGAAATGAAATGGGTAGTTGTGGTAGGATGTGGAGTTGTAGGTGCCCATATTGCCAAATCTCTTCAATTCGGACAACATGTCACACAGATTGATCCGTATGTGAATTTTGCACCAAACCCAATTCAATTTTTATTATTATTTTATTATTTATAGTTTATGATCAAGGATTCCCTATGATTATTTGGTGACTACTACAGGGACTACTTTTGATGGGCCTCCCTCCAAACAAGGTAGGATCAAATAGTTTGAATCAGGTTAGCATAAACCATTTGGGAATTTAAATAAATTTAGATTTATCTGAATTCACTATCTACCTCCTCTTTGTAGTTGGATCCAACAAAGGTCGGGTAGTTTGAAAAGCCTATACACGAATGTGATTTATGATCCGTTCCATTTCGGCCACACCCGATCTCTCCAGTAGGCCAAGAAATCATACCAATTACTGTAAATCCTTCCTTTCTTTGAAATCATATGGAATTTAAAGCATATTTTTGGGTTTAAACCTCAAAGTAGACTAATCCCTGTGATTAAGAGCGAAAACCAATGTCTTTGCAGTTAGAGACATTACAGACATTAAGGTAGGCTCTAAGCTACAATACTTACTATCCTTAATATATATATTGTTTTGTTAGACATCCATGTTTTCTTTCAATCCCTTAATTGATATAAGTTTAAATATAAGTAAATGAAATTACAATTTGTCTCTTGAGGAATAGAATATGATTTTGATAAAAACAAGAAATCAAGTAAGGTTTCTTGGCTCCAGAATATTTTCAGCACGGGAAGGTCTTAGAGAAAATAGATATCTATGTATTTGGGGTGATTTTGCTATAGCTACTTACAAGGTGGAAGTCGATTGAGACAATGAGACCAGGAGCTGACGAGAACTCGGTTCTTTAGGTAAGCTAAGTAATCTCTTTTTTGGTCTAATATCTACACTATTTTACTAGGGGAGGAATGAAACATATTCCCTTTAAGTGATGTATTTAGATTCAGGTTCCTCCTGAAAGAATGAAGCCATGTACCACTAAGCCAATCCTCTAAATGAAAACTATCTTCACTTCCAAATTATAAAATTATTATGATATTTAATTGCATTGTATTTTATTAAGAGACTTCAACATATACCAAGAGAATAGACTCCAAATGAGGTTTTTGGCTTGCAAATAAGGTCTTTTTTCTTAGTTTTATAAGTGATTTGGAGTCTAATGCTTGGACTAAAAAGAGTTGTAAAATTGCTTAGACTACATTACGGTTGGGAAGTTCTGTGAATACTTGATATCCTCAACCATATCTGCCCTTCATAAGCAAGAATTAGTATTGTAAAATCTCTCAGCCCTTTGTTTTGGCTTTGGTTTACATATACAGAAGTACTTGCGCATGTATAGTTATCTAGTGTTTGGTACTACTATGACCTTGTTTATCTAATAAACCATTGTCTTGTGAGAGCTTAAATTTAATTGTTTCTTTTCGATGTTAAATAATTTTTTCTTTTTGATGTTAGATAAGTGACATGTTATGTTTTTTCTTGGTGGAGTTCATTGTGTCATTTCTTTATATTACCACCAAGAACAATGTGTTCACCCTATGGAAATTCAACAAATCTAATAAATGGTGTGTTTGATTTGTTAACAAGGAAGGCCATTACTTAATGGAGGAATGGTAGAGAAGTTGGTGGATCCCCAACTAAAATCCTTCCTTTATTAGATTTGTTAACAGGGAAGGCCATTACTTAATGGAGGAATGGTAGAGAAGTTGGTGGATCCCCAACTAAAATCCTTCCTTAAGGCAAAGCGGCTGAAGCAGGTAGACAGAATGATAAGGGCTGCAGTTGTTTGCCTTCACCCTATGGAATCATGGAGGCCACGCATGAGTCAAAATAGTCCGCAAAATATTACCACTAATTATATAAGATTTGTAAATGTATATGTACGAATTTGTAACAAATTTGAAATGTACTGATAGAACATTTAAATGTAATGCTTCATCTATATTCCTACACATAAAAAATCAATCACGCGCCTTATCAACATCAACTACAAAAGTAATAACTATCCCTCTAAATAAAATAACATATACCGTTCGGTGTTCACATTACATTGTACACATGCGATTTCTAGTTTTTATAACTACGACCAAACTTGCTTTGAATGAATTTGTGAAACACATAATTTCTACACTTTTAATTTTTTTTAAAAGAACACATAATTTGATGGTTGTTTATTAAACATGCATTTAAGTTATTAATATGTCAAGATAGTAGAAATCCAACCTTCAAATATGTGTGATAATATATAGTAAATTACAAACCAAATCCATGGGATTTTAGAGAAATATCCCATACAACACGTAGACTTTCGGACGTGGCTTTGAAATTGAGTATTTGGATTCTTTTTAATTTTAATTTTCTAAATTTTTTTTAGTTTATTATCTATATATATTAAATTTAATACATGTAATGTCTACATATTTTACGAGGATTATAAGTTACATCGAAGGGGTTTCTATCTCACCAAAATTAATTCTAGGATTTTACCCACCCACGTTTAGATGTGTCCTATTAAGGCTTGAACCCTAAACCTAATCACAGCCCTTAATCCATCATTGTCGCTTCTATCGTTCCACAAATAATTATAACTACTTCCTTTTATTGCAAAACTACATTAAGTGTGTCGACCCTTTCATATAAGTATTTTCCTTTGATATCAAATAGGTGGTCTCAATTTTCTATAAAGGAAATTTGTATTGGATGTGGACACAATTATTTCATGACATATACAAAATATTTTTTCATTTGGAAACATTTAAGAAAATGTAACTATTAGGTATAAATCTAGATTATGTAATCTTTGGTAGTATTCTTCCAACATGTGCCAAATTTTGATTTTGTCAAAGCACAATTAACATTATTTTTTTAGTCGGATGTTGTAGTTGCAAGTTCTTTTAGAGACATGTATGAAGAATATGAAAACATGTAAATAACATGTGAATTATTTGACAAAATGCCTAGTGATCCAATAAACTTAAAATTAAATTGTAATTCATATCAATACTTGCAAATCTTTACTTTTGCATATACAAAAATACATTGTTTACTACTAAAGACCTTTTAATGTATTTTTATGAAAAAATATTCTATTTGTGGAGTGCATTCCATCTTTAAGACATGTTCATATAGTCATCATTAAAATTTATACATTATGTATTTTACACCAATAAACTTGTACCTACCAACCTTCCACAAACATCTATGAATGATGTTACGAGTATAAATAACTCTTGTATTTACACTTCAACTTCAGGGTCCTTTCTTTAACCTCTAACTCTAGAGGCATAAACATACTCAATAGTAAGAGTTGTTAGCAACCACTTAAATCTTGCAGTAAAATGGTGGTTGAAACTGAATAACACTTCATTTTGGAATGGGCAACATATGAGGATATCTCTTTAAAGTATGATCTGAAGGTGGGCAACCTAAACAATTAATTTGACGAGGAAAGGATCCACAAAACAACTGGCTTCGTAGTCAAGATTCATAGTAGAAGAGCCGACACCGAAAGAAATCTTAAAACTTCTTTATGTTCCCTTAGATGGCTTGGTCTTATAGACGTCATTAAAAACCTTTCATTTCATTTTATTTAACATTTAATGTTTTTTTAAAGTTTTCTTCCAAGGGTAAAGCAAGGATTCTAGTGGCATAGTTAAGGACAGGATCACACCATCTTCGATGCGAAACTGGTAGATGGACTATTCCAAAGGAGGATTGGGAAAGGAGAACTTGTCTTTTCTGCAGCAAAGGGGTCGTTGAGACAGAATGACATTTTGTCGTGGAGTGTTCGGCATATGATGATATTCGTATCCAGTACGAAAACAACCTGAAGGTGGACGGACTAGAGGAACTCTTCGAAGGAACAAAGCTTCAGGCGATCGCGGGTTTCATTCTCAAGATTCACAGCCGGAGAGCGGATATTAAAAGGAGTATGAAATTAGATTAAAAATCTCAGTTTTGTGGTCTCATAAACTCTTCAGTCTCGTGGACGTCATTAAAATCTTTCATTTCATTTCATTTCCGGATCCTACACTTCATCATGTTTTTTTTTGGCCTTTTAAAGACAAAACATGTTATGGTTCGTAGGTAGGTATCCTATTAAAAAGAAGAAGAAAAATCCGTTCCAAAAACCTCCCACAAATTGAGTACGGGCCTTTCAAATGCGATGCGAGTCGCGACATCAACGTCATCTGACAAATGAACCCGCTTTCCACTGACAACGCGTTTTCCGGCCGCTGGTCCCCCATCCCTGTGGGAGTGGGACCCACTGCCTGCAACGCCGTTTGTCCTCTATCGCATCCCTGTCGCCCCGCCGGCTGCCTTAACGCCCCCGAATATTCCCTTCTCTTTCCATTTCCTTTTAGTATTTTAACAAACGTGGAGCCCCACCACAATAAAATAAAATAAAACTAGAAAAGGAATAACGAGTGGAATCGAGAAAACTATATTTTTGGCGTCAATTATTACGCAAGCGTGCGGGACACAGCTGGTGTTGGGTCACATGATGGCCACGTACTGGATCCGGGAAAGAATTGCACGCCACGTGTAAGTGTCGAGACACTAAATAAAGGGCTTAATTTTCTTGCATGCCGCCACGTTTAATCTAAATAAGCGGATTAATAATCTTTCATACCGACACGTGGAAGAATGAGTACGAAGTAACAAGTTAATAGCAACGACAAAAGAGGCGGTGACAGGTGTAAGCGGGCTGCGGTCTGCAAGTCTGCAGCATGTGCATGTGCATGTGCAGGTTGGTTGGATAAGAAATGCAGCCACTGGTCATTGCCCAAGGTGAAGGGGAATTCAATCATACTTACGGAATATTATTATGATATTATAATTATTTATCACAAACTGAGACGGGGTATGAGCTGCCAATAAATAATAGATTAACAAGTTATGGACATTCTCATCGCGATTCCCCCTACCTAATCATTTTCGAACATATATTCTCATCCCCGAGATTGTTTTTTATTTATTTTTATTTTTATTATTTAAAGATGTGAAGGTTAGTGCTACTCGTACTCCTCGTGGTACAATATCGCCTCTCACTCTCTCTATTATTCTAGTCAATATCAAGTTAGTAAATACGCCCCTCATCTTTTTTATTTTTTAAAATTAGTAATTGGTATCTGAAATGTACGATGGAACTCTTGAAGGGGATCTTTTCTAAGAGTCACATTGGAAGGGAGACAAACAATAAGAGAGGAAGAAGGGTGAAGAAGAAGCGGTTATAGAATGGATGGCGAAAATGGAAAGGGGAAATAATATGAAAATGAAATGTTCAACAAGGAATTGACATTTATGTTAATCCTTTGAAGGTGACCACGGGTCTTGTTTTAGACAACAAGGAAACAATTAAAAGAGATATTTGTGAATGTATGGAGTGAATTTTTGTAAGGGGTTGGTTTCCCCATTCATTTCGTTGGTTGGTCCCATATATATATTTTTAATCGAAACTAAGATCCAAGAAACAAAGGTTGCCGCTATATTGCTTGGTGGTGTCCATTTCCGGCAACTGGCTCTAAGTTGTAGACGATTTAAATAACCACAATCTCAACGACCTTGCAAAGAAATACGAGAAATTTTCTCGTAAAAGAGAGGGTAGGGGAGTTTGGTGGTGGTGTCGTCACCGAATTTCCCAAGGAGGTGTTGCACACATAGGGGGTGGAATTCAACTCCCGTACTCACAACGCGGTGTTCAACATCTTCACTAGAAAAGGACAAGACACGGTGTTCACCATGTACGGGGAGCATTGGAGGAAGATATTGAATCTTTTATTTGAGTATATAATTTCAAATACATAGAAAATTAAAGATGCCAAGTTTACCTTACTTTTGTTGCAAATCTGTATGTTGAATATGCCAAGGCATCAGTTTTTATAGGTCATGCTAGCTTTAATTGTCAAAATATAGGTTTTAATTCACAGAGAAAATGCAGATTGAATGTTTTGGTGACATTTTTGAAAAGTCGGAAATTTTTTGTTTGTTTATGGGGAAATTTGTGAGTAAAACCTCTTGTCTACAGGGTTTGAAATCTTGGTGTGTCTAATTGTGATTATTTGACTATGACAATATTTTGTAGGATTTGATCATATTTGAGTATTTGAACGTTGTTATTGTGAAGATAGAGGTTGAAATCCACAGAGATGAGACATTTTTTTTGCTTTAGTTGTTAAAACGGAGGTTTAAATGCATAGATAGCTTAAGTATTTTACATTTTACTTATTCATAAATTCTTGCAATCTTGTGTTTAAAACTGGTTAAATTTATACATGGAAACCCCTTATGCGCAAGATTTGAAATCATTACATTAATTCTCACACAAAAAATGGACTTGTATAAATCAATTTGTCCTTTATATTTTTCCACCAGCAGCTCCAAGTGTGAATTACATTAGCTTTTTTTGTTTATGGAGTGGATTTTTTAAGGGGTTGGTTTCCCTATTCGTTACATTGGTTGGTCTCATATTTTTATCGAAACTAAGATCCAAGAAATAGAAGATGCCGCCGGATCACTTGGCGGTGCCCATTTTTGGCAACTGGATCCAAGTTATGTTAAATACACCAAGGCATTGGTTTTTATAGGTTGTGTTAGCTTTAATTGTTAGAATACAAGTTTTAATTCATAGATAAAATGCAAATTGAATATTTTGGCGACTTTTTTTTAAAAGCCAACAATGTTTGTTTGTTTATGGGGAAATTTGGAGTGAAACCTCTTTCCCGCAGGGTTTGAAAACTTGGTGTGCCTGATTGTGATTATTTTATTATTTGATCGTTTCTGCTTATATGAACATTGTTATTGTGAAGCTAGAGGTTGAAATCCACAGAGAGGAGACATTTTCTTTGCTTTAGTTGTTAAAATGAAGGTTTAAATACATAGATGGGTTACGTATTTTACGTTTTACTTATTCACAAATTCTTGCAATCATGTGTTTATTTTCGGTTAAATCTATAGATAGAAACCCCTTGTGTGCATGATTTGAAACCTTGACGTCATGGATTTAAAATCCATCATTTAATTCTCACACAAAAAGTGTCTATATAAATCGATATGCTCTCTATCTTTTTTCGCCAACAACTCCAAGTTGTGAACTGCATTAGATTTTTTTTGTTTATGCAATGGATTTTTTAAGGGGTTGGTTTCCCCGTTTATTGTGTTGGTTGGTCCCATATATTATCGAAACCAAGATCCAAGAAACAGAAGCTTCCGCCAAATCGTTTGGTGGTGCCCATTTTCAACAACTAGCTCCAAGTTGGGGATGATTTGAATAATTGTGATCTCAATGACCTTGCCAAGAAATATTGTGAAATTTTCTCATAAAAGAGGGGGCAAAGAAATTTGGTGGTGGTGTCGTCACCGGATTTAGCCAAGGAGGTGATGCACACATAGGGGGTGGACTTCAACTATCGTACTCGCAATGCTGTGTTTGACATCTTCACCAGAAAAGGACAAGACACAATGTTCATAGTGTACGAGGGACATTAGAGAAAGATGTGGAGGATTGCGACGATGTTGTTTTTTACTTTTGATATTATATTCTAGTTGAGCGATTTTATGGATGCGGCGATATGACCTACATGGTCGGTGCATGTTATCTTCACACAAATTATATACAAAATCCCAGGGAATGAAGTTGAAGCAGTGAAACACGCACACTCTATATATCACGAATCATATAAATGTTGTATGCCCCACAATCGAATTAGAAGAATGAAAGAGGAAAAGGAGGAGATAAACAATATCAATGATGTGAAATAAAAAGAAAACGGGAAGCTAATACATATTCATTTGCATTTGCATTTAAAAAGAAATTGTATTAAAATATACAATAGCTTTGTTAGATTAAATTTCGCCTTGAAACGTAAATGACTTTATGAGATTTTTTTTGTATTTTCAAAGTTAGCGTTTTATAAAAAACTTTGGGGAGAAAAAACTTTGCAAAGAATAACTTATCAGGTTGAATTTCATTAAAGAGGTGAAATTGCACAGCTTGTCAGGTTGAATTCCATCATAAATTTAAGCGAGTTTATGAATTACAACCTATAATTCCTAGAATTTGGGTTTTGCGAGAAGCTTCAGATCAGTGCCATTACAAAGGAAAAATAATTTGTAGGATAACCAGTCAGATTACATTTCATTGTGAATCCTGGAGGATGGCCTGCAATTTAAAGGCAAGGTAAATCATTGAGCTGACCGCTCGTAGTAGGATTTTAAAGAGTGGGCAGTTTTATGACAATAAAAAAGGAGGTCACCGGTGTGTGTGTGTGTGTGTGTGTGTGTGTGTGTGTGTGTGTGTGTAATTGTCTATTATTTTTCAAAAAATAAATTTATTTTCCTATTTTATTTTATTTGAAAAATTGGGTACCTATTTCCATCTCCAAATACCGATGGTTTAGTATAATACAAGTTACATAATAATCATAAGATTTAAACACACAAATAAAATAATATCTAATAAAAGAATTGTTTGGACTTATACTCACATTTATTCATAAAATATAATATATTATTTATTTCCTATTTTTCTCAAAAGTGGAGTATTTGTCTTCGTCTCTAAATACGAATATCTAAAACCCATGTTGAAATGATTGTTTCTTATCTTCTTATTGATGGATTGTTTTAGTTAGTAATAATATATAACTTTAAATATATCATAATTGAAATATGTTTATGTATTCTCTCAACTTCCCGACTCTTTATAATTTAATTTTTTAATCAAATATATTATAAAAATTATCTCTAACTACATATTACCCTAAATTAAATACATGCTCCCCTAAATTGGAATACATTTAAGTGTAGTAAAGTGTTTGCCTTGGCGTTTGTGGTGTAAATTTAGTTTGCTTTAGGAAAGGAAAAATATTATGGGAGTTATGTGGCACATCTCCCAGAGTGGCTCCCTCACAAATAAACAGTCAACTTCTATGAATACACAGATATATCTGTAACAATCTGCACCGTCGGATATGCAACTAAACGCACTGTACCATTTTGTGAAAACTCGGAGCTTCCCATCCTCTTTATAATTTGAATAAGTTTATTATTTAAATTATATATTCTCAACAACCGTGAGAGCTACATCACTTGACATTTTAGTATTGGGAACAATATCCCTTTTACATGTTAAACTATTTCGTGTTGACACGATTGATGAAAAGGCGAATTGACTCCATACTCTAGCCATCTGCATAGTGTTTTTTATTAAAAAAAGTTCGAAAAGTTCTTGTGTTTATTATGCATACAAGCTTATCAATCACATATGTTTAAAAATAATTTGTGGATCTTAACAATTTCAACTCTGGATTGGCATGTTCTATTTGTGATGGTGGTAGCATATCGTGGCTACACTTATGGATCTGGTTAATCTGTTATGTGAGATGGACAGGCTTGAACCCAGTGAACCTTACCTACACTCATGGGCAGAAAGAGTATTGGGGTCAGTTGGGACGATTGGTGACTCAAAATTTTCTGGAGGGGTAGAGAAGGATGGGATCCTCTCCCCTGAATATTGACACTTCTAGGGAATGGGTGATATAAAAAGGGATACATAAGTGCCAAGTAATGATGTCGGCTTTGGCTTAGGTATTTTGATGATATAACCAACACCTTGCGTAGGGGACACTAGTTCCTAGGGAAATCCAGTTTGGATCTGAAAAAATGGAAACTTATGTTTAATCCTTAAGAAATAATTTTGGATGAAATGTTTGTCTGGGTTCATCTTGTAGGGATTTCCTCATAATTTAGGGATGCTAAAGTTTTGAATCGAATAGATAAACCTATCATACAAAATTTGATTAAGCTAAAATGTGAATTTATATGCCTAATCTGATTGCTATTGCAGTAGTAAATGAATAAACAATTAAGTACATGAATTCACCCAAGCAAACTAAGCAAGAAAGTATAAAACCCAAGTGCAAATATAGGGTAGAAAGCCTTAGCTAATTCACAAAGATCCCAAAGGTGCACAGAGCTAGAAAACTAGAAAATCCGAAGCACTGACTGTCGCAACGAAGCTCGATAAAATGCAGAGATGGAGGAATATGCTGGATAGGGGCGCTTAAAGAGGGACATGGGCACCTATGGGTGCCCAAGGCCTATTTTTTGGGCGCCTGTGTTTGCCGAAATGATCAAAAGACCTCTTCTGAGTGGTCGTGAGACATTCGATGTTCTTCACTTTTGGTCACTATGTGGTCGCACAATGATCGCCGAAGTCGCTAGAAACCTGTAATGAAATAATGACCTACAAAACCCTCAAATAGACATCAAATCCTAAAAAAGAGAGATGCAAAATGAGGGGTCAGACTGTCCTCAACTGTCACAATGGTGATCTTACAACTGAGCGCTACACTACATCTCATAACTAATGTAGTCATGTGTGTGTGGAATCTTGCCCTAGGTGTTAGGAAATAAGAGATAAAATATGTGGAATAATCCCTCACAGAATCGCAACAGTAGAAACTAATATGCAAAAAATATTATAGATCTCAAATAAAATTGCAGAATAAAATAACGCAACACAAAGAGACAGTATTTAACATCTTTCACCCAATTTGGGCTACGTCCACCAAGAATCACTTGCTCAGATTTTATTACAAGCCACCACTCTCTCAATACAATACCCAAATCTGTTTGGAGCTATGCTCAACAAACTCTATAGAATTCACATATGAATTCAAAAAACATCTGCAATGTTACATAATACCTACCATATGCACAAAACCATATAAATAGACAACTGCTTAAGTAGTTTTACAAAACCATGGGTATCAAAACCATGGGCCAAAACCGTCCCATAAACCTATGGGTCAAAATCCCGCCCATATGAGAAAAGAAAGTTTCTCGGTATATCGGGCACGTTTTAAGGCCAAAAAAAAATCGGGGGCTGCACCCGCGAACCCCTCTACCGGGGTTGCCGCCCCCTGGAACCCCGGTGAGACAACTATGGAAAGTGTACAGTACTCTTAGTGTACAGTCTTCAACACTTTCTCACATGAAAATAGGCTCCACAACCTAACAATCTCCCACTTGGAGACTAGTTTTCCTCTGAGCAAGCTTCTCAACCCTTCACTAGTTTCCATGAAGACCAACCAAAGCTGAACACAACTTCAGTTTTTCCCTTGTGACCACCTTGGTCATCATGTCTATAGGATTCTGAATGGTATGAATCTTCTCCAGCTTCAACTTCTCTTCCTCCAAAGTTGTCCTGATGAAATGGTACCTTAACTATATATGCTTCATCATAGAGTGGAAAGCAGAGTTCTTAGCTAGGTGTATAGCACTCTGACTATCACTATGTAGCTTTCCTTCCTCTTGCTTATGCCCCAACTCCTCAAGAAATTGTTGTAGCCAAATCATTTCTTTGCTTGCCTCTGTGGCAGCAACATACTCAGCCTCTATGGTTGACAAAGCCACCAGCTTCTGTAGTCATGAAATCCAGCTCACTGTTGTCCCACCTACAGTGTAAACATAACCTGTCATGTGCTCCTCCTGTTGTCTACATCTCCAGCCATATCTGAATCTACATAACCACACAAAGTGGTGTCTGATCCACTGTAGCACAAAATTTTCCCCATGGTCCCTCTCAAATACCGAAGGATCCACTTTACTGCCTGCCAGTGATCTCTACCTGGATCACTCATAAATCTACTCACCATTCCCACTGCATGGGCAATATCAGGCCTGGTGCACACCATGGCATACATCAAACTGCCCACCGCTGATGAGTAAGGTACTTTGGAAATTTGGTTTCTCTCTTGATCTGTCTTGGGACATTGCTCCTTTGATAACTTGAAATGGCCTACCAAAGGAGTCCCAACCGGTTTAGCATCCTGCTTATTAAACCACTCCAAGAATTTCTTAATGTACTCTTCCTGAGATAAAGTCAACTTTTGTTCCTTCCTATCCCGAGATATCCTCATACCAAGGATTTGTTTGGCTGCCCCCAAATCCTTCATAGCAAAGGATTCACTTAGCTGCTTCTTGAGTACTTTTATTTCCTACATGTTTTTACCTGCAACCAACATGTCATCCACATACAAACACAGGATAATATAACTCCCATCCTCAAATTTCTTTGTATACACGCAATGGTCAGAATGACATCTAATATAATCTTGCTCCATCATGAAGCTATCAAATTTCTTATACCATTGACGTGGATCTTGTTTCAAGCCATACAAGATCTTCTTCAATTTGCACATCATCTCCTCTTTATCTTTTACCTCATAGCCCTCTGGTTGCTGTGCATATATAGTTCCTCCTCCAAATCACCCTGGAGAAATGCAGTCTTTACATCAAGCTATTCTAAGTGCAAGTCTTCTGCTGCAACTATTCCTAGAACAATTCTAATAGAAGTCATTTTTACTACAAGAGAAAAAATCTCATCAAAATCTATACCTTTTTTCTATGCAAACCCCTTGACCACCAACCAGGCCTTGTATCTTTTCTTGCCTCCTTCTTCCTCTTTGACTCTGAACACCCACTTATTCTGTAATGCTCTTTTGCCTTCGGGTAGGTTCACCAAATCCCATGTCTGGTTCTCCATGAGAGCTTGATGGTCCTCATCCACAGCTTGTTCCCACTTCTTCCTGGCATCTACCTGTATTACTTCATCAAATCTCTCTGGCTCTCCACTATCAGTGAGTAATAAATAATAAAGAGAAGGAGAAAAATGTTTCAGGTTCTCTTCTTACCCTTGAAGACATCCTCAATATAGGAGTTTGGGGTTCTTGTTGAGGAGGTTCCTGAACTGATTCATGTGTCACTTTTCCATTCGGAAGATCCTCTACTACTACATATTCTTTCTTGGATTCTTCCTTGTTTTCCTGCAACTGCTGCTTATACATGACTTTCTCATTAAATACCACATCCCTAGATCGAATGATTTTCTTTTCCTTAATACTCCAACATTTATATCCAAAGTCATCACCACCATAACCAATGAAAGTACATTTTTCTAATTTAGCCTCTAGTTTGGTCCTATCATCCTTGTCTATATGGAAAAACACCTCACATCCAAAGACTTTAAGAAATGAATAATCAACTTTCTTACCATACCAAGCCTCCTCAGGTATGCCTCCATCCAAGGCACTTGAGGGTCCTCTGTTTATCAAGTACACAACTGTGCTCACCGCTTCTACCCAAAAAGAAAGAGGTAGTCTTGCATGTAACCTCATGCTCCTAGCACATTCCATTATTGTTTTGTTCATCCTTTCTGACACCCCATTCTGCTGCGGAGTTCCTAGAACCATATTTTTCCTATGGATTCCATTCTTAGAACAGTAATCATCAAATTCATTGCTGCAATACTCCCCTCCATTATCTGACCTGAGACATTTTAGCTTAAGACCTGTTTCATTCTCTACCAAGGCTTTCCATTTAACAAAAGTGTCAAATACATACAAGATTTGTTTCTAATACAATGAACCCCCAAGAGATGTGTTAACCCAAACTTTCCTTGTTACATCATCGAATAAAAGTAACATAATAACGTATTGAACCCCGGAAGAGATGATACATGAGTGGATTTGGCCCCCACACCCCCATCAGAATGCACCAACTCTAACTTACTCTCTTTCTTTGTAGGTCCAACCTTGAGAAACCTTACTCACATTTATTTCCCATTTATGCAGTCCTCACAGAACTCCAAACCTATGTTTCTGTATATCCAAGAAAATCCTTCTTTATGATCTCCATGCCCTTATGGCTCATATGACCGAGCCTATAGTGCCACAATGTTGTATCTACTTCTGAAGCCACAAGATTACAAACATTAGTGCTATAAGTGGTTAAATACAAGGTTCCGACCTTCTTACTTCTTGCCACCACAAGAGCACCCTCAGTAACCTTCTAAGAGTCCATTGTAAATATCATAGTACAACCATCACTTCCCAACTACCCTGCCGATATCAAATTTCATCTTAATGTAGGCACATGTATGACATCCTTCAATAGCCAAGTATTCCCATTCTGCATCTTAACCTAAACAAAACCTTTTCCAACTATGCTGCAAGGCTCATCATCACCAAGAAAAACATGCCCAAAATCTCCTTCAACATAATCAACAAAATAATGCCTATGTGGAGTAGCATGGAAAGAAGCCCCTGAATCTAAAACCCAAGATTCAGTAATATTGTGCAAAGAAAGAATCAAAGCATCCTGACATACATTACCCGTTGCCACATTTGCCTCCTTGTTTTCTTCATGTTGTTTCTTCTTGTCCCGAAGCTCCCAACAGTCCTTCTTTGCATGCCCAAACTTTCCACAGTGCCAACATACTATCTTGCTTTTGGATTTTGACCTTTCCGATCCTTTGATTTTCCACGGCTTCCTCTATTCTTCTATCTCCCTCTAGTTTCCATTGTCAAAGCATTCCCTAAAGTAGAAGATTCACCAGAGATTTTTCTTCGCATTTCCTCACTTAGAATCACCCCTACAACATCCTCAAACTTCAACTTTGAGTTAGTAAGAACCAAGTTGCTTACTGCCATTACCATACTATTTCTACTCTCACGTAAAGAACACAAAACTAATAAAGCCTTAACTTCTTCATCAAATTCTATTATAACCGAAGCTAGTATATTTATAACCGTATTAAAATCATTTAAATGATATACTACCGAACCATTCTCAAACATATTCATATTAAACAAATTTTTCATTAAAAATATCTTATTAGAGGCAGAGGGTTTTTCATACAACTTCCCTAATGCATCCATCAAGTTCTTTTGTAGTCTTTTCCTTTGAAACATTAAATAATACCAAAGATGCAAGACATAACCAAATTATCCCATGTGCCTTCCTAACAAGAAAATCCCTATTCCACATCTGTCATACTTGAGGGTTTTTTCACCTTCTCAGACAACAAAATATAAAGATCCTTTTGATAAAGGTAATCTTCCATCTGCTTCTTCCAAAGACTGAAATTTTGTCTATTGAATTTATCAACCCTCGATCTTTCATCATCTGCCATTATCTCCCACTCAAGATAAAACTTTCCCTACTGATTCAACACTTCAGTAAACCAAACTAGGCTCTGATACCAATTGTTAGGAAATAAGAGATAAAATATGTGGAATAATCCCTCACAGAATCGCAACAGTAGAAACTAATATGCAGAAAATATTACAGATCTCAAATAAAATTGCAGAATAAAATAACACAACACAAAGAGACAATATTTAATGTTGTTCACCCAATTTGGGCTACGTCCACCAAGAATCACTTGCTCAGATTTTATTACAAGCCACCACTCTCTCAATACAATACCCAGATCTGTTTGGAGCTATGCTCAACAAACTCTACAGAATTCACATCCAAATTCAAAACACATCTGCAATGTTACATAATACCTACCATATGCAAAAAACCATATAAATAGACAACTGCTTAAGCAATTTTACAAAACCATGGGTATCAAAACCATGGGCCAAAACCGTCCCATAAACCTATGGGTCAAATTCCCACCCATATGAGAAAAGCACGTTTCCCAGTATATCGGGCACGTTTTAATGCAAAAAAAAATTTGCGAGACAACAGTGGAAAGTGTACAGTACTCTTAGTGTACAGTCTTCAACACTTTCTCACATGAAAATAGGCTCCACAACCTGACATTAGGCGGCTCTTGTGCGTGTCACACTTGATAGCGAACAAGTAAGCTAGATGTAAACAAATGTAATAGATGTGTGTATGGAATATAATGAGCTTACCTCTTATGAAGTGTATGCATAATAACCATCCCTTGTGTCCCTTGGATGGTGCTAGATGGATGCAATTGAGTGGTCCTTTATTATGATCACCCAACTTTATATTTATATGATTCCCTTGCTTGAATTTTGTAATCAACCCCAAAAATGACGACTACCAAAAAGATAAGATGCTCAAATGACTAGAAAGGACCCAAAAGATGTGAACAAAGTACAAAGGGGTCAGGGGCGCCAAGAGGTGACGAGGGCACCTGATGTTGGCATCTCGGCTATGTGCTGATGTCTAGGATGATAACTGCCAAAGTATAAAAAGGTGGACTAAGAAAATAAGGGTGCAAGACCATAAGTGGCAACAGAAAACAAAGAAAGGAGGCCAAAGACATGGTTTAATTAGTACTTTTTTACTTAGGAATCATTTGAATGGGTAAGTGCAACAAGTTGAGGGGCCAAAAGGGGGACATAAGTGGACGTCATATTGCAAATAACAACGAAATCTCAACTTGTAGGGATTATTAGCAATGCGTGCACTCAAAATTAGAAAAAAAATATATAAATATGAATCGTAAAATCTAAAATCTAGTTTCTAAACTACTATTTTTTCTTAAAAACGAACAAGTTTAGCTATATTAAACACTCAAAATTCAATGAATTGGTTTTTTTTATAAATCCTATAAGATTGTAGTCCGTTTGCCTATGATTTGGATGACAAAAAATTGATATTTTTTTCCTTTGGTGAAAAGATAGATGTTGTTGTCTATCTTAGGATTGATTTTATTTTATATTTTTTTAGCGATATTTTTTTAATAATTTTTTCCATGAAAGTGGTTTGAAAACATAAAGAAAACGGAGCACTTTTCGTTTTCCCACTATAACTTCATAAAAGATTATCGAAATCAAATACTATTTTTTTGAACGTGTATAGAATTTTTCCACGGTTGGGATGGTATAGGTTTTATCACATTTTGACAAGTGAAACAAAAGTTGTAGTCTTAAACGTAGACATGAACATTCATGTGAAAAAGTGTCTTAAAGACCTATTATTAGTAAAAAATTATAAAATGATATTTATCATATTCTATTCACTTTAAAATCAATATTTCTACAAAGCTAATTGTCTCCCCTATGCGATTGTACCATTTTTGTGACATATTTTTAATTTTTCGGCATGGTTCAAGTCCATGGAAGAGAAAATTTGATGTTTTGTTGTTTTTGATGTAAAATTCACGATTTGATATCCACTTTTTGGTCCCCCAACTTGTTGCACTTACCCCGAATATTAGTATGCAATCAAGACTAGATAATTACCCAAAGAGCCTGATTTTGTGTCTACATTTTCCCCCACTTTATGTTGTTGAGAAAATGATCAATAACATAAATTAGATAAGAAATGTGTACCTGATAACCATGTAGATCGATGAGGAAAGCATGTCGAGGGACAAGACAAAAGCATGGAGTGAAAAAGTGTGAAGCATAGATGCTAAGGAGGAATACGCGTAAAAAGTGATGATGACAATGACCCTAGGGCGGAAATGCATGTGTAGATGTCGTGATTGTTCTTGCTGTCAATGTGTTGGTCCGAAAATTTGTCGCGCGGACAGATCTATGGATAGACGAGCCAACAGTGTGCGGGGCTTAGCCCCTCTTTGAGACAGCAAAGCGAAACTGGTTTATTGCTATTTCTACTAGCAGGAACCTATGCAAGTCTCACAGATTCTGCCTTCGGGGTTGGGATCTCATCCCAGTAGAGTATTCCACGCTGCGAAAAGAAAGGAACGAAAGAGGGAGAAGAGAAAGAACAGATCCGAAGGGAGAAAAGAAATGAATTCCAAAGCAGAAAGGTCAGAAGATTTATGTTTTTAGTTTGGTAGTAAACAGAGCCAAACCTACTTGCATAAATAAACAAAGCAATACTGATAAACAAATGACGGAAAAGTAGATATGAATCTAACAGATTAAACACATATAGATCTAACGTAAGGAAGATCTAACGTATAACACAGCGATCGAGCACAAATTCTGAATAATTGTATTACTGTTCTTTTCTGTTACAAGAAAGCTCAAAGTCTTTCTCTCCTCACTTCTATTTCTATCTAAAAAAAATGTTCACCACTGAATACAACAAGTATTCTCATATTTATAGAAGATGAGGGAGAGAGAAGGCAAAATGGAGCCAACCACTTATTTACAAAGATATTTACAAAATATCCAAAAATCATGTTGACTTTGACAACTTTGATGGATGACATCATCCCATGATGCAACATGGATGATGTCATCATTTGTGCCAACTTACTTTAGATATTTCGAAAAGAAAGTCGGAGAATAGAGAGAAGAAGAAGAAGAAGAAGAAGAAGAAGCTACTCATCATCATCATCCTGCGGCCGAAAAGGGGTTGCCTGTTTCTGATGCTGCTCAGGTGATGATATGTGGAACTGGGCGCGGTATTCCAAAAACTTGCTGATCATTGGCCCAAATTGATCCTGTGATGGATCCTTGTGCCATTCACTGATGGCTTCGCAAGTCTCCCGCTCGTCTATGAGCTTTTCCGGGAGTTTGGAATAATCTTTCTCCGCCTCGATAAGGAACCCGATGAAGTCCCTACAGGTCAGTAGGTTGTTGATAGATTCAGTATCGAACGTGACCTCTGGCCCTGTCCCTTGAGAGGCTATCTCCTTGAAAATCTGGATAGTGTCATCAGCTGATCTTAAGGTAAGGGAAGGAGTGAGCAACCCTGGAGTCATAGATAGAACAATTTTCTCCATTTGATGCATGGCATCCAGGGCCTCTTCCTTTACCTTGTCTATCTTTTCCAGAACGAATTCTAGCTGATCTATCCGATAGTCCAGAGTGGACATAGTTTTGTTGAGGGCCCTTGGGTGGCCGAAGACTCCGAACTTGACCAGATCTTCGACTGAACAGTCGAACATTTGTTGGAAGGCCTCATGCTGGAGTCTAGCATGCTCCAACTCTTCTGATATCGGACCTGCTAATGCTTGGAGTTCCTTGTTCGCCTTCTCAATGTTCAGGTATAAACTGATATATTCGGCGATTACTTTTTCACTATCCTTGAGGATTTGGCTCCTCCAAGCAGAAATAGCCATACCTTGCTCGCCGATCTTAGAATACTCATTGATCTTCTCCTGACTGAGTAGCTCAGGAGTCTCGGCGGCAGTTGTGGGAGGTGCACTTCCCATCTTCTGTAAGGCCTGAAGCAGATATTTGTTCTGCTCCTTCAGTAGCCTTTTCTCCTCTTTCGTTTCCTGAAGCTTCTTGCAGAGTGCATCCACTGCGGAAAGAGCTTCCCCCTGGAAACTTTCTGAGGATGTCCCCATTGTGACTTGGGTCACGGTGAAATCTGTTGGAGACAGATCTTCTTTTTCTTTGAGGGGGTTGGGGTATGCTATTTCCATGACTCTCTCACCTGCAGCGCTCTTTGAGAAGCGTGTAACCGGCTTGTGCTTCTTCACTCCTTTAGCCGGAATGACCGAAAAGTCCATCGGAGCGATGGGAACTTTCCTCTTTTGTTGGCTTAGCTGCTGAGAGATCCAAGCTGGTCCTATGGAAGAAGGACCAGAGACAGAGGGGGAAGCAGCAACGGTAGAAGAGGGGAAAAACGTGGAGACACGCGGCGGCGGCATTGAAAGAATAGCCGAAGAAATGTCCACGGGAGGGAGGGAAACCGCAACTGCAGAAGAGATAGGAAGGGAAGGGAACTCGGAGATGAGGGAAGAAATAGAGGAAGACAAATCAGCGAGGGAGGAAAAGATAGACGAAGATGCGGGGGAAAGAGTAGAAGAAGGGGCAGAGGACGCGACCAAAGGGATGGTCGCTTGAGTCACTCGAGGAGGGAAAGGAAGAGAAGAAGAAGGGATAGAAGGGACCTCTGAAGTTGTAGCGACACCGACATCCTGGGTGGATGGGCGTATAGGACTATCCTCTGTCAATCCCTCATCAAGAGTTATGACTTGTTCAGGCTCTGAAAGAAGAGGACTTTGAGGGGCTTCCTCCTGAATGGTGCTGGGTTCACCTTCTGCACCTTTTCCTTTCAGCTGCTTCTTTGACCTTGGAGGTGCGTTGCCCAAAGGGGAAGTTGTGAAATCTACCCCGAGGTAGATTAGTCCGTTCATGCGGCACCAATGTTCTGTTCTCCGCATAGTCTCCTTGACCCTCTCCTCAATTGTTTGAGGAGCTTTGCTTCTGTCAATGTCCGGGAAAGGCCAATCATCCCCTTCCGTGTCATTGTACACCTTGTCAGTTTTGTCTTCCGTAGTTTGGAAGCCTTTGGGGACAATGGCCACTCCGTATTGGATGATTTCCGTTAATGCCAAGCGCGAGTGATCCTTTCTTCTGAGTTCCACCTCATGGAGAACGTCAATGTAAATATCCTCAATTTGAGGGACATGGATCGGATCCAGCTTAGCCCTTGGTAGACAGCCCCTAGGATCGAAGGTAGGCCTGGCTGGGAAGTCATGTTTCAAATTCAGCAACTCCAGCTCTACGAACATTTCCTTCGCTTTGTGATAGGAAGAGCATGTGTACCGGCCCACTGTGAGGGGGAAAGGAGTTCCGCCCTTCTTTCTTTTGAGGCACTTTTCATGGTATGTGACCAGCTGCCTTGATAACTCCAGTAGAATCAACTTTGGTCCAGCATACCTTGGTAGCCTGGTTGGCTCTCCCAAAAAGTTGACAGCCCTTAGATAGGTGAACGTGGGAAATTGGGTGAACAAGGCTCCCCATTTCTCTGTGACTGCTACTATGTTCTTGGTCGTCCAGCTATGAGTCATGTTGGGCCTCAGCAGGCAGATGACGTGATAGAAGAATGCATCATTGATTTTAGCAAATTGAGGGATGCTATTCTCCAGCCTCAGCTCTGGATAGTAATCAAATATCTTGGCCTGAGGCCACACTCCACTTCGGTTGAGCCCTGGGTAATCCCTTGCCGATGCTGCAGCGTAGACTACATAGGAGTTCATATGAAATACTCCAGTTGTGGCAAGCTGTTGTAGCTGCTTAGAGATGGTGCTGCTTATTATTTCCCCCCAGCAGAAGCATTGATCGGGCAAATTCTTATTCATTGTCTCCAGGTACCGCAGCATCCACTTATGGAAATAGTGGGCATCTGAAAGCCCGAAGACTCTGCTCAGGAAGGTGATAGTATCACTGAGTTCCTCTGAGAAATCACTTCGGTGGATAGTTTGAGGCCACCGGGTTACCACCTTCTTGTTCTTTAGGTAGACCTCATTCATCAACTGCATGCACTGGTTCTCGTTGTCTTCCCAGGCCTTGATGCATTCTTGCTGGCTAACAGCCACGTAGTTCCGGTGGTGAGGGATGCCAAGCATTAACTCAAAATGACGGGCAGTGAGGTTTATGACTACCTCGCCCTTACTGTTCTCGACACATCTTGTGTCTTTGTTGTAACATTGGGCAACCACCATCATGAATTCGTTGTTTACAGCGCTGACTGGGATTCCGCCGGCGAAATGCAGAGCACTGCCTATTAACTTGTCCATCCATGGACTTCTTGTAACTTTTTGAGTTCTAACCCAGAACTCATCCATGTCGATGTGACCCAATTCAGAGTCTCTGACATCCATACTGCACTCAGCCTGTGATTCGGGCATCCCGACCCTCTGATATTTGTATTTCATCTCTTCTTCTGTCAGTTTAGCCTTTCCTCTTGGTTTGGTGGGTTTCTTACTTGACGTAGACATGTGTTCTTTCGAACTCAGTTGCTGATCTGCATGAAGAAGAAGTGAGACCCAATCCAAAAAGGTTGAATTAGTCATTTGATCTTCCATTGGAAAGCTAGCAGAAGAAAGAGTTAGAGATTTAAAGGCTCAGGGCGCGGGAAAAATGCAACTGACAGGCCAAATAGATAAGGCGCACAGAAAAGGAATGTTGCAGAGGTTATACTGGCGCCAAAGGCGCATGGCGCATGGATGAAGCAGGTTGCATTTTATAGCAGGGCGCACAGGAAATGCGTGTTACATTGGGGTTCGGTGTGCCATTTGGCGCATGGATGGATTGTGTAACATTAACAAATGGTGCGCCAAAGGGATATGGCGCGGCGCATGGAGGGTTTACTCAACATCATGTTACTGCAATGGAGGGTGCACCCGCGCCTTTGTAATCTTTATACTTGCGCGCAGAAGGCTTGTGTTACTTTGAAGCTGAGTGCGCCCTTTGGCGCATGGAAACATTATGCAACATGGACAAAGGGTGCGCCAAAGGCTTTTTAAGGAGGCGCTGGTTTTAGACTTGCAGCATGCGAAAAGGGCGTGCTTCGAGGGCGCATGGATTCAAGATGCAGCAGGATGGCGGGGTGCGCCGTGGGCGCGGGTCTTGAGCATGTTGCATGGCGGGTAGGTGCGCCGTGGGGCGTGTCTGTCTTTATTGTTACAAGGCACGCTAATGCGCCTTTTGAAATAAGCTCACTCAAACTAACAGCTCAAAAGCTCTCTCCTTCCTTCTTCCATTCCCAAAAGATACTTGGACAAGACAACTCTCTTTCCCAGCAGATCTGGAAAGAGGGAGGAAGGAAGAAGAGAAGAAAAGAAGGAAACAAAACAGGATAGCACAGAGGGGGGAAAAAGCTAGCTTAAACACCTTCCATTGCAAACCGACCAGCAAACCAAGACAGACCAAAACATGAAAGCATAAAACAGAGAAGAGGGAGAACCTCTTACCTTAAATATAGCAAACGATTTGGAAAGCGGGTCCACAGGGCGAGATAGCGACAGAGCAGAGCTGACAAATCCAGAGCAATCACGTGCTTGACAAAAGAATGAAAATGACATGGGCGCGCACGGATATTTATAGAAAAACCTGTCATTAATGCGCCACCAACCTTTTGAAATGGCGCATGGAAACAACTGTCGACAAGGGAAAGAGTGTGCCCTTTGGCGCATGGAAGGATCTGACGACAGGGGAAAGGGTGTGCCTTTTGGCGCATGAAATGCGTTGTCGGCATGATTTTATGTGCGCCCTTTGGCGCACCGAAAGGAGTGACAACATGGAAAACCATGCGCCAAAGGCTTTTAAGGGGGCGCATCAAAACTTGATGTTGCAAGGCAAAACCATGCGCCCAGCCAAAAAGGCTCAAAAAGACTAAGTTCAAAAACTAGATTTCCCGGGGAGGGATTTTGCAACGTTTCGAATGCGAGGGATCCCTAACGAGGGATCGAAACAAGATTTTCGGTATGGTTATCGGTAAAATTGCCCTTGTCAATTTTACGGGATAACACAATGTCGATGTGATTGATGTTGTTGTTGTAGGATGATGTTAATGATGTTTACTACCACTTCCCATATGGACGAACTTGCAAAAGAGAATATTTAACAAGTAGTCGAATACGCATGTATATGTATAGAAAACATGTAAATAAGTATGTACAATGTGAAAAATGTGAAAAAGGAACATGTGCACCTGATCCGTGATAAAGAAAGAGTGTAGAAAGAATCATGTAGATGTTGTAGAAGACCAAGTTTTTTGGGAGATCTCATGCTAGTTGTTCCGGCTGCAAGTTTTTGGGGCGATATCACGCCAATGATATGGAAGAAGTGTAGGAAGATTTTTTTGGTGTTATCCTCTAACCTTTAACTGCTTCCTGAAATGTAGAACACCTACAAATGGTGTGTAAAATTTGAACAATTTGATCCAATGTGAAAGTGTGTAGTGCATGCATGTCCAATGCTAATGATTGCATGCCCTGTAAAATCCATTGTGTGGAGTTTTGTAGATTTTGTTGAACTACAAAATACTGTGTAACTACCCCTGGTCATAGGCGTCTAGGAAGGGTCATGGGCACCCAAGCGCTACTATGTTGGTTTGGGTGCTAGTGTCTATGTTGTGCTAATGACCCAAGTTTGATTTTGAGCCATACCTGATATTGATGATTGTGTTGTATCGGTATTGTGTTGTGTTAAACTTGTAGACACCTAAAATTGGTTACCCAATTTTGTGACCCTCCACGTTCGTTTACCTTCTCGGGTAGCCTGGGGCACTTTTATATCACCACTTTCCTTTAGGGTATTAATTAAATATCTAATTAAACATCTATCCTAAGTTTATTGTACCCCATTGTGTTTTACCCATGGATAATTAAATATTAACTATTTAATTATACTTTTTACATGCATCTTAACCGCTTATCTACCCCATATCAATGCCTAACCTCACATAATCAATTCTATCCACCTATCCCCCCTATTTCTCCTCCCCCCAAATTGTGCAGCGGGATATTTCCTATATTTGAGTCAGAAGGATACACTTCTATCTTTCCAAATCATCCTTTTTGGCAATTTTGGGATTATGTTCCCTGATCGGTGTCGATTGGTACTCGGTCGACGCTGATTTTTTGGAACGGCACCGATTGTACCTCAGTTGGTGTCGATTATAAATACAGGGCCAAAATATAGTTCTGGTTAGACAGAAAGAACGACAAAGAGTTTTTTAGCATCAAGCCTAATCATCGTCTATCAAGCGAGAGTGAATTCTATCCAGATTAATCCCTGAGAGGAGTACCGTTACTCTGCTCCCATAACATCAACATCGTGAGGTTTCATCGATCTCTTGGTGACTCTGTTCCTGCATCTAGCTAAGGTGGAGCTTTGTCAGTATCCTTACAGCTCCTGCAGCTTCAACAGACATTGACGATCCAGCCTTCGTTGTCCATTTCTCAAGCTTCTTGTAATTTTCCCCCAGTTGACGCCGACCGAGCCCAGTTGACGCTGATTGAGCCTAATCGATGCCGATTCACCCAATCGACGCCGATCAGCCTATAGATAGGTAAAAGAACTCAGGTAACACAAATCCAACATTGTTTTCACAGTTTCTTGTTTTATGTTGCTTTGTCTGTTGTTTACATTATGTCTGTCATTTTTAATAAGAAAATCTAGACATTTACTTATTGTTGTTGCAAATCAGCAGCACCCCCTGGATGTTGATTAGATTTCTAGTTTGATCATACTAGCATCCAGTGTGATTGCACAACATTGAATCCTTTCCCCAAGTGTGGGACTTGCAAAATGAGAAAGAAATCTCTAGTTTAGAGGCTGGTTCCACAATTCCTCTGGTCAAATTTATCACTTACAAGTTGCAGAGGTCTATATTCCTAATCCTACCCTAAATCCCAAAGGAGACAGAGATAGAGAATGCAGGTAAACTAAAACTAATGCTAATAGGTGATACACCAAAGGAGTGGTAAGCATCTTTCACTTCTGTAGATTGACACAATTCATAAAATGCAACAACAACATGCACAAACTGATAACTATAATGAAGAATCAGAAATTAGTCAAACAACACCAACAGAGGATGGAAAATTAATCATAGGGCCTGTATTGTTATTTTAACATCAAAATCACTTGCATTACAACATCTGAGAGGCAAAAAATGAGTTGCAGTTCTTAGAAAAGGTCTGGTATTCCACCAAAATCACTTCCAAGGTGAGAAAGGGGACCTGCAATACAAAAAAAACATTCAACCCTTTGAAAATGAGCCAAATCTGGCTTTTACAGTGCAAGGGATGAGCTCAGGAGAGAGAAACATGGGAAAACATGGGAGAGGTTCAATCATTGACCAAAATTCATTCAAAATGGCATGGGCATCCTTACAGACCCATTTCCTGACATTTTTAACCATGTTGGGAGAGAATGCGAGCCATTCTTCATTAAAAACGGTGGTTGAAACGTCATTTCTGCTCATCACCACGTGACAGAGAAGTTTTTTTAATTTTATCTCTCCAAACTCCATAAAAATTCAAAAATGACCCTGGAATCTTGTAGATAATTTCACTAGCTTTCTATTGATATAAAGAACGCAAAAAACCAAGCTCTGGATCGAAAGATATGGCGATTTGAAATTTTAGGGCAAAACGGGGCCAAATCGGGCAGCGGGCAAAAAATTTGAAATTTTTACCTTTTTGGTCATTTGGAAAATTTTCCAAAATTTCCCCGCATTCCGCCTTTCCAGGTGCCATGTGGCACGTTTTGATTGGGCACGGGGGCATCCTGCTTCATTTCCCTTTGTTTTTGCCTTTGGAAAATTTTCCCAAAATTCCCCACCAGGTCAGGCTCCTTAGGACGCGTGGCGTGTTTTTATTGGCCACGGGGCCATCCCTCCAAAATCTCCCTTGCGTTAACACTTAGGCCAAATTTCCCAAATTTCACCCCTTGACACGTGGCAGCTTCTGATTCGCTGCAGGCCTTTCAGGGTAAAATTTCCCCAAAAAACTCCGCCGAGCCATAACTTCAAAAATACATGGAGTTAAGAGGAAAACTTTACCTTTCTGGAAAGATGAGAAAGAGCTCTATCCAATGGTGCCATTTCCAGAAGGTTTTGAGTGCCTAAAAAGCAAAAATTGTGACTGAGGCACAAGAGAGGGGAGGATGGAAGGAGTTAGCCACAAAAAATGAGCAGGGGCACATTTTGGATAACAATTTTGGCAACTGAGAGGGGTCATTTACCTACTGGATGAAGTTACCAGTTGCCTGAAGCAATCTATTGGGCATGGAGTCACCTGATTTTTTGTCTGATACCCCAACTGACTAGAACATTGCAAAGAGGAACAAGGAATATCACCTGATGGAGCAAGGCCTGCAAACACATTCCCAGGAACAACAAGCTTGTGCCAAAGCACTTAGGGAAAGCAAAACTAACCTACAGCAAAACAATGTGCACAAGAACTTGGAGGAATGAAAACCTAAGCTAATATTTACAAGGTGGAGAATTTCCCTTTAGTAGCAATGCTTTAGATGGATCCCATTGACTGGAATCTGCAGTTCTTCGCCATCCAATGAAGACAATTGGAAGGCATTGTTGTCCTTACACTTTGTGACCATGTATGGGCCACTCCAAATGGCATCAAATTTTGAGTGCCTTTCCGGTTTTTCTCTGTCTGCATCCCATTTTAACACTAGATCTCCAACTTGGAAGGATCTATTCTTGGCCTTTCTATCAAAGGTCTTCTTTATCAAAGCCTGATCCTTCTCCATTGCTTGGGATGCCTGATTCCTGATTTCTTGGAGCTCCATCAATTCTGCATATCTAACTTCCATGGGCTCAAACTCCAACAACTCCAACTGTTTCATGAGTTCCAATGTTGGAAACTCAAGAGACATGGGTAAAATTGCCTCTCTCCCATAAACAAGCTTAAATGGAGAGTTACCTGTAGATATCTTGGGAGTTATCCTATTATATTTTGTCAATCCAAAATATGAGGTTCAACCACAGTATATGGGATTAAATCCCTCCTCAAAGACAGGTGAGGCTGCCTGCTTATTACTAATCTAAAACACAGCAAAACAATATATACAGTATTCACACTAATCTAACCATTGGGGTTGGGATAGAATCCCGAAATCCATATCCACACGTTGGGAAGACATCGTTTTTCTAAATGGACAGGGTCAGAAATTATTACAATGGAAGAAGCACAATGGAAAGGAAATGAGAGAAACGTATTTTCTTTCGAGTAAACACAGAGCACGAAATAATCATACGAGCTTTAGATCATAAATATGATGTCTGAAATGATTAGAAACACTAAGATGCTAAACAAAGAATAGCTTAAGATTATGAACGTAAGAACAATGTCTTAAGAAAGATATATCCCACAACACAAAGTTTGCAAAATAATATCAATTCCTATTCTTCAAAATGATTAAAAGAAAACACAAAGTTTTTCTTCTTTCCAATAGCTCCCAATATTTCAAAAATCTCGACCCTTTGGAATGCATAAGCATCCCTTATTTATAATAAAAGGAGTAGAGAGAAAATAGGATAAATCCTAGAAAATAGTGTTCTTTAAAAAGAGTTCTATTTTGCTTGACTCTCACGCAGGAGACCAAGTCAAAATATGATTCAAAAATGTGACGAAACAGAAATGAAAAAGACATGTCAATTTCAAGATTGAAATGACACATCGCATCAGGACTTAATCTGAATCGTCATCTTTTGCTCCTTCATCTTTCTCTTCCTCCAGCTGAGCCTGTTTGTTCCGAAATTCTTGGAACTTCCGAATTATGCCTTGCATTTCATTTTCGTCAGGCGCAGTGGAATGATCATTCAAAACTTCACAGGTTTCATGAGTATCACTGGCACTACCGGGAAGCTTTTTCAATCTTTTGTTGAGCTATCTCAAGGCCTCCAAAGAATGTTCAATCTTTACAAACCTGTCGATGATTTCAATACCAAATCCGTGAGTTGGTTCATGCTGAATAGATTCTTGGATTTGTTTGAAAAGATCATCGGCTGATAGGATGCCTGAGTTTCCAACTGACACTTTTGCACAGATTTTTAACAGTTCTTCCTCCAGGTCACTCTTACCATCGATCAACTGATCTCTTGATTCTCTCAATTTACCACAGGCTTTGTTGAGAATCTTCACCCTGAACCTGATGGCTTTGGTCAGCTGGAAATGCTTATCCGCATGTGGGATGATGCCTTCTTCTACCAAGAGATGTGATGGCATTTGCTTTAATGCCTGGAGAGCTTCAAAAGTCAAATCAAGATGTCCAATTTCTTGGGAGAAATCATCGTCCATCTTCTCTCCATCACTCTGAATGTTCCCCAAAGATTGATAGACTTCCACGACGTCTTGAATCACTTCCTTCCCCTGTTGGAGCAGCCTTTGGATCCATTCATCGACCACCCTTCCTTTTTTATTAATCTTCTCAATCGTAGGCACTGATGAGAAATCGAATCCGACAGGGACAGAAGAAGATGGTATGGATTCAAGGGGTTTTGAGAGCTTAAGCAAAACCTCAGTCAACTGCTCCACCTTTCCTTTAAGCTCATCTCTTCTGTCTTTTGTTTCTTTCAACTTCTGGCACAACACGTTTGTGGCATCCCATGCATCCTGTTGTGCTCCTTCCGTTGTCACCTCTTCTAGAACCACCCTTGTTATCTGATAGTCAGAGGCTGTTATGTCCTCTTTGGTTTTTTCAGTCGCAGGAGTGGCGATCTCTGCAAACTTATGCCCTGAAGCGTCCACCAAAACCCTTGAAACTATTTTGGGTTTCTTGGCTGATTTAGCAGTAGAGGCCTTGAGTGAGCTAAAATCAAAGGCTGGTATGGGTACAATCACCTTCCTCTTCCTCGGAGTTTGCTCGAGTAGCCATTGAGGCGTGTCAGAGGGAGTTGCCACTATTGTAGGAGTTGGTATCATACTTTCAGGAGGGGAGAGATCTAATGGGAAGTGGGGACAGTTACCAATGTGGTAGCAGATTCAATAAAAAGAGGCACAGGAGGGGCGTGTTGGTGATTACTTTAGTACCATCAGAGAGGGGTGAGAGCTCAGAGAAAATATTGGCAATGATTGAAGAAGTCGATGGGGAATGAGGAGGTAGAAGTGGTTGTGAGGGGGGAAGCGCAGATCCAGACTCCAAGGCCTGGGATGCAAGAGAGAAAGGTCTCTTCAGTTGGGAAGTCAAAAAATGGTGAAACCAGAGGCTGGCTTCCTTCTCCTTCCAAAGAAATTTCTCCTATTTCTAGTGGTGTTGGTGATTCTGGCACATTCACCGTTTCAACTGGAGAAATAATTGAAGAGATTTCTCGTTCTCTTCTCTTCTTGACAAACTTGACCTTTATAGGCCCCTTAGAAGATCTTTTGTCCTTTCCCTTTTTGGAGGGCCCCGCCTCTGAAGCAACCAACTTTGAAAAATTATCATCTTTAAAACTCATTCCCCAAGAGGTGAGCCATGCTTTGGTGCGTGCAAGAATCAGAGCTGACCTATCTGTAATGGAGGCTTTTTCACTGATTGACCAATCAATAGGTGGGAAAACATATTGATCTTCATTCAGTCCATCATAGGAAAGGTCCAGAACACTTTCATTATCGCTAGTACCTTCTGGTAAGTTAGCAAGCTCAAGTGTTTGAATCTCAGCAAGTGTCAATCTACTATGATCTTTTCTTCAGACAGCAACCTCATCACGTAGATCAATCCAGATGTCCTCTATGCTTGGTCTGTGCAGGTGCAGAGTTCCATACGCCCTGAGGACTCCTCGAATATCAAACCCGTCTCGGGGCTTCATGTGCTTCTTCAATTTATCTTGAAGCTCATGGACAACGTTCTTAGCTTTCACCACTGTTGGAACAAGTATACCTTCCAATAGAAATTGGGAAAGATACGACGGCCTTGTGTTTACTCTGTTGGAACTTGTGAAAATCCAACAATTGCCTGACCAACTCCATCAAGATTAGTTTGTCCCCTGGATATCTGGGCAAATGAAAAGGATCCCCTGGGTACATGACTACTCGAAGATATGTGAACTTCTTAAATTGTAAGAAGACACAACCCCATTTTGAAACTTCAGCCCATGCTTCATCAGATACTCTTGTTTTCCTCAGTTTGGGATTTAACCTGCAGATGTTCTCGTAAAAGAAGGCATCGTTTACCCTTCTGAATTGGTCTTGAGACCCTTTTCTTGTCAGCTGAGGGAAATACTGATAAATATGTTCTACTGTCTTGTTTCCCTTGGTGTCCAACCCGGGATAGTTCCTCATACCGGCCGCTGCATAGGTGACATACGAGGACATGTAAAATTTTCCTGTAGACAGGACTGTTGTCATTTGAGAATCTATCTCGTTACTGACAAGAGTACCCCAATCAATTCCCTGTTGATTCTTCTTAATAGTGATCATGAACTGATACATCCACCCTTGGAAAACATTTGATTCGGGAAAACCAAAAACCTGACTCAACAGAGTGATGATATTATTGATTTCCTGAATGAAATCACTTCTGGGAACAAGTCTTGGGAACCTGGAAACAACTGGTTTGGCTTTGATCAGGAACTTCTTATTCAAGTGCTTGATGCAATCCTCCTGATCATTGTCCCAATATTTTTGGGCTGACTTGAGATCCATATCTCCATATTCTTCAAAATTAGGCAGCTTAAGAAGGTCATCAAAGTAACCTCCGTCCAATTTGATCACAACTTCTCCAGCCTGGTTTTTCACAGAACGAGAAGCAGAGTCATAATTTGAAGCACAGGCCAAGATGAACTCGGGGCACTGAGCGGACATAGGGAAGCCTGCCGCAAGAGGTAGGCCACTGTCGACTATCGATTTCATCCATGGAGTTTGAGAAGGGCTCTTGACCCTATTCCAGAAATCCTCCATGTCTACGTTTCTGAGCTCTGTATCTCGGATGTCGAAATTACAGTCAATATAGGATGGAGACTCCACCTTCCTGAATTTGTATTTCATCCTCCCTGAATTTTCAGTCTTTTCTTGTGATGGACCAGGATCCGACATGAGGGATTTCGAAGGAGGAGAGTGTCGGAGATCAGGAGATGTTGAACACTACGAAAACCCCGACCCACTGGAGATGCCGGAAAGGTGGAAAAATCCGACACACTGAGGAGGACCGGAGGCTTGGAAAACCTGACACACTGGAGGATGCCAGAGACTTTGGAAAACCTGACACACTGGAGGATGCCGGAGACTTTGGAAAACCCGACACTTTAAATTTTCTGATATACTGCGGGTTTTGAACACTGCAAAGCACCTTGCGAAACCCGAGAAGAGGGAATAGGGTATTTGTTGAGTTGAAACATGCAAGTTTTTCCTTCACCATTTATATCCCAAACATAATTTTAATTATAACATCATTCTGAGGGATAAAACAAAGTGCTAATTCCAAAAGGGGGAAAACCCTAAAACATAAACCTGATTTGAAAACAACCCCCAAAATGGAAAAGATAAAAACCCCACAACAACCCTGATAAGAAACTTGGAAGAATTCCTTACACAATTAATCCACAAAAACCACAAACAAAGAATGAAGAAAAATACCTTCAACCAGGACAAGGAATGATAAAAAATGAGCAATGCAATTGGGCACAGAGGTGAGTTTCAGGTTTCGGGTACGAAGATGCATGCGCGAAAATCCACGAGGTAAAAAGTACGTCTGGTAAAAATGACGTGGAAATCTGAATATATATAAGAAAATTCACATTTAATACACTTCAGTTGACATGTGCCAACTACCCGACAACTCGGCATTAATGCCATGTCAGCATGCTTGGGATATCCGGAAACCCGACACAAAGGTTTTTAGAGTAATTCAGGTTTCGGGTTGCGGGAAACAATCGACATGAAGCATGATGTTTGATAGCCTCGGAAACCCGAAACAAAGGAGTAAACCGGGTTTCGGGGATCGGAAGACATGCGACATGAAGCATGTTTTGACGAAGGCATGTTCCGATGCTTGGAAGATCCACAAACCCGACTCGCCTTACTTGATGTGGGTTTTGGGTTTCGGGGAACACACGACATGAAGCATCCAAGACACATGTTGTCTTGCTTGTGAAACCTGAAAACCTGATTATCTCTCTGAAAGGTAATTTTTAGAAAACCAGCTCAAAAATTTCTTAGGGTTATCTGATTTTTTTTTTTGTGTAAACTCAAAAATGAGATAACAACTGGCTCTAGTTGGGGACTTTCTTTGTGATATCAAAGGAAGAGAACTCAGAATCTTTGGCTTTATCCATTGGGCTACGGAGTCAGAAAAGAAGAAAACCGAAAAACAAAACAAGGAAAGAAAGAAAACTAAAAGCAAATGCACGATAGAAAATAAAGTATGTACAATGCAAAAGAGCGTCTTGCATTAATGATGGAACAACTTCAGATGTTGACCGTTGAAAGGCAAAGGGAGTAACCCTCCATCAAGGTATGATAGATGGAAACTATTTTCACCGCTCAGCTGATGAATCTTAAAAGGTCCTTTCCACAAGGAGTCAAACTTTCCGTGCATTCCTTTCTGCTCTCTCCTCTTATCCCAAAGCAACACCAGGTCTCCAATTTGGAAATGACGTTGCTTTGATTTCTTGTCAAAAAATTTCTTTACTTTGTTCTGATGGTCTCAATGCGATCAACCACCTTTCTCCATTCCTCCTCTAGCCTTGCTAGGTACATAACCCTTTTCTCGATAGAATTTTGAAAAGTCACATCTTCGACTGCTTTGGCCAACTGTAAGGCTGGCAATTCTACTGAGATAGGAATTTCAGCATCAATCCCGTACAACACTTGGAAAGGAGACATTCCTATAGCTCGCTTTGGGGTAATTCGATCAGCCCACAACGCATCATACAATGCTTTGTGCCATGTCCTCTGGTTTTCATCTACTAGCTTTCTAATTATGGTAACCAGGTTCTTGTTGCTGGACTCAGCTTGCCCATTGCCTTGGGGATAATAATCAGATGAGTGAGCCAAGGTGATGCCGAATCCATAGAAAAATTCTATCAACTCATGCGATGAGAAATTAGAGGCATTATCAGCTACAATCTTGTGAGGCACACCGAATCTGACAATTATATTTTCTTTAAGGAACTTGCACACAGCTTCTGAGGTTGCTTGCTTGATTGGTGCGGCTTCCACCCACTTGGTAAAATAGTCTGTAGCAGTCAGCACGTAATTATGTCTGGCACTGGAGGCAGGATTCAATGTTCCAATGAAGTCAATTCCCCACTGGCGAAAAGGTTCTTCAATCACTACGGGCTTCAAGGGGAGAGCTGCTAGCTTGGGACGACCAACGAAATGTTGACAAGCTTCACACTTGGACACCCACTCGGCTGAATCCCAGAAAAGAGTAGGCCAATAGTACCTAGCCCGCAGGATCTTATAAGCTGTTACAGAGGATGAGAAATGTCCTCCGCATGCTAGGCTATGGAAGGATTCTAACAACTTTAACTGTTGTGATTTATCAACACAGCGCAGGAATACACCATCAATACCTTTCTTATATATCCCATTATCCCACAGGAGGTATCTCACAGATCTTAACTTGACCGTCCTCTTCTCCTTTTGGCTTAAATGCGGGGGGCATTCACCATAAGTTAGAAAGAAAGCAATATCCGTGTACCATTCATCAGTTGTACTCACGAAAAGCACCATGGGCAACTCTGAAGAAGTGTCTTGGGTCTTTTCACATTCTGCTTCAGCATGATTTTCTGCGATCAATTGGCACAGGCCCCTTCCTCGTACTAACTTGGTAGGTCTGATGTCCAAGTCGTATTCCTGAACTTTAGCTATCCAGGTACCTCGTTGGCTCCCCAGCTCTTGTTGAGTCAAAATGGATTTAACGGCAGTGTCGGGAACGAGAACGAGGGTATGGGAATTCAGCACATAGTACCTGAAATGTTTCACTGCTCGTACCACTGCATAAGCATGCTTTTCAATTTGTGACATCTTTAATTCATGTTCCTTCAATGGGCAGCTCATAAAAGTGATGGGAGCTTCAATGCCCTCCCCGTTCTCCTGCATCAGGATGGCTGACACTGTGTGAGCAGAGGCGTAGCTGTACATGATGAAATATTTTTTGAAGTCTGGACATACTAGGATAGGAGCGCAAGCAACTGCCCTTTTGATTTCATCGAACGCAAGCTTCCCTTCAGTACTCCATCGAAATGGAATTTTACCTTTCATCATCCCAAGGATATCCTTGGTTTTATCAGCAAAATCAGGTACGAACCTTCTTAGGAAATTGACCTTTCCGAAGAATGAATGAACCCCAGTTTTACTTGTGGGTAGGGAAAGACTTTGAATGGCTTTTACTCTCTCTGGGTCGATTTTGGTTCCTTCTTTAGTCACGATATGACCCAGCAGCTTTCCTTCGGTCACTCCAAACATGGACTTCTTGGGATTTAATGAAATCCCGTGACGCCTGCATCTCAAAAGTACTTGCTCTAAATGATCATAATGATCACTCCATTTTTTAGAGAAAACGGTCAAGTCATCTAAATATACCACTATGACTTTGCCCATCAGGTCTCTGAATCCCAAGTCCATAGCTCTCTGAAAGGTGGCTCGAGCATTGATCAAGCCGAAAGGCATCCTCCTTTAAGCAAAGGTACCCCATGGGGTTGTGAAGGCCGTCTTGTGTTGATCTTCCGTAGTTACCTCAACTTGATTATATCCTGAAAATCCGTCGAGCATGGATAGCATTTCTGATCCAGTAACAGTTTGTAACACCTGATCCATGATAGGCAAGGGATAGTTGTCCTTCAACGAAGACTGATTCAGGTTCCGGAAGTCAACACAAATTCAGATTTCACCATTCTTCTTCCTGACAGGGACGATGTTAGCAATCCAGGTGGAGTGATGGATTGGAAAAATAATTCTGGCATCTAACATTTTCTGAATTTCCGCAAGGATAGTCCCTGAGATCTTGGGGTTGTAATGTCTTTGCTTCTGCCTGTATGGTTTCACATCAGGCTTCAAAGGGATATTGTGTTGTACGTCTTTGGGCTTGAAGGATTTTAAATCTGCATAAGACCAGGCTAACACATCCATGTATCTCTTCAGGAGTGAAGTGAATCTTGCTTTCTCTTCAGGGGAACAACATTTCCCAATATTCACCATCCGAGGTTGATCAGACGAACCTAGATTGACTTGATCTACTTCCAAGGAAGAAGCTCCTTCAACTTGTCTCTTGTTTTGAATAAAACGATCATGCTTGTCGAACAAACCCTCCAGAGAAACCAGACCTTTGGGTATCTTGTTTCCTTTAAGCTGGATAAACTCACCATCAACCTCTTGATATGGATCTGAGATAGATTCACGGAAAGCTGATTCCGAACCTTCAAAGTACAGCTCACTGAAATTGTCAGCCTTTTCTAGAAAAGCCAACACCTGTTGATCATCATTGAACACTTGCCAGTGAGTCGCATTATCTGGGATACTGGGACGGTACACAATCTCAATAGTGTACGTATCTTGTTTGAACTGGGGATGAGGAAGAACGAGGGATGCAGACACGGCCAAAGAATCATCCTTGTCGTTACAATCTCTCAAAACTGCCTTAATAGAGAATGCATCAAAGCATTCTATACTATCCCAAACTTTGTTCCTGTAATGTCTCAAGCGATCATTTTTTACCTGATAGATTCCCTTGACCTGGTTGACAATCAGCTCCGCATCCCCCTGAACCTTGAGATTTCGAATTCCCTTCTGTCTGGCCATTTCTAATCCTAATAACAGAGCTTCATATTCAGCCGTGTTATTAGTATTATCAAATTGCAACTTGTAAGCTGATGGGAAAATCTCAGAATTAGGAGATATAAGAACTACACCAGCGCCCGATCCGGTGGTTGAGCAGCTACCATCGAATTCGAGGGTCCAAATAGCATTGGGATCTTCTTCCTTGACATCCACAGTCGGTATCTCTGAAGTCATGAAATAATTTCCGAAGCTAGCATCTTCGAAAAGAATTTGAGCTTTAGGATCATCAGATTTAGTTACCAAATACCTCGCCTGAGGTTCGGGATGGAGAACATGATAAACCCCATTGACTGGAATCCTGGCCTTGGTCCAATCCATATTAATCTCACCTCCGACATCTTTACAAAAACCTCTACCCAAGAGGATACCGTAAGCTGCAGGGATGTCAGCAACTAGAATGGTCATTTTCACTCTCTTCTCTGGGAAGGCAACGAATGCAAACTGTGCATCTTTGATTTGACCAATCAAAGGAACTTGTTTAGTTTCCATGGAGTAACACCATCCATATGACTTAGTCAAAGTAAGCCCAAGGGCATGAGCTACTTTCGCGGGCATAACATTGTCGGAGGCCCCTGAGTCGATGATGCAATTGCTGAGTTTAAACCCATTTATAAGTAAAGACAAATAAAATGGTTCAATCTTTCCCGAAGAAGAAGCAGAGGTCAGATTGTTCTGAGGTGGGGGTTGAGTAGGATTTGGAAGGAGACCTTTTGAAGGTGGTGGAACAGCCACTTTACTTCTGATGAATTTGGCAAGTTTTTCAAACTGTTCAGGATTTGACTGAAGATATTCTGCTTCCGACATCTGGATTTTGGTTCTCTTTGCATGATCGATAATGTCAAAAGTAGTATAAGAAGGGGTGATGGTAGGCTCAGTTCTAATCACATGAGCTTGAGCTGGGGCACTGACCTTAGGAGAAAGAGAATGAGGGGAAGTTGCCTTTTTGGTGACTTCTCTTTCAGTTTGTGCTGAAATAGGAGTACCTCTCTTAACTATGGCTATGGGAGGTTCCTTGTTCTTCTCCTTGGGGTTTTCAAGAGGTTTTCTTGGATTCTGAGATTGGGATCGAGTGAAGACAGCAAATGACTGACCATCCGGTGCACATTCATCTTCTTCGTATTCCAAATACCCAATGCTGGAGTCACCAGCCGAATCGTCATAAGACTCATCGGCATATCCTGAAGCTTCAAAAGCCTCGGGGGAATCTGGTTCTTCTGGTTCATCCTCTTCTTCAACTATTTCTACTGCCGCGTTAACAGGAGGAGCTTCAATTGCTAGCCTTGGTTGAGCAGGAGTTAACTGTGGCATATCTCTAGCAGGCGCACCATTGTTGTTATTGAAATTCCGTCTAGGGATATCCCGATACGGAACATTGCTCACCTGCTGAGACATTTTCTTTTTTAAAGCAATCAAATCATTAGCCATTTTTTGAATCATAGGATCAGTATTACCTTGGGAAGAACCTAGATTTTTAGGTTTGGGTACATCTTTTCTGATCCTTCCGGCCAAAATGAGATCATCCTCTATTTCAATAGCTGTTGACTGAGCGATAGCCAAATCTGGGATAACCGACCTTCTTAATAAAAAGCTTACATCAGGAGGCTGAGCATTAATGAAGAAGCATTTCTGGTTTTCCGGAGTAGGTACAGCTATTTCTGGAATCTTCCAGATCAGCTTGTTAAACTTCGCCACGAAGTCCCGCATGGGTTCATGTGATTCCTTCTTCATATGAGTAAGTTGAGCTAACAAAGCATGAGAATCTTTGGCTGGTTTGAAACGTGCTTCGAACTTGGTCCGCATGGTAGCCCAGTTTGTGATGCATGCATTCGGAAGGTGATAAAACCATTCAGCTGCTGCACCGTGCAACGTTTCAACGAAGAGTCGAACAGAGACATCTTCGTGAGCTACTCCGAGGACACCGCATGCTACGAAGAAAGATGCAATGTGTTCATCAGGATGCTGCTTCCCATCCCCATTGAACTTGGGAATGTTTTTACGTGATCCATGTGGTAACTCGTGCAATGGTGGAGTTAACAAAAGAGGACCAATAGCTGCACCCCAGGGCACAGGTTGTACTGCCATCCTTCTGACAAGAGTGTGTATGGGGATCTGAGTGTCGGACAAGAACAACGCATGACAAGTTGCAGATACGTCTTGTTCTACAGGGACCCGGTTTCTACGAACAGGTGAAGAACTTCTGGTTCGGTTAGAAATAACGCTGTTGGGGGAAAGACTGAAATTGTGTCGTTGTAGCAATTCAAAGAGTGGATCAACTTCACCCCGGGCTCGGCGGGACCGAGTAAAGATATTTTCGGCTAGTTTGAACCGAGAAAGAGATCTTGTTGAAAATAAGGCAAATACGGAGTCGCCAGACACCAAGAGGATAAGCTTTATACTATTAATCCGTATTCCCCAGCAGAGTCGCCAAAAACTGTTGGTTGGATATTTTGTCAATCCAAAATATGAGGTTTAACCACAGTATATGGGATTAAATCCCTCATCAAAGATAGGTGAGGCTGCCTGCTTATTACTAATCTAAAACACAACAAAACAATATATACAGTATTCACACTAATCTAACCATTGGCGTTGGGATAGAATCCCAAAATCAATATCCACACGTTGGGAAGACATCGTTTTTCTAAATGGACAGGGTCAGGAAATTATTACAATGAAAGAAACACAATGGAAAGGAAATGAGAGAAACGTATTTTCTTTCGAGTAAACACAGAGCACGAAATAATCATACGAGCTTTAGATCATAAATATAATGTCTGAAATGATTAGAAACACTAAGATGCTAAACAAAGAATAGCTTAAGATTATGAACGTAAGAACAATGTCTTAAGAAAGATATATCCCACAACACAAAGTTTGCAAAATAATATCAATTCCTATTCTTCAAAATGATTAAAAGAAAACACAAAGTTTTTCTTCTTTCCAATAGCTCCCAATATTTCAAAAATCTCGACCCTTTGGAATGCATAAGCATCCCTTATTTATAATAAAAGGAGTAGAGAGAAAATAGGATAAATCCTAGAAAATAGTGTTCTTTAAAAAGAGTTCTATTTTGCTTGACTCTCACGCAGGAGACCAAGTCAAAATATGATTCAAAAATGTGATGAAACAGAAATGAAAAAGACATGTCAATTTCAAGATTGAAATGACACATTGCATCAGGACTTAATCTGAATCGTCATCTTTCGCTCCTTCATCTTTCTCTTCCTCCAGCTGAGCCTGTTTGTTCTGAAATTCTTGGAACTTCCGAATTATGCCTTGCATTTCATTTTCGTCAGGCGCAGTGGAATGATCATTCAAAACTTCGCAGGTTTCATGAGTATCACTGGCACTGCCGGGAAGCTTTTTCAGTCTTTTGCTGAGCTTTCTCAAGACCTCCAAAGAATGTTCAATCTTTACAAACCTGTCGATGATTTCAATACCAAATCCGTGAGTTGGTTCATGCTGAATAGATTCTTGGATTTGTTTGAAAAGATCATCGGCTGATAGGATGCCTGAGTTTCCAACTGACACTTTTGCACAGATTTTTAACAGTTCTTCCTCCAGGTTGCTCTTGCCATCGATCAACTGATCTCTTGATTCTCTCAATTTACCGCAGGCTTCGTTGAGAATCTTCACCCTGAACCTGATGGCTTTGGTCAGCTGGAAATGCTTATCCACATGTGGGATGATGCCTTCTTCTACCAAGAGATGTGATGGCATTTTCTTTAATGCCTGGAGAGCTTCAAAAGTCAAATCAAGATGTCCAATTTCTTGGGAGAAATCATCGTCCATCTTCTCTCCATCACTCTGAATGTTCCCCAAAGATTGATAGACTTCCACGACGTCTTGAATCACTTCCTTCCCCTGTTGGAGCAGCCTTTGGATCCATTCATCGACCACCCTTCCTTTTTTATTAATCTTCTCAATCGTAGGCACTGATGAGAAATCGAATCCGACAGGGACAGAAGAAGATGGTATGGATTCGAGGGGTTTTGAGAGCTTAAGCAAAACCTCAGTCAACTGCTCCACCTTTCCTTTAAGCTCATCTCTGCTGTCTTTTGTTTCTTTCAACTTCTGGCACAACACGTTTGTGGCATCCCGTGCATCCTGTTGTGCTCCTTCCGTTGTCACCTCTCCTAGAGCCACCCTGGTTATCTGATAATCAGAAGCTGTTATGTCTTCTTTAGTTTTGTCAGTCACGGGAGTGGCGATCTCTGCAAACTTATGCCCTGAAGTGTCCACCAAAACCCTTGAAACTATTTTGGGTTTCTTGGCTGATTTAGTAGTAGAAGCCTTGAGTGAGCTGAAATCAAAGGCTGGTATGGGTACAATCACCTTCCTCTTCCTAAGAGTTTGCTCGAGTAGCCATTGTGGCGTATCAGAGGGAGTTGCCACTATTGTAGGAGTTGGTATCATACTTTCAGGGGGAGAAGGATCTATTAGTGGAGGGGAAACAGTTACCAATGTGGTAGCAGATTCAATAAAAAGAGGCACAGGAGGGGGCATGTTGGTGATTACTTGGGTCCCAGCAGAGAGGGGTGAGAGTCCAGAGAAAATACTGGCCATGATTGAAGAAGTTGATGGAGAATGAGGAGGTAGGAGTGGTTGTGAGGGGGGGGGTGCATATCCAGACTCCAAGGCCTGGGATGCAAGAGATAAGGTCTCTTCAGTTTGGCAGTCAACAAATGGTGAAACCAGAGGCTGGCTTCCTTCTCCTTCCAAAGAAATTTCTCCTATTTCTGGTGGTGTTGGTGATTCTGGCACATTCACCGTTTCAACTGGAGAAACAATTGAAGATATTTCTCTTTCTTTTCTCTTTTTGACAAACTTGACCTTTATAGGCCCCTTAGAAGATCTTTTGTCCTTTCCCTTTTTGGAGGGCCCCGCCTCTGAAGCAGCCAACTTTGAAAAATTATCATCTTTAAAACTCATTCCCCAAGAGGCGAGCCATGCTTTGGTGCGTGCAAGAATCAGGGCTGACCTATCTGTAATGGAGGCTTTTTCACTGATTGACCAATCAATAGGTGGGAAAACATATTGATCTTCATTCAGTCCATCATAGGAAAGGTCCAGAACACTTTCATTATTGCTAGTACCTTCTGGTAAGTTAGCAAGCTCAAGTGTTTGAATCTCAGCAAGTGTCAATCTGCTATGATCTTTTCTTCAGACAGCAACCTCATCACGTAGATCAATCCAGATGTCCTCTATGCTTGGTCTGTGCAGGTGCAGAGTTCCATACGCCCTGAGGACTCCTCGAATATCAAACCCGTCTCGGGGCTTCATGTGCTTCTTCAACTTATCTTGAAGCTCATGGACAACATTCTTGGCTTTCACCACTGTCAAACAAGTATACCTTCCAATAGAAATTGGGAAAGATACATCGGCCTTGTGTTTACTTTGTTGAAACTTGTGAAAATCCAACAATTGCCTAACCAACTCCATCAAGATTAGTTTGTCCCCTGGATATCTGGGCAAATGAAAAGGATCCCCTGGGTACATGACTACTCGAAGATATGTGAACTTCTTAAATTGCAAGAAGACACAACCCCATTTTGAAACTTCAGCCCATGCTTCATCAGATACTCTTGTTTTCCTCAGTTCGGGATTTAACCTGCAGATGTTCTCATAAAAGAAGGCATCGTTTACCCTTCTGAATTGGTCTTGAGACCCTTTTCTTGTCAGCTGAGGGAAATACTGATAAATATGTTCTACTGTCTTGTTTCCCTTGGTGTCCAACCTGGGATAGTTCCTCATACCGGCCGCTGCATAAGTGACATACGAGGACATATAAAATTTTCCCGTAGACAAGACTGTTGTCATTTGAGAATCTATCTCATTACTGACATGAGAGTACCCCAATCAATTCCTTGTTGATTCTTCTTAATAGTGATCATGAACTGATACATCCACCCTTGGAAAACATTTGATTCGGGAAAACCAAAAACCCGACTCAACAGAGTGATGATATCATTGATTTCCTGAATGAAATCACTTCTGGGAACAAGTCTTGGGAACCTGGAAACAACCGGTTTGGCTTTGATCAGGAACTTCTTATTCACGTGCTTGATGCAATCCTCCTGATCATTGTCCCAAGATTTTTGGGCTGACTTGAGATCCATATCTCCATATTCTTCAAAATTAGGTAGCTTAAGAAGGTCATCAAAGTAACCTCCGTCCAATTTGATCACAACTTCTCCAGCCTGGTTTTTCACAGAACAAGAAGCAGAGTCATAATTTGAAGCACAGGCCAAGATGAACTCGGGGCACTGAGCGGACATAGGGAAGCCTGCCGCAAGAGGTAGGCCACTGTCGACTATCGATTTCATCCATGGAGTTTGAGAAGGGCTCTTGACCCTATTCCAGAAATCCTCCATGTCTACATTTCCGAGCTCTGTATCTCGGATGTCGAAATTACAGTCAATATAGGATGGAGACTCCACCTTCTTGAATTTGTATTTCATCCTCCCTGACTTTTCAGTCTTTTCTTGTGATGGACCAGGATCTGACATGAGGGATTTCGAAGGAGGAGAGTGTCAGAGATCAGGAGATGTTGAACACTGCGAAAACCCCGACCCACTGGAGATGCCGGAAAGGTGGAAAAATCTGACACACTGAGGAGGATGTCGGGGAGTTGGAAAACCCGACACACTGGGAGGATGCCGGAGACTTTGGAAAACCTGAACACTGGAGGATGCCGGAGACTTTGGAAAACCTGACACTTTAAATTTTTTGATATACTGCGGGTTTTGAACACTGCAAAGCACCCTGCGAAACCCGAGAAGAGGGAATAGGGTATTTGTTGAGTTGAAACATGCAAGTTTTTCCTTCACCATTTTTATCCCAAACATATTTTTAATTATAACATCATTCTGAGGGATAAAACAAAGTACTAATTCCAAAGGGGGAAAACCCTAAAACATAAACCTGATTTGAAAACAACCCCCAAAATGAAAAAGATAAAAACCCCATAACAACCCTGATAAGAAACTTGGAAAAATTCCTTACACAATTAATCCACAAAAACCACAAGCAAAGAATGAAGAAAAATACCTTCAACCCGGACAAGGAATGATAAAAAACGAGCAATGCAATCAGGCACAGAGGCGAGTTTTGGGTTTCGGGGTCGAAGATGCATGCGTGAAAATCCACGAGGTAAAAAGTACGTCTGGTAAAAATGACGTGGAAATCCGAATATATATAAGAAAATTCACATTTAATACACTTCAGTTGACACGTGCCAACTACCCGACAACTCGGCATTAATGCCATGTCAGCATGCTTGGGATATCCGGAAACCCGACACAAAGGTTTTTAGAGTAATTCGGGTTTCGGGTTGCGGGAAACAATCGACATGAAGCATGATGTTTGATAGCCTCGGAAACCCAAAACAAAGGAGTAAACCGGGTTTCAGGGATCGGAAGACATGCGACATGAAGCATGTTTTGACGAAGGCATGTTCCGATGCTTGGAAGATCCGCAAACCCGACTCGCCTTACTTGATGCGGGTTTCGGGTTTCGGGGAACACACGACATGAAGCATCCAAGACACATGTTGTCTTGCTTGTGAAACCCGAAAACCTGATTATCTCTCTGAAAGGTAATTTTTAGAAAACCAGCTCAAAAATTTCTTAGGGTTATCTGATTTTTGGCGTAAACTCAAAAATGAGATAGCACTCACTGAAAATCTTGGGCCAATAATAACCAGCCCTCATGATCTTTAGAGTTGTCACTCTTGGTGCAAAATGACCACTAGCTGGTCCACCATGGAAATCTTCCAACACCCTATGAATCTGATTTGTACCAATGCATCTCAGCAGTACTCCATTCACATCTCTTTTGAAAAAAACACCATCAACAAGGGCATATGGGACAGCCTGCAATCTGAAGTGTCTTCTTTGGGTCTTGTTCATCTCTGGAGGACATAGACCTGTGCTTAGGAAGTGCATTATACCTTGGGTCCAGCAAGGAGTGGGGACACCATCATTCTCCTCTTGAGTGCTTCCTTGCTCATGGTTGTCTTGCAACGCCAAAACAACCTCCTTTTCCTTGCATGCTTCCTCTTGTTTGCTCAAAATCAGCTGCTCACACAATCTTTTTCCTCTAACCAACTTGGTGACCTTGATCTCTATGTCATACTCCATGACATGAGTAATCCAACCTACTCTCTTTTCATTCAAGTATTTGTTGAGGAGGAAGTCCTTAACTCCCGCATGAGAAACCAGCAATTGGACCTTATTGTTTGAAACTAGATGCTTGAATTTCTTCAAGCTCCTGATTACTGCAAGAACATGCTTCTCAATGAAAGAATATCTCACCTCATAGTCCTCCAGGATTTGGATGAAAAAAGCAATTGGCTGCTCATCATTGTCCTTGTTCTACTGTACCAAAATTACAGAGATAGTATCATCACCCCCAAATGCATAGAGGATGAAATCCTTGGAGAAATCAGGGTTGATGAGAGTTGGGGCTTGAGAGATGGCTTCTTTGATTGCTTCAAAACTCTCCTTTCCTTCTAATTTCCATTTGAAAGCCATGCTTTTCTTTAACATCTTGGTGATGGGCTTGACAAGGGCTGCAAAATCGAAGGACAAACCTCCAAACAAAATTTATTCTCCCCAAGAAACTATGGAGGGCCTTCTTGTAGCTTGGAAATGGTAGTGCTCTTATGGCTTCAACTCTTTCTAGATCAATTACTAATCCTTCTTTGGAGACAATGTGACCAAGGAGCTTTCCTTCATGAGCTAAGAAAATACATTTTTTAGGATTCAAGGAGAATCCAAATCTTCTACACCTTTAGAACACTTGTCTCAAATGAGAGAGGTGGTTTGCTGTATTTTTTGAAAAAACAGTGATATCATCAAGATATATCAGCACTATGTTGTTAATCAAACCTTTGAACGCCATGTCCATTGCTCTTTGGAAGGCAGCTCTGGCGTTGGACAACCCAAATGGAATTTTCCTGTATGCATAAGTTCCCCATTTAGTTGTAAAGGCTGTCTTGAACTGATCCTCTTCCTTCACCATAATCTGATTGTACCCTGAATAGCCATCAAGTAGTGAAAACCTTTCAGAGCCAGCAACAACTTGCAAAATCTGCTCCATGGAAGGTAGTGGGTAATGATCCTTGAGAGATGCTCTATTCAAATCTCTGAAGTCAACACACAATCTGATTTCCCCACTCTTCTTTCTGATTGGAACCAAGTTGGCAACCCAACTAGAATGCTTGATAGGGAATATGATTCTTGATTCTATCAACTTATTCAATTCTTTCCTCATGAGAGGCTCCATGTGGGGGTTGACTGGCCTTTGCTTCTGCCTAATGGGCTTAGTATTTGGATCCAATTCAATGGTGTGTTGAGCTAACTCGGGATTGAAACCTTTCAAATCTTCATAGCTCCAAGAAAACACATCAAGGAATTCTTGACAAAGTTGTATGAACTCATACCTTTCTTGCTCAGTTGTCATCTTGCCAACTTGGAGTGATTTGCCTTCTTCCACCGAGATGGACATTGAATCTTCTCACTTCACTTGGATGTTTTCTTTCTCCTTCCTAAACTAATCATTAGGATTGAAAATGGAATCCAAAGTAATAAGCCCCTTTGGTAGTTTGTTGGTTCTCAGCTGCAACACCTGGTCACCATACTGCTGCTCCAACTTTTCCTGATTTTTGGCTGAGAACTCGGCCTCTTCTTGCAAGAAATGGATGATTTGCTGATCATTTTCAAATACTTGCCAACTTACATTGTTTTCCGGCACTAAAGGCCTCACAATCACATGGATGTTTGGCTGTACCTTGTCCTTTTGAATGCTTTCAACAACATCAAAGGCTGCCCCAACTGCTGTAAGCCTGTCAGCAGCTTGGTTCTCTTTCCTAGGAATGGATTTGATGCCAAAACCCTCAAAATCTTCAATGAGGTCCCACACCCTGTTCTTGTAGCACTTGAGTAGATCATTCTTGACAGCATGCTGCCCCTTGACTTGGTTGAAAATCAACTCACTGTCACCAAAGAATTGCAAGTTCTTTATTCCTCTCTTGATTGCCCAATGCAGTCCTTGCACCAAGGCTTCATATTTAGCAGTGTTGTTAGAGCATGCAAACTGAAATCTAAAAGCTGAATAATACTTAACTCCTTGAGGTGAAACCAGCATGGCTCCCCCTCCTGCACCTTGTCTACTCCTTGATCAATCAAAAAACAACTGCCATACCTCATTGTCATCCTTGTGGTCTAGCTTGGTGATGCTAGGAATAGGCTGATTTTCTTCATGCATGCAATAGACTCCTAACTCAGATTCTTCTATTTCTTGATAAGAATCAAAAGCATGCACCTTGCTAGCCCATTCATCAAGAGTTAAATCTAGGATACTTCCTACCTTGGTGTCAGATTCATTAGTACTTGGGTGATCTTCTTGATCAAATGTTGAACAATTGGCATTAATATGACTTGGAGTGTAAGGCTCAATGTGAAAGTTTGCAATAGGTTCAAACTTGATTGTGGCTTTGGTTCCATATCTTGTTATGAACAGCATGTGTGACCAATCAGCAGACAAGTAACCTCCAATATTAGCTGTGAAATCCCTTGACAAACATAGGGCAAAGAGTGGTGGAAGGTCTATTACTGAGACATCTTACAAAACACCCACATTAGGACAGGCATGCAAAGTAAGACTCAAGTTTTTAATCACTCCAACTGTTGTTACTGCTGTCCTATCCAATTGTACCACCCCTTTGAATATGGTTTCATACTGAATTCCCAACTGATCAGCTATTTGCTTGGGCATTACTGAACTACTTGCCCCGGAATCATGCAATTGTGTACTAATTGGTTCCCAATGATCAATGAAACATAGAATGGAGGGGGCTTCAACATCTTACCTTGCTATCCTCCATGATTCCCCTCAGGCTGGGCAACATTTGTGAGCACCTTCTCTTGCATTTGGACTTGCTGATTTGAAGTTGAACAGTCCTTCATAGCAGCTTGTAGCAAATCTCTTTGTCCTGGGATAGATAGTGATTCCCACATTGATATGTTTACGTTTGTCTTCTTCATCTGATCAATGATATTGAATGGAGATGAAGTATCCTTTTTCTGTCCCTTGGCCTGCACATTCATCCCTTGTACATGGGCAGCAACAACTGGCATTTGAGTTGGCCTAGGAACTGTTTTAGGCAGTCCTTGTGTGCTTGGGATTGCATTTTTCTTGCCAATAGTTTGTAAAGTGACAGAAGGTCGTGAATTACTTGAGGCCAATGGCTTTTCTTCACCCAAATTTCTCCTCTTTGACCTTGTGTTGGCTGCAACACTTTGGGAAACTGTCTGGTTCATGCCACAAAAATCTTCTGCCGGCCAGTTTACAAGTGTGGTATCATTTGGAGCTGATTGCTGTTGGAATGTTTCTTGTTGCTAGTCATTTCTTTGACTACATTCACCCTCCACACCAGTTGTTGTCACCATTAATGCTTGATTCAAGGCACCGTTTAAGCACATGGACTGGTTATGAGGTTCATTGCATGGGAAACACCAATCATACTCTTGAGCCATATTGTTTTGTACTGGCACTAATGCTTTAGATGCAGATGTAGCATTGGGATTATAGGGCTGAAATGGTCTGTTGGCAGGAGGCCTTGATTGATTTAGATTTGCAGTTGGATTGGGTGGTCTTTGGGGTTGATATGGCTGTCTGTTAGGATGAGCTTGGGGATGGAAAGAAGGTCTAAAACCTTGAGCTTGCTTCCTTTTGAGTGTAACCAGCTCATTACCTAGATTTTGCAATTGCTTCATGAATTCTTGAAGTTCATTTGAGGCACTAGAAGATGAAGTGGAAGCTTCAATTGAATTCTGATTTCTAGGAGTGGGAATAGAAGCTAAATTAGGCACTTGGCTAGTACTTGGGCTCTCTAAACTTGGAAATAATGGCATTGGAGGCCTAGGAGGTAGCTTTCCAGCTTGAATCAAACAATTTTCAGCTCTAATGGCAATGCTATAAGCAATGGGGATAGTTGTGCCTCCCATGGACTGAATTAACATAGAAATATCAGAATTTAAAGCTTTAAGGTAATAAAGAAAAGAACCTTCTGCTGTTGGCCTGACTGCCACTGGAATTCTCTCCCAAGTCCTTTGAAATCTGAAATTAAAATCAGTCAGCTGCTCATTGGGAGCTCTTTTGATAGTTGTCAGCTACTCCAAAAGGGACAAGTTGTCTCCCTTTTCCCCAAAATGCTCATGGAGGGCTATACATAGCTGATTCCAATTTTGAATAGAACCTGAGGCAAGACTCCTGAACCATTGTAAAGCTTTCCCTTTGAATGAAGATGCCAGCAGTTTGACAACAACTTGCATCTCATTTATCTCATGGATTACACAAATGTTAGCAATATCCTTAACATGATCACCAGGAGTGGTCTGATTTTCTCTAGTGAAGTATGGAATGTTCTTCAATGCTGCAACTGGGATTGGATTTTGTGCATTGAGAGCAAGTGGGTTGCTACCAGTGAAATTGACAAAAAGGGTTATTTTGTGCCATTCTGATTGGCCTTAGAAGCCTTGTTGATTGAATGAAAGGCCTACTAGGTGGAGGAGTTGAGAGAGTTCTGTTTGGTGGAGATGGAGACCTTTGGATTCTCCTCCCACTTTGCCTATTCTTGGAGATAATTGTAGATATTCAAATAACACCTCTTCTTCTCCAGCTCTTGACCTTGTAGTGATTCTTCTCATGAGTTTTTAGGTCTGCACTACTAAAACCAGATGATTCTTCTTCCTTGGGGTCACCAAATGTGCAATTTATAGCTCTTTTAAGCAAGAAACTTGCAAAAAGTACACATCAATTTTGTTGCAATGAAGATGAAGACCTCTAAGGTCCCACCAGGCGTGCCAAAACTGTTGTTGCAAATCAGCAGCACCCCCTAGATGTTGATCAGATTTCTAGTTTGATCATACTAGCATCCAATGTGATTGCACAACATTGAATCCTTTCCCCAAGTGTGGGACTTACAAAATGAGAAAGGAATCTCCAGTTTAGAGGCTGGTTCCTCAATTCCTCTAGTCAAATTTATCACTTACAAGTTGTAGAGGTCTATATTCCTAATCCTACCCTAAATCCCAAAGGAGACAGAGATAGAGAATGCAGGTAAACTAAAACTAATGCTAATAGGTGATACACCAAAGGAGTGGTAAGCATCTTTCACTTCTGTAGATTGACACAATTCATAAAATGCAACAACATGCACAAACTGATAACTGTAATGAAGAATCAGAAATTGGTCAAACAACTCCAATAGAGGATGGAAAATTAATCACAGGGCCTGTATTGTTATTTTAACATCAAAATCACTTGCATTACAACATCTGAGAGGCAAAAAATGAGTTTCAGTTATTAGAAAAGGTTTGGTATTCCACCAAAATCACTTCCAAGGTGAGAAAGGGGACCTGCAATACACAAAAAATGTTCAACCCTTCGAAAATGAGCCAAATTTGGCTTTTACAATGCAAGGGACGAGCCCAGGAGAGAGAAACGTGGGAAAACATGGGAGAGGTTCAATCATTGACCAAAATGCATTCAAAACGGCATGGGTATCCTTACATACCCATTTCCTGACATTTTTAACCATGCTGGGAGAGAATGCGAGCCATTCTTCATTAAAAACGGTGGTTGAAACATCATTTCTGCTCATCACCACGTGCCAGAGATGTTTTTTTCTATTTTTTCTCTCCAAACTCCCTAAAAATGCAAAAATGACCCTGGAATATTGTAGATAATTTCACCGGATTTCCATTGATATAAAGAACGCAAAAAATTGAGCTCTGGATCGAAAGATATGGCAATTTGAAATTTTAAGGCAAAACAGGGCCAAATCGGGCGGTGGGCAAAAAATTTGAATTTTTCACCTTTTTGGTCATTTGGAAAATTTTCCAAAATTTCCCTGTGTTCCACCTTTCTAGGTGCCACATGGCACGTTTTGATTGGGCACGGGGGCATCCTACTTCATTTCCCTTTATTTTTGCCTTTGGAAAATTTTCCCAAAATTCCCCACCAGGTCAGGCTCCTTAGGACGCGTGGCGTGTTTTTATTGGCCACGGAGCCATCCCTCCAAAATCTCCCCTGCGTTAACACTTAGGCCAAATTTCCCAAATTTCACCCCTTGACACGTGGCAGCTTCTGATTCGCTGCGGGTCTTTCAGGGTAAAATTTCCCCAAAAAACTCCGCCAAGCCATAACTTCAAAAATACATGGAGTTAAGAGGAAAACTTTACCTTTCTGGAAAGATGAGAAAGAGCTCTATCCAATGGTGCCATTTCCAGAAGGTTTTGAGTGCCTAAAAAGTAAAAAATTGTGACTGAGACACAAGAGAGGGGAGGATGGAAGGAGTTAGCCACAAAAAATGAGCAGGGGCACATTTTGGATAACACTTATATCTTTTATCATGTATGCTTCCTTCTTTAATTGAAAACGTGGAATGACATCCACCGAGGGAGCTTATCACTTCCCAGACCTGATTTTTGAGTAGTCCACCCAAATATCTTTTAACCTTGTCATTTTCTGTCAAGTATTTGTGTCTTGCAGGTTTCTCGGATCTACTTTGCAGGATTGCTCGTGTGTGTCCATCTTGTCTACATCGGATTTCTTTTCCATCTACATCTTCAGATCTTGTCTTATCTATTAGGTATTTATTTCACTTGAGTTTTTCAAGGTTTTTGTGTTTATTTTAATACATTAACTTGGATAGGTAACAAGCGTGGAAATTCTTGATCTATATTCTAGCACGCCCGGTGGGACCGAACCAAAGTCCCCTATTGGTAAGTTCATCTCTTTTCTAGTGTTAAAATTTTGTTCTTTTTCTTCACTGATTTTCATCAGTTTTCCTTAAGCATTTCCTTTCTTTATTTTGGTCTTGTTTCTTTCGTTTATAATTTGCAAAATCAAAATTATTTCTTTCTTGCATATCTAGATTCCCATTTCTATTTCTAAAATTAGTAAATCTTTCATTTGATTTCAAAGCTACACTTTTTGATTTATCTCTTTGTGCAAAATTGTCATTTCCTTGAAAGTTTCTAGTTTCTTAAATAGAAATTTTCGTTCTACTATTATCTGGATATATCTTTTTGGATTTTTTTGCGTGTTTGCTTAACCTTTTCTTGCAGAGCACTTTTCTTGTTCACGGGATTATTCGAGGGGAAGAGCTCAACAACGTGCTTTTTGAATTCCACACACCTTAGAGAGCTAAATCTATAGGTATTCCTCTTTTACGGTGTTTTCTCCTTTTTAGGAACTTAAAAAGAACTTTTTTGTTTGTTTTCTATCACACTCAAACATTTCTGATTTTGGTGCTTAAAAATAATTTAATCACATTTGGGAAAGAACTTGTTTGACTTGTCTTCATCAAAATCAAACACTTCATTTTTAGTGCTTAAAAAGAATTTTTTCTTTGTCATTTCTGTTGTATGTTCTTCATCTAGTCTTCTAAGTAGGTTGGAAAATTGATCAAAATCAGTAGTGACACTATTTGTTTTTTATTTTTCACCCTTGCACACAAAGTCAAAATCACTAGGTATTAAAGCATTTAAAAAAAAACTCCTTCCATGGCCTCACCTACTTGGAAGTGACATCCAAGAGGAAGAGCCTACGCGGTACTCAGGCCGCGCTATAAATTCACGGAAGTTCTGGTATATATTGGCAAAGCACCCGACTCCCTTATCACAGTGGTGTATGAAGTGCAGGGGTAGACCCCTATATCAAGCCATGTACCAGTCTTTTACTTAAGTGCCTTCGGGACTCCTCACCAAAATATTCCCCAAACCATCCTTAGTTTGGCTATCTGAGTAGTTCCTGTTCTAAAAAGCCTTCCCTAATATTTTCTTTCTTAAAAGCATCAAAACTTAAAAGAGATAATCACCCACACTACTTGAATTGTCTATGCATTAGTTAGGTTAATCCTTTTTTTTCTTTATTTCTGCTTGTTTGTGATGGTCATCACTTGGTCACAATGTAGGAAAATGGCTCAACTAGCCTCTTCTTCATCTGAGATCACCACTAATGTGGATGTTTCAACACCCCTTGGGTCTTCCTTGGGACCACTGTTAGTTGGTTCCCCATCTTGGTCATATAATCCTTTCTATCATCCTAAAGTGATCCCATCATGTCCAGCTTCCTCCAGTCCTTCAGAGGTATCATCTGCTTCTGATATAGATAATGTTCCTCATGGAGATCCTAAATTTCAGGCACTCCTTGATCACAACCCAGTAGCCCTTATGGACTATCTAGTGCATAAGTCTGTTTGAATATCTGATCAGGGACCACCAATCCAGCAAGTTTACGATTATTCTCATGAACCATCCCAGGCTTTTATAGAACAGTTAGCATGCTTTTTCTCACCTCGAACCATGAAAGAGGGTGGCACATCTATGCCTCCTTTTTCTCTTCCACCAACCATGTTGACTGGTTCTCAACTGATCTTGCCTATCCCTAGTGCCGTGGCTACCTCGGCTACTCCACAACCTACTTTTGAGAGGCCCTCTTCTTTAGCTATGATGAGTGCATCCACACTCTCATATATTGTTGTTAATTCTTCTATGCTGTCTATTGCGTCTCAGGGTCAGTACCTCTCTGTGAATCAACCCCCTTCTATGAGCCAGTCAGTTCCTTCTTCTCATCCTCCAGCTGGTCTTTCTTCTAATGCTCCAGCGACAGTGACCTTTACCCATCCTCTAGCGTCGATACCCTTAATAACCATTCCGGTAGTCAAAATCCTCATTCAGAGTATGTTCCCCACCATATCCAATCAAATCAACACCCAAATTCCTCAATCCATTCCGATTCAGTCAACAAGTATAGGAGCCCACTAATCACAGGCTCCGTCTTTAATTCAACCACCTTTCTCTCAACCACTTGTCATCTCACAACCTGTTTATACGCAGGCTCCTTCACAACAAATACCTCACCAGGAATCACCTAGAATGCCTGGTTATTCCTCTTATCATCCTATTAATCAGCAGATGAATCCCCCGTTAACGCCTCAACAAAACCTACCATTTTATTCTTATGCAGGACATACCAACATGCCCCTTCCTCAATCTGACATCATCCAAATTCTTTTCAAGAAAATCACAGACCTAGAAGCCTCCACCAAAGGGGCTCACCCTTCATACTCTTTTGAAGAAGTATGTAATGAACTGATTCATCCATCAGTGGCTTTTAAGCCTTATCCTACCCAATGGGAACTTCCTAAGTTCTCAAAATTTCATAGCCGGGAGGATCCTCAATAGCACCTACAAGCATTCAAGCATGCTTGCTACCTTATAGTCTAGGATCAGGAGCTTATGCTCTGTACCTTCCCTATGTCTTTAGCAGGGCCTGCTTTAGATTGGTACAATAACATACCCCAACACTCCCTGTTTTCTTTCTCGCAATTAGCTCAGATGTTTGTTGAAAACTTCTCAATAAATATCACACATAAGATCTTGATTACAGATATTTATACCATTCGTCAATTCGATGACGAGTCTATTGTAGAATTTTTTTCTCATTGGAGAGGGATAATAAATCAATTGTCTTTCTCCCTCCCTCAATCTCAACAGATTGAGTTGTTTACTCGATCTTGTGTTAATTATATTTCTTCCACTTTAAGGATTCAAACCTTTCATACATTTGAAGAAGCCTTTATGATGGCATGAAAACTTGAGTCCCGTGCCATTGAACAAGGGAAATTAAAACTTTTCTCTAAGTCTAAACCAAAATTTTCTCGGTTTACAAAATCAAACCCTTCCACTTCTAACAAAGACAATAATCAGGGGTCCACCAACGCTATCTTGTTAAAAACATCACAAGTTTATAACACTTTTAATCAAACACCTCGGAGAGACTCTTCATCTTCTCGAAAAGGACCCTCATCATCTCGATCTTTTACTTCATTGGAGGAATCATATGCTTCTATCTTAGAAAAAATGTTGGAATCTCACATGATCGAACTTCCCCCTATTAGAAAGTTTGATGAGAGCCAAGAACGACCATTCTGGTATAGGGAAAATGACTTCTGTCGTTATCTTAGAAGCAAAGGCCATGCCATTGAACGATGTCAAACCTTTAAAAATCTTGTCCAAAAATTCATTGATAAAGGCAAGCTCATTCTGGATAACCCAAATGCTTCCTCAAATTAGGTGCTCAATGTCTTTAAACAACCTTTTCCCAATCATTCCCTGAACAATGACGTTTCAGGGTCTCAAAAACCAAACACTCATACTATCAGCTTCATTTCTACTGAAGAATCTTCTTCTAAACTTGAGCCATCTACGAACACGTCGACCGAATCAGAACTTCCTCCCACTCCGTTAATCTCTGAGATTCCACCATCTTCGGACAATCTATCTTTGAATATTCCTCCATTGTTAGAGACAGATTCATCTCTCTCTGCCTCTTTATTTGATCTTCCATCCATACCAGAGATAGTTTCATCCTCATCTGTCTCATCGTCAGACATTCTTTCGATGCTTGAGGCATTTACATCCCTTCAAGTTTCCGCTACGAATACATCTACTTATGTTGCTCCCATTTTCACTGTGACTATGCCATTGGTGAACATACCTATAGTCGTACTAACTTCTCTACCGACGAAAGCGTCTTTGATTTTGAATCTTCCCATTTCCTTTCCTATAGTAGTTGTACCCACAATTACTGTACCGGAAGTTTCTTCCTCATAGGGAATTGCTTCTTCATCATCCACTTCTTCCATCACCGATGCTGCCTTACTTATTAAGGAAAAATCTAAAGAAATAACATCGACACCTACACTTTCAGTTCCTGAACTTAGACCGAGACAATTGAAGTCTAACGTTGCATCATCGATACCTCCTCATCTACTTCCCTCGAAAATGTTACAATCACCTTATGCGGTCGAAGTTGTCACCATCCCTGAAAAAGGAAAACCAATATTTCAGACTATCAAGACTCTTGGTGCTTTCCCTCAAAAATCTCTCTCTGTGCCTCATAAAAGATTGGATTTATCCACTGAGAAGGCATCTTCTTCTACAACACCATCTTCACCGGTGCCTTATAAAGTGGATTTACCCACTAGAAAGGTGTCACCTCTTTTATTAGAACCATCATCTTCGTCACCAAAAGCCAAGGCACTCTTTGTTCCTCATATCAGACCTATTTTGGGAGCTCCTCCCTCATCTAAATCAGTCTTATCTAAATTGTCATCTGTTTTGGCCAAGCAACCTTCTTCATCTTTGAAGGCCACAACACTTGTCTCATCTTTGAAGGCCACAACACTTTAGGAGCTCCTCCTCCACCGAAATCAATCTTGCCTCACTTACTTCCATCTCAAGCACCCAAGGCTACTTTTCCCAATGTCCAGAAAAGAAAAATGATCCCTAAAAAGACTGTCAAACTAGATATGCAGATTATTTTACCTCGGCAGTCTGTTAAGGCAAAAGAGGTGCCTTCATCATCTCTGTCCTCATCTTTGTCTACTAGATTCTATACTGAAATTCTTCACCAACTTATCCAATCTTCATCTATATCTCTTCCTCCGATCAAACCCTATAATCCTAAAGGAGTAAAACCTTCCTGGTTCAACTCTGATTTGATTTGTGCTTACCACCACACTCCAGGTCATGACACCAAGGGATGTAAAGCCCTTCAATCTGTTGTTAACAACCTCTTGGAAGAAAGTGATCTTCTGCTGGAAGAGGAGGAACAAGTATCTCTTGTAATCTTAACTACATCTGAGCCTGAACGGTCTACTCAGGCCTCTAATTCTATTAATTCCACTCTAGATGATCTTCCACCTTCTCAAATCGACACAATTCATATCGCCACTAGAGCACAACAGTATGATAATCCATCATCTTCTACAACCTCTCGACCACGGGTTGTCATTTTTGCGGCCCCTGAAGGAGTTCCTCCTTCCTCATTAGCCCCGAGACCTCAGGTCTCTATTCATGCTTCACCTTGGGCTCAGATTCCCGTGTCAGTTGAGGAGAGTGTTATGAAACAACTCACCCATGCTCTGGTCAAAATGTCTCTTTTTGACCTCATTCAATCATCTCCACAGCATCGTCAGGATTTGATTGATAATCTTTGTTGTATTGCAGTGAATTCAGATGAGCCCCAACCTTTCGAGATGGTTGTTGGATTGAATAGACTGTCAACCGCCATTTCCTTCGAGGATTCTGAAATTCCTCCCCTTTCTTCTGAGGATTTAGAGGCTCCCCTCTTTATCATAGTTCAAATCAACAACACTATGTTAAAACGCACTATGCTGCACTCAACGTCATTTCCTCCCACACATTCGAGCAACTTAAGTTACCAAAGAACGTAGTGTCACCACCACCTTTCACCCTTCGATCATTTAACGATCAGCTGATAGTTACTTTAGGAACTTTGGTCCTGCCCATTCAGGTAGGTAAGAAACTACTTCATGAGCTTTTTTACATTGTTGAAGGGAAATTCCACTACAATATGATCCTCAGATGCTCCTGGATTCATACAATGCATTACATCCCATCAACCCTCCATCGATGCTTAAAATATCAGTATGAGGGAAAAATCTATACTCATTCAGGAGATCCTTTCCCTTCCGCACAATGTGACATGACCACAGGGTCTGCCCCTCCAAAGGAGAATGCTTGTTCTCCTGATGAGGCTTCATCCTCTTCCATACCTGCAACAAAACTACCATATTTACAAAATCTGGAAGAAATGTTGCAACATTTTTCGCTAGGAGAGCTTCCTCTTCTCTCTTTTGACGCCCATCTCAAACCTAACGAGTATGGTAGACCAGACAAACAACCTAAATATCAGCCAGGTCTTGGTCGCATCGTCACCATTGGTCTACCCAATCAACAAACTAACTTCATCTACGGTGGTCTTGATACACCTCACTATCATCCGGATTCTCCCCCTAGGGCCAAACCCTATTCAGCAGGGTTTGATTGTCTACAGAATCCCGTGTTCGTAAAAACTTATCTATATCGATGCGCGTGGAAGGGATTTGGCCTGGGAAAGTATGAACAGGGTGTGCATGACCTCGCATCCATTCCAACTCTTAAACCACATCAAAAATTTGGTTTAGGGTTTAAACCTCTCTCAAAAGCCACCATCACCATTCTCGATGAGCCTCTTTCCATTGAGGAACCATCTTCTCCCGTCAGGTCGGAAGCATCACTTGATGTGGATGACACCATTTCCATCCCGCCTAACTTTTTTTTTTAGTCAATACCATTTCCTTAGGTCCACTGACCTATAAAACTAATGGCAAATCCACTTCCATACCATTAGTCTTCCCTGAAATAGTTGGAGACGACTCTCCCACTATCAACACTATCCACTGTGCGGATGATGATTCTGTCCTCACCTATCTGGGGGCAGAGGATTCTTATCTTCCTAAAACCATTCCTTCTGACACGTCTACGCTTCTCAACGAAGCCACTTTCGACCTTAATATAGGGACTTCTAAAGACCCTCGCATCATTAAGGTCAGCCAATCTCTTAATCCACAGGAGTTAGGAGACTTCACCACCTTTCTTTCCAACCATCGCCAAGCTTTTTCTTGGTCATATGAAGATATGCCAGGCCTCGATCCTAATATCATGGTCCACAATATCGTTACTCTTCCAGACATCAAACCAGTTAAACAAAAATTGCATAAGATGCATCCTCGTGTAGCCCTTCTTGTTAAAGAAGAGTTGCAGCGCTTGCTTTCCGCTAACTTCATCCAACCCATTGACTATCCACAATGGGTTTCAAATGTAGTACCAGTAACCAAAGCTACTAGGAAAATTTGAATTTGCACCGACTTCCGGGATCTTAATCTTACTTGTCCGAAAGATGATTTTCCTCTACCTAATATCGACCAACTCATGGATTTAACTGTAGGTCACGAGATGCTTTCTCTTATGGATGGTTTCTCTGGATATAATCAAATTCTCATCACACCAGAGGACCAACATAAGAATTCCTTCATAACTCCTTGGGGGACTTTTTGTTATCGTGTCATGCCCTTTGGTCTTAAGAATGCAGGAACAACTTATCAACATGCAATGACCTACATCTTCCATGATCTCTTACACAAAACTATGGAAGATTACGTCGATGACCTCCTCGGTAAGTCCAAACACCGTCAGGATCACCTTTTCATTCTTGCACCTCTCTTTGAGAGGCTCATTCGTTTTTGTCTTTGCCTAAATCCATCTAAATGCGTGTTTGGCGTTCTCACTAGTAAACTCTTAGGCTTTATCATTTCTATTAGGGGCATTGAAGTTGATCCCACAAAAATAAAGGCTATCCTCGAGATGCCTCCCCCTTCCAACTTAAAGCAGCTCTGTGGTCTTCAAGGACGCCTTCAATCAGTGCGTCATTTTATCTCGCAACTATCGGACCATTGTCAACCTTTTCATCATCTCCTCCATAAAAATGTTCATTTTGAATGGGATGAGCGTTGCCAAAAGGCCTTTGATGATCTCAAAACTTATCTTCTTTCTCCACCTGTGCTTACACCTCCACGCGAGGGGGAGCCATTCTATCTTTATATTTCTGTGACTGACCATGCTCTGGGAGCCATGATCTCACATCGGGATGCTAACGGAAAAGAACAAGCCATCTATTATATCAGTCGCACTCTTCATGAGTATGAAACACGCTATTCTGAAGCTGAAAAACTGTGTTGTGCTCTCTTCTTCGTGACTTCTAAACTTCGTCACTATCTCCTTAATCACAAAACTTATATTGTTACAAGTGTCAATCCACTCAAGACAATGCATGTGAAACCTTATCACAATGATCGTATTACTCGTTGGCTCATGCTCATGACAGAGTTTGATCTCGAGTTCATCTCGCAAAAATCTATCAAGGGTCAGGTCATTGCAGATCAATTAGCTGATACTCCTCTTCTGGACACTCAAATCCCCCTTGCTCAATTCCCAGATGAGTACATCCAACAAATCAATTTTGGTCTATCTCCATTTAAAGTAAAACTCTTCTTTGATGGGTCCAAATGTTAGCAAGGGGGAGGTGCAGGTTTCGTCATGATTCCTCCTTGGGGTGCACCTATCCCTGTCACACACAAACTTAACTTTGAATGTACCAATAATGTGGCTGAATATGAAGCTCTTGTTTTAGGTCTTCAAAATGCCATTAATCTTGGTGCTTGCCATATCGACATCTTCGGTGATTCTGAGCTTATCATTAATCAAGTCACTGGTGTCTATCAGTGCAAAAATGATATCCTTCAAAAATATCACGATATCATTCTCTTTCAACTTCAATCTTTTGATAAATTTACTATCCAAGCTATTCCTCACACTACAAACCAATTCACAGATACAATGGCTTCTTTAGCCTCACTTATTCCACCTTTTACAGAAGACTCGTGACTTTATGTGGTTGTTCAGTGTTTAGACCAACCATCTCATCTCATGCAGTTGACTTCAATCAATGCTGTCACAACCAACACTCAAGATGAGTGGTATCAACACATTTTTGATTATCTATCCCGTTCAGTGCTTCCTCTAGATCTGACTTCCAATGGTAGAAGATCTTTTATCCTATGTGCTAATTGCTATACTATTCTGGGTGGAATCCTCTACAAATGTGGTTTTGATGGTATTTTGCTTCGGTGCCTCAAAACCCCTGAATCATCTAAAGCCATCTAGGAAGTCCATGATGGTATCTGTGGTGGACATTTTAGTGGCTTGGCCATAGCTAAACACATCTTACGTTTAGGTTACTATTGGCCTTCTCTTAATCAATACTGTTGCGAATACACTAAGAAATGTGTCAAGTGTCAACAACATTCCAATCTTACACATATCCCTAGTCAGGATTTGCAACCTGCAGTGGATTTGTGGCCTTTTTCACAATGGGGTCTTGATCTCATCGATCTCATCAATCCCCACTCTTCACAGTGTCATCATTCTATCATTACTGCCACAGAATACTTCACTAAGTGGGTGGAAGCTATTCCTCTTTCATCAACCAAAGCTAAACCCATTGTTGATTTTGTCTATCAACACATCATTTGTCGCTTTGGTGTCCCACACAAAACTCATCACAGACAATGGTAAGTATTTCAAAAACATCAATTTACAGAACCTCTGTGATGCTTTCAATATCAAACTCAGCTTTTCTTCTCTGTACTATCCCCAAGCTAACGGCCAAGCTGAGGCTTCCAATAAAACTTTACGTAATATTCTCACAAAGGTAACTAGTCGAGCTGGTAGGGATTGGCATTTACATATCCCTTTTGCTCTCTGGGCTTATCAGACTAGCATTCATACTCCTACTGGTGCTACTCCCTTCTCTCTTGTCTATGGGTCTGAGGCTGTCCTTCCTTTGGAAGTCCAGATTCCATCTCTTCATGTCTCTCTCAGAGAATTTGTCTCTGATGAGGACTATCGTCAAAATCATCTAGCACAACTTGAGTTGCTAGATGAGCGGTGTCTCAATGCTCTTGAGCATCATCAAGTCTATCTTGAGCGTGTCAAACGTGCTTATAACAAGCACTTGCAGCACCGTGACTTCAAAGTTGGTGATCTTGTTCTTAAAGAAAACCAAAATGTCACTACACTAGAACGGAGTCAGCGTGGTAAGTTTGCTCCTAACTGGATGGGTCCGTATGTTGTCACTCATAAATATGGGTCCAGGGCTTATCGCCTATCTTCCATGGATGGTGTACCTGAAATGGAACCTCTTAATGCCTTGCATCTAAGGCCCTTCTACTGTTAACATCTATCTTACATGATTTTAGTCGCAAAAAAGATTTTTCATCCATCTGCAACCAATCATGCATTTCGTAGTGATTCAGAACTATGTGGTTCTCCGCGTTATGTCTATTATACCTTGAATATGAGTACCGCAGCTCTACTCATGGCATTTTCCTTACGGATTTGTTCCTTCTCATGGTTGGAATTCCTTAATCAGTACTTCATCAACCCTAGGTGTTCATCTTGATCAAAATAACTTTGGGGCATGAATACATGCTTATATCCATTTCCTTCCCCTCTATCTGATTTATCTGGTCTAAACTCAGCTTGTTCCAAAGCTCAAAAAAAAAGAGAAGAAAAAAGAAAAGAAAAGAGATGCTATCATAGTCCTAAAGGATAGACTCATCCCTCGAAGGACATCTATATGTGCCTTATCAAATAAAATCAAAAATATAGACCATTCCTCGAAGGATGGCTATCATCAAAATCAAAATACAGACCGCTCCCTTGAAGGATGGTTGTTTGTTTTATGGCATTTTCAGCCTTTACAGTAACAAACTTCCTCTATTTTCCAGTTTTTTCACTTTTTAGCATCTCTGAAAGACTTCCTGTATCGATCAGTCTTTCTATATCTAGCAAACTTCCCGCATCGATCAGTTTGCTTTTCTATAAAAAAAAAACAAATCATGAAGCTGTGACATGAGACCTTTTTCGATCATATGGAGATCTTGTTTTCCCCATATGGGCACGTATTTGATCTTTCATATGTTCTGACAAGATGTATACTGATCTCTCGTCCTTATCTACCTCCTCGATCTGGTTTGTGACTAACTAGTGTCAGGTTTATTTTAACCTCATCTATGGCCTTGTGTGCATCGTCTTTTGGTTTTCTATCAAGGTCTCTATTTATGGTCGATTAGGGGCCTAACTTATCATTCTTTTTCCTATCTAGGTGTAGTGCTTTTTATTTCTAAACAAAGACAATATCATTACATCCCTTTCTTCACAAAGAACATTTCCCATGATTATTTGTTGTTCATCCAGTTAAATTGACATTTAACATGTTAATTTAGTCAAATCTATCATCTATCTATGCTCATCTTATCTACTTCATCTAAAACACATCAAAGCATGTATTAAAAACACATGTGAATCCATCTATCTATCTCATTTAAATTGAATTAACATCTTAAACATGTTTATTTTATCAATCTATCAATCACATCAAATCACATCACATCTATCCATCTATCCTCTATAAACATGTATCTATGTCCATCAAAATTACATGACATCTATCTATATCTATCAAAATTAAATACATAAGTACAATCACATAACACAAAATGATGAATTTATATACATGAATGTCTGTACAAAAGAATAGATGGATTCCAATCAAGCCATCTATATCATACATAAAAAAATGACTTCAAATCGAGGCTACATCAGTATATCAATACACAAATAACATATATATATATGGTAAAGTTGGATAGATGGAAGAAACTATCTCCTCCACTATCCTTTGGTCTAGGATGTCTCTCTTGGCCATCTCCTACAGAGCTAGAAGCGCCTGATGCTAGGGCCCTGCTGCCATCTCGATCTCTCCTGGTGCTCACACCCTTCGATTCACCACTAGTTGCGGCTGTCGTTGATCTCCTCCTCACACCGTAATGAGGCACATCAGGGGCATGTTGTGCCAAGGCATCCTCATAATATCTCACCTCAACAAGGCGAGCCTGATAGGTGCTCAGAATAACCATACCGGGTGCTCGTAATGGCACTGCTGCTACTGGTGGTGGACCTCCTGCTGCTGCACCCTATGCCCCAGACTTTGAGGTGGTGCCTGTATCACTGTATTTGGCCCTGAGGGCCTCTCTGTGTTTATGGTAGCGATCTCTCTGCTATATCGCTATATCCCACTCCTAACGTGTAGTATCTCTCTCCAATATCAGTGCATCCCTCTCCTCCGTCAGAGCTCTAATCTCCTCGAGGGCAGCCTGGTATGTATGTGTTAGGGCAACATGCTCTCCCTCCAGTCTCTCCAGCACTGCAGCTATATCCTCCTCATCTGCATCTACGGATGCGGGGAGGTGTCGTGGTAGCTCTGTGGAGTACCATGCCATGTATCCATCATATACTCCTACATCATCATCACTATCTATGGGAGGTGGGGCCTCCCTCAGTGGATCTGCCGGGATCAAAATCGGTAGTTTGGTCTCTCTGCTATCTCTTCTATATGGCACATATGTGGTGGGGACCATCTGTACCAAACCAAACTACCTCAACACCCGTATAAACGGGACTCACTCTAAAATATCTGGCATGCAGCCCCTGACCACCCTGCTCCATCTCAGCTCCACCAGGTGAGCATCATGACCGGCCCATGTCAGGTAGACCTAGTATGGTCTCCATATAACCTGCTCTAGTGTCAGAGTCCTGAATCACTCAGTATACCACTCTACAGATCTCCCTGTATCTCCCAGGGCCATGTCTACTCTCCATCGCCGGAATCCATAATCAAGGTCCCCCTTACTATTGGCATCCATGGAAGCCTTGATGGCTTAATCACTGCTATATACTCATATGCCCAACAATGGAGCACAAAGCTGACATCAATACCTGTCCGCCTGCCTATGGTGTACATCCACAGCTCATGATATATCTGTGCTACCAAGGCATCTGCAAACACGAACACCTGCCTAAACTCTAGGATGTCACAGACACAGTCCAGTAGAAGTAGTGGGAATCTCCCACCTCCTGAATCTGGTAGAGCAAAGTAGGAGATCACCATCTGGATCAATGCTATCCATCTACTCCTGACATCATCCTATCTGTAATGTGAGGCTATCCTCACTGCCCCGAACACTATCGCTGACTCATTTTCCCTGTCTCTATACAATCATCCCAGGGCCCTCTGCTGCTGCTCTCGTGGAGTGGTCTCTATTGGGTCCCCGGTAATCGGCAGCCTGAGGATCTTATAGATATCCTTTTGGGTGATGGTCATCTCACCCGTCCTAAACCAGAATGTGCATGTCCTGCTGTCCCATTGTCATATCAAGGTTCACATCAACTCTACATCTCAGGGCACCCGACAGAAGCCCCTGAGCCCGTCTAGCTCTAGGTGATGCCAATCGACATCTGTCACATCAGGAAGGATAGTCTCTGAAGCTCGGGAATCGTATCCCGCATATGTAAATCCTCTCATGCCTACATCCATGACATCAAGAACGGTGTTAGCTTCTCATTTATTCAAATCGAAACATCAAAAACACATTCTACTACTTTCTAAGTCTAATCTATCCAATCGGCGCCAATTTTTTCAATCGACGCTGATTGAGAGGCTGAGTGTCCAAAACACTCTGGCCTCCCGCTTATCCCCTTTATTCCTAAAATCTAGCATCCTAGTATGCTATTTAGTGATAAATACATACACAAGGCTAAGGTAGATCCACTTACCCTAGGTCATGTCCTCTTCCACTTCTGACTGCTCCCAGAGGCTTCCATGTTGCTCAAAATTGATTTTTGACTCTTTCTAAATCAATCGTCACAGTGTAAATAAATCGTTAACGTTTCCCTTTCCCATATTTATATGGTTTTGGTATGGTTGGGGCCGATTTTTTAGGTCGGTGCCGATTGGTTTAGTCAACATTGATTTTTCTTGGTCGACACCGATTGAGGCCAATCGTCACCGATTGGTTACATTCTTGCCTTTCCACATCACATTCTTCTAACGAGAATTGTCTCCTCATATTTTTGCCAAAGTGTTGATACTTGGCTTGTTTATCTGATCATTATTATGACCTAAGTGTTACATTTTGGCACATATTTTTGATATTATCACCCATTTCAAGTCTGTTCCCTGTACATGGGTCACTCGCATTTGTGGCAGCCTAAAGATAGTGGGTCTACAGGCACTAACGTCGTCTGATTCACAGACCATCTGGTTGTCCCTACCAATGTGTCACTCTTTAGTTGTTACCATTTTGCAGCCCTCCTTCCACTCATGGGTCTGTAGCCACTAACGTCATCTCATACGAAGACCGTCTAGTCTACCCTACCAATGTGAGTTCCTTAGGTTGCTACCTTTTTTATTGTCTTCATGCAACATCAATGATCAGATCTACTCTAGATATCTAGCTGGGGCATCCTTTGATCTCATCTACCTTTTTTCCAGCTAGAGATTGGTTGGTATTTTAAGATTCATCCCATCCCTAGTTTGAGGGGGATCACATCATCACTTTTTTTCCTTTCTTCCAACTCCTTGTTTTTGTCTTGTAACTTTTCTTATCGCAAGTTACTCGACAAAAAGGGGCAGAATGTAAACACCTAAAATTGGTTACCCAATTTAGTGTCCCCCGCGTTCGTCTACCTTCTCGGGTAACCTGGGGCACCTTTATATCATCACTTTAGAGTATTAATTAAATTAAACATCTATACTAAGTTTCTTATACCCCATTGTGTTTTATCTATGGATAATTAAATATTAACTATTTAACTATACTTTTTACATGTATCTTAACCACTTATCTACCCCATATCAATTCCTAACCTCACATAATCAATTCTATCCACATATCCCCCCTATTTCTCCTCCCCCAAAACCATGCAGTGGGATATTTCCCATATTTGAGTCAGAAGGATACACTCTTATCTTTCCAAATCATCCTTTTCGGCCATTTTGGGATTCTGTTCCTTGATCGGCACCGATTGGTACTCGGTCGATGCCGATTTTTCGAAATGACGCTGATTGTACCTCGGTCGGTGCTGATTATAAATACAGGGCCATAATTTAGTTTTGGTTAGACAGAAAGAATGACAGAGAGTTTTTGAGCATCAAGCATGAGCATCGTCTATCAAGCGAGAGTGAATTTTGTCCAGATCAATCCCTGAGAGGAGTACCGTTACTCTACTCCCATAACATCGACATCATGAGGCTTCATCAATCTCTTGATGACTTTTTTCTTGCATCTAGCTAAGGTGGAGCTTTGTCAGTATCCCTACAGCTCCTATAGCTCCAGCAGACATTTACGATCTAGCCTTCGTTGTCCCTTTCTCAAGCTTCCTACAATTTTCCCCCAGTCGACGCCGACCGAGCCTAGTCGATGCCGATTGAGCCTAATCGATGCCGATTCACCCAATCGATGTCGATCAGTTTGCAGACAAGTAAAAGAACTCAGGTAACACAAATCTAGCATTTTTTTCACAGTTTCTTGTTTTCTGTTGCTTTCTATCTGCTGTTTACATTATGTCTATCATTTTTAATCAGAAAATCTAGACATTTACTTACATATTTTATCATGTATGCTTCTTTCTTTAACTGAAAACATGGACTGACATCCGCTGAGGGATCTTATCACTTCCCGGACCCACTTTTCAGGTAGTCCACCCAAATATATTTTAACGTTGTCTTTTTCTGTCAAGTATCTGTGTCTCGCAGGTTTCTTGGATCTACTTTGTAGGATTGCTCGTGTGCGCCCGTCTTGTCTACATCAAATTTCTTTTCCATCTATATCTTCAGATCTTGTCTTATCTATCAGTTATTGATTTCACTTGATTTTTTCAGGGTTTTTGTGTTTAGTTTGGTACATTAACTTGGACAGGTAACAAGCGTAGAAATTCTTGATCTACAAAACTATGACTATGTTGTACCGGTATTTTACTATGTTAAACTATGATTGTATGATGTTGTATGGGGTGATTGATTCACCCAAATGATGCCCCCCCATTTAGGGTGCATGTGACATCATTGAAGGAGTATACAACCCAGAGGAGGAACGATCTCTCTACTAAAATCATTCCTTGCAGGGGGAAGGGAATGTGTTTGGTAGAAACCAAGGTACACGTAAACAAAGTGGCTAGAAGACAAGTGTTAGTAGAAGAAAAGAAAATCACGCATGTATAAGAAAAAATTTAAGCTAAGACACAAGAGGACAATATGCAAGAAGAAAATGTCATAAGACAAGCAAGGCCGACTTATGATGTTGTAAAAAAAATAAGGTTGACTAGGCCAAAAGAAGACAAGTGTGCACACAAGACAAAGGGAAAAGCCTGCAAACAATGGAAAATAATGATAAAAAAACATACAATGTAATAGAAAACCATGGAAGTAAATAGTCATGTATAACAAATGTTGCACATGAAGCACCCGTTAGCATGCTAGAAAATATAAATAGTATGTCAAAATGTGTATAATCCAATAATGTAATGTTCTATGAAAAAATGAAACAATAACACCTGTAATGTATGAAAGTGGATGCCCCTAGGAGTCGATGTGGGACTGGTAATAGGTATTGTGCCAAGCATCCATGTTGTGTGTAATAGATTTGTACAATCTGTGATTAAAACTAGAAAGCAAGTGAATGTGCATGTGTGTATGATAAAAATAATGACATATAAGATATTTATCTACAATGTGTAATAAGATGTACATGTAATAAGTAAATGTAAGCAAGACTAAATGTAACCAAGATATGAAGTATGCCGTGGATGAGACGAAGTGGAATGCAATGTGAGTGATAGGAGCCACATACCCCCTAAGTGGATGTGTATGTATGCAATGAGGTTCATTTGTATATGCCCCCTCAGCAATCAAGAATGAACTGTAAAAAAGATTTTGTCATCGGGAAATGGTTTGAATTATGTGTATGAGAAAGATGTGACTGTCAAAGCACAAAGCGTGGAGTGTGATCATGTGAGTGAGTGTGTGAGTAAATACGTGAGTTTGGTGAGGTCCATTTGATATGTAGAACCTCAGTAGTCAAGTATGGACCATGGAACTAGAGTGCGTCATAAGGTAATGATGATACAAGTGTATTAAGATGTATATAATGTATGATAAAGTATATATGTGACATGATGTGAATATGAGATGCATGTCGATGCTAGGGAGAGAAATAGGTGTGATGCCCCCTAAGTGTGTGATGGTGAATGTCTTATCCAATAAAAGTGAAAGAGGAGTGTCCTACACCTGGTGCTCGTGGAGTTAAAAGTGTGTGATCATGCTCTAAGAGTGGTGGTATATGAGATAGACATTGTGTGGGTGAATAAATCCTATATGCATGTGACTGATGAGTATACGGTGATTACCTTTTGTGTAAAAAAGTGTGGATGTGATGGAGACATGTGTGAGGTAAAATGTGGAGATCATGGACATCTATGTGAAGCAGAGAAAAGGTGATGAACACCTATGTAGAGAAGAGTGTGGAGGTGATGGAAACCTATGTGGACTAAAACGAGATGGTGAACTATGCCGAGATGAAGGAACAGTCCTAGTGATGGATCTAGATTGATGTGATGGACTAGTAGATCGATGAGACTGCATAGACCGAGCACAAATATGAGAGCTAGGAGTATATTGTGCTTTAAGTTTGATTTGCTGTGGGGAACTACATGGTCTAGGTGATGTAATGGCAACCTTAGGAGGAGGTTACCATAGAGTGGATGGAGGAACACCATTGATAGAGATAACTTGAATATTGTGAATGAAATTCAAACGCAAGTGATTCATGGAGATGATAGAATGAGATTTGTGAATCCAATTAAGACCTAAGAGCATGTCACACCCTTTGATTGTTTGTGTTACAAATAAGGACACATGAATGGTGAGAAGACCGATAGTAGCTTAAAGCTTGACAACCCCATATGAGTTAGGAATTGGATATGAAATTTGAGAGAGTGGATAGCCAATAGTAATAAGAAGTGGAATAGAACACGCGCTGATATGCCATGATGGATCAACTTCAGTGTTATTGATAGAGATGGATCTGATAGAAGCACTGAAGTTCAAGTGATCAGAAGAGAATGTAGCATGATAATCATGACCAGAGAAGAAAATGATTGGTGGAGAAATGTTAGTATGAAAAACTAGGAAATCAAGAGACCCCGATGTAGGAGGAGGCATAATGTGATATGTATGATTATCTGAGGAATTAGCCACTTTCTTGTCATGTTTTGAAATTAGACTATTGAATATCTTGAGCTTATTATTTTCATTGACTAGTGTAGAGGAAGTGGGATTTGGAAACTCAAGTTTGTTATCATCAATAAGATCTTGGATAATAGTGTGAATTTTGAAACACCTATCCATAGAATGTCTAACACATTGATGCTATTCATATCAAAAGTTCTCATTATAATTTCGACCTTTGGGATGAGATGGATCCAAGTTGAGCAGAGGAGGATGCGTGATAAGATTTCTCTCAAGAAGTTGTTGTAATATAAGATGCAGAGTAATAGTCAACTTTGTATATGTACACTTAGACGGTTGCCATTGGAGTTCTTTGGTGTTAGAGACAATGTTGACAGTGACCTTAGCTTTAGTATGTTTCACGATTGGTTTAAAAGTTGATTTATTTTGAAAGCGTGTAGAGGATGAAGCTTTCTTCTGATACTTAAGCTTGCCTATAGATAATATTTTAGTTTCACACAGCTTGAGAGTGTGACACAATTGATAAAATGACAGAGATGTCTCAAAGAGAACACTCTCATGGAGATTGAGTAATAGACTTTGAATGAATAAATATTGAATCTCAGAGTCCGCAAGCACATCAAACATCTTAGCTACATTGTTATTGTATCATAAGGCATAGTCCGCTAGATGTTCATTAGACACTTGTTTAAGTTAAGAAAGTGACACATATGAGATCTTAGAGCCAATATTGATAGAAAAATGAGTAATAAAATCATCAGATAGATGCATGAAAGATGTTACTGAGTGGACAGGTAAGTCATATAACCAACACATCACATAATCATGGAGACTATAAGGAAAGAGATTAGTTATAAGAATATCATCATCCATAAAATATAGACATGCCACATGGAATGCTCAGTAATGCTCTTATGGGTCACCATGCCCATTAAAAATGGGGAGCTTGGGGGTGAAAAAATTAGGAGGAAGTGAGTAAGTGGAGATGGCGGGTGTGAATGGAGTGTGCAGTAATAAAGTGGAATCCAAATATGGAGACACGCTATAATTAGCCTGTTGTAATTGAAAAATTTGTACATGAAGGTCTTGATAAAGGGATGCTAAATATTGAGTGCCAACGAAAGAAACTTACCACGTGTGAGAAACAAAAGGTGGATTAAAATGGTTAGTGGGAGTGGGGATAGCAATAGGGATGGTAAAAATGGGTGGAAGAATAAAAATAAGTGGTTGAGTAACAATAGAGGTGGGAATGGCAGTGTAAGCATTAACCTTCGCGAGGTTTATGGCTTCCTCCCAATAAATTAATAAAATCAAGTATAATTCCCATAGATGCTCAACGATATGATCATTAAGGTTTTTCAAATGGGCTTCTATAAATTTTCCATAAGATTGAGCCATAGTGATAAGGGGATAAGATTCCCAAGGAGAAGGTGGATTCGAAGATTGGATTCACCAAAATGATTAAGCTAAAATGTGAATTTATATGCCTAATCTGATTGTTATTGAAATATTAAATGAATAAACAATTAAGTATAGGATTCATGAAATAAAACTAAGCAAGATGGTATAAAAACGTAAGTTCAAAGAGAGGGTAGAAAGCCTTATATGATTCACAGAGATATCGAAGGTACATAGAGCCAGAAAACTAGAAAATTCAGAGCACTGAATGTTGTAATGAAGCTCGCTAAAATGTAGAGATGGAGGAATATGTTAGACTGGGGCACCTGGAGAGGGACAAGGTCTCCTGTGGGTGCCTAAGGTTTGTTTCTAGGTGAGTGTGTCTACTGAACTGCCTAGAAAACCTCTTCTGAGTGGTTGCAAGGTATTCGATGTTCTTCACTTTTGGTCACTATGTGGCCGCACAATGATCACCGAAGTCACAAGAAACCTGTAATGAAATAATGACATGTAAAACCCTCAAATAGAAATCAAATCCTAAGAAATAAAGATGTAGAATGAGGGGTTAGACTGTCCTTAACTATCACAATGGTGATCTTATGACAAAGCATTACACTACATCTCATATCTGATGTAGTTCTTTATGTGTGTGTGGAATCATGCCCTAAGTGGATCTTGTGCGTGTCACGCTTGATAGAGAGTAAGTAAGCTAGATGTAAAGAAATGTAATAGATGTGTGCAGGGAATAGAATGAACTTCCATCCTATGAAGTGTATGTAGAATAACCAACATTTTTTCCCTTGGATGGTGTTAGATGGATGCAATGGAGCTCTTAGATGCTTGGTGGATGCAACCTTAGGCGGTGATAGCTAATGCTTAGTGGTTGGTACTTTATTATGATAACATAACTTTATACTTATATGATTCCTTGCTTGAATTTCTTAATTAACCTTGAAAAGGCCAACTACCAAAAATATAAGATGCTCAAATGGCTATAAATGACCTAAATGATGTGAAAAAAGTACAAAGGGATCAAGGGTTCCCAGAGGGGATGAGGGCACTTGGCGTTGGCGTCTTACCTGGGAATTGTTGTTGAGGATGATAAATGCCAAAGTATAAAAAGGTAGACTGAGAGGGTGCAAGACCAAAAGTGGCAACATAAATCAAAGAAAGGTGGCCAAAGACATGGGATAGTTGTTAATTTTCTTAATTAGGAATCATATGAATATTAGTATGCAATCATGACTAGACAATTACCTAAAATGTGTAACGAAGAATAGGAGGAGGTTTATCTATGCTAGGTTATGTGTCAGCATGACCCTCAACACGTAGCTTTTGTCTAAGATAAAATTATCTTCCAAGTTTAGGATTTGGACTCAAAATATAAAATATGAAGGGATCCCATTGGTTGGTGTAGATGTACAGAAAACAGACCAAGATACCAATAGAAAAGATAATCATATATGGAAAAATAAGGAAGCCCTTATGCCAGAAGGAAGAAGGAAGTCGACTAAATACCACATAAAATAATGGAATCATCTTGAAATATTTCTTCTATTGGGGGAGAAACAAGAAATTAGTAAAGAGATGTATGAGATTTAAGAGGAAGCAACTCCTACGAGTATGGATGAGGTTGATACCTATGAAGAACCCTTGAAGGATAAGGGTTTGGAGGAGAATGAAATATTATAAATTTCCCTTGAGGATGGAGAGATTGGAGAAATAGAAAGAAGAGATAAAATACCAAAACATTGACTGACAAAAGGGAAAAAAATATGGATCCTTCTAAGATAGACCTACTTGAGATTTCTTGAAGTTTATCACTTGAGAATGAGGAGAGAGATATAGTTTCAGAAGTGAAAACAATAGATGCTAGAGAAAAAACATTTAGGATAGATCTGATTAGGATTTTATATTATTCCCTACTATGAATGGAGAGAGGGGACTAAGTGTCTTAACCTTCTAGGAGGGAACTAAGTTTAGATACTACATTAATAGGAGACACAATGTCGAGGAAGAACCTCCCCCTGAAAATATAGAGTAAGATGGTTGGAGTATTGTGTCATAAAAAATAAAAAATAAATAGGATCCAAATATGGTTCAATGATGTGTCAATGTTACGAGGAGAACCAAATTGAAGGATATTGTTGATTTTAGTTGTTTCTTATTATAATTGTTGACTAGTAATTGTTGGATGGAAAAAAATGGCCTAAGTGTTGGGCACGTGAAAGTAGGGTGCTGAAAGAGCGCACAATGCTACAATATATCTGAAGCACCCAGGATCAGGACTTAACCATTTTTGTTTTAAAGGCTATTTTTTGAGTTAGCATGCTGAGCACACAAAGACATGAAGACTTGTGGTCCATGCAATAGTATTCTGGGATCAAACAATGACTGGGCGCCATGCATAGTTTAGGCTAATAATAGGATTTCTACTTAGAGTTAACTATAGGAAGTCTATTATTAGAACACTTGTATGTTGTGCATCCTTTTGTAAAGGTGCATGACTATTGTTAGCATGTGACCTATTTTGAGAAGTGCATGGGTGGTGAAGGGAAAGTCCCCACCCCTATAGATATGTATTGATTTTCATGGTTTAGAGAGAGTCAACTATTGTAGAGTTACGCTCCTAGTTTCGTTGAGCGCATGACTCATAAAGATAGTTTTATAGTTTATGAAGCTTCCGTGTTTTATAGTAAATAATGCAATGGGTCATATTGGCTGGATAATGGTGTTGAACGTGACTGAATCAGGTTCTTTCATGGTAAAACTTGTTATAGTAATTTTTAGTTCATCTTAGATATATTTGGAGATCTAGATCTGGTTTATACACTATGTTGCTTACTGTTGGTTATGAATCTGAACACATATATGCATCATCATGCTAACATTATGTACAAACAACTCTAAAGAGGGACATGGCACCTTTGTGTGCTTCAGGTGAGTGCTCAGCTCACGTCGAGTGATGTGCCAAGGTGCCTAGGTCATTTACAATGAATTCTAGGTTGCATCATTGGTTTCATTGCCAGGATGTCTTTTTAAGCTATTTTTAGGATGTTGCATGATGAACACGTACCAATTGACCTTAGCAAGTGTTGAGGAGTGGATAGTAGATCTAGAAGAAGAGTATGCTCAAAGATTCAACACTGGATCTGAGTTTGACACACGTGCGTGGGTGGAGCAGAAGCTGTATGCTTGGTTATATGAGAGATTCTTTGCTATCTTTCCAATAGATCTATAAAAGTGGCTGGTAGCTTATGCATCTAAAAGGAATTGGAGGTTTCACACAATTTTCTAAATGCAAGAAGAATTTTAGGCTCTCTATGATGCTGATCTAATTTGGACGCGCATTGTGGATACTTGGTTCTGTGGTGTTCTGAATAGCTATATTTTGGAGTACTCAATTTCCACTTACTATTTTCTAGAGGTAGTTGAGTTCCAATTTTTATGTTATCCTAGTAGAAAATATTTTCAAGGCATTCCACGGGTGATCAAGATCTTGATGGTAACCCTAAATTTGGAAGAGAAACCAATGGCTAGCTAAACCACACCATGTGCGGGGGTAGGAGTAGGTTTGGTGAAATATGGTGGACCTAGCAGTAGAGAGGCAAAGAGAAGAAAGGTGGATTAAGTTCAATGAGGATTGTGAGAGGGATTTAGAGAAGTAGTACGAGGGTGTAGAACAAATGGCATTATGGAGAGAGATGGCTCGTGAAGGATTTGGAGATCACGTAGAGGATGTGGAGACAGAGCATCTAGAACTCCCCCATTTTGGAAAGAATGATAGGGAACCCTCATCAAAATATTTTGAGAGCATGCCAATAGAGAAAAAATGGGCCGTGGGTGTGCATCTAAATCTACCTGACAACCTAGCCATTGTGCTTGGTTTTTCAATTTCTAGTACAACTAGTAGTTAGCAAGCTAGTTTGGGAAGTAGAGTAGCAAGAGGTAGATTTGACTTATTAGCAAGTTTAAGAGTGAATCAAATAGAAAGTACATTTATGGCCAGGAAGATGTCTTCCCTATTATTTGGAGGACTGGTTGGAGGAACCTATTCAGGCATGTTGTCGGCACAGAACATAGGCGCGCAAGGCTTTGGAATCACATCTAGGAGTAGCGCAACTTTACAGACTATAGGAGTTCATTTTAGCACCACTATTGGGACTTAAGGCACTGTATCCTCTATTTCAATTCCTGTTATAGGGGGAGGATCAAGAAGCATAAGTGTCTCAGGATCTAGCGGATCTGGAGGCAGAGGTAACATAGGGGGTTTTGAATTTAGTGGGCATGATCCTCATTAGCCCCATAATATTTACATGGAGATGTCACTTCATCTTACGAAGTATAGGGGAATAGAAGATGTTGCTGAGAATTTTCATATGTGTAAGATCCTATGGTGTGTGAAAGGAATTACAACTTTTGAGTGCAAGGTAAGTCAGTTTATGTAACACCCTGAACTATTGTTACTTCCTCCTGAGCATACAAGTGTTGATATGTGATTTCTTTGTAAAAAGGATGTGTTCCTTTGATTGAGAAGTCATGCTTGATATGTACTATATCTTCTTTGTAGATCTTTGACTGAGTCGGAATATGATTGGACTCTTTTATTTCTTTCATTTTACACCTAAGTTTAATCTGACCTTGGAATGAATTATGGAGTTATCCATCTATAAGACCTAGCCTTGGATCAGTGGAATTGATCCAAGTGGTGCTTTAAGTTTATTCGTGATGAATTAAAATTACAGACCTTAAGCAGGTTGCAAGGTCTGGATGCATTGAATAAGCTAGTCCGGAATATAACTCAGGCTGATCATGTTAAATGAATTGGTTCCCGATATCGTAATATATCTGGAAGGTCTTGATCGCAGACCAAGTAATAATTCTGTTACATATAATTCTGTAGCCTAATGGCAGTATAGGAGTGAACCCTGTTTGAGAATGTATGTTGTAGGTTCTTTTTCTAAGCATATGAAATGTTAAGACCTAACTGGAATTATTAATGTTAGTAACCTAAAACTAAACTTAACCTAGGGGTTAGATTAGTGTTAATCTAACCTAGACCTAGGCTAAGAGCTAATGTTCTAAGTTAGTATCTATGTTCTAAGAGGTTAGCCTAGGTGTTATCCTAAATCCTAACCTAAGTTACTAACCTAACTATTGAGCAAGGATTAAGGGGACCTATGGAAGGGGTGCGAACCTTGGGTGGTAGTTTCTATGTTATTAAATGCGTGGATAAGCATGAGGGACAGGTAATTTGGTGGAGGTTTTAAAACGGATAACTTGAGCCGACGTGGCAGGTCGCCAAAGCTAGAAATGATCCTTAATGTGCTTTTGTCCATCGCCAACTATGGCGGTCGGTGGCAGTGGAGATTAAGCGGGAAATTGGGAGTTAATGCCATTTATGGACTCAGTCTTCGAGCTCGGATTTCATGGGGAAGCATGCAAAATGGAAAGTTAATGGTTTATTGGGTTTTGCATGCACTCCGGTTTTCCTTCTGTCTGTTCACTGGTTCTTCGCACCAGTCTTCTTGGTGTTGCATGGCAAGTATGAGCGTAACTAGCTCTTTCCTCTGGCAAGGAAAATATATAAGTCATGGAAATAGCAAATTTCTATTGGTGGATCTAACTTGGAAAAGAAGGAGAAGGTTCGAGCTCTTTCAGTGGTCTGCTTTGAAATTTTAAGCAAATATCCAGGCATGTTAGGCCCTAACCTTTAAAAATCTTGCTTTCTTTCAAGTGATTTCATTAGAACAACTCTGTTCAAATGATTTATGGGTTTAGATGATTTTATGGTAGCTACGGGTGATTTTGTTACTGTATCTTCTTGCTGTTCGATTTTTCAAGCTTAACCCTTGATGGGTGTGTGTTGTATTTTGAACTATTGCTCCATTTTATTGTGTTTTACATTCTGGCGTAAGTCTGTGAAATGTATGCTTGAAGGGTACTTATCCTACTCTGTGAGACCCCGTGCATGTTTCCCTTGCTGGGTTCAGGCTACAGTAGAAGCTTGTTGTTGATACTTGTTGATTGAGGCTTGTTGTTGATTCTTGTCGGAAAAGTTACTGATGACTTTTTGTTCAGTTAATTGGACTTCTTTGTAACTTCTGTTGAGGTTATTAAGGTAGTGGTTACTGAATCTTATTGGGTTTCACTTTGCTATTTAAAGTTATATGTGAATGAATAACTTGCTGTGTTACGGTACTTCATTGCGACCGTGCTGAAGTTGTTTTTCACTGGCATTATGGTTATGGGATGCAACCGTTGATAGAATGCAATATATATATTTATTGTACTCGAAACGACTCTGTAGGATCCATTGAATGATTCGTGTATTATGGACCTCTGTTGAAGCTATATGTATATATATTGAGTACTGGTAATTTGATTTTGTTGGAGTCCTGAAGGAGTAACAGGTATACGACTTATGTTATTTTGTATGAATTTTTGGTACAGACTCTTGAGTGTACTTTACGTTTCCTTTCTGTGCAAACTTGTGCGAAAAATATTGATGAGGTTCAATTGGTTTCCTTGTTACAAATTCAGCATTTTGCTTTTGAATAAGCCTGATTTTGAATGGTTACCAATGTTGGCACAGTTAGAATCATTGTCTATTAATTATCTTGTATACTGTTACTCAGGTTCAGTTGAACCCTTGACTGGTAACTATAGTATCTGCCTCTATTCAACCTGATTGGTACACTTCTTGTTTTTGGCACTGTTGGATTACTTGAGTATAGTTAGATATCATGTAACTTGGCTCTGTAAAAATGGGTCGTGAATACCACACTTCAAACCCTGAATGCGTCTTGATGAGAATACGGTATGTCATGTTTCCTTTCTGATCATTCCAGTTAGATAAGGCTGTGCATGTTGCGGAAATTCTGTGTGATTATCTCGGCATAGTCTTAGGGAAACATCAGTTGCTTAATGTTGAGGAGTCTATTATTGACTGCGATAAAATTGAAGCTCTTTGATTTTGACCTTGGGTCCGAAAGCCTTGTAGTGTTTATTAGGGACTAGAAGGGGACTGTAGGTTGATGTATGGGATTGTAGTCATGTTTACGTATTCTGTTGCATGACTATCCTGCCTTGAGCTTGACTGAACTATGAGCTGTCGACTGCACCTCGACAGGCGATGTGGGGAATATCTTCTTGTTTGCTGCTTCATGTGGAAGGTCATGCAGAGTCTGTTTGTTAGATAGTCATCACTATTGGCGTGTTAGCTACTGTACAGGAGTATTGTTATATTTGATTTTATCAAAACAGTGGTTCTCCTTGTGGCTCGTCTGACTTATTCGTATGCAAGTAAGGTGAATGCTTTCCATTATAAGAGATGGTACAGTCATGAACTTGTTGAAGGGAAAGATGAATGACTTGTTTTCTTTCTCTTCTATTATGAAAATATATGTCGATATTTTATCTAACCGTTGGAACTGTTTTTAATATATTGATGGATTCATGATTTGTTATGATATTCCTTTTACTGTTGAATGAAGTGATTTGGCTGAAGTTTGCTGTTTTTGGAATTCAGATGGATAGATGATTTGGATACTTTCGTTCTTCTTGATCTCTAATATTTTGATGGAATATTTGAGAAGTATTTAGGACTATTCTGTAATGATAATAGAGTTACACGTTTGTAGTCATTTTTCGTATTACAAAAGCATAGTCTGAAACATGTATACTTGTTTGGTGAATTGATCTCATTTAAACAGGTTGTTTAATGAAAATAGTTGGTGGATTGCAATTGTTTTAAGAGTTAGTGCTTATCATGCTCAGTTCACCAAACTGACCCATGTTGACAAATTTTGCAGATGGTCGCCGTAAGTGGTAAAAGCATGCAGATCTAACAGGATGTTCAGATTGTTTAACTCAGTTTTGGATGAATTCAGTTTGATTTTCTTTAAATGTACTATAAGAGGAAAGATGTTCTTCTTCCGTTGAGTATTGTATCAAGTATGCTGAATGCATAAAATGTATTTGATTAGTTCTGAAAGGAGTGGAAATTGATGTTTGTTACTTATGTGTTTGTATTCGTATCTTGGTAGTTTGACCTTCTTCGGTTCAAATATCGTGAGAGCATTGTTATTATTATATATATTTGGAGACTTTGGTGATTGTCAATATAAGCTTGCATGAATATGAGACTGAATTCTTATGATTTTTTAGCAGTTCCTGTATGTTCTATCAGAAGCTAAACTGAAATTTAGATCTCTGTCTTTCTGAAAGATAGGGTTAAAAATAAAACTAAGCAGAACGCTAAACAAGCTGAATTAAATTATTAATCCCTAGTCTTGATTATGCCAGGACAACACTTAATTGGATTCTTAATCGTTATATCTTGATACTAGTAAGTACGATATAAATTCTGTAATGAGAACTGAAATAAACCAAAAAGGGGTTCTGTTGGCAATCTCGTGTGAAGATTATGAGTTATTGTCCAATTTCGTTGATTTATAATTATGCATATTCTATGAACTCCTTGATGAGACCCCGGCCTTAATAACTCCTCTATGTAGTGAGCTTTATTGAGAAAGGTCATTCTATGATGAGGATTCCAGGGATCAGGAAAGGCTAACCTTAGGGGAACGTCTTTTAAAATAATTTAACTCAATGTGCGTAACGCGTAATAGTAAGTGGATCTTTTCGAGGCAGATTTAAAGGTTGACGGCACAAGTCAACTGCAGGGCTGTACCTTCAAGAAGATTAGGATCTTCTCAAAGATACAACAATGCAGGTGACTTATGACGACACCCTTTGCATTAATCGCTAAGATTTACCCCTTTAACTCAAACAAGTTACTTTGGGACCGATTAGGAATGTGGTCACATTATATGGCTGCCTAGGAGACTCGGGGTATCATGACACACTGGTTTAACTTGGGTTGACCCAGTATGTCATCTTATCCCTAGTCCTCGAGTGCATCCATATAACGTTGTCACCTTACTAATCTGTTCCCGAGTGATTAACCTTGGGATAGGAGGGACTGACAGAAGTCAGTATAAGACATCCTACATAACATAAGAATGGGGTGAAGGACGTATTCCAGATTGATGAGTATGTCGTTAAGGAATATGAGACATAAGCAGTATGTTTCAAATCTTTGGCCAAAGTATTGCAAACTGCTGATTGCGTTGTCCTGATTCACCTAGTCTAAGGGATGAGATGCCAATGAATAATGGTAATAGTTATTCAGTTAGGTTCCTTGGACAGAGCATTCTGAATCCCAGAATAGGGAAGAGAACCAAAAGAGTGACGTGTTAAATAAAAATGCCAACTCTTATTACTCATGAATAGATTGGTAGATTACCGAGTCATGAAATGAATAGATCGGAGGTACTCCGAGTCATTACAGTTGCATATGGTTATCTATTATATGAATGGTTATTTGATTTGTGAGTTCTAAATTATGTATTTAGAACCAGGAAGCATTTATCAAAAAAAAAAAATTGACTTGTTCTAATGTATAAAATGAGGATGTTACAGTTTACCACTACATTACAAGGACGCGTGCACAATTGGTATAACAAGTTTTACCCTAATCAGACTAGTGTGGATTATACGGCGTTACGAGATTATTTCATTAAAGAATTTTATATCATTGAGTTTGAGCCAAAAAGTATAAGTGCGCTCAAAGATATCAAGCATGGAATTATTGAGAGTGTCCGAGAATATGATTCCCATTTCAAAACACTTTTGTCTAAACTATCTTATGATATCCATGCAAGCTAGCATGCACAGTGGTTTTTTGGAGGATTGATCACACATTTTAGGAGGGCGCTCTCACATAAGACATATAGAGACCCGTGCGAGGCACTTGAATCAACCTTACACACTATGGTAGTCGGAAGCATAAACACTAGAGTGAGCCCATTCTTGGAAGCTTAGGTTGTAGCAATGGAAAAGTAATTGGATAAACTATTAGCCAATACAGTGCATGATATGTGCACTGGAATTTGGTGCACATATTGTGAAGTGGAGGGGCATACTAAGGATAGTTGTCCTCATAGATCGGTGCACTCCTTGCTATTGGATTGTGAGATATGTCATTTAGACCATGATGCAAGTCACTGTCCATTATTACAATGCGCGATAAGGAAGAACGTGTCTTGCTACTGTAAGATTTTTTGGTCCACAAATCAAAATACCAAAGATTATAGGTTGATTTATTAGATCCATGATGCCATTGATATTAGTGTACAACAGACGAGAGTTTCAAATAACTCTAAGGATAAAAGTGAGCAACATGATCATGATCACACTCAAGAGAGCTATGATCAAAATGAAGGGTGCTTTAAGGGAGGATGTGGTAGATGTTGAGGATACCATGGTGGATTCAGAGGCTGAGGCCATAGTGGTGGATGAGGTGAGTTCCCTCATGGAACATGTTATACGTGCAGATATCTTAACCATTACAGGAGCGAGTGCCCTCAAAACATTACTTGTTCTTTTTTTGGAAAGAATCAAAACTATAAAGAATGCCTAGATTTGTATGAACATTTGAGAAAAAACATAAATAAGAGAACAAGGGCACAAGGATGGTTAGAATACAATGTGCCATGGAAAACCAATGGATGCCAAAGTTAGCATCGGATCCTAAGGTAGTACCTATGAATATTACTACACGTGCTGAGGCTATGCGCTCCAAAGAAACATTGGAACAAAATCCTACCATTACTAAGGAGGAGGTTTTACATGTAAAATATCCAGAACCTACACATCAGAAGGAGGTTTATAAAGAAACCATGAAGGTACTCAGAAATCTATAGGGTAAAATGCCATGTTTAAAGGAACAGTCATGGAAGTTGGAATAGAAGAAGGAAACTAAAACTTTCCAGTCGGATGTTAATGATCTAAAAGAAGTATGCAAGATGATGTGCTAAGAGAATATTATTCCATTACTAGGGAGTTTGTTAAAGGTAAAAACTCCACACGCTTGTATTGAGAATGGATGATATATTTTGTATGCTAATCTCCCTCCCCATAGCTTGGATTATGATAAGGAGATCACTTTGAATGCTATTGTGGATGGATGACTTTTGAGAAATATATTGATTGACATAGGCATGGAAGTGAATGTGCTTACTTTAGATGCATGGGTTCAGATGGGTAGACCTCCATTGCAGCCATCTTCCAATGTACTGTATAAGGAAAATTGGACTAAGGCCATGCCAATTGGAGTCTTTAAGGATGCATCCATTACTATATATGGGGCCAAGTTCATTGGGGACTTTGAAGTCTCATTGCTTGTAGAAGTGGACAACTTCCCAGATCTACTTGGGCACCCTTGGTGCTATGTAAATAAAGTTGATCTACGGTTCAATAAGGGATATATCAATTTTGAGAATAAGGAAGAACAATTTACTATCCCTTTGAAAGATGAAAAATATGCACCTTATGTTGAGCCATTAAGTGAAGGAGGCCTGAACAAAATTTATGTGTGCACCATTCGAGATCCAGAAGCACTTGAGCCATCTAAGGAATGAATTATCTAGTGGGATGATGCATAGTCCATCAATGATACTACAAGTATTATCTATGATAATTAGGCACATGGAACCTATGAGATGGTTGGGCACGAGGTAAGAAGCGCAACTGCGTGTGTACGCAAGCCACGTTGTGTTAGGCGGTTAGGCAACAAACCTATACCTCGATACACTGGCAAAGGAAACCTTGAGGTATTCCTGTGGACCATGGAAGTACAATGGAAGGATCAGGTGGAAATAAGGAAGATGTAAGTTTATAATTTACATGGGACAATAATGCACTGGTGTATGGTTCATAGGGATAATCTCATAGAATGGAGAGAAGTGAGAATTGCTCTATCAACACGGTTTCTCAGGAGTAATGCACCTACTTAAATTTGTGAATATCATGGTAATAGTCCTGTTCAAAACCACATTCAATAGTGTGAGAGACTCTATAAAGAGGGGTAAGAAGATTTACCACCTTCATTATGGGTGTACAAGAATTATTTCACCCTGTGAGGCTATGCACACACATGGTATGTTTATGCGGAGTTGAATAGAGAGACTGAAAATTGGCAAGACTTGACTGTAGGTATGATACAAACTTTTGACTATTTCTCCACTAAACCTCTGATGAATGAGGCGTTATAGGTTATGAAGCACTTGAATATGGGAGATAGTGCAAAAGATGAAGAAATCATTCAGGAGTTGCTTGGTGAATCAGACCTAGAAGCATGTTTTGAAGAAGTAGATGAGACAGATGTAGAACTGCTTGACCACGCTTGCCTAGAGAAGGAGAAAGGATTAATGGTCTAAGTGATGGATGATGAAGAAGTGGAAAATTTGGACATAGATCATTTAGAGGGTACATGTGAAGTCTTAGACAGTGCAGATAAGAAGGCACACACTTAACATAAACCCATGAAGATGAAGATAGTGAACATTAGAACAAATGTTGAACATAAGGAGGCCTTAATTGGAGATTACTGGTCTAACTATGAAGTGGCTAAGATAATTGAGTTGCTACATGATTTCCATGAATTGTTTCCTAGAGCCTACCATGAGTTAAAAGGCATGCATGAATCCTTGGGTGAGATGAAAATTAAATTAAACGAAGGTGTGCACCCAATTAGGAAGAGACCTTACCGGATGAATCTTAACATGCACGTAAAAGTTAAAGAAGAAATTAAAAATATGTTGAACTTTGACATCATTGATCCCATAAAATAATCAGAGTGGGTTAGCCCTATGGTAATCAATATAAATAAAGATGGAATAATAAGGATTTGTGTGGACTACAGGGAGATGAATGCTGCATGTGTGATTGATCCATTCCCTACACCATTCATTGAAGAAATATTGGAAGGCGTTGTAGGGCACAAAATTTACTCTTTTACAGATGGATTTTTTAGGTATCATCAAGTACAGATTGCTAAAGAAGATCAAGATAAGACAACTTTCACCATTGAATGGGGAATTTTCGCATACATGGTGATGCCCTTTGGATTGAAGAACACACCTGCAACATTTTCACTCATTGCTGTTCAAACATTCTAGGATATTATTCAAAAATTCTTGCAGGTTTACTTAGATGATTGAAATGTGTATGTAATTATCAAGGATCATTGTGACAATTTGAGGTTAATGTTTGAGAGGTGAAAACAATTAAGCATCTCTTTAAATATCAAGAAGTGCATATTTGCTACACCTTTTGGAACTTTTCTAGGGCATATCATTTGCAAGGAGGGTTTGTTAGTAGATCCAACTAAGATTGCAATCATTTTAGGCTTGGAGGAACCCACCAGTCAGAGTGAGGTGCGCAGATTCTTGGGCCACACAGGGTATTACAGAAAATTTATCAAAGGATATGATAATATTGTTGTGCCTTTGGAGGAGTTGTTAAAAGGTAAAGGGAATTTCTATTGGGGAGAGCAACAACAACGAGAATTTGAAGCACTGAAGGAGAGGCTAACTACGATTCCTATTCTATGTTTTCCTTCATGTAATCTACCCTTTCATATACATGTGAACGCCTTTGACATGGCCTTTGGCACAATTCTAGCTCATCCTGGTGAAGGTATTGTAGATTATCCTATCCGCTTTGTTAGCAGAAAGTTGACTCTTGCATAACAAAATTATACAACTAAAGAGCATGAGGCTTTGTCAATGATCTACGTGCTACATAAGTTTAGACAATACTTGCTAGCAACACCTTTTGTGTTCTATAAAGATCATGTGGCATTGAAATACCTGGTAAATAAGCCTGTTTTATAGGGGAACATATGCCAATGGGTTTTATTATTCCAACAGTTTGACTTTATAGTTGTAGTAAAGCCAGATAAAAGCAATTATGGCCCAGATCATTTATCAAGGATTCAATTAGGAGAAGATGCACTAAGTATTAAAGATACAATGTCAGATGCATAGTTATACAGGTTTAACCACGTACCCTCAGAATTAGAGGATATTTGTGTCTTTTTACGCACATGTATGGCAATTGAAGGAATGAAGGCCTTAGAAAAGAAACAACTTGAAATTCACGTTGCACCTTTCATGTTGATCAGAAGAGACTTATATAAACTAGGACAAGATGAAGTGTTGCACCGGTGTGTATTGGAGCATGAGTGCACAAAAATTATGGAGGAGGCTCATGGCTGTATTGCAGGTGGACACTATGTAGGGAATGCCACCACACACAAGATTTTACTAGCTGGTTTATGGTGGGAGAACTTGTACAAGGATTTCAAGGAGTATTGTAAGGCATGTGGTCACTATCAACACCTTGGAAAACCTGGGCAGAGAGATGAAATGCCTTTGAGGCCTATTGCTAGCACAAAACCTTTTGAGAAATGGGTAATAAAATTTTTGGGTCATATTTCCCTAGCCATTTGTAGAATTGGATCACACTACATCATCACTTGTACAAATTATCTTACAAGGTGGGTGGAAGTGGCACCTACAAAGGATTATACATCAGCTACAACAGTAAGGTTCTTGTGGGAAAATATTCTTACTAGGTATGGATGTCCTTTAAGTTTGACAAGTGATAAGGGAACTCATTTTCTTAATGAGACCATCAAGATATTATTGGATGAATTTATGGTTGCACACCACAAGAAAAAACCCTATCACCCTTAAGAAAATGGGACTTCTGAGGCCTTCAACAAAATATTGAGCTAGATTTTGAAAAAATAAATGTGATGTTGGAAGGAAAGATTGGGATGATAAAGTTTCTACTGTACTTTGGGCATATAGAACAACCTATAAACAATTAAATAAGGAAACACCCTTTTATTTGGTGTTTGTCACAAAATTAGTTCTTCCCATGGAGTTCATGTTACCTTCTTTGAGTATTGCGTGCATGGGAGGTCTAGCTGATGAGCAGGCATTGGAAGAGATAATTGACAAGTTGATACAACTAGATGAGAGACACGCCATAACACGATAGAGTTAGAAGAAAGAAAAAGATAGGAAAAATGCATGACATGAAAGGCACATCAAGGAAAAGAAGCTTGAGGTTGGGCAGATGGTACTGTTAGTGCAAAATCACAGCACCCCCAAATGAGTTTGACAAGTCTGCTTTTCTAAGGCAGAGTCATTTGTTGGTGTGATTGCATAACATTGAACTTTCCCCAAGGCATAGGACCTTACAAAAATGGAAAAGCTCTCTAGATTAAAGGTCAGTTCTTTATTCCTCTATTCAGGTGCATGTGTGGGAGCTTGCAGAGGGTTTATCTCTATACTTAATCTAAAACTTGCCAAGGAGACATGTGTAAAAGGAGTATAAGAAATAAGAAATGACTAAACTACCAGGTGATGCACCAAAGGAATGATGAACACTTATTTTGCTAATAGACACAAACCAACAGAATGCATACAATAAACAAGCACAAATGGCCATATATGTAATAAAAGACCAGATGAAAGAAAAAGAGGCAAGAAAGGATCTAAAGTTGATCGCATATGTGTTTTATTTCTCTGTAGATTGATACAATCCATTACAAAGTAGCCAAGAGGTAGAAGCGCAATGTAATTTTGATGGAAGGACTAAACCCCACAAATCCCTTTGCTAAGACGAGAAGGGAGCTTGTAAAAAAAATAATTTCCAACCCTTTATAATGAATCCTGCCCCTGAATTTATAGATTCAACCTGAAAGAAGAAAGAGAGAGAGAAGCAGGAAAAACAGGCTGAAACTCAACCACTGCTGTTAATGCTTCTTGTAACATCCTCATTTTTATACATTAGAACAAGTAAATTTTTTTTTTGATAAGTGCTTCCTAGTTCTAAATACATAATTTAGAACTCACAAATCAAACAACCATTCTTATAACAAATAACCATATGCAGCTGTAATGACTGGGAGTACCTCCGATCTATTCATTCCATGACTTGGTAATCTACCGATCTATTCATGAGTAATAAGAGTTGGAGTTTTTATTTAACACATCACTCTTGCGGTTCTCTTCCCTATTCTGGGATTCAGAATGCTCTGTCCAAGGAACCTATCTGAATAATTGTTACCATTATTCATCGGCATCTCATCCCTTAGACTAGGTGACTTAGGAAAACACAATCAGCAGCTTGCGATACTTTGGCCAAAGATTTGAAACATACTGCTTATGTCTCGTATTCCTTGATGACATACTCGTCAATCTGGAATACGTCCTTCACCCCATTCCTATGTTATGTAGAATGTCTTATACTGACTTCTGTCAGTCTCACCTATCCCAAGTTATTCACTCAAAAACGGATTAGTAAGGTGACAATGTTATATGGATGCTCCCGAGGACTAGGGATACGATGACATACTGGGTCAACCCTAGTTAAACCAGTGTGTCAAGATACCCCGAGTCTCCTAGGCAGCCTTATAACTTGACCACATTCCTAATCAGTCCCAGAGTAACTTGTTCGAGTTAAAGGTGTAAATCTTAACGATCAATGCAAAGGGTGTCATCATAAGTCACCTGCATTGTTGTATCTTTGAGAAGATCCTAATCTTCTCGAAGGTACAACCCTACAGTTGACTTGTGCCATCAACCTTTAAATCCACCTCGAAAAGATCTACTTAACAATAAGTGTTACGCACGTTGAGTTAAAATTATACTAAAATACGTTCCCCTAAGGTTAGCCTTTCCCGATCCCTGGGTTCCTCACTTTAGAATGACCTTTCTTAATAAAACCCAATACACAAGAGAAGTTATTAAGACTAGAGGTCCCATCAATGAGTTCATAGAATTTACATAATTCTAAATCAATGAAATTGGACAATAACCCATAATCTTCACATGTGATTGCCAACCGAACCCTTTTTAGGTTTAAATCAGTTCTCATAACTGAATTTATATCTTACTTATTAGTATCAAGATATAATGATTAAGAATCCAATTAAACGTTGTCCTGGCTTAATCAAGACTAGGATTTAATAATTTAATTCAGCTTGTTTAGCGTCCTGCTTAGGTTTATTTTTACCCTAGCTTCCAGAAAGACAGTGATCTAAATTTCAATTTATCTTTAGATAGAACATACTAGAACTGCTAAACAATCATAAGTATTCAGTCACATATTCTTGCAAGCTTACATTGATAATCAGAAAAGTCTCCAAATCATACAATAATAACAATGCTCTTTAGATCATTTGAACCGAAGAAGGTCAAACTATCAAGATACGAATACAAACATATAAGTATCAAATATCTATCTTTATTCCCTTCAGGCTAATCAAATACATTTTATGCTTTCAGCTTACTTGATACAATACTCAACGGAAAAAGAACATCTTTCCTCATATAGTACATTTAGAGAATCAAGCTGAAATTCATCATAAAACCAAATTAAACAATCTGAACATCCTATCAGATCTGCGTTCTTTTACCACTTACGGCAACCATCTGTAAAAATTGTCAACATGGGTCAGTTCGATGAACTGAGCATGATAAACACTAACTCTTAAAACAATTGCAATCCACCAACTGTTTTCATTAAACAACCTGTTTAAATGAGACCATTTCACCAAACAAGTAAACATATTTCAGACTATGCTTTTGTAATACAAACGTGACTATAAACGCGTAACTCAAATTATCGTTACTGAATAGTCCTAGATACTTCTCAAATATTTCATCAAAATATTAGGGATCAAGAAGAATGAAAGTATCCAAAACAACTAACCATATGAATCCCAAGGACAACAAACATCAGATGGATCATTACATTCAACATAATAAAAGGAATATCATAACAAATCATGATTCCATCAATATGTTAAAAACAGTTCCAACGGTTAGATAAAAATATCAACATATACTTTACAACAGAAGAGAAAGAAAACAAGTAAACATATTTCCTTTCAAACAAGCTCATGACTGTACTATCTCCTCGAAAGTAAATAATTCACCATATATGCATATGAATAAGTCAGACGAGCCACAAGAAGAACCACAGTTTTGTTAAAATTAAATATAACAAAACTCCTGTAGCTTACTAGCAGTACAGTAGCTCTCACGCCAAAACAATGATGAATATCAACCAAACAGACTCCACATGACCTTCCACAAGAAGCGACAAGAAGAAGATATTCAATGCCATCACCTGTCGAGGTGTAGTTGACAGCTCCTTAGTTCAGTCAAGCTCAAGACTAGATATCCATGCAACAGAAGACGTAATCATGCTCAAACTCGACAACAATCCCTCTCAGCAACATACAACTCATTCTAATCCCTACTAAACACTGTAAGGTTTTAGATCCAAGGTCGAAATCAAAAGAACTTCCCCTTTTTATCTCAGTCAACAAGAGACTCGTTAACATTAAAGTAAATGATGTTTCCCTAAGACTATGCAGAGATATTCATACGAAATCCACGCAGCATGCACAGCCTCAATTAACTGCAATTATTCAGAAAGGAAACATAACATACCATATTCACATCTGAACTCATTCAGAGGTTGAAAAGTATGGTAATCACAACCCACTTTTACAGAGGCCAAGATACAAGATATCTATCTATACTTAAGGAACCCAACAGAGCCAAAAACAATAAGTGTTCATAATCAGGCTTATAGAAGCAGATACACTGGTTACCTATCAAGGATTTAAACTGAATCTGAACAATAGTATTCATGATAAAGCTTCTACAGAAGCCGATATACAAGATAAATATTAATTAATGATTCCAACCGTGCCAACAATGGTAAATATTCAAAATCAGGCTTATACAGAAGCTAAATACTGATTTCGTAACAAGGAATCCAACTGAGCCTCTACAACAATGTTCGCTCAAGCTTACATAGATAGGAAACATAAATAGTACACCAACTGAGTCTGTACCAAAAATTCATTACTTAAACGAAGGTACTCATTACAAGATAACAGAATTCGTAATACCAGTTACCCCTCCAGGACTCCGACAAAATCATGCTACCAGCATTCACATACATGGCTTCTACAGTAGTCCATAATATACGAACCAATCGAAGGACTCCACAGAGTCATCTTGTTAATAAATAAATATAATGCAAACCATCAATGGGTTAAATCCCGTAATTGCAACACAAGGGAGGGAAAAACAACTTCTACATGGTCGCATAAAAATACTGTAAACACAACAAGTTATCCGTTCAACATAACCTAAGTATCATAGCGAAACCCAACAAGATTCAGTAACCACCACCTATAATAACCACGACAGAACTTACAAAGAAGTCCAATTAAATTGAACATTCAAACAAAAGTCCAACAGTATCCTTTCCGACAAGTATCAACAACAAGTATCAACTGTAACCTGAACTCAACAAGGAAACAATTCATGGGCTCCCAAAGAGCAGGTTTAGTATACTTTCTTGCATGCTTTTCACAAACTTTAGCCGGAACGCAAAACACAACGAAATAGTGCAACAGTTCGAAACACAATACACACCCATCAAGGGTTAAATTGAAAAATCGAACCAGCAAGAAGATACAGTAACAAAATCACACTAAGCTACCATAAAAACCATCTGAACCCAAAAATCATCTTAACAGAGTTGTTCTAATGAAATCATTTGAAAGAGAGCAAGATTTTTAAAGGTTAGGGCCTAACATGTCTGGTTATTTGCTTAAAAATCTGAAGAAGACCACTGAAAGAGCTCGAGCCTTCTCCTCTTTTTCCAAGTTAGATTCACCAACAAAAATTTGTTATTTCCATGACTTATAAATTTTCCTTGCCAGAGAAAAGAGCTAGTTATGCTCATACTTGCCATGCAACATGAAGTAGACTGGTGCGAAGAACCAGTGATCAGACAGAGGGAAAACCGGAGCGCATGAAAAACCAAACAAACTACTAGTTTTCCATCTTGCATGTCTTCCCGTGAAACCCAAGCTCGAAGACCGAGTTCATTAATTGCATTTACTCCAAATTTCCTGCTCAATTTCCATTGCCACCGACTGCCATAGTTGGCGATGGATAAAAACAGTTCGAAGACCATTTCTAACTTTTGTGACCTACCATGTCGGCTCTTGCTAGCCGTTTAAAAATTCTACCAAATTACCTGTCCTTCATACTTATCCATCCATTTAATGCCATAGAAACTTCCGCCCATGGCTCGCACCCTTTCATAGGTCTCCTTTCTGCCTTGTTCAATAGTTAGGTTAGTAATTTAGGTTAGGATTTAAGATAACACTTAGTCTAACCTCCATAGCACAAAGTTACTAACTTAGAACATTTAGCTTATAGCCTAGGCCTAGGTTAGATTAACACTAATCTAACCCCTAGGTTATAGTTTAGTTTTAGGTTACTAACCTTAATAAATCCAGTTTAGGTCTAACATTTCAAATGCTCAGAAAAAGAACCTACAACATACATTCACGAACAGGATTCACTCCTGCACTACCAATAGGCTAGTGAATTAAATGTATCTGAATTATTACCTGGTCCATGATCAAGACCTTCCTAATATTACGATATCGGGAACCAATTCATTTAACACGATCAGCCTGAGTTAGACTCCGGACTAGCTTATTCAATGCATTTAGACCTTGCAACCTGCGTAAGGTCCATAATTTTAATTCATCCCGAATAAACTTAAAGCATCACTTGGATCAATACCACTGATCCAAGGCTAGGTCTTATAGATGGGTAACTCCATAATTCATTCCGAGATCAGATTAAACTCAGGCGTAAAATGAAAGAATTAAAAGAGTCCAATTATATTCCGACTCAGTCAAAGATCTGCAATTTCAAAGAAGATACAGTCCATATCAAGCATGACTTCTCAATCAAAGGAACACATCTTTTTTACAAAAGAAATCACATATCAACACTTGTATGCTCAGGAGGAAGTAACAACAGTTCAGGGTGTTACACTTCTGATAAAATCTAACCCAAATCCATCTTTACTGCATCAATCCTTTGTTTGGCGCCTTGAAGGAAGAGGATATAGCAAAACAGATTATTAACCAAAATGAGCACCCTGCTTATTTTGGCTAATTTACCTTCATTTTTTCCTTCCTTGTGCTTCAATATAAAATTTTATACATTCTTGGGACTCAAAATTCTCTAGAAATGTCTTCATCAGATAGAGAATTTTCTCACCTTCCCAGAAAGGTAAAATTTTCCTTATAACTCCTTGTACTTTTCAAGTTATGTCCTGGCGGAGTTTTTTGGGGAAAATTTCCCTAGACAGGCCCGCGGCCAATGAGAATGTGCCACGTGGTGGGGGGGTTGGGACGGCAGAGAGAAGTTGAAGAAATTGCCAAAGAGTTGGAGGAGGGTGAAAGGGAATAAACCGGCCCATGGGCTTGCCGAGGAGAAGGGAAGGAAATTTGCAAAGGCCCACGGCTAATGTGGAAGCAACACGTGTCCCTATGGTGGTGGAAGTCGGGGCCACAAAGGAATTTTGGGTTGTTTGCAAAAATTGCAAAAATGGTGAAAGGGAAAAAACAACCCATGGGCCCACTGAGGAGAAGGAGAAGGGTTGGTAGAGGCACGGGGTGAGAAAAGAAATTTGAGCCCGTGGATGAATAAGGGGCTGCCACGTGGTTGCGGAGGAGCAGGGCGCGGGGGTGTTTGGAGAATTTTTCCCAAAATGAAATCAAAAGAGAAAAAGGTAGGGTTAGCCCGCACTCCCATCAGTGAATCAGAGGCTGACACGTGTCCCAGAGTGGCGGAGGCGTGGACGCTTTTGGGAAAATTTTCCAAAGGGGAAAATTTTGAAGTTTGACCCCACCGACCTAATTTTGACCCTATTTTCACCATTTTGCTCTAAATCTTCAGAGGGGCATATTTTTTGATCCAGACATTCTTTATGTCATTGGAAAGATAATGAAATTATCTACATGATGGAGGGTTAAATTTTTAATTTTGATGGATATTAGTGGGAGAAAAATGAGAAAAAACTCTGGCATGCAAAAAATATAGAAATGACATTCAACCACCAAATTTAATGAAGTATGGGTGTTTTTTGGATCTGTAGAGCAACGTACTTTGGTGTATGGGTTTGTCCATGAAGCCCATAACTTTATAGGTGAGATTGAAGGGATTTGATGGGTGGTTGAGCTCATAAATCATTTTTCCCGCATTTTTTGCTTTCTCTTCTTCTGCTTGGCCATTAAAAGCCAGATTTGGTTCATTTGTAAAAGGTTGGATGTTCTTGCTTCTACAAGCTCTTCTTTTCCCCTTACCAGGTGGATTTGGAGGAGTTTCATACCTCCCATGGAGATTGTAACACATTTTTTGCCTCTTTTCTATTGCAAGGTATTATATCAAATCTGGGCATGATAATGTATGTTTTGTGATCAATTTTCAATCCTCTCATGCAATTATTATTGTCTTCTAATCCTTCATTGCATTATGGTAATTTGTGCATGTTTTAATGCCTCGTCCTTCATGATCTGTGTCTATTTTTTCAAAGCAAGGAGTTCAACACTCCTTTGGTGTATCACCTCTCTATTTTTTCTTAGTTTTGTTTCCATTTCCATTTTTCTCTCAACCTTGTCTCCTTGGTAGTTTTAGAGTAGGAATTTTGAACCAGAACCTCTACAAAATTACATGCATACACCTAAATAGAGGAGTAAGAACCAACTTTCTCTGGAGAATTTTCTCATTTGCAAGGTCCCACACCTTGGAGAAAATTTAATGTTGTGCATTCACACCAAATGAAATTGCTTAGAAAAGTAGATCCATAGGTCATTTTGGGGGTGCTGTGAATTTTCACTAATAGTTTTGGCACACCCGATGGGACCTTAGAGGTATCCCACTTCATATTTTGCAGGTTGGTGTGTTTGTGTGAAGATTTCAGCCTTTGGAGGCAATTGCAAACACATTTGGTGACTCCATTTGGTAAACAACCCATCTCTAAAGTTGCAGACCTTCCTTTTCATTCATTTTCATTCATTCTTCCTTCCATCTCTTCCATCTTCTTTCATCCCATGAAGTTGTGCAATCATTACTTCATTTCCATCATGGAATTCACATTTACAACAGTAGTGCCATCCAAATCCACCTCCAACATGCTTTACAACTCCTTCAAATCAGCATTTTGAGTAGATTCACGATCAACATGCATACCCATATGAGCAGTAGTGCAAAAATCAGTTTGACTATGGTTCTTTCCAAGAGTGGGGGTATGCATATAATGAAGACAATCAAATGCAAGATGCTGATTTGTTGGAGAAAACCCAAAAAAAAGTAGATTGGCATGGTGCAATCCAGGGCTCAAGCACAAATGAAAGCATTTGGAATCGGTTGTGGAGCACCTTGTCCATAGGTGGGACCTTTTCCAAGGCATTACAGCCCTTAAGAGAATCTTGACTTCATGATTGCAATGCTGCCATTACTTGTAAAGTGGACTGAGGGAATAGAGGTGTATGAGAGGAGTATTCAACAAAATTTTCAATGGGTAAACACACCATCTCATGCCTTTTCTTTCCCTCTTTCCCAATCTGTTTTATCTCAGCAATGTCTAGTTTTAAACTCTCCATCTGCTGTCCCAAAAGTTGATTCCATTTCTCCATCTCCTAGGGTCCCATCCCACCTCAATTTCTCTACTTTTTCCCCTTCCAAACAGCCATTCCCTCCAAAGAAACAAGAATTTCTACCTCCTCCACCACCACGAAAAATTGAAAAACCAGTTGAGTCATAACCCATCCATCCTCTTGCATTCCTAAATACATGTTGGGAAGATGAAAATCAGAAATCCAATTAAGGATAACAACAAGAAGAAGAGCCCAATAGAGAAGAAATAACAAAAAACTTGAAGATTTGGGTTGCCAAATTTTGGATAGCAAAAATCCCCTTGATGGTGAAGCCAAAAGAGGAAGTTGGAGTTGGGGAGCAAGTGGTAAACAATGCTGATTTTATAGCAGCAGTGAAGCAAGAAAATAATAGTCTGTTGGTGATGAGTTGGGTGTCCATGTTGGCACTTTTCCCAAAGAAAATTTTGATCCAATTTCCACTACAAAATTAGTCATTGTGGAGGGAGAAAAACCAGCTCCAAACCCCATTGAAGAGGAGCAAATGGATGAGATCAAGTCAGTTTTTGCAACAATAGAAGAAGGAAGCATTATTGATACATTTTTGCTTTCATTTGAAGGGTTTGATTTGATTGATGAAGCCATTATGGAGGTGAAAAAAATAGGTCGAAATTGTGAGAAAAAGGCATAAGACATTTCATGTTTCTCTCCCCTTTCATCTCTCCAATTTTTTTTTTTTTGGATGAGTTCAAATTGGCAAGTTGCATGTTTGAAAATGAAGCTACACATGATGAAGAAAATGCAGATTTGAAGGTCACCATGCAAGAGGGAAAAGCTTTGTTGCAGCAGGACATCGAAGAGTTTGATGGTTTATTAGACTTAGAGGAATGTCTTGAGGAGGAGCCAACTGAAATTACAACATTCTCTTCTCCACCATTCATTCTCCAACATCAAGAGCATGCTGCCACAAAGGAGAACATCCAAAAACAACAGCCTGTGTTTTGTGACAGCTCATTGGAACCAAGATTGGAAGGTATTAATATTCCATGTTCTTCATTGGAGGAAGAAGGAAAACAATAGGTTAACTTCATCATTTCTTCCACATCATCCACCCAAGAAGGTCCACAAGAAGACTCAATTTTTGGAGTTGAAAATCAGAGCTATGGGCATATTAAATGGATTAGACCTTGCCCAATAAGGTATTTGGCTTCAATGGAGCCAAAGGAGAAGTCACAACCAATCATGCTTGCTTCTAAGCATGAGGATGAGCTACAAAGTGTCAAGGATCAACTACAATGCCTCTTCAATCCAAATGCAGAGCAACTAAAAGAGGTATTGGATTTGCTTTCAGTTGACACCTTGCTGATTTGGGTAGAAGACCATCTTCTTGTTGATTTTCCACTCATCCTAACAGCCATGATCAGCTCCAAATCAATTACATGGCTGCCCATTTTGAAGAAAGGAAGCTGTTTTGCACAACCAGTTGCAGGGTTTATTTAGCTCACCTTTGCTTCCAGTTAGAGTAGAGTAGGTAGGTTTTATTTCAGTAGAAGAAGTGCTTGTGCACACTCTGCATGTTCCATTTGGAGCATGTATGATTTTCAGTTTTGTACATAGTTTTTGTGGTGCTGGTTTTTGCCCTTGCACAGTCCATTTCAGTGGCTTTTGGTGAAAACAACTCTAGTTCAGTAGGCTTCAAAGTGGCTCAGAGGAAAGTTTTCAAAGTTCAGATCAGTTTGTAGGCTACTACTCATAAATCCATGCCCAATGGATGATTTAAGGCAACTTACCACTTCATCTAGTAGGTAGATGACCCCTCCAAGTCACCAAAATTGTTATCCAAAATGAGCCCCCTGCTTATTTTGGCTAACTTGCCTTCATTTTTTCCTTCCTTGTGCTTCAATATAAAATTTTACACATTCCAGGGACTCAAAATTATCTAGAAATGTCTTCATCAAATAGAGAATTTTCTCACCTTTCCAGAAAGGTAAAATTTTCCTTATAACTCCTTGTACTTTTCAAGTTATGGCCCGACAGAATTTTTTGGGGAAAATTTCCCTAGACAGGCCCGCGGCTAATGAGAATGCGCCACGTGGTGGTGGGGGTTGGGATGGCTGAGAGAAGTTGAAGAAATTTCCAAAGAGTTGGAGGAGGGTGAAAGGGAAAAAACTGGCCCATGGGCCTACCGAGGAGAAGGGAAGGAAATTTCCAAAGGCCTGCGGCTAATGTGGAAGCAACACGTGTCCCCGTGGTGGTGGAAGTCAGGGCCACGAAGGAATTTTGGGTTTTTTGCCAAAATTACAAAAAGGGTGAAAGGGAAAAAACATCCCACGGGCCCACCAAGGATAAGGAGAAGGGTTGGCAGAGGTGCGCGGGGAGAAAGGAAATTTGATCCTACGGATGAATAAGGGGCTGCCATGTGGCGGCAGAGGAGCGGGGTGCGGGGGTGTTTGTGGAATTTTTCCCAAAATGAAATAAAAAAAGAAAAAGTTAGGTTTAGCCCATGCTCCCATCAGTGAATTGGAGGCTGACACGTGTCTCAGAGTGGTGGAGGTGCAAAGGCTTTTGGGAAAATTTTCCAAAGGGGAAAATTTTAAAGTTTGAACCCGCCGACCTAATTTTGACCCTGTTTTTGCCATTTTTGCCCTAAATCTTCAGAGGGGAATATCTTTTGATCTAGAGGTCAGGTTTTTATGTTCTTTATGTCATTGGAAAGCTAGTGAAATTCCCTACATGATGAAGGGTTAAATTTTGAATTTTGATGAATATTTGTGGGAGAAAAATGAGAAAACATCTCTAGCATGTAAAAAATACAGAAATGACATTCAACCACCAAATTTAATGAAGTATGGGTATTTTTTTGGATCTGCAGAGAAATGTACTTTGGCATATGGGTTTTTCCATGAAGCCCATTACTTTGTAGGTGAGATTGAATGGATTTTATTGGTGGTTGAGCTCATAAATCATTTTGCCTATGTTTTTTGCTTTCTCTTCTTCTGCTTGGCCATTAAAAGCTAGATTTGGATCATTTGTAAAAGGTTGGATGTTCTTGCTTTTGCAAGCTCTTCTTTTCCCCTTAGTAGGTGGATTTGGAGGAGTTTCATACCTCCCATGGAGATTGTAACACGTTTTTTCCCTCTTTGCTATTGCAATGTATTGTATCAAATTTGGGCATGATAATGTATGTTTTGTGATCAATATTCAATCCTCTCATGCAGTTATTATTGTCTACTGATCCTTCATTGCATTCTGGTAATTTGTGCATGTTTTAGTGCCTCATCCTTCATGATCTATGTCTTTTTTTGAAAAGCAAGGAGTTCAACACTCCTTTGGTGTATCACCTCTCTGTTTTTGCTTAGTTTTGTTTCCATTTCCATTTTTCTCTCAACCCTGTCTCCTTGGTAGTTTTAGAGTAGGAATTTTGAACCAGAACCTCTGCAAAATTGCATGCATACACCTAAACAGAGGAGTAAGAACCAACTTTCTCTGGATAATTTTCACATCTACAAGGTCCCACACCTTGGAGAAAATTCAATGTTGTGCATTCACACCAAATGAAATTTCCTTAGAAAAGTAGATCCATAGGTCATTTTGGGGGTGCTGTGAATTTGCACTAACATGGATCAAATATGATTTGGTTGTTGAGGTAAGAAGATCTTGCATTAAAATCTTGAAGATGTTTCCTCCATTTCCTTCACCTAACCTCCTCAAAAATAAAGTCTCAGACCTCCATGGCGTGGACGAGCTCGAGATCTTTCCAATGGTGTCAGTGTTGCAATATTTCGAGCCCTGAGTTGAAAGATATGCCCCTTCGAAGTTTGTATTAGGTCCGTACAAACCCCTTTTGGTATGGGGCACATGGTAGCCTTGTTGGAACAAAAATCAGGCTTACGGGTCTGCAATTTATCCTTTTACTCTTTAGCGCAAAAAACACAAAACTCAAAAACTCCCGCAGCCCTGAAACTCCGCTTGGACGCGTGGCTCCTTTTGGTTGGTTTGGAAATGTGCTTCCATTTTCATCTTTGTGCCTTTTGGAAAAAATAAAATTTTTCACGTTTTCCTCTGACTCCCCGCTTTGGTTTTGACTCGGGCCCAAATGCAGACTTTTTCCTTGGGTGGAGTTGCGGGCCATTTTGCATCTTTTATCCTTTTGAGATAGCAAGGGGCAAAAAATCAACTTTCCCCCCGATGACCCGCTTTCCCCTGGGACACATGACAGTCTGACACTTGTTTGGGAACCTTTTCCTGAACCGTTTCGAGCCTGAGGACCTCGAATCTTTGTCGTTTCTTCCCCTTCTTGTTTTTGGTTCCTTTGCTACACCACCCCCTCCTGTCTGACCCTGCTATCCATAGTTGAGTCAACCTGTGACTCGAATAACGGATTTAATATGTGGAAATAGACCAACAGAGTCGTTTATTTTGCACAGGGTCCTTTGATCTCTCTGGGCCTCCACCACTCCATGGTCAAGTCCTTTTGTGATCAATTTTCAAAATCTGAATGATTTCTTTCAGGTTCCTTCTAAATGGGGTCGTGACTGATCTAATAGTTGGCATAGGGGTGAAATATGGATAACAGAAACCTAAATTTTTTCATTGGAAAGCATCAATGTGCATCTTGAGATATCTCAAAGGATCAAAGTATCTTGGTCTAGAATACAAGAAGAATGACAACTTCTTCTTATCAGGATATTGAGATTAAGATCATGTAGGCAATATTGATGACAAAAAATCCACTTCAGGGTTTGTGTTCTTTATGGGATCTGGACCAATATCATGGGGAAGCAAGAAATAACACTTTATTTCTCTCTTTTCTATATAAGCCGAGTATCATTCTACAGGTGAAGGTTTCTATGAAGAAATATGGCTATATTGCATACTCGAAGGACTTGGAATACCATAGGACAAACTGACCACCATGTATGTTGACAATGAAGGTGTTCTCAAACTTGTTTGTAATCCAGTTTTTCATGAAAGAACAAAAAACATTGAGGTACAAGTACATTTCATACATGAGCATGTCTTGATGCACAATATATAGCTTCAGTTATGTCCAACAGTTGAACAATGAGTAAATATCTTCACAAAGTCACTTGCATGTGACAAGTTCAATTTTGCAAAGATTTCCTCTCCTCATCCCTTAAGGCAATGCAAAATTAAGGGGGGGGGGAATGTTAGGTTAATTTATGCATTAGATAATCAATTATTAATTATATGGTTATTTAGAACCATATTTGTCATTTAATCACTTATGATTAATTGTTTAATAGTTTAAACTATTTATTTTTCTCTACATGTACACGAGTACATATTGTTGCAATGTTATTTGTATTCATTCAAATATTTATAGAGTTATTGTTGCATTGTTGCAACAGTATTTGTACCTACATTGCTGTATAATTCCTATGATAATTACAACATTCTATTGTACATGTTGATGATTTCACATAAATAAAATTATACAGGCTTCCATCCCTCTTTGTGAAATTACATATTATCCATTGCATTAAACAATGTAAAACACATAAGCTTCTTACATTATAAAGTATATCCATAATTCATGTGCACATCAGATCCAGCAATATAAATCTACAATATTTCACACACCTATATCCTAAACTATATAGATTACAACATATTTATAGAGGTAGGGACTTTCCCTTCACCGCCTATGCAATTCTCAAAATAGGTCGCATGTTGATAATAGCTATGCGCCTTTACAATAGCATGCATAGATGCAAGTGTTCTAATAATAGATGTCCTATAGTTAACTGAAAGAATAAATCCTATTAATATCTCAAACCATGCATGGCACTTATTAGCCACTCATTCCCAAAATATCATTTGTGTCACGCAAGTCTTCATCTCTATGTGTGTTCCGCACACTCTCTATAAAAATATCCCTTATCCATAAAAATGACTAAGTCTTGAGCCAAACTGTTAAAGCATGTGTTTCCTTCTCTATATTTTTGTGCCTTCAAATGTGCCATGTTCCCCCATGCACATCATTTGTGTGCCTTCTCCTTAGAAGGACATTCTGTCTGCCAAACACCGCTCCAATAATATCTGTACATGTGTTTACTTTTGCTGAGTGGGGGTTTATTTGCACTTTCCAGCATATAAATTTGAATATTCGATTGGTTCTTGGGGTTTTATTTTCAATTTTCATGTTATGTAAATTTTGTAAATATGCAAGTAAATCTTGATACAACGAAACCAACCAAAACATGCCACGTGCCTTCGGGCATCGGGAAATAAAATGCAGTTTGTATAAGGATTAACAAAGGATCATACATAGGAATATTTTATGGATTGATCCAATTGTTTAATAGGTTTTACACAAAAATATTCCTGTAACAACATGGTTATGACTACTTCGACTGGGAAAGAAGATTCACGCTATATTTATTACACCAGCACATGATTTTTCTAGGTTTAACATGGGTTTATCCTTTGAATACAAGTATTTCAAAAGTTTTGGAGGCACATTTACAACTAAGGGGTGAGCTCAAAATGAGCACCAACATACAACATTTGGAATATTTGATTGAAGTCAGAATTCATGGCTCGCAAGCTATGGGTAGTTGTGAACGGAACTGATAAGGATCTAACTGGAAGACAAAAAACTGCAGACAACATCGCTATATATCAACAAAAAGTGTAAGAAGAGATGTCCATTATTTTTTATAGTGAGCAAAATGAATTTTTAATTCATATCAGGAATTAAGAAAGTCCAAGTGAGGCTTGGAATCAATTAGAATCAATGCACAAAGGTAGGTGATTATTGAAAATAATCAAAGTATTTTAGAACTAATGATAACTACCATAAAGGGTGATGAAAAAAGTAATTAATTATTTAGAAAAAAATAAAAATCTTAAGTCGTTGTAACTTAATTCTAGATAAATTTCTTTATCTCATTATTCACTTGAATATTAATTGAAATTTTAGAAATTTTGTTTCAATTTTGAATTCTAAATATCAAAAAGAAAAAGACATTCTAGATTTGCAAACCCTTTGTTCTCTCTTTATTTAGGAAGATAAAATAATGTCAAATTTTGATTCTAAGGAGAATGCCACTCAGGAACTTATCACTCAAAAATTAAAAGGTAAACATTCTAGACTCAACAAATATCAAAAATAAACTTTTAAACCTCCTAGTAAAGACAAGAAACCAAGAAACTTAAGAGTTAGCTTTGATGGTAAATATCATTACTGTGGAAAATTTGGCCATAAGAAAGAAGAATGTAAATTTTTAAAATAATAAGTCAAATTTTAGAAAATAAAAGGGAAACAAATCATATCATTACCCCTATTAGAAAAGAAAGGAACCCCATGTGCACTGGCCTATCACCCAGCGAAAGTTGGGTGCTCACCCGAGGCACACGCGGGTGCCGAGTCTCTCTTTTATGTGAGTTTAGTGGGAAACATCATCTATGATTTGTGTTTAAAAGACTTTCAAATGGATTTAGGACATACAAGAACCATAGAGCTCAGAACGGCCTCTAGATCCTTGCAGTCATTTCAGACAGAGTACTTAACAGAATCTATAACGTGTACCATGACAGAAAGAAATATACAAACATCCATACTTAGCATAAAATGAAAGAGAACTTATGAAAGAGATGTATGCATCAGAATCATTGATATTCATATATATAATAGGAAACCTCATTACATCCATGGAGCCATTACAGAGGGTCACAAAGAAGTAGACCGCAGTCATGCATTGCAACTGGACTAATGTAACTATGCTACCAAAAAGAAAAATTACAATCCCCTTGCCAAATACATCCTTCCCCAAGTCCAATTACTCACTAACAGAGTTCTTGTAGTATTTCTACAGAGCTCCACCCACACTCTAAGTCTCTCTTGTTTACTCTGCAGGTGCTTGTATTTATAGCCTCACTGGGCTTCCAACTCATCTTCCAGTGCCCTCAGATCTGATGCCAAGTGTCTGAATGTGGTCCTCCATGCGAGCATGCTCCTCCAGGCCTGAGCTTCCCACTTTATCCCATGATGTGCTTCTAGAAGATTCTACCGCAGGCATGCTCCTTCCTGGGCCAACCTGTCACCAGGCTGGCATCTTATCCATGCACAGTTGGGTCATGCTTTTCACGTGTTCTACCCTGAACGTCCAATTTGTCTAAGTCCCAAACCCTTGGTTCTGTCATGCCACGTGTGCCATGAGATTCCTTAAACCCAATTCTTAAACCCTTCCTTGCGCACTTTGTCCTTTGTGCCTTTCTTTAACTGGGGCCCTTGTGCACCTACGTGCCTTCTATACTTAGTCAATATTCTAGGGGCCCAACATCACCCCACACTACGCTTGTTCTCCATCTGTGGGAACACTTCCCTTAGTGAGAGAAAGAATACAAATAGGCTTATGCCTAGGAAAAAGAATAAGGGGATGAAAGAATGGGGAAAGAAGAAAGAATGGGAGAGTGAAAGAATTACTGCAACAGACTGGGAAAATCCTTTTTCAAGTCGGCTTCCAATTTATTCCAGGCATCAACTTCATCTTGCGCTCTTTGATAGAGGTCGCCGACCAGGGCGCTTACCTCCCCAAAATTTAGTCCATCCCCTTGCATGCTCATAGTATCTGTGATCTTCTCCAATTCCTTGCACATATCCTCCAATGCATCCATTCTTCATGTGATACATGGATATAGCTCCTTTAACTGGTTTTTGATTGAAGCCCTTAAGGTTTCAATGGCCTCTGATTTCTTCTCAACCTTGGCAAGGATTTTGTCTCTTTCTGCCCTATTCCCCTTGTTTTTCTCCTAGAACTCCTTGAGTTCCACTTCATGAGTGGTGACCAGGGTGCCTGCCACTTTGTCTCTATCCACACAATTATTGTATGCAGCCTCAGTGGTCTGGGAAGCAGCCCTTACATCAACAAGTACTTTGTTGTACTCTACGATGAGCGCTATGATTTTCAACTTATCTTCCCTTTCTAAGCATGCTGCCACTTCCTCTATAGACTCCAAGGCTAGTGGTTGTCTTTCCATGGTGAGGACCCTTGTTAAATCCTCTAGGCATCCCAAAGCAGATCCATACTTCTATGGGTGATGCCAGGTCTAGATGCTTTAATAGTATGGCCCCGTTGATGGATTCTACTTTCTTGTACACAACACTCACCTTGGCCTTTTCATCCTTCAATTCCCACTGCCACTGGGTGCTGATTAACTTTTCCTAGCTCAGCTCCTTGGTTAATGTAGCTATCTCTTCCTCTTTCTCCTTTAGCTCCCCTTCCAGATCCCTGATCCTATCATTTCACCTGAAGAGTCTAGCCTCTATCTCAATGGAGACTTTGTTAAGTGTGTTGCTTAGTTGTTCATCTGAGAGCTGCTGGGTATCCACCACTGGGTTATCTTCTCCTAGTCCTAGCAATGTTACTATTTCCCCATGGCTTACCTCAAACTCTAGCTCATCAAGGTGGGACTCAATTTCCCAAGAGATCATCTTCCTTGTCCGTGGGTAGGTAGCCTCCTTGTCAAAAGATGACATGCATACAAGCTCCTCCACCGGAAGTGTACTCTGGAACCACGTGCAAAACACCTTCTTGGGGTCATCAATATAACCCATCTCTGGCCTCCCCCCTCTGTGCACCTTCCTACTGTGTGCGTACCTTTGGGTATACTTACAGTTAAAACTGGGCCTCTAGTGCTGCCACATTCCTCTTCCATGCTCTCCTTCTCTTTGCTTAATACTGGCTCAGTGCCGCATTCCACTTGTCCTCCACCAGGGTCTCAATGTCCCTTGTCTCCTCTTCTTCTGCCACCTTGGCCATTTTCTCTTGTGTCGAGCTTGGAACCTCTTGCTTCTGTGTGCTAGCCTCTTCATCTTTTCCCATGTCCTGGGCACTTCCTCCTACCTGGCTATCCTTGCACTGCACAAAAAGGAACCCTTGTTCTTCTTCTCCACCTTCCTCCTCTGAATCATGTATATTGAAAACAGGTGGCCCTTGATCTTTCTTGGGGTCCTCTTCCCCACTTACTTCTTCTTCACTACCATCCTTCTCTCCTATGTACTTGCCCATACTTCCAGCTTCTTCTGAGGTGGTCTCCTCTTCTACCCTCTACTTTTTCCTAACCAGAGATTCCAGTGTAGGTGACTTTGTTTCTTCTTCTGATGACTCCTTATCTGATGGCTCTTCTGGCTCTGGAGTATTTTCTCTGATTATGACCTTTTTCTTGTGCGTATGTACTGGGTCTGGTGCCTACCCTAGGGGAACCTATTGCCTGTGTGTCCACCACACTTGGATTTTTCTTTTCTGGTTTCTTTTCCTCCCGCTTGGGCACGGATCTCTTCCTCCCAGTTGGATCCTGAGGTATAGATACCTCATTTTCTAGGTATGTGCCCTTCTCTGACTTGGGCCTTATGCGAATGTAAATGCGCGCCGTGGATCCTCCTGCAATGGGAAGAGTCATGGGCCTTGTCATTTGCACTTCATGTGACACGTACCACTCTATGTACGTGCACTTGCCAGGGTAGACCAACCCTTTGCACATTTCCCTGTGGTCTTGGTCCAAACTACCAAGGTCCAACTTAAAATTTTTGGACTCCTTGAACCTGTTTACTCCCGCTTGGAAGTACTGAGCTGTGAAGGCAAAGGGGAGCTTGCACCATGGGCTCCATGAGTCATCTATCAACTTGAATCTACCCAGGCAGTAATGCTGGTACACAAAAAATTCTACTTCTCCCCTAGTGGCCGCTGGTAGTTGTTTGGGAATTCTCCATTCTGCTCCGAACGCATTCCTTAGGCATGTGTACCACTTTTCCAAGCACGCCTTGTGCATTGTTGTCATAGTGTCACAAGTGTACTTCTCAAATATTTTGGTGGGTGAGGGGTCTTCAGTAGGGTACTCCCATATGAATTTATCTGATGCATCTGGTACCCTGATCTCTGAAAACATGATGGTTAGCAACACATTTCCAAAAAGGATCCTGTCACCTTCCTTCGCGCAGTTGATAATTTCATCCACGATGAATGTGGAAAAATTATAGATGGTGCCCTCTGAAATCTTCCTGCAAACATTCAACCATGGCTTACTGACTTGAGTCCATCTCTCCTGGCCATTTAGCTTTGACACCAGGTGCATGGCCATCTTCATTACTGGATCCTTGATGTCTGTGACATCATAATACCTTGACCCCTTTTTGCAAGAAAAAGTGGCGATAGTTTCCTTAATCACTTCCTTGTCTGTCAAATCATCTTCTAACCCATCTCCTTCATAGATGAGGCTTGTGAAATGTGAAATGAGCTGAGGAGTTATGCGCATCTTGCCCCACGTGAAGTGGAAATAGTCCTCATGCACATGTGACATCAACCACTGATACAGTCACTCAGGTTTCCCGAAGTAGGGCAACTCAAAGAGTTGTAGTAACCCTACCTTCTCCAACTTGACCTTCACGTCATCATTATATATGGGCAAACCTTCTAGCATCCTCTTGTTTTGTTGGGCGCACTAACTCCAATGCCAACTCCTTTTCAATTGTGCTTGTCTGATGATTATAATCATTTACAGACATATCCCTAAGATGGGACTCCCACTCCTTCCCCAACAACACTCCATCTGGGTACTACATTTCTGCATACCATTCCTCATTTATGCTTGCTTCAATTTATTGTTGCTTTCCCTTGCCCTTTCCTTTTCCCTTCTTGGGTGTACTAGCTGGTTTCTTGGGTGCCATTTTCTAGGTCTTCTACCCACTTCAATCACTTCTGTTACTTTGTCCTTCCACTCTCTCCAACCTTAGATCTCGAACTTGTGAAGAAAATTACTTAAACCCGTGCCCTAGTTCTTCAAACCCTAACTGGGATACTCCCTTCACAAGACGACATCTTCTCACACTTTCTCCCATGCCCATGAAATCCCTTCCTCCTGGTTCACAAATCCAAACTAGCTACTCATGCTTCAATTTCTCCAAATTTTTCTTCACACGGATCAGTTTTTTGGAAGCCCTAGTTTGCAAAGGTGCAAAAAGTGCTTCGTTCTCTTATACGCAAGTGAAAAATGAAGTGTCCCGACCCCCTTATTTATAGTTTTTCCCTTTTTGAGCATTAAATGCTAATTCACCTATCACTGTACTTTTTTCATTTAATATGGCTTTTTCAAATAAACCCCGACTTTAGCACTTTCGCTCACATGCCCCACCTGCGCGGATATCTCTCCAACCTTCTAGCATGCAACCAATCCAACATGACAGGAGATTCTTGCGCACATGTAACCAGTGCAGAAGGCACTTCTTTTGTCCTTATTTTTTCTCTCACCTACCTCATGTTGCTTAATGTGCTTTCTCCTCCTTTGTATGTGGGATCTATAAGTAGCTTTATCTTGGCACCAACCATCCTTTTTCCATATTATCTCTCCATACACCTCTTTCAACTGGGCCATTCCACTGGGATTTTTAACACAAACTTTCCTTGGCACTCTAACCATGTGCTCCTTCACATTACTCCACCCCACACTAAAATGATGCGCGGTCCTCTGTGCACTCACAAATTCTCAAAAAGTAGCAATAAGGTTACTGGTGCCCAAGGCACAAAACAAAACAACAACGTGAAAGGGAAACACAAGAAAAGAAATGCATAAAGGAAAATTCTAAACTAACTGGTAAAACTACCTTATTTACAAACACCAAGAAGACTTATTTATAGTAGGGCTTCAGCCTACTCCCATTGAAGTGTCCAGGAAACTTTGTCCCATCCAGCACTTGTAACTGGCACACGCCTGAATCAAGGATGTACGAGATTGTGTAAGGACCCAACCAATGGACTTTCAACTTCCCAGGATGGCACAGAAACTTAGAATCATACAGTAAGACCATCTATGTAACCTCAAACTTCTTGTTTCTAATGTGGTGATCATGCCAAGCTTTCTACTTTGCTTTCTCTATTGTTTGGCTCCACTTGGCGAGTGATTGTCTCTCATCCAGTTTCATTAACTCCTCAATTCTTTCTTCCAGCACTTTCTCATCAGCCAACGCTCCTGCGCGTGCTATTTGCAGAGAAGGTAACATGAATTCAACTGGAAGAACAACTTCCATGCCAAACACCAACTGAAATGGTGTGGCTTTGTTCAACCTTTTATAAGTTGTCTTGTAAGCCCACAATACTGTTGATACTTTTTCATCCCAATCTTGTCTTCTGACATCACAAATTTTGGTCAGGGTATGACTCAGTATTTTTTTGAATGCCTTCCACAGTTCCATTTGCTTGTGGGTGATAGGGCATAGTCTTGTGATGAGCCACCATGAATTCTGCTAACATGATCCTCATGGTCTCATTCAAGAAATGCATACCCCTATCAATGGTCAAAATCAACAGACATCCATACCCCGTGATAATGTTCTCCCACAAGAACCTTGCTGTTGTGGCTGTTGTGTAATCTTTAGTTGGGGCTGCCTCTGCCCACCTGGTCAAATAATATGTGTAAGTGATGACATAGCGTGACCCAGTCCTACATCTCATTGGTGCAATAGGGCCCAAAAATTCTATTTCCCACTTTTTAAAAGGCTCCATGCTAGGGATAGGGTACAAGGGCATTTCATCTCTCTTTCCTGGTTTGTCCAATGCACTGACAATGGTCACACGCTTTACAATAGTCTTTACAATCCTTGTACAGGGTTTCCCACCACAAACCTGCCATTAATATCTTATGCGTGGTGGCATCACCTGCATAATGCCCACCCGCACTTCCTCCATGTGCTTCCTCCATGATGGTGAGGCACTCATGCTCTAATACACACCTGCGCAACACTTCATCACGTCCCAACTTGTATAAGTCTCCACTGATTAACATGTAGGGAGTGGCGCGTATGGCTAACTGCTTCTTCTCTAATGCCTTCATTCCTTCCGGTGCCACACCTTCCTTTAAAAATACTGCAATCTCCTCCAAATCTGAGGGCGCGCGCCACAACCTAAATAGTTGCACATTTGGCATTGTCTCCTCAATACTTTCTGCATCCTCCCCTGAATCAATTCTTGACAGATGATCAGGTCCAAAATTGCTTTTCCCAGGCTTCACTACAATGGTGAACTCAAATTCTTGAAATAACAACACCCACCAACATATGTGCCCTTGTAGAATGGGCTTGTTCACCAAATACTTTAATGTCATGTGGTCGGTGTAAAACACGAAGGGTGTTGCCAAAATATACTGTCTAAACTTGAAAAGTGCATAGATCATTGACAATGCCTTGTGCTCAGTTGTGGTGTAGTTCTTCTCTACTGGTGTCAGCTTCCTACTTGCAAAACACAGAGGATGATCAACAATTCCTTCACCTGGTTGTGCAAGCACTACTCCAATAGCGGTCCCTAAGGCATCTACATGGACATGAAAGGGCTTGTCCCAAGAGGGAAAATGTAATATAGGTGTGGTGACAAGCCTATCCTTTAATGTATCAAATGCCCTCTACTGTGCCTCTCCCCAATGGAAGGCACTTTTATGTCTGAGTAGTTCCTCTAAAGGTGGTGATCTTGGCATACCCCTTGATGAATTTCCTGTAATAACCCATATGCCCAAGGAATCTGTGCACTGTACTCTGGCTAGTAGGCTCCCCTAACCCCACAATAACTACAACTTTAGTGGGATCTACCAGCAAGCCCTCCTTACATATGATATGCCCCAATAAAGTCCCAAAGGGTGTAGCAAACACACACTTCTTAATGTTGAGGGATATCCTCAACTACCTACACCTCTCAAACATTAACCTCAAATTGTCACAATGGTCTTTAACTAGACCATACACTGTCCAATCATCCAAATAGACCTGAAGAAATTTATGGATGAATTCCTGGAACACTTGCACCACTATGCGTGAAAAAATAGTAGGCACATTCTTCAACCCAAAGGGCATGACTGTGTATGCAAAACTTCCCCACTCAGTGGTGAAAGTTGTCTTCTCCTGGTCCTCCTTTGCAATCTGGACTTGGTGGTACCCCAAAAATCCATCCGTAAAGGAATAGATTTCGTGCCCAGTGACTCTTTCCAAAATTTCTTTAGTGAAGGGGGTTGGAAAAGGATCGATGACACAAACTGCGTTCAACTCCCTATAATCCATGCAGATCCTAATCCATCCATCCTTCTTGATGTTGATCACCATCAGACTTATCCATTTGATTCTTCCACTACTTCAATGATCCCAGAAGCTATCATTTTATCTATCTCCTCCTTAACCTTCACGTGTAAATTGGGATTCATCTGGTAGGGTCTCTTCCTAACCAGGCATGCACCATCCTTCAGTTTTATCTTCATCTCCCCCAAGGAATGGTGAATGCCTTTGAGCTCATGGTACCCATGTGGGAATAAATCCTCAAATTCACACAACAGATCAATGATCTTAGAGACTTCCTTCTCCAACTAGTAATCTCCAATAATAGCTTCCTTAGGTTCTTCTCCTGAATCGATGTTAATCTTCTTTGTCTTTAAGGGCTCATGGTAGGCACGCACGAGTATCAACACTGTCCATTACCTTGCGCATCCCTACAGAATGGCTAACATATGAGCTTTCTGATTCCTCTCCATCAATCACATACACCAACTTTCCTTTCTCCTTTTCCAAACATGCACGCTCAAGCTGTAACTCTTCTGTTTCCTCCACTTCTTCTTCAAAGAGTGCCTCTAAACTTGTTCCACCTAGTAACTCCAACAACCTATCTTCTGCCATGGCACTATCCCCCATGGTAAGGCACTTGATACCCTATAAGGCCTTATCAACTGATGGCTTGGTACTCTGGTACTCAAAGGTTTGAATAAGGTCAGCCGTGAGCTCTTGCCAATTCCTTGTCTGGCGGCGTGTCTCTGAATGAATGTACCATGCACGCGCATAACCCTGCAGTGTAGAATACAACTTGTGCACCCAGAGGGATGGTGGAAAAGCTTCTGTGCCTTCTCTCTAGACCCATTCACACTCCTGGATATGGAAAGAGGTGGGCTCCTTCCCATGGTAGTCCTTGATGGTGGTGGGCACGTTGCTCCTAGAGAATCTGATAGAGAGAGAAATTCTTACCTCACACCATTCCAAAAGGCTCTCCTGATGTGTATCCCACCACCATGCCACTATGCTGAGCAGGACATAACTTAGCATCCCTCTCCATTCCTTCTCATTCTTCCACTGAGCTTCCACCTCCTGCAGAAAGATCTCAGGGAAGGCTCCTCCTGAATACTTGGGCAGCTCTTTTCCTCCTAGGCACCAAACTATGCGTGCCTTTGTTACCTTGGTCACTGACCCTCTCAACTACCATCCCATCAATTCATAAGTTCCCCATGCCCTAATTGTCACATGCTAGACTGGTGGTATCACTTACTGACTGAGCATCCTCAAACTGGATAACTCCGTCGGTAGGATGTATTATCTCTGGGTCCCTGATTGAGCGCACATATATCCTATCCAGAAATTCTTCCCCCAAAGGTTCAATATAGGGTGTCGACTTCCCATCAGCCAGGGGTATAATGACCACTCCTCCTTGTTTTCAAAGCTGATGTACCCTTTGTTGAACTGAAGGTCCGCATTGTTCTTATAACACCATGGGTGCCCAAGTAGCACTGGGAAATTGTCTACCTCAGCGAGTGCCAAGACTTCGAAGTCCCTAGTAAACTTAGCTCCCTGGATAGTAATAGCTGCATCCTTTAAAACACCGATGGGCATCACCTTAGTCTTATTTTCCATATACAACACATTCGAAGATGGCTGTAACGTATGTCTTCCCATCTGATGCCATGCATCCAAAGTTAGAACATTAACCTCCGTGTCAGTTTCAATGAGGATATTACTAAGGAGCCATCCATCTACAACTACATTCAATGTGATCTCCTTGTCATAGTCAAGGCTGTGAGGGGGAAGGTTTACATGCAAGACCTACCTCTTGTGCTCTCCTCCGACGCATGGTACCTTCTCTCTCAACCATGATCCTAGCAAGGGAATGATATTCTCTTGCCTTAGCATTTTACACACCTCCTTGACCTCATCCAGGTCATCCTTTGGTGCCTTGACTCTCCTTCCTTGTTCCTCCCTCCCAGATTTCTCCTTTAGACACTAGATTTCCCCTTGTAAACTCTGAATGACATCCATAGTGTCTTGATACACCTCCTTCTGATGCGCAGGGTCTGGGTACTTTCCATGAACTACTTCCTCCCTTGAAACCAAGTTCTTCTACCTTGGTATCTCTTGCGCACATGGCTTCTACCCTTGTTGTTACCAAGATAGGCTCCAAACCTGCATCCCATGTTACCTGAGGCATCCACTGGGTGTCTACCTTCTTAATACTGACCATTACAGTGCCCTTGTCTTTTCGGTGCTGCTGATTCATGTGCTCAAACAATTTCGGGCACTCCTCATACTTATGCTTCTTTCCACACCATGAGCACTACAACAGGTCTGGGCACTCTCGTTTGTAATGCTCTGTAGATCCACAATTGAAATAGGTTCCACGCTGGAACTCACTCCTTCCTCCTCCATGGTTACCATGACCATGGAATCCTCCTCAAAAACCTCTTCCACATGTGCCTCCATCTGCGTGCTCCTCATAACGTGATCATCACCCTTAGAACTACTGGCAACACGCTGGTCTGGCACACCCCATGATCAATGGCCTCATGGATATGATCAATGAGCCTACAGTCCTTAATATCATGGGTTATAGAGGTAAAAATCTTATAATAACAAGACACATTCTTCTGGATTACACGCTACAGCAAGGGGCACCTACTCGCATCATGGTCCCCATGACAAATTTCACAATCTACTACCATGGCGCATACTATCCTCTAGGGGAAATTATCCTTAACGTGCCCCTCTACTTCACAATATGTGCACCAAAAACCACTGTGAGTCTCATGGGCTGAGTTCGCAGACAAATTTTCCAACTGCTTGGCCATAGCAGCAATCTGAGCCTCCAGGAATGGGCTAACACTAGTATCAACACTACCAACAGCCTCGGTGCACAGAGCAACTTCCAATGCCTCGTGCGGGTCTGTAAAAGTTTTATGAGATAAGGCCCTTCTAAAAGGGGTGATCAATCCTCCAACAAACCATTGAGCATGTTGTGAAGGATGAATATCATATGATAATTTAGATAAGAGAGTTTTAAAGCATGCATCATACTCCTGTACACTCTCTGCCATTCCTTGTTGAATCTCCTTCAACGCGTTGATGCTCTTCTGCTCAAACTTAGGAATGTGGAATTCTACCAAGAATGCATTCTTTAAAGTAGTATAGTCCACTACTGTCTGATGAGGGTCATACTTCCTATACCAGCTATGTGCGTGCCCTTGCAACTTGGTTACAAACTGACTAGCCTTCCGCTCTAGGGATGTGATACCCTTTGTGTGCCATAGAAGTTCACACTTGTGAACATGTTCTGTAGCATCCTCAATACCTCTGTAATTGGGAAAATGTAGAGACATTTCAAAGAAAACCTAGGGGGTGGTTGGGGCCTAAATCCTCCTAAGCCAGATCCTTGGTTTCCACCTATGTTTCCTCCACCACCTGATCCACCAGGTCCACTAGGTCCTAAACCACAAGATCCACCAAGTCCACCAAGTCATGAACCACTAGATCCACTAGACCCACTAGCTCCTATTCCTCTTGAACCACTAGATCCACCAGGTCCTAAACCACCGGAGCCACCAGATCCACCAGGTCCTAAAGTGGTCATGCTAAGGGTCCCCATAGTTCCACTGAGATGCACGCCTATGGTCTGTGACAATGCCCCACTACCAATAGTATACCCATGCCACTCCTAGACGTGAGACCAAAAGCTTGTGTGTCTATACCTTGCCTAAAAATTCCTAACACTGGGTTGGTGTTTGCAGCCATAGAAGGCCCAAACGAGAAATTATACCTCCTGGGTGTAGACCAATCACTTCCAATGTAACCAACTAGACTGGCAATATTTTCCCCCTGATCTAGAAAATCAAGTACTAGGGTCCAGTCACTAGGTGGGCTCAGATGCACGCTAACGGTTCTTCTCTCTCCATGTGACAAACTCTCATCAGAAGCCAAAGGGGTCTCTCTTACATGCTTGCCAAGATGGGGTCACATAGACTACTCAGGTTCCACATCCTCTACGTGAACCTCAAATCCTTCCTGTAATGTCTACCACCATACATCCATCACACCTGCAACCTCGCGTTGTCTAGCAATCTCCCTTTCATGCGCTTCACCATACTTGAGTCATCTCTCCTCCCTATCTTTCTCTGCCGCAACATCTGCCATCTTCCTCCACCCTAGCTTCCTCACCCAGTGCTCAGAATGGTTTAGCCAGCCATTGGAAATGCCTCTAAACTCATGGTAACCATCAAGATTTTCATAGCCAGAGGGACAACACGTAGAAATGATCCTCTGGGCTCCTGCAGAAACTCAAACTCAGTAACCTCTGGACAAGAATATGTGGAAATGGCATACTCTAGAGTGTAGCTAGCCAATACTCCTTTCCACCAATGATCCACAGCATGGGTCCATGTCAGATCTACATCTTGCAGCCTCTAGTATTCTTCTTAGGTCCACACACGTGATCCATAATGCCAACTTGATCTAGATGCATAGGCTGAGAGCCATTCATACAGTTCCACTGGGAAGCAACAGAAAAAAGTTTCATACAGATCATGGTAGAGGTTCTCTTCTACCCATCTACATGCATCAAACTCAGGTCCAGTGTTGAATCTCTAAGAAAATTCATCCTCCGTGCTCTTAAACCATGATTCAACACTTTCCAAAGTTAACTGCTCTATCATTACTTACTACACAGATCATGATGCATGTTATTTCCCACTACAACTTTGAAAAGAGGTCCCGGAAATGGAACCAAGATGTAGTCATTTTTACCCCTATCACAAAAGAAAGGAACCCCATGTGCACCAGCCTATCACCCAGTGAAAGCTGGGCACTCACCCGAGGCACGCGCGGGTGCCGAGTCTCTCTTTTATGTGAGTTTAGTGGGAAACATCATCTATGATTTGTGTTTAAAATAATTTCAAATGGATTTAGGACATACAAGAACCATAGAGCTCAGAACGGCCTCTAGATCCTTGCAGTCATCCCAGATAGAGTACTTAACAGAATCTATAACGTGTATCATAACAGAAAGAAATATACAAACATCCATACTTAGCATAAAATGAAAGAGAACTTATGAAAGAGATGTATGCATCAGAATCATTGATATTCATATATATAATAGGCTACCTCATTACATCCATGGAGCCATTACAGAGGGTCACAGAGAAGCAGACCGTAGTCATGCATTGCAACTGGACTAATGTAACTATGCTACCAAAAAGAAAAATTACAATCCCCTTTCCAAATACATCCTTCCCCAAGTCCAATTACTCACTTAATAGAGTTCTTGCAGTATTTTTGCAGAGCTCCACCCACACTCTAAGTCTCTCCTGTTTACTCTACAGGTGCTTGTATTTATAGCCTCACTGGGCTGCCAACTCATCTTCCAGCACCCTCAGATCCGATGCCAAGTGTCTGAATGTGGTCCTCCATGCGAGCATGCTCCTCCAAGCCTGAGCTTCCCACTTTATCCCATGATGTGCTTCTAGAAGATTCTACTGCAGGCATGCTCCTTCCTGGGCCAACCTATCACCAGGCTGGCACCTTATCCACATGCAAGTGGGTCATGCTTTTCACGTGTTCTGCCCCAAACATCCAATTTGACTAAGTCCCGAACCCTTAGTTCTATCTGCCCACACGCTGCGCACACCATGGGATTCCTTAAACCCAATTCTTAAACCCTTCCTTGCATGCTTTGTCCTTACGCACCTTTCTTTAATTGGGGCCCTTGCGTACCTACGCGCCTTCTATACTTAAGTCAATATTCTAGGGGCCCAACACATCTCAAAGAAGTGACATGAAATTGTGGCATGAGAGACTAGGTCATGTAAATTTCAGGCTCGTATATGACATGTCTCGACTAAACCTAGTGCCTAGTCTGCCACCTATTTCCAAAAATCATGAAACACGTGAAGGATGCTTACATGGTAAGAAATCTACTAACCCCTTCTATAGTCATCATGATGTAAATTCTTATGAACCCTTGGAACTCATCCATAGTGATGTCTAAGGACCCCTAGAAGTTCCATCCCTTAATGGTTCTCTATATGTTGTCACATTCATTGATGATTTCTCTCATATGATTTGGTATTATTTTATTAGAAATAAATTTGATGTCTTGTTAAAATTTAAGGAATTTAAATATTTAGTTAAAAAATCTTCTAGTTATAAAATTAAAAGGCTTATGACTGATAATGGGGGAGAATACGTTAGTAAGGAATTTGATTCATTTTGTGTCAAATTTATATTTCAAAGAGAACTGATTACTCCCTATTACCCTTAACATAATGGGATTGCGGAAAGGAAAAACTGCACCATCCTGGAAATGGATAAAACTATGATTCATTTAGCACAGGTTCCTAAATTCCTCTAGGCTAAAGCAATGAACATTGTTGTTCATATCTTGAACAAAGTTCCCACTAAAGCCTTAGTCAATTACACTCCTTTGGAAAAGTGGTCAAATAAAAAACCAAGTGTGTCTCATTTGAGAATCTTTGGACGCCTAGCTTCTCTCTTCATTCTGAAATCAAAACGGAATAATATTGATTTAACCTCTTTTCCATGTATCTTCATAGGTTATGGAGTAAAAACTAAAGTTCTTAGGATATTCGATCCTTTAAAAAGAGAAGTTATGGAAAATAGGAATGTACAAGTTTTAGAAAAACCTTTTTCTTCATATTCTTCATTTTCTGTTTCTATTATTCATGATGATTCCAATGAAAATGAAAATGAAAATTATGAAAATGTCAATGACAATGATGTATGTGATGAAGAAACTAGTAATGAACCTATAGTTGAAAAAGAGTTAGTACGTGTTTCCTCTATAAACAAAAGAACTAGATGGGATGAGTCTTTTATTCAAGACTCTAATCCTAGAAACCTTCAGAAAATGACCAGAAATCATCATACATGTCACGCCTTGATGAAATTGTATGAACCTGAACCTCAATCTTTCGAAGAATATTATTTTGACAAAATATGGATAGATGGAATGAAAGATTAATACATTACCTTGATTAAAAATAAAACTTGAGATTTAGTCCCTCCTCCTAAAAAACAAATTATAGTCAAATATATATGGTTATACAAGATTTAATATACATTTGATGGTAGTATTGATAAATTCAAATATAGTTTAGTAGCTCGAGGGTTTACTCAAAAACTTGGTATCAACTATCTTCAAACCTTTGCACCAATTGCAAAAATGAGCACAATAAGGATTCTAATTGCCTTAGCTGCTCAATATGGTTGGTAAATCCATTAGATGCATGTTATAAATACCTTTTTGAATGGTGAATTACAATAAGAAATCTATATGACCCAACCTAAATGCTTTGAAGAACCAGGTAAAGAAATATATGTTTGCAAATTAAAAAAATATTTATATTGTTTAAAACAAGCTCCTAGAGCTTGGTATGCAAAGATTAATTTCAATGAAGTTGGTTTCTCTAACTGTTCTTCTGATAATGATTTATTTGTTAAAATTGAAGAAAATAGTATCATTCTCATTGTATTTTATGTTGATGATTTACTTATCACTAGTAATTCTAATTGTTTAATTATAAAAAATTAAAGCTAAATTAATGCAAGATTTTGAGATGACATACTTAGATTATTGCATCATTTTTTGGGCATGGCTAGATTTCAGGATAAAATTTCTATTATTGTATCTCAATCACACTATGTCAAAATTTTTATTAAAAGCTTTAATATGATTGATTGTAAAATTATTGCTATTCAAATAGAAGTTGGATGTAAAATTGATCCTAAACTTGCATGTGAAAAATATAATCCTAGTTTGTACAACAAACTTGTAGGTAGTTTGATTTATCTAAATATTACTAGACCTGACATTCCTTATGTAGTAGCAATTGCTTCAAGATTTATGCAAGATTCTTATTAGGATCACTACAATTTAGCCAAAATAATATTACGTTATATTAAAGGCACAATTAATTTTGGTTTACATTATACTTCTTTTAACAATGCATATTTATATGAATATTGCAATTCTGACCATTTTGGTGATGTGATTGATCACAAGTATACAATTGGATATGTGTTCAAGTTTGGTGCAGGTGCCATTACTCAGAGAAGTAAAAAACAACCAAAATTTTCCATTTGTTCTACTGAGGAAGAATATACAAGTGCAATGGAAGCAGTGAAAGAATCCATGTGGTTGAAGCAGCTATTGGAAGAGATGCATATGGAGGATAAAAGAAGTACTCATCTTCTATGTGATAACCAAAGTTGCATTACTCTCGCTAAAAATATAATTTAACATCAAAGGACAAAGAATATCAAGATACATATGCACTTTATCTGAGAGAAGGTTATTTACAGTGATATATATCTCCAGTACTAGCCGACTCAAGATCAAGTTGCATATATGTTTACAAAGCCATTTTATGTTGTAAAGTTATGCATGATCCATGTAATGCTTGGTCTTTCATAATTTCCATTGAGGGGTAGTTTGCATGGAAATGTAACCTCGTAATGTTTTGCCAGTTGTTGACTCCTTCTCCTCTATAATTTTTCTCTAGTATAAAGCATTGCAAAAAGATATTTTATTGATTTATGTAAACTGATAGATTTTATGGTATACAGTCCAGTATGTTGCATCTATTTGTAAAGGAGGTCCTTGTGTTATAAAAGTCTCCTAGAGATGTGTTTTTAAGAAATTTTCCATGAGAAACGGTGGGATGTAGTCTCACAAATCATGCTTAGCGTAAATCAAACTTTTGATTTATGGATTCTAAATCCTTTTGTACTAAAAGGTAAGTTTAACATGATGGTGTTATAACTCCTTCAAAAGTTATATTATAGCCTAAAATTTTGCTAATGGTTTATGAATTTGTAAATTCTTTTGTAAAAATAGGTAATGTTGGCATATGGATCCCCACATAATATTAAGGGGGAGAGTTAAAACATAATATTAAGTGTCAATAATATTTATTTTACAATTAAATAATATAGAATATAGTTTATATTCTTTATTATTCAATATAAAATTTATATTAGGTTTATTAGTCTTTTGATAACTAATTATTTATTAAATCGGAGTGCTCACCCCATCACTAAATAGTTATAACCCTTTGGGTTATTTAAATATGGTCGTGGGCCATAATTAGTTGTATTATATTACACCAGGTTAAAAATATGGAGCAGGAAGTGAGAAAAGGAGTTACTGGCCTGTTTAAAAGTTTCTTGTTAATGGAAAACTATTTCCATGGTTTTTTACCCCATTGGGGTTTTCCACATTATATATGGTGTCTCTGTGTAAATGTGTTATTTCATTTATTTGAGTTGTTAAATGTTTGGTTGATTTAATAAAATTGTTATATAGTTATTTATTATCTCGGTCCTAATAGTTACAAACTCATGACTTACAAAACCTGTCAAGATACTTCACATTCTTACAAATATCTAGGAGATATTCCTAAACGTGCTGCACCTTTTGACATATCTGAAATGTTCCTCTTACAACATGACATGTAATCTGACATCTCTAACATGCAATTTCCTTTTTTTCCCTTCCCTTTGGCGAGTTCCTCTTGTATTTTTTCTCTCTTAAACTCATGGAAGCGTGTCCCAATCATATAAGGATGTTACAATACTCATTTTTTTTTCTCTATAACTCCTTAACTCCTCATATGCTTACCATTTCTTCTTCATGTTTCATTGGAGCTTCACTCAAATTCTTGGAAGCCCAAAAATTTCAAGGAACAGATCTTCAACTCTCTTAAAATATTAAAGATGATGGTGAGTGGTCTCTATATTACCTTTATATTCCTGGAGAAGATTCATCATTCTCATTCAATCAAGAAAATGTTGATTTGAACAAGAAACAATAAGATCTTCACACAAAGAAATACAGTACTCAAAATATGATTATTTGGAGCCCTAAACCTTATCATATAACCACCTATCATACACCAAAATGAATCTCATAGAGTCTTATTTCACATCCAAGTGACAGAAATCATAAACACATACCAAGAACCATCATTTAGCTCCAACTTATCAAACTGGTATGACTAGTTTCTAGTGTCCCCAAGAACCAGTCTTGGTTCCTCATATTCTAACATCTTCAAAGTGCATAACAAACGTTTCTCAAAAACATCAATTCTCATTTATATTTCAATATTCATTACATTAATCTCATTCTCACATAAAAATCCTCTCTACTCTCTCATAGATTTATGGTGATGTTCACATACAGTTCTCATTACACACCCCCACATATACAATAGATTAATTACAATAAATATATTTCATATAAAATACTCCAAAAGTCACTTCCTTTTGATCACACCTCTGTCAACTTATATTCTATTCTGGATTTGTTCTGCCACTTTTTTTTCAACTTCCGTGACTTCTTTCAATGTATTACGGCTTTTCTAGTGTACCAATACTATCCTTAGTCTTTGGCTGCTCTGTTCTTGTCTCCAAGGCTTCATCCTTTTATGCACAGTTTCACCCTTTATGCGCACCTTCCTCTAATCCTCTGGGGATTTCCCCAAAATTTTATGAAGAACCCTATCAACATCATACCTTGACTGTAGTTATTTTACACTCTTAGAACAACAGTTAAATCCCATGCGCACTGACCTATCACCCAACGGGCGCTGGGTGCTCACCTGAGGCACGTGCGGGCACCGAATCCCTCTATCTGAGTTATGTAAGAATACATCATCTATGAAAGATACTGAAGTGAAAAATAATGAAAAAGAACCATGCATCTATTATGAGAACTTAGGATGAGTTTTTATACCAATGCATTCATTTAGAAGACAAAAGGGAAGCATTAAGCAGAGTATAGATATGATCCATAACATCAAGGAAATGTACTAGGTTTGATGCCTAAGAACACCATATATATTTTAGAACAAGACCTTATATTCATGTTAACATGTTCAATAACCACATTACATTCACTTAAGGCCATAACAGACCCATATGATTATGCAAAGCAAGGTCATGCATCAGAAACTAAACTACACCCTTCATATTACAAGGATAAACATAGACCCATCCCTCTAAATATGCCATCACTCGTATATTTCCTCTAATCCCAACCCATAGAATCCTCCATAATATTTTTGTAGAGCTTCACCTCTCTTCTACCAAACTTTTCCATACCTTCTACTACCTGAGCATCTCTATATATAGATTTTTGTCTTCATCGCCATGCCTTTTGAGGTAACAGGTCGGTTGCCAAGTGTCCATGTGGTCCTCCAATGGAACATTCTTTCTTTTATATAAGATCTCCACTCTTTGCAATGATGTCTTTTTAGATCCTTCCATTGCATGTATGGAATATTCCTTCCTTGACCATCAAGCCACCAAGTTGGCACCTTATCCACTCTGAATGCTAGAGGGGTCACACTTTTCTCGTGTGCTGCCTGGAACACCAAATATGGCTAAGTCCCAAAACTAGTCTTGTCTTACGCACGCGCACCATGTGTTTTTATAAAACCTACTAGAAACTTTCCCTATGCACCTTCAACCCATGTTCCCTTCTTAAAATAGGTCCCACGCACCCATGCGCCTTCTTGTACTTAGCCAATATTCTGAGGCCCAACATCACCCCACACTATGCCTATTCTCCATCCTCAGAAACACTTCTCTTTAATGAATAAATAATGGCGGGCTCTAAATAGTGGGAAAAATAATGAAGGAATGAAGAATTGGGAGGAAGAATGAAAGAATGGTGGGAATGAAAGAGAAAATACTTATTTTTGAAGGAGGAGAAGGAAATCCTTCCCTATTTCTACCTCTAGATTTTCCCAGGCATCAACCTCACTCTGCACTCACTGACATAGGTCTCTGACTAAGTCACTCACCTCCTCAAAACTTAATTCCTCCCCTTTGGTACTCATTGTCTTAACAATACCCTCCAATTGTTTTCCCAAGTCATCAAGCGCATCCATCTTGTGGGTAATCTGGGGGTATAATTCTTTTATCTGGATTTTATTCAAGCCTCGCAAGGTCTCGAGAGATTTTGACTTATTTTCTACCTTGGCCAAGATTTTATCCCTTTCTGCCTTATTCCCCTTATTCTTTTCTTGAAACTCCTTGAGTTCCATTTCATGTGTGGTGACCAGGATGCTTGCCACTCTATCCTTGTAAGCACAGTTGTCATATGCAGCTTCAACAACTTGTGCGACAACCTTTACCTCTACAAAGAGTTTGGTATATCGAGTAATGATCTTGATAACCTTAACCTTATCTTATTTATCTTGGCACACCGACGCTTCTTCTGTAGTCTATAAGGAAAGTGGCCTCCTTTCCATCATGAGGATGTGGGTCAAATCCTCTAGACACTGTAAGGTTGATTCATATTTTTGCTCAGGCGGCACTGGGTCAAGATGATTTAAAATAATAGCACCGTTAATCATTTTAATTTTATTATGTAGCTCACACACCCTTTATTTATCCTCTTTGAGTTCACGCCTTAATTACGTGTTGATAGGCTCTTCTTGCTTTAAGTCCTTGCTCTTCTCAATGAGATCCTTCGTTTTCTTCTCCAATTCCTCCTCTAGGAATCTTACCCTATCATTTCTTCATAATAGTCTGTCCTCAACCTCCACTGAAACTTTATTTAGTGCGTTATAGACCTACTCATCTGAAATTTTTTGATAATTCACCAAGGGATTTACTCTTTTTTTCTTTGGCACCTTCATCAGCACTCCTTGACTTACTTTGAACTCAGGTTCATCCACGTGGAACTCAAATGCCCAAGATAACATCTTTTTGGTTTAGGGATATGCACCTTCTTCATAAAACGAAGTCATAACAAAGAGTTGCTCCATTTGTATGGTGCTTTGGAAGTGTGCATGTAACACCTTTCTTAGATCATTGATGTATACCATTCCTCACCCTTGTGTTACTACTATGCCCTTCCCACTTGTTCGCGTAGCCTTTGGGAAACTTACCACCAAATTGGGATTCCCACCCATGCTGCGATATTCTTTCCCAACAATTTCTTCTTCTATTTCCTTCAAAATTTCGTCTGCACTCCATTTCAACTCCTCTACCAAATCCTTAATGATGCCTACCACTTCTCTCTCTACAACTTTTTTCATTTATTCCTTAGTGAGGCTTGGGGTTCCCTAATTTTTGGTGCTTAATTCTTTGCTCACCCCCTTTCTTTGATCCTCTAATTCCTCATTATTCTCCTTTTCATCTTCCTCCTCCTCAGATTCATGTACATCATATACCAGATGGTTTTGACCTCCCTTGGGCTCGTCATCATCCTTATCACCAATTTAGGCCTCTAAGCTTTTTGTTTCCTCCGAGTCTACCTTTTATGCTATCTTCTACTTCTTCCTAACTGGTGATTCCATAGAGGATATTCTTATTTCTCATTCTCCTTAATAGGTAACATATTCCTTGGTGATTCCTCATGTGTGAAGGGATATTCACGCTTTGGCACCTCTTCTTTTGGGGTCTTCACCTTGACTAGGGACTTCTTTCTGTGCGCGTAAGTGCTAGGCTTCGTGACTGCTTCTAGCATGCCTACCGATTGTGTGGTTTACACACTTGGTTCCTTCTTCTCTTGCACATATTCTCTTTCCCTCTTCTTCAGCATGGAATTTTTCTGACTTGTGGGGTCTTCTAGAATGGAGAAAACACTCTCTAGATAGGTGCCTTTCTCAAACTTAGGCCTTATGCACAGATATACCCTGGTTGTAGCCCTTTTGACGATCGAAAACATTATCAGCTTCGTAATTTGTACTTCATGGGAGACATAATTCTCCATGTATGCACACTTCTTAGGGTATATAAGATTTCAGTGCATCTCATGGTGTTCTTGGTCCACTTCACTAAGGTCAAACCTTAGCGTTTTGGCCTCCTTGAACTGGTTGATCCCTGCTTGGAAGTATTGCATGGTGAAGGAGATGGGTAACTTGCGCCATAGGCTCTTAGTCCCATTTGTCAATGTAAACCTACCAATGCAAAAATGTTGATATACTGAAAACTCTACCTCTCCATTCACGAGCGTAGGTAACTACTCTAGGATCTTCCAATCTACCTCGAATGCATTGTGAATTCATTTATACCACTTCTCTAGGTGTGCCTTGTGAGAAGCCATCATGGTTTCACAAGCCTACTTCTCAAATCTTTTCACAAGAGAGGGATCCTCTTCTGGATACTCCCAAATGAACTTTTCTGGTCCATCTAGTACTCCAATCTTTGAGAAGACGATGGTGAGGATAATTTTTCTGAATAAAATATTTTCTCCTTCCTGCGCGCTGCTTATGATCTCATCCAAAATGAAGGAAGACAAGTTATAGATGATCCCTTGTGAGATCTTCTGGCATACATTTAACCATACCTTGTTTACGTGTGTCCATATTTCTTGATCATTAAGCTTGGCGACCAAGTGCACAACCATCCTCATAACAGGGTATGGAATTTATATGATGCCAAAGTACCGTGAACCCTTTTTGTAGTTATAAGCTGCTACTATTTCCTTGATGGCCTCCTTATCAATCAAATCATCATCTATGGATTATCCTTCACAATTTAGGCCAGTGAACTTGGATATCAATTGTGATGTTATGTGCATCTTGTGGACTGCAAAGTAGAAATTTTATTCATGTACGTGTGAAATTAACCAATGGTATAGACGCTTGGGCTTGCCGAAATAATGTAACTCATATAGTTGTAATAGCCTTTCCTTTTCATAATTTACTTTCACCTCATCGTTATATATTGGCATTCCATTTGGTGTCTTTTTGTTAGTTGGATGAACCAGCTCCAATGCCATTTATTTCTCTGTAGTGTTCATGTGATCGTTGTAATCACTCATAGCCATTTGTCTCAAGTGTGACACCCAGTTGTTTCCCAACAACACTCCATCAAGGTACTGCATTTCTGCATACCGTTCCTCATTGGAGCTAGCGATGACAACAAATTGTTTTAATTTTCCCTTTCCCTTCTATTTCTTTGGTTAAACGGTCATCTTCTTTGGTGTCATTCTTCTTATTAGTTTAAAATTTAAAACTCCTTGCTTTGTTCTACTACTCTACTCAATTATGAGGCTTAACTCTATAAATAAATCCTTTTCTCTTTGTGCCCTAGTTTCCAAACCCTAACTAGGAAAACCCTTCTATAAGATGACACACTTAAAACAAACTTTTCTCACGCCCATGTACTCCTTCCTCTTGGTTTGCAGATCCACCCTAGTCGCACACTTATATTTCTATGATTCTTCTTCCTTTGCATAAATCTCTCTGGATACCCTAGTTCGCAAGAGCGCTTCAACTTTGTAATAGAAAGGTAAAATAATGACTTTCCTGACCTTATATTTATAATTTTTGCTCCCCTCCAACAATAAGTGCTATACCACCTACCAACGTACTTAACATTAAATGTGGATTTTTCCAATAGGCCGACCTTAAGCACCCTTACCCACTCACCCAATGTTGTCCTAAAAACCTTCTACAACCTTCTGACGCGTAAAAAATATAATCTGATTGAAGACTCTTACGCACGTGTCTACAGTACTGAAGGCACTTCTTTTTTCCTTTACCTAATTTTTTCCCTCAGCTACCTCATGTTGTTCCTACTGTAGTCATTTTTATGCCTTTCAATGAACAAGGAAATCCCATGCACGCCGACCTATCACCCAGTGGGCGCTGGGTGCTCACACGAGGCACACATGGGTTCCTTACCCCTCTTTTATGTGAGTTGTGTGAGAATTCATTATTTTTGATAGAAAATTAAGCGAAGAGAATGGAAACAAACCATACATTCATCTTAGAGCTCAGAACGGGATTCTAGACCAATGTATTCATTCAGATAAGAAAAGCATTACAAAACATAGATCTGAATCACAATAGAAAGGAAATACACAGGGGTTTACACCCACTCATATGAAATATATTTAATACCAATCCATACAGATATAAGTAAAAAATAGAACCACATATATCCATATGTGGTACATTTGGTAATCAAATTACATTAATTGAGGCTATCACAGATCCATATAATAGTGTAGACCAATGTCATGCATCAGAACTAGACTTAAACCTCTCATAGTACAAAGAAAAATATTCAGACCCATCCCCTTGATACATCATACTCCTACAGATCATCTAAGCCCAACGTATAGAACTCTCACAGTATTTCTGCATAGCTTCACCTCTTTTCCATTCTCATAGGTATATATATATATATATATATATATATCTATATCCCTTTCTTCTATTGGGTGCTTATATATATAGCCTTAGCAAGAAGTACCATGCCTTTCTGAAGTTGTAGATGGGTTACCAAGTTTCTAAGTGGTCCTCCATAAGATCATTCTCCTTCAGATGCAAGCTATCAATTCTTCACCATGATGACCTTCTGGAATCTTCTATTGCAAGGTATATTCCTTTCATGGGATCCAAGTTGCTAGAATGGCACCTTATCCACTCTACCTGCGCAGTCAGGTCATGTTTTCCTCGTGTTCTACCTGATATGCCAAATATGGCTAAGTCCCAAAACCTTTGCTTTGACTTGCATGCACACGCCATTGGTTCTACTAAACACTTCTAAAACCCTATTCTGTACACTTTTGCCTTGCGCACCCTTCTCCAAATAGGCTTTGCACGCCCACATGCCTTCTTATACTTACCCAATATTTTAGGGTCCAAATATCACCCCACATTACACTTGTTCTCCTTCCTTGGGAACATTTTCTCACTGAATAAAAAATGACTATCTTGAATAGTTTGGGGAAAGAATAAAGGAATGAAGAATTCAGGGAAGAATGAAAGAATGGGGAAACTATGATTACTGCTGCAAGAGGAGAGGGAAATATTTCTTCAAGTATACCTCCAACTTATTACAGACATCGACTTTGTTATGTGCCTAGTGACAGAGATCACCGACTAGGGTGCTCACCTCTTCAAAGCCTAGACCTTCTCCTTGGGTATTCATTGTTTCCATGATCCCCTCCAATTATTTTCCCAAATTCTTGAGATTGTCCATCCTTCGAGTGATCTGGGGATACAACTCCTTTAGCTGGTTCTTGATTGATCCCCGCAAGGTCTTAATAGCCTCCGATTTCTTCTCAACCTTAGCTAGAATTATGTCACGTTCCTCTCTATTCCCCTTGTTCTTCTCTTAGAACTCCTTGAGCTCTATTTCATGAGTGGTGACCAGAATGCTTGCCACTTTATCCCTATCAGTGTAGTTATCTTAGGTAGCCTTAGCGACTTGGGCAATGAATTTCACATCAGAGAGGACTTTATTGTACCAAGAAATAATTTCCACAACCTTTATCTTGTCCTCCTTCTCTTTGCGCACCGACACATCTTCTATAGATTCCAAGGCCAGTGGCTACCTTTCCATTGTGAGGACGTGAGTCAAGTTGTCTAGGAACTCTAGGGTGGATCCATACCTCTGCACTAGTGGTGTCAGATCTAGATGCTTCAAGACAATGACATATTTGATCATCTCCACTTTCTTGTAAACCTCGTTGTAGTCATTTTTATGCCATTTCAAGGAAGAAGGAAATCCCATGTGTGCTGGCCTATCACCCAGCGGGCGCTAGGTGGTTACCTGAGGCATGTGTGAGTATCGAACCCCTCATTTATTTGAGTTATGTGAGAATGCATTAGTTACGATAGAAACTTAAGTGAAGAGACTAGAAATGAACCATACATTCATCTTAGAGCTCAAAATAGGATTCTAGACCAATGTATTTATTCAGATAAGAAAAGCAGTACAAAACATATATTTGAATCATAACAGAAAGGAAATTCAAAGGGGTTTACACCCACTTATATGAAATATATATCAAACTGATCCATATAGATATAAGTAAAAATAGGAACCACATATATTCATATTAAGTATGTTTGATAACCACATTACATTTACTGAGGCAATCAAAGATCTATATAATAGTGCATATGTATAACTATATATGTATATCTCTCTATATTGTATTCTACTGGTCACTCGTATATAGCCTTAACAAGCACCACCATGCTTTTCTAAAGTTGTAGAATGGTTGCCATGTGTCCAAGTGGTCCTGCATGGGAGCATGCTCATTCAGATGCGAGTTCTCCATCCTTCACGATGATGACCATCTAGAATCTTCTATCACATGGTATATTCCTTTCGTGGGCTCCAAGTTTCCAAGTTGTCACCTTATCCACTCCGCATGCACAGTCGGGTCATGCTTTCCTCGTGTTCTTCCTGATATGCCAAATATGGCTAAGTACCAAAACCTTTTCTCTGCATTGCGCACACGCCACTAGTTCTACTAAACCCTCCTAAAACCCTATCCTATGCGCTTTCACCTTACGCATCCTTCTTTAAATAGGCCTTGTGTACCCATGCACCTTCTTGTACTTAGCCAATATTTTATGGGTGCAACATCACCCCACACTACACTTGTTCTCCACGCTTGGGAACATCTTCTCAATGAATAAATAATGATTGTCCTTGAATATTTTGGAGAAAGAATAAAGGAATGAAGGATTTGGGGAAGAATGAAAGAATGGGGAAACTATGATTACTTCTACAAGAGGAGAGGGAACCTAATTTTTTCTCTCGCCTACCTTGTGTTATTTCTGCACTTCTTCCTCTTTTATACGTGGTTTATTTATAGTTTTATCCTAACACCAACCATTATTGTCCACCTATTTTCCTATGTGATTCTTAATCCTTACGTGCTTTGTATCCATCACCCAGGCCATTCACCGTAACTTCTACTGTGAGTTCAACTTTGCACTATACTTCACATCACTCCACCCCACACTAAAACAGATGTGAGGTCCTCTATGCATGCACATCCTCAAAAAATTAATGTGGTTACCGGAGCCCAAGGCGCAAAACAAACAACAAAACAAATGATGAGAAAGGGAAACACAAGAAAATAAATTACATAAAGGGAAATTCTAAACTAACTGGCAATACTACCTTATTACAAACACCAAGAAGACTTATTTATAGTAGGGATTCAACCTACTCCAATTGAAATGTCTTGGAAATATCATCCCATCCAGCGCTCTCTACTAGAACATGCCTAAATTAAGGATGTCCAAGATGATATAGGGCCCCAACCAATGGACTTTCAACTTCACGAGATGGTGCAAAAAATTGGAATTATTTAACAATACCATCTATCCAACCTCAAATTATTTATTTTTGATGTGGCAATCATGCCATGCCTTTTGTTTAGCCTTTTTATCCTTTTGACTCCACATGGAAAATGATCATCTCTCATCTAATTTCATCAATTTGTCAATCCTTTCCTCAAGCACTTGTTCTTCAGCCAATCCTCCTATGCGTGCTATACATAGAGAAGGTAACATGAATTCAATGGGTAGGAAAACCTCCATTCCAAACACCAATTGAAATGGTGTGGATTTATTCAACATCTTGTAGGTTTTCCTATACGCCCATAGAACTACTGATACTTTGTCATCCCAATCTTGTCTACCAGTGTCATAAATTTTGGTCAGGGTATGAATCAATATTTTATTAAATGCCTCGGCAATCCCATTTTCTTGTGGATGGTAAGGGGTAGTCTTATGATGAGCCACCATGAATTATGCTAACAGAATCTTGACAGTCTAATTTAGAAAATTTATACCCCTATCACTAGTTAAGATCAATGGGCATCCATACCTTTTAATAATATTTTCCCATAGAAATTTGGCTGATGTAGCCACTCTATAATCCTTGATAGGTGCTACTTCTACCCATCTTTTCAAATAATCCATGCAATTGATTACATAGCTTGATCTCATCCTACACGCGGCTGGAGAAATGGGTGCTACAAAATCTATGGCTCACTTTTCAAATGGGTTTGCACTTGGAATAGGGCACAAAGGCATTTCATCCCTCCATCTTGGTTTGCCAAGGCACTGACAATGATCACATGCCTTGCAATACTCTTTGCAATATTGATATAGGGTCTCCCACCATAACCCAAATTACAATATCTTATGTGCAGTGGTGTCCCTTGCATAGTGTCCACCTGCACTTCCACCATGTCCCTCCTCTATAATATCCAGGAGATCATGTTCTAGCATGCACCGACACAACACTTCATCGCGTCCTAGCTTGTACAAATCACCACTAACCAGCATGTAGGGTGCGCGTATGGCTAACTTCTTCCTCTCCAATGCTTTCATCCCTTTTGGCGCCACACCACAATATCCTCTAAGTACGAGGGCACACAATGCAAACTAAATAGTTACGCGTCTAGCATGGTATCCTCAACACTTTGCGCGTCCTCTCTTGAGTCAATTCTAGACAAGTGATCAGGTCTAGAATTACTATTTCCTGGCTTGAAAACCACTGTGAAATCAAATTCTTGGAATAACAAGACCCATCAACATATGTGTCCTTGCAGAACGGGTTTTTTTCTAATTATTTTAATGCCAGGTGGTCTGTGTAGAATACAAATGGTGTTACCAGTAGATATTGCCTGAATTTTTGTAGTGCGTAGATCATGGAGAGTGCTTCATGCTTGGTAGTGGTGTAATTTTGTTCTGCTGATGTTAAATTCATGCTTGCAAAACACAAGGGATGATCAATAATCCCTTCACTAGGTTGTGTGAGTACTACTCCAACGGCTGTACCAGAGGCATCCACATGAACATGGAAAGGATTATCCAAAATAGGGAAACAGAGTATGGTTGCGGTGATAAGCCTATCCTTTAAAGTGTCGAATGCCTTCTGTTGCACCTCTCCCTAATGAAAGGAACTCTTGTGTCTAAGAAATTCCTCCAAGGGCATGGAAATCTTGGCATATCCCTTGATGAAATTCCTATAGTAACCTGTATGCCCAAGGAATCCATGCACAACACTTCGGCTAGTAGGCTCCCTTAAACCCACAATGACTACAACCTTGGCGGGATCTACTAGTAAACCTTACTTTCATATGATATGCCCCAATAAGGTTCCAAATGGGGTAGCAAAGACACATTTCTTGATATAGAGGAATATCCTCAACTGCTGACACCTTTCAAACATTAGTCTTAAGTTATCACAATGGTCTTTGACTAGACCATACATAGTCCAATCATCCAAATAGACCTGAAGAAATTTATGGATGAAGTACTAAAAGGCTTGTACCATAATTTGTGAGAACAAAACAGTCGCATTCTTCAACCCAAAAGGCATGACTGTATAGGAAAAAAATCCCCATTAAGTGGAGAAATTTATCTTTCTCTAGTCTTCCTTTGCAATCCTCACCTGGTGGTACCCTGAGAACACATCCGTGAAGGAGTGGACTTCACGCCCAACCACTCCCTCTAATATTTTTTCGGTAAACGGGGTTGGGAAGGGATCAATGATACATACTGCATTTATGTCTCTGTAGTCAACACATATCATGATCCTCTCATCCTTCTTGATGCTGATGACCATTGGGCTTATCCATTCTGACTCTTCAAGAGGCTCAATGATACCTGACACTATCATTTTGTCTATCTCATCTTCGACTCATACGCATAAATTGGGATTCATCTTGTATGTCCTCTTCCAGATTAGGCACACACCTTCCTTTAGTTTTATTCTCGTCTCCCCCAAGGAATGGTGGATGCCTTTGAGTTCATGATACCTGTAAGGATGTTGGGGTGTGGAGCCTATTAATTGGTCTTCTTGAATTAGTGTTAAAGTGTTAGAGCTCAAATGGTTAATTTTGGAAACTTCAGGAGCATTCTGTAATCGTTTGTTGTGACGTTGCTATGTAGTCAATGTGCCGTTGCTGTCAACATGTTGTTAATTGGCTGTTAACGTCTGGACTATTTTTCCATCCATGGGAAGTTGAAAGATCGTGACTTTCAAACTTCTAGGGTCAGCTTTAGGACTTCTTAAAAGGATTGTAATCCTATAAATAGAGGTGTTAGGGTATCTTGTAGATATTTTGAGTGTTCAAGAGGTCTTGAGTCTTAATGATCAAGAGATGATCAAGAGTGATCAAGGTTATGCAATTGGGTGTTAATTGTGGTTTAGATGTGGTTTAGCATCTTTGGAATTATGTTGTGAGTTCATAACTGAGAGAATACTGTGAGAGTTGTTTTACTCTTATTTATAATAAAATTTGAGCAAGTTCTTGGTGGATGTAGCCAACATTAGGTGAACCACGTTAAATCTTGTCTTGTCTTCTTTTGTGCATTATTCATTTATGCTGTTATATTTCTACAAGTATAATTCTTATATATAGTTTCCTATTGCTATGGTTTGAGGAATTGTTTATGCATATTTGTTCTCTAATTCCTAACAAAGGAAATAGATCCTAGAACTCACACAACAAATCAATGATATTTGAGACCTCCTTCTCCGACCAATAGTCTCCAATGATAACTTCCTTGGGTTCTGCTTCTGACCTAGTGTTAACCTTCTTTGTTTTCAGGGGCTCATGGTAGGTGCACATCCTTTCATCAATGCTATCTATAACATCATGCGTACCTACAAAGTGGTTAACATATAGAATTTCCATTTCCTCACCATCTATGCCATAAACCATCTTCCCCTTTTCCTTTTCTATGCATGTGCGCTCAAGTTGTATCTCCTCATATTCATCCTCATCAAAGTGTGCCTCTAAACTAGGCTCACCTAATAAATCTAGTAGCATGTCTTATGATATGGAACTATCCCCCATCGTAAGGCACTTGATCACTTGCAATGCCTTATCCACTAATGGCTTTGTGCTATGATATTCAAAATCTTGGATGATATCAATTATCAGCTCCTAACAATTTCCCATCTAGCGGTGTTTTTCTTAGTGGATATACCACGCGCGTGCATAACCTTATAGTATGGAATACAACTTATGCACACATAATGATGGTGGTAAGGGATCTGTACCTTATACCTAGGACTTCTCACAAGCTTGGATGTGGAATGAGGTGGGATCCTTGCCATGATATTCTTGGATGACAGTGGGCACATTGCTTCTAGAGAATCTGACAGAGAAGGAAATCCTAACTTCACACCATTCTAAGAGACTCTCGTGCTATGTAGCCCACCACCATGCTGCAGTCACAAGCAAGACATAGTTCAACATCTCCCTTATTTCATCCTCACTCCTTCACTAAGCTTCCATGTTCCGTAATAAAACTTCAGGGTATGCCCCCTTTAGAGTAGCTTGAAAAATTCTTTCCTTCTAGGTGCTTGAGTGAGTGAGCCTTGGTCACTCTTGTTACAAACCACCTCAAATTTCACCCAATTAACTCATAGGTCCTGTGCACCCAATTTTCACACGCCATGCTCATTGTATCACTCAAAAATTGAGCATCCTCAAATTGGATAACTCCTTATGTGGGGTGAATTATCTCCGGGTCTCTGATGTAGCACACATAAATTATATCAAGGACCTATTATCTGAAAGGTTTAGTGTAAGATGCCAACTTCCCATTTGTCAAAGGGATGATGAACTGTTCTTCCTTATTCTTGAAATTGATATATCCTTTGTTAAACCTTAGGTTAGCATTGTTCTTATAGCACCATGGGAACCCAAGCAATGATGGAAAATTGTCTACCTTGACGAGTGCCAAGACTTCGAAGTCCCCAGTAAACTTGGCCCCTTAGATGATGATCACTGCATCCTTCAATGATCCAATGAGAATTGCCTTAGTTTTTATTTCCATGTATAGCACATTCGAAGATGGCTGTAATGCAGTCCTTCCCATTTGATGCCAAGAATCTAATGTAAGAACATTGACCTTTTCTCTCATGTCAATCAATATGTTACTCAGCAGAAAACCATCCACAATTGCATTCAAAGTAATCTCCTTGTCATATTAAAGGTTGTGAGGAGGAAGGTTTGCCTACAAAAATTTTCTTTTACACTATACTCTGGCACATGGTACCTTCTCTCTCAACCATTCTCCTAGTAAGGGAATAATATTCTCTTGCCTTAACATTTTGCACACTTGCTTGACTTCATCCGGGTCCTTCTGCGGAGCTTTAGCATTACTTCTTTGCTCTTGCTACCTGGACTACTCCTTTAGACACTGGATTTCTCTATGTAAACTCTGAATTCCATCCATTGTCTCTTGATACACTTCATTCTAGTGGGTAGGGTCCAAATACTTCCCGTGCACCACTTTTTATTTTGATACTAGAGTCCTTTGCCTTGGTACATCCTTGACGTGTGCAACCTCTGCTTGTGTTGTCACCAAAACATGTTCTAACCCTGATTCATGCGCCACTTTAGGCATCCACTGTTTGTCAGAATTATTTATACTCACCATCCTAGTGCCCTTTTCCTTCCGGTGCTACTAGCTCAAGTGATCAAAAAGCTTAGGGCACTCCTCATACTTATGCTTCTTCCCACACCATGAGCACTATAATAAATATGGACACTCACACCTATAATGTTCTATAGATCCACAGTTATAGCATGTTCCTCATGGGAACTCACTTCACCCTCCTCCCTAGTTACTGCAACTATAGAATCCTCCGTGAAAACCTCTCCCACACACTCCTCCATTTGCGTGTCCTTGATAACGGAAATCATCTTCCTTGGAACTACTGGTAAGGCTGGTTTAATGCACACCATAATCAATGGCCTCATGGATCTAGTTAATAATCCTACAATCCTTAGTATCATGGGTTGTAGAGGTGTAGATCATACAGTAGAAAGACACGTTCTTCTAGATTGTGTGTTGTAACAAGGGACATCTAATCGCATCATGGTCCCCGTGAAAAATTTCACAATCTACTGATATGGCGTGTACTGACTCCCGGGGCAACTATCCTTGGCATGCCCCTCTCCTTCACAATCTATGCACCAAAGACCACTACGAGTCTCATGTGAAGAGTTTGCAGACAACTTCTCCAACTACTTGGCCATTGCAATGATTTGAGCCGCTAGAAAAGGGCTTACACTAGTATCAACACTCCCAACTACTTCAACATGTAAGGCAGCCTCTAGAGCCTTGCATGGGTCAGTGAATGTTTTATGTGACAATGCCCTCCTAAATGGAGTGATCAACCCTCCAAAAAACCATTGAGCATGTTGTGAAGGGTGAATTTCTTATGAAATTTTTGACAGGAGAGTTTTAAACTGTGCATCATACTCCCGTATACTCTCTGGCATTCCCTTCTGGATCTCCTTCAAAGCGCTGATGCTCTTTTGCTTAAACTTAGGTATATGAAATTCTACTTAGGAAGAATTCTTCAATGCAGTGTAATCTACCACCATCTGATGGGGTTTGTACTTCTTATACCATCGATGTGCACACCCCTGTAACGTTATTACAAAATGACTTGCCTTCCACTCTGGGGTAGTGATCCCGTTCATGCGCTATAGTAATTCACACTTGTGCACATGTTCTGCAGCATCCTATATACCCTGGTAATCTGGAAATTGTAAAGACATCTCAAAGAACACTTGAGGAGGTGGCTAGAGGCCCATTTCCTCCTAATCTAGATCCTTGGTTCCCTCTGGTGTTTCCTCCTCCACTCAATCCACTGAGATCCACTAGGTTGTGTGCCTCCATATCCACTATTTCCACCTCCAGATCCACCTGTAACCGAGCAATAGGCCTGAAGTGGTCACACCTAGATGTCCCTAGTGTTCCACTAAACTGCATGCCAATGGTCTGCTATGAGATTGCTCCACTGCCAAAAGTGTATCCCACGCCACTCCTAGACGCGTTGACTTAAACCTTGCGTACTTACACTTCATGCCTAAAAATTCCTCCAAACATCAGAATGGTATGTGCATCCATGGATGTTCCAAACAAAAAATTATATCTCCTGGGTGCACTGATCGGTCACTCCCACCGATACCAACTGGGTCATCAATACTTCTCCCTTGATTTAGGTAAACCAAGTGATATGGGTTGGTCACCAGGTGGGTTCAGATATGCATTGATGGACTCTTCTTTCTCAATGCGATGAACTCTCATCAAAAGCTAAAGGGGCCTCTCTCTTGTAGCTTTCCAAGATGGGGTAGCACATAATTCTCAGGCTCCACATCCTTTGCATGAACTTCAACACCCTCTCGCAATGTCTTCCTCCATAGATCCATCACACTTACAACCTCGCATTGTCTAGTCATCTCCCTTTCATGAGATTTTCTATACTTGAGTCAACTCTCCTCCCTTTCCTTTTCATCTAAAAATATATGCCATATTCCTCCACCCTAGCTTCCTTTCCCATCACTCAGAGTAGCTTAGCCGACCATGGGGAATGCTTCCAAACTCAAAGTAATGAACAAAGATATTCATAGCAAGAGGAAATAGTACTAAAAAATGATCCTTTAGGCTCCCTCAGAAACACAAACTCAACAACTTCTTGGCAATAATATGTTGAAATGGAATATTCTAAATTGAAAATGGTCTATCACTCCCTTCCACTAGTGATTAATAACATGCATCCAATTCATAGCTACATCCTACAGCCTCTGATAATTATCTTGGGTACTATACGCAAGAAATCTATAGCACCAGCATGATTTAGATGTGTATGCTGAAATCCATTCATATAGCTCTACTAGGAAGCAGAAAAATGATGTCTCATATAGCTCATGGTATAGGTTCTCTTCTACCCATATGCGTGCATTGAAATCAAGTCCAATGTTGAATATTTGAGAAAACTCATCTTGCATGCTCTTAAACCACGTTTCAATACTTTGTAAAGTCAAAAAATTTGTCATTAGACATCACAAAGGACAAAGATGCATGCCATTTCTGACAACAACTTCAAAAAGAGGGTCCTGGTAATAGAACCAAGATGTAGTCATTTTTATGCCTTTCAAACAACAAGGAAATCCCATGCACATGCAGACCTATCACCCAATGGGCGTTGGGCGCTCACCTGAGGCAAGCATAGGCACCAAGCCCCTCCTTTATGTGAGTTATGTGAGAATGCATTATTTACGACAGATACTTAAGTGAAGAGAATGGAAATGAACCATACATTCATCTTAGAGCTCAGAGCGGGATTCTAGACAAATGTATCCATTCAGATAAGAAAAACATTACAAAACATAGATCTGAATCAAAACAGAAAGGAAATGCACAAGGGTTTACACCCACTCATATGAAATATATATAAAATTGATCCATACATATATAAGTACAAAGTTGGAACCACATATATCCATATTAAATATATTGTTTGGTAATCACATTACATTCATTGAGGCTATCACAGATCCATATAATAGTGCAGACTAATGTCATGCATTAGAACTGGGCTTAAGCCTCTCTTAGTACAAAGAAAAGTATTCAGACCCATCCTCTTGATATATCATACTCCTAAAGATCCTCTAAACCCAACCGATAGAACTCTCACAATATTTCTGCATAGCTTCGTATATGTTCCATTCTCCCAGGTATATATATATATATATATATATATATATATATATATCTTTCTTCTACTAGATGCTTGTATATATAGCCTTAACAAGCACCGCCATGCCTTTCTAAAGTTGTAGATCGAGTTACCAAGTTTCCACGTGGTCCTCCATGGGAGCATGCTCCTTCATACACTGAGCTCTCCATCCTTCACCATGATGAACTTCTGGAATCTTCTATTATAAGGTATATTCCTTTCGTGGGCTCCAAGTTGTTAGGCTGGCACCTTATCCACTTTGCATGCGCAATCAGGTTCATGCTTTCCTTATGTTTTTCTCGATATGCCAAATATGGCTAAGTCCCAAAATAATTTTCTTTACTTTTCACGTGTGTGCCATTTGGTTCTACTAAACCCTCCTAAAACCGCATCCTGCTCCTTTCTCCTTGCGCACCCTTCCTCAAATAGGACTTGTGCTCCCACATGCCTTCTTATACTTAGCCAATATTTTAGGGGCCCAACACCTACGCTCTTCATCCTTTGTATGTGGTCTTTGTTACAACCTTCTTAACAATCTAATTCATTATCCATTATTTCCCCATGTGATTTCTCAATCTTATGTGCTTCCTTTTACTGGGCCACTCAAATTTTACTACTTGCTTATACTTTACTTTGCATTATTCCACTCCACACTAAAACAGATGCACGTTCCTATGTGTATACATAACCTTAGAAAAATAATGTGGTTACCAATGCACAAGGTGCAAGATGGAAAAAATAGAAAGGAAGAAGCAATGAGAAAGGGAAACATAAGAAAAATAAAAAGCGCAAAGTGAAATCCTAATCTAACTAGCAATACTGCTTTATTTACAAACACCAAGAAGACTTATTTATAGTAGGGCTTCAACCTACTCCCATTGAAATGACCTGGTAATCTCGTCCCATCTAGCCTGAATTAAGGATGTATGAGATGATGTAAGGGCCCAACCAATGGACTTTCAACTTCCCCAGATGGCGTAGGAATCATACAACAACACCATCTACCCAAACTCAAACTACTTGTTTTTGATATGGCGATCATGCCATGCTTATTGTCTTGATTTTTCTATGTTCTGACTCCATCTAGCAAGTGATTTCCTTTTGTCTAACTACATCAAATTATTAATCCTCTCTTTCATCGCTTGTTCATCATCCAACCCTCTTGTGTGCATTATATGCAATGATGGTAACATGAATTCAACTCGTAAAACAGATTCCATGCCAAACACCATTTGAAATGTTGTGGCCTTTATCAACCTCTTGTAGGTTTTCTTGTATGCCCATAGAATGGTTGATACTTTGTCATCCCAATATTTTCTTCCAACCTCACATATCTTGGTCAATGTGTGACTTAGTATTTTGTTAAATGCTTCCAAAGTTCCATTTGCTTAGGGGTGATAAAGGGTAGTCTTGTGATGGGTCACCATAAATTCTTCTAAGAGAATCCTAACCATTTTATTCAAGAAATGTGTACCTCTATCACTTGTTAAGCTTAAAGTAAAACCATACCTGCTGATTATGTTCTCCCATAAAAATCTAATAGTTATCTCTGCAGTGCAATCCTTTATAGGCATTGCCTCTTCCCATCTTGTCAGGTAATCAGTGCAAGTAATGATATACCTCGAACCAGTCATTCACGTGGCTGGTGAAATTGGCCCTACAAAGTCGATTTCCCATTTTTTCAAAGGGTTCAACGTTGTCTATTGGTCGCAAAGGCATTTCATCCCTCTTTCCAAGTTTTCCAAGGTGCTGCCAATGGTCACAGGCCTCACAAAACTCAATACAATCTTAGTAGATGGTTTCCCACAAAAGCCCTGCCATTAGAATCTTCCGTGTAGTAGCATTTCCTGTATAGTGTTTTCTTGCAATCCCACCATGAACTTCCTCTATAATTTCCATGTGCTCATGTTCTAATACAAATCAGCATAGAACGTCATCACGTCCTAAATTATACAAATATCCACTAATCAACATGTAGGATGTGGTGCATAACTCTAACTACTTCCTCTCTAGAGCCTTCATCCCATTCGGCACCACACCAGTTTTCAAGAATAATGCAATATCTTCCAAGTTTGAGGGCACGTGCCATAACCTAAATAGTTGTGCACCTGACATGGTATCCTCAATGCTTTGTGCATCCTCCCCTAAGTTAATCCTTGATAAGTGGTCAGGTTCTAAATTACTTTTTCCTGGTTTTACAACCATCGTGAACTCAAATTCTTGGAATAATAGGACCCAACGACATATGTGCCCTTGTAAAATAGGCCTTGTCACTAATTATTTCAACGCCATGTGGTCTGTGTAGAATATAAAGGGTGTTTCCAATAGGTAGTATCTAAAATTATGTAGCGCATGGATCATTGACAGTGCCTTGTGCTAAGTAGTTGTGTAATGTTGTTCTTCTGGTGTCAACTTCCTTGTAAAACACAAGAGGTGATCAGCAATTCCCTCACCAGGCTATGCTAGTACTACTCCCATGGATGTTCTTGAGGCATCAATATGCACATGGAAAGGCTTGTCCTAAGAAGGAAAACATAGTATGGGCGAAGTGACAAGCCTCTCCTTCAAAGTGTCAAATTCCTTTTGCTCCACCTCTCCCCAATAGAAGGCACTCTTGTGCTTTAGTAATTCCTCCAAGGGAGCGGTGATCTTGGCATACCCTTTGATTAATTTCCTATAGTACCTCGTATTTCCAAGGAATCCATGCACAACACTTTTACTAGTAGTCTCCCCCAATCCCACAATAACTGCAACTTTGGCGGGATCCACTAGTAAGCCTTCTTTACATATAATGTGTCCTGATAGGGTCCCAAATGGAGTAGCAAAGACACATTTCTTAATTTTGAGGGATATCCTCAATTGTCAACATCTCTCAAACATCAGCCTCAAATTGTCACAATGGTCTTTCACCAACCCATATATAGTTCGGTTATCCAGGTAAACTTGAAGAAATTTAGGGATGAAGTCCTGAAATGCTTGTACCATGATGCATGAGAACACAACAGGCACATTATTTAATCCAAAATTCATAAGCATGTAGGAAAAAATTCCCCATTCAATGAAGAAAGTTGTATTTCTTTGGTCTTCCTTTGCAATCTTGACTTGGTGATACCCTGAGAACCCATCCGTGAAAAAGGAGACTTTGCGCCTGGCCACTCCCTCCAAAAATTATTTAGTAAAGGGGGTTGGGAAAGGATCGATGAAACATACTACATTGAGGTCCCTGAAGTCCACACAAATCCTTATTTTTCCATCCTTCTTGATAATGATGACCATTGGGCTTATCCATTCTGATTCTTCTATAGCCTCAATGATACCAGATGCTATCATCTTGTCTATTTCTTCCTTGACCCATACGCACAAATTTGGATTCATCCGATAAGGCCTTTTCTGGATCGGGTGCACACCTTCCTTAACTTGATCTTCATCTCCCCCAAGGAATGGTGGATTCCTTTGAGTTTATAGTACCCGCGAGGGAAAAAAATCCTATAAATCACGCAACAAATCAATGACCTTTGAAACCTCCTTTTCCAACCAATAGTCCCCAATGATAGCTTCCTTAGGTTTTGTCTCTATCCCAATGTTAACCCTATTTATTTTCAAGGGCTCATGGTAGGTGCATGCTCTCTCATCAGCACTATCTGTGACTTCGTGCATACCTTTATAATGGTTGACATCCAACTTTTCCATCTCTTCACCATCTACTACATAGACCATTTTGCTTTTTCCTTTTCCATGCATGCGCGCTCAAGTTGTACTTCCTCTGATTCTTCTTCATTGAGGCATGTCTCCAAATAAGGATCACCCAACAAATCCAATATCCTATCTTCTACCATAACACTATCTCCCATTATAAGGTGCTTGATTACTTGTAATGCCTTATCCATCGATGGATTTGTACTCCTATATTTGAAATCTTGAATGAGATCAACTGCCAACTCCTACCAATTACCTGTTTAACGACGCATTTCTGAATGAATATACCATGCTCATGCACAAGCTTGTAAGGTGGAATAACACTTATGCACCCATAACAAAGGTGGTAATGCTTCCGCACTTCCCATCTAGGCCTTCTCACATCATTGGACATGAAATGAGGAGTTCTCCTTACCATGGTAGTCCTGGATGACCGCGGGTGCATTGCTCCTCGAGAACCTTAAAGAAAATGTGACTCTTACCTTGCACCATTCTAGGAGGCTCACCTGATGAGTAGCCCATTAGTGCATTGCAGTTCCGAGCAAGTTATAACTGAGCATTTCCCTTCTCTCGTCCTCATTCTTCCACTAAGACTCCATTTCTCGTAAGAAAATTTCAGGGTATGCTCCTCCAGAGTAACTTGGAAACTTCTTCCCTCCTAGGCACTTGACCGAATGCACCTTTATTACCCTTGTTACAAATCCTCTCAATTGTTTTCCAATCAACTCATAAGTCCCATGCACCCAATTGTCACATGCCATGCTAGTGGTATCACTCAAGGGCTGAGCATCTTCAAACTGGATAACTCCCTATGTGGGATTAATTATCTTTGGATATTTGATGGAGCGCACATAAATATTTTTAAGTAATTCTTCTCCCAGGGGCTCAGTATAAGGTGTTGACTTCCCATCAGTCAAGGGGATGATGACCCATTCTTCCTTGTTCTCAAAACTAATATATCCATTATTAAACCACAAGTCAACATTTTTCTTGTAACACCATGGTCACCCAAGCAACGCTGGAAATTTTTCTGCCTCAGCAAGCGCCAAGACTTCGAAATCTTTAGTGAACTTGGCCCCTTGAATGGTGATAATTGCATCCTTCAAGACTCCAATGTGCATTTCCTTTGTTTTATTTTCCATATACAACACATTCAAAGATGGCTGTAATGCGGGCATTCCCATTTGATGTTAGGCATATAAGGTAAGAAAATTGACCTCCGCTCCTATGTCAATGAGGATATTTCTTAGAATCCATCCATCAAAAACTACATTCAATGTAATCTTCTTATCATAGTAAAGGATGTGAGGAGGAATGTTTGCATGCAAAACCTACCTTTCGTACCTTGCTCTGGTGTGTGGTACCTTCTCCCTCAGCCATTCTCCTAGCAAGGGAAAAATATTCTCTTGCCTTAACATCCTACATACTTCCTTTACTTCATCTAGACATTCCTTTAGAGCCTTGGTATTCTTCTTTTGCTCTAATTACTCTGAATTCTCCTTTAGACATTGGATCTCCCCTTACAAACTCTGAATCATATCCATAGTCACTTGATACACTTCCTTCTGATGAGTAGGATCTGGATACTTTCCATGTACCACTTCTTCCCTAACAACAAGTTTTTGTCTTGTCATCTCCCTTACATGCGCAACCTTTGCTTGTGTTGTTACTAGTATAGGTTCTAATCCTGACTCACGTGCCACTCCTGGAATCCACTGAGGTTCATAATTCCTTATACTCACCATCCTAACACCTTTGTCTTTCTAGTTTTGTTGGCTCATGTGTTCAAACAACTTAGGTCACTCCTTGTACTTATGTTTTTTTCCACACCATGAGCACTGTAATAAGTGAGGACACTCACGCTTATAATACTTTGTCAATCCACAGTTATAACAAGTTCCTCATGGGAACTAACTTCTTCCTCCACCATGGTTACTCTGACCATGAAATCCTACACAAAAAAAATTTCCACGCACTCCTCCATCTACATGCCCTTCATAGAAATGATCATCATCCTTGGAATTGCTTGCAAGACTAGTCTGATGCATACCAAGATCAATAGCATCATGAATCTGGTCAATCAATCTGCAATCCTTGGTATCATGGCTCATAGAGGTACATATCTTGAAATAACAAGAGACATTCTTATGGATTGCACATTGTAGTAGAGGAAACCTATTTGTATCATGATCCCCATGGAAAATATCATAGTTTACCGCTATGGTGCGTACCGAATTTGGAAGGGAAACTATCCTTTGCATACCCTTCCACTTCATAGTTTGTACACCAAAGCCCACTACGAACCTCATGCATTGAGTTTAGAAAAATCTTCTCCAACTTGTTGGCCATTGAAGCAATTTGAGCCTCCAGAAAAAGGCTAATGCCAGTATCAATGCTTCTAACAGCCTTAACACGTAGGGAAGCCTCCAAGGCCTCGTACAAATGTGTGAAAGTCTTGTGTGTCAAAGCCCTCCTAAATGGTGTTATCAATCCTCCAACAATCCATTAAGCATGCTGAGAGGGGTGAATGCTATAGGATAGTTTTGAAAAGAGAGTCTTGAACTGCGCATTGTACTCCTGCACACTCTCTGCATTTTCTTGTTGGATCTCCTTCAAAGTGTTGATGCTCTTCTACTCAAATTTAGGGATATGGAATTCTACTAGGAAGGCATTATTAAATGTAGTGTAGTCTACCACAATTTGATGGGGGTCATATTTCTAATACAAGCTATACGTGTGCCCTTACAACGTCGTTGCAAACTAAATTACCTTCCTCTCCTGGGTAGTGATCCCTTTTGTGCGCCATAGTAATTCACACTTTTGGACATGCTCTGCAGCATCCTCAATGCCCTTGTAATCTAGAAAGTGCAAAGACTGTTAGTGTAAATCTAAAGCACCCCAAAATGACCTTTAGATCTGCAGTCCAAAATTGGGTCATTTAGTGTGATTACACAACATTGAGTTTTCTCTAAGGTGTGGCACCTTGCAGAGGGGAGAAAACTCTCTAGATTGAATCTGGTTCTTACTCCTCTGTTTAGGTGTATGCATGAATTTATAGAGGTTCAATACTAATTCCTACTCTAAACTCTAAGGATACAGGGTTGAAAATGTGAGAAAGGGGAAAAAAAACTAAGCTAAAACGGTGATACACCAAAGGAGTGATGAACTTCTATTTTGTAAATAAAACACAGATAATAAGAATGTAGCACAAAGCATGCAAAGATTACCAGAATGTAATGAAAGATCAGTATACAGTGATAAACACATGAGAGGATTGGAAGATCAATCACAAAACATCTATTATGATTCCCAAGTTTAATACAATGCATTACAATGGTAAGGAGGCAAAAACATATGCTGCAGCCTATATGAGAGGTCTAAAACTCTATAAATCTACCTGCTAAGGAAGAAAAGAGAGCTTACAAGAGCAAAATGTCCAACATTAAAATAAATAACATATTTTACGTTTATAGCTAAAGAAAAGAGAGGTAAAATAGAGGAGGAAGCAAAATCTGATCTTTTTCCTCAACCACCTACCATTAATCCTTTCAAATCGGCCTGTAATCCTTCAAATCAACCTCCTCTATTCTTGCTTTGCGTGTTGGAGAGAAAAAATGATAAATTTGGTGCAACACAGCTCTCAAAGCAATATGATCACGTATTTATGGCATGAGAAGACATTTTTTAGGTTTTCTTCCATCAAAACGAATTGATTCTTCATCCTTGGCATGTGGGAGAAAGCCACCATGGCGGATTTGAGAAAAAACAACTCATTTGAAGCAATCTGGTTTGCATTAAAATCCTGAAAGATGTTTTTGACATTTTCACCACTGAAACCTATAAGAAATAATGTTTTTTTATTCCTCCAATGCATAAAGGGGCTTGAGGACCTTTCCAAAAAGTCTAATTTTGTTGAAATCTGATCTCTAAATCAAAAGATATGCCCATCTAAATATTTTGGGAAACATTAGGGAAAAAACTCAGGCACAAATTTTGAGGCCAAAAATCAGATTTCAAAAATAGGCTCATGGGGTCAAAATTTTGCTTTTTGCATTTTTAGAAAATTTTCCAAAAAAACTCCGCGCCTCCACTACCCTAAGACACATGGCGTCTTCTAGTTCGTCAATGGAATCGCGGGCTCAAACAGCCCGTCTTTTTCCTTTGATTTCATTTTGGAAAAAATTTCCCCTCTTTTCCCTGTGCCTCCACCACTGCGGGACATGTGTCACCTTCTCACTGGCCGATGGAATCATGAGTAGAAGGCGTGTCTTTTTCCTTTGATTTCATTTTGGCACAATTTCCCCAAAAAATCCCGAGCTCTGCTGCTCCACCGTTGCCACGTGTCGGCTCCTCATTCACTCAGGCGGCCCTAAATTGTAAATTTAGGCATTTTTTCCCAATGCCTCCGCCACTTCAACTGCGGGTCTCCATGGGCCTGTAGGCAAGATTTTGATTTTGGGATTTTAGCCAAAAGCTTTGGAAATTTTTGAATTTCCCTATTCTCCTTGCAACGTCACCATTTTTATTGGCCGTGGGCCTATCAATGGACATGTGTCCCGGCTCCTCATAACTTTACAAGGAGTTGGGAGGAAATTTTTACCTTTCTGGGTAAGAAAAATTTTCTTTGATCCATTTCTAGAAAATTTTGAGCTAAAGCATGCAAAAATTTCATTTTAAGTACCAGCAAAGGGAATGGAGGAAAGTTAGCCAACAAAGCATGGGCATTATTTTGGATAAAAATTCTGGCGACTTAGAGGGGTCATCTTCCTGCTGGATGAAGTGACCAGCTACCTGAAGCAATCCATTGGGCATGGAGTCATGAACTTAACTGATTGTTACTCTCAATTCATTAGAAAATCTCTAGGATAAAGATGTGAGAGTAGAAAAATCATTTTGGCTTGGAACATGATCTGCAAAAGATGCATCCTTGGGACAATAAAACCTTTTCCAAAGCACTTAGGGAAACGTAAACCTAAGCTACAACACAACAATGTGCACAAGGAGTTAGAGGAAGGAAAATTTTACCTAATCTGGACAAGGTAAGAAGTTTTTTAGCAATGCTTTAGATGGATTCCATTCCCAGAAAATCTTTGAGTTCCTCACCATCCAATGTAGACAATTGGAAGGCATTTTTATTTTTGCATTTTGTGACCATGTAGGGGGCCACTCCAAATGGCATCAAATTTTTAATGGATTCCTGGATTTTCTAGGTAACTACATCCCATTTCAACACTAAATCTCCAACTTGGAAAATTCTAGCCTTAGCTTTCTTATCAAAGCTTCTCTTGATCAGCTTGATCCTTTTCCATTATTTGGGTTGCATCTCTCTGCTTTCTTGGATTGGATGAATGTTGACCAGCTAACCATGGGTTCAAGTTCTAACAATTCCAATTGCTTCATGGAGTTCCAATGTTGGAACTCAAGTAACATAGGCCTGTTACTCTCAATTCCCATTAAAAAATCTAAATGGAGAGTTACCTATGGAATATGTGAGTATCAGCCCATAGAGTTGATTTGAGGTTAGTGTGCCAAGTCCTCTGATTTTCATCAAGATTTGTCTTGATGATATTTAATAGATTCTTTTTTGTGGACTCATCTTGGCCATTACCTTGAGGGTAATAATTTGATGAAGTGCTCAAATAGATACCATTTCTAACATCCCATTCAATTACCTTTAACCCCTATGAATTCCAATGCATTATATGAGATTATAGTGGTATGTATACCAAATTTGGTTGATATCCCCTCATAGAAGTCTAGAATGTGGGATTCATTTGCCTCTTTGAGTGCCATCACCTCAGTCCATTTGGTGAAGTACTTTGTTGCTGTTAGAATCCATTTGTGCCCTTTGTTTGAGTTTGGATTAATGAATCTAATGAATTCCAAACCCCATTGCATGAATGGATGGTTAACTGAGATTGGGTGTAATGGAAGTGTTGCTAACCTTCTCTTTTCCTGTGAAGAATGCACAATTCCTGCACCTCTTGATCCATGCATAAAAATCACTAAACAATTTGGGCCAATAATAAACAACCTTCATGATCTTGATATTTGTCACTCTTAGAGAAAATTGACCCCCAACTGATCCGTTATGGAACTCTTCTAACATTTTCTCAATTTGATTTGTCCCAATGCACCTCAGTAACACCCCATTGATATCCTTTTTGTACAAGAAACCATCAACAAGTGCATATGAAATAGCCTACAATCTGAAGTGTTTTCTTTTGGCTTTGTTCATCTCCAGAGGGCATAGGCTTGTTTGTAATAAGTGCATTATGTCTTGGGTCCAGCAAGGAGTGAGCACACCACCATTTTCTTCTTGAACATCTCATTGTTCTTGGTTTTCCTACAGCACCAAAACAACATTCTTCTCTTTTCTTGCTTCAATTGGTTGACTTAAGGCCAATTACTTACACAATCCCTTTCCTTATACTAATCTTGGTGATTTTGATCTCAATTTCATACTCCATTACACGAGTAATCCTTCTTGCAAATTTTCCATTCAGATCTTTTTTTTAGGACGAAGTCTTTAACTCCCGCATGAGAAACCAGCAGTTGAACCTTATTGTTCGAAACTAGATGCTTAAATTTCTTCAAGATCCTAATTAGTACAAGAACATGCTTCTCAATGAAGTAATACCTCACTTCATAGTCCTCTAAGATTTGGCTAAAGAAGGCAATTGTCTGCTCTACATTTTATTCGTTCTATTGTACTAAAATTGTAGAAATTGTATCACCACCGCCAAATGCATAAAGGATGAAGTGTTTGGAGAAATCTAGGTTAATGAGAGTTGGAGCCCATGAGATATCTTATTTTATTGCCTCAAAACTTTCCTTACCTTCAGCTATACATTTTAAAGCCATACTTTTCTTCAACATCATAGTTATTGGCTTGAAAATGGCTACAAAGTCTGGAACAAACCTTTGGAAAAAATTGATACTTCCTAAGAAACTTTGAAGAGCCTTCTTATGACTTAGTAATGGCAGTGATTTTATTTCTTCAACCCTTTCTGGATCAATTGCTAATCCTTCTTTGGAAACAATGTGGCCTAGGAGTTTTCCTTCATGAGCTAGGAATATGCATTTTTTGGGATTCAAGGATATCCCAAATCTTCTACATCTTTGGAACACTTGTCTCAAATGAACGAGATGGTCTGCTACACTTTTATAAAATATAGTAATATCATCTAGGTATATCAACACTATTTTATTGATCAATCCCTTGAATTCCATGTCCATTTCCCTTTGGAAAGTAGCTCCAGCGTTAGACAACCCAAATGGCATTTTTCTATATGTATATGTTCCCCATTTGGTGGTGAAGGCTATGTTGTATTGATCATCTTCCTTTACCATGATCTGATTATACCCTAAATAACCATCTAGCAATGAAAACCTTTCAGAGCCAACGACTTGCAAAATCTACTCCATAGAAGGAAGTGGGTAGTGATCCTTGAGGGATGATCTGTTCAAATCTCTAAAGTCTAAACACAACCTAATTTCCCCACTCTTCTTTATAACTATAACCAAGTTTGCAACCCAACTTGAATGGTTGATGGGAAATATGATACTTGCTTCTATTAACTTATTCAATTCCTTCTTCATGAGAGGCTCAATGTGTGGATTGATCGGTCTCTATTTTTGCCTGATGGGCTTAGCACTTGGATCTAGTTCAATTGTGTATTGTTCTAGCATGGGATTGAAACCTCTCAAGTATTCATAGCTCCAAAAATACATCTGGGAACTCTTGGCAAAGTTGCATGAATTCATACCTTTCTTGCTTGATTGCCACTTTACCAATTTGAAGTGACTTGCCTTCTTCAACTGTGATTAGCTCTGAATCTTCTCCCTTGACTTGGATGTTTTCTTTCTCCTTCCTAAATTGATCATTAGGATTGAAGATAGACTCTAAAGTCACAATTACTTTTGGTAGTTTGTTGGTTCTTAGCTATACCACTTGATCACCGTACTGCTGTCCCAACTTTTCCTGATTTTTGGCTGAGAACTCAGCTTCCTCTTGCAAAAAATTGATGATTTGTTGGTCACTCTCAAACACTTGCCAACTTGTATTATTTTCTAGCACTGATGGCCTCACAATCACATGGATGTTTGGCTGCATTTTATCTCTTTTGATACTCTCCACAACATCAAAAGTTGCTCCAACTGCTGTAAGTCTATCAACAGCTTGGTTCTCTTTCCTAGGGATGGAGTTGATGCCAAAACCCTCAAAATCCTCAATGAGATCCCACACCCTATTCCTATAACTTTTGAGCAAGTCATTCTTGGCAGCATGCTATCCTTTAATTTTATTAACAATCAGCTCACTATCACTAAAGACTTGTAAGTTTTTGATGCCTCTCTTTCTTAACCAATGTAATCCATGTTTCAAAGCCTCATATTTAGTAGTGTTGTTAGTACATGCAAAATGAAACCTAAAATCTAAATAATATTTAATTCCTTGAGGTGAAACAAGCATATCTCCTCCTCCTGCACCTTGTCTACTTCTTGATCCATCAAATAAAAACTACCATACCTCATTGTCATCTCTATGGTCTAGCTTGGTGATGCTAGGAAGAGGCTGATTTTCTTCATGCATGTAATAGACTCCTAGTTTAGATTCCTCCATTTCCTTGTAGGGATCAAAATCATGTACCTTGCTGGCCCATTCATCAAGAGTCAAATTTTGAATAATTCCAAATTTGGTGTCAACTTCATGTGTGTTTGGATAATCCTCTTGATCAAATGTTGAACAGTTGGCATTGATTGGGCTTGGAGTATGAGGCTCTATGTGAAAGTTTGCAATAGGTTCAGACCTGATTGTGGCCTTGGCTCCATACCTTGTCCTGAAAAGCATGTGTGACCAATCAGTAGATAGGTATCCTCCAATTCAAGCTGTGAAATCCCTTGACAAACATAAGGCAAAAAGTGGTGGCAAATCTATCACTAACACATCTTGCAAAACAGTGACATTGGGGCATGCATGCAAAGTAAGGCTCAAATATTTAATTACCCCAAATGTTGCTACTGTTGTCCCATCTAATTACACCACCCCCTTGGATATGACTTCATATTGAAGGCCCAAATGATCAGCTATTTTCTTGGGCATCATAGAACTACTTGCCCCAGAATCAATCATACAATTATGTACTAGTTTATCCCCAATGATCAATGAAACATAGAATGGAGGGGGCTTCAAATTTTTACCTTGTTGTCCCCCATGATTCCCCTTAGGACTGAGTGGCATTTTTGAGTACCTTCTCTTGCACATGAGCTAGCTGATTTGGGGTTGACCAATTCTTCATGGCAACTTGTAGTAGGTCCCTTTTTCCTGGGATGGATAGTGACTCCCACATAGATATGTTCACATTGGTCTTCTTCATTTGTTCAATGATATTGAATGGGGATGAACCATATCTTTGCTTCCCTTTAGTTTGCACATTATTTTCTTATATATGGGCTACAACAGATGGCATTTGAGCTGGTCTAGAAGTTGTCTTAGGCTGTCCTTGCACATTTGGAACTATGTATTTTGCTTGCCAACACCTTGTGGAGTGATGGAAGGTTGTGAATCACTTGGACCTGATGACTTCCCTTCACCAATATTCCTCTTCTTTGACCATGTGTTAGCTGCTATATTCTGAGAAGGTGTTTGATTCACACCACAAAAATCTTCAGCCTACCAATTGACAAGTGTAGTCTCATCTGGAGTTGTTTCTTGTTGAGATGTTCCTTGTTGTTGGTTTGTTTCTCCCCTTGCTTCACTCTCCACACTAGTTGTTGTCACCATCAAAGCTTGGTTCAAAGCACCATTGAAGCACATAGATTGGCTGTGAGGTTCATTGCATGGGAAACACCAGTCATACTCTTGAGCTATATTATTTTGCACTGGCACTAAGGCTTTAGAGGTAGATGCAACATGGGGGTTATAGGGCTGAAATGGTCTATTGGTAGGAGGCCTTACTTGATTTTGATTTGTAGCTAGGTTGGGTGGCCTATTAGGCTGATATGGTTGTCTATTAGGTTGAGTTTGAGGCTGATAAGAAGGCCTAAAATTTTGAGCTTGCTGTCTCTTGAGTGTAACTATCTCATTGCCCAAATTTTACAATTGTTTCATAACTTCTTGAAGCTCATTTGAGGCACTAGAGGATGAAGTAGAAGTTTCATTTGAACTCTGATTTCTAGGAGTGGGAATAGGAGCTAAAGTAGGTGTTTGACTGGCACTTGGGCTTCCCAACTCTGGATATAGGGGCATAGGAGGCCTAGGTGCAAGTTTACCAGCTTGGATCAAACAATTCTCAGCCCTAATGGTGATGCTATAAGCTGCAAGTAGAGTTATACCTCCCATGGATTGGATCAACATAGAAATGTTAGAATTTAAAGCCTTGAGAAAGTATAAGAAAGCACCTTGAGCTGTTGGCCTCACTGCCAATGGGATTCTATCCCACATTCTTTGAAATCTGAAATTGAAGTCTGTTAGCTGCTCATTGGGAGCTCTCTTGATAGTTGTCAGTTGCTCCAATAGAGACAAGTTGTCCCCTTTCTCTCCAAATTGGTTATGGAGAGTTGTGCACAACTGGTTCCAATTGTGGATAGAGCCTACCTCAAGGCTCCTGAACCATTGCAAGGATTTCCCTTTGAATGAAGATGCCAGTAATTTGACAATAATATCCATCTCAACAATCTCATGGATTGCACAAACATTAGCAATGTCTTGGACATGATCACCAGCAGTGGTATGATTTTCTCTAGTAAAGTATGGAATGTTCTTCAATGTTGCAATTAGAACTAGGTTTTGTGGATTGAGAGTAAGTGGGCTTCTACTAGTAAAGTTGACATAAGGATTGGGTTATGCCATTATGATTGGCCTGAGAACCCTTTTTGATTGGATGAAAGGTCTACCAGGTGGAGGAGTTGATAGAGTTCTATTTGGTGGAGATGGAGACCTTTGAATCCTTCTTCCCCTTTCTCATCTTTCTGCGGATAATTGTAGATGCTTAGACAATCCTTCTTCTCTATTCCTTGACCTTGTTTGGATCCTTCTCATGAATCTTCAAGATTGGACTTCTGAAACTAGTTGATTCTATCCTTTTAGAGTCACTAGATGTGCAAATCAGGGCTCTTTTAAGCAAGAAATTTACAACAATTACACATCAACTTTGTTATAATGAAGATGAAGACCTCTAAGGTCCCACCGAGTGTGCCAAAACTGTTAGTGAAAATCTACAGCACCCCAAAATGACCTTCAGATCTGCAGTCCAGAATTGGGTCATTTAGTGTGATTGCACAACATTGAGTTTTCTCCAAGGTGTGGGACCTTGTAGAGGGGAGAAAAATCTCCAGATTGAAGTTGGTTCTTACTCCTCTATTTAGGTGTATGCATGAATTTCCAGAGGTTCAATACTAATTCCTACTCTAAATTCCAAGGATACAGGGTTGAAAATACAAGAAAGGGGAAACAAAACTAAGCTAAAATGGTGATACACCAAAGGAGTGATGAACTTCTATTTTGCAAATAAACACAGATCATGAGAATGTAGCGAAGAGCATGCACAAATTGCCATAATTTAATGAAAGATCAGAATACAATGATAAACACATGAGAGGATTGGAATATCAATCATAGAACATCTATTATAATTCTCAAGTTTAATACAATGCCTTGCAATGGCAAGGAGGCAAAAAACATATGCTGCATCCTATATGGGAGGTGAAACTCTATAAATCTACCTGCTAAGGAAGAAAAGAGAACTTGCAAGAGAAAAATGTCCAACATTACAATAGATCACATATTTTACATTTATAGCTGAGTAAAAGAGAGGGAAAATAGAGGAGGAAGAAAAATCTAATCTTTTTCCTCAACCACCTACCATTAATCCTTTCAAATCGGCATGCAATCCATCAAATTGACCTCCTCTATTTCTGCTTTGCGTGTTACAGAGAAAAAATGATAAATTTGGTGCAACACAGCTCTCAAAGCAATCTAATATCACATTTATGGCATGAGAAAACATTTTTTGGGTTTTCTTCAATCAAAAGGAACTAAATCTTCATCCTTGGCGTGTGGGAGAAAGCCACCATGGCGGATTTGAGAAAAAACAACTCATTTGAAGCAATCTAGTTTGCATTAAAATCCTGAAAGATGTTTTTGACATTTTCTCCATTGAAACCTACCAAAAAAAATAATGTTTTTATTCCTCCAATGCATAGAGGGGATCGAGACCTTTCCAAAAAGTATGATTTTGTTGAAATCTGATCTTTGGATCAAAAGATATGCCCATCTGAAGATTTAGGAAAAAATTATAGCAAAAACTTGGGCACAAATTTTGAGGTGGCAAAATCAGATTTCAAAAATGGGCTCACGGGGTCAAAATTTTGCTTTTTGCATTTTTGGAAAATTTTCCAAAAAATCTCTATGCCTCCGCCACCCTGGGACATGTGGCATCTTCTAGTTCGTCGGTGGAATCGTAGGCTCAACCTACCCCCCTTTTGCTTTGATTTCATTTTGGGAAAATTTCCCCTTTTTTCCCTGCGCCTCTGCTGCCGTGGGACACATGTCACCTTGTCATTGGCTGGTGGAATCATGGGCCAAAGGTGTGTATTTTTCCATTTATTTCATTTTGGGACAATTTCCCCAAAAACTCCTGTGTTCCGTTGCTCCGCTGCCACGTGGCAGCTTCTCATCGCTCGGCGGGCCTTCGGGCCTAAATTTTGATTTTGGGCTTTTAGCCAAAAGGGAAACACTTCCCAATTCTCCCCGCGCCCCATTGCTTGCCACTGACTAGAAATGTGTTGGCTCCTCATTCATCCATGGGCTCGTGGGAAAAAGTTTTCCCTTTTGCTCTTTTAGCCAAAGTGCCAAAAAACTTGAACTTTCCCCGACATCTGCCACTCCACCCTACCACATGGTGCATTCTTATTGGCCACGGGCCTGTCAAGGGAAAAATTTCCCAAGAAACTCCACCGAGTCATAACTTGAAAAGTACAAGGAGTTAGGAGGAAAATTTTACCTTTCTGGAAAGGTAAGAAAATTTTCTATCTGATGGAACCATTTCCAAAAAATTTTGAGTCCCTAAAGCATGCAAAAATTTCATTTTAAGTACCAGTAAAGGGAATGGAGGAGAAGTTAGCCAAAAATAAGCATGGGCTTCTTTTGGATAACAAAGAAATCTCAAAGAATACTTGTGGAGGTGGTTATGGCCCTTGTCCTCCTGACCTAGAGCCTTAGTTCCCTCGAGTGTTTCCTCCTCCACCAGATCCACTAGATCCACCAAGTCCTATTCCACCTGGCCCACCAGATCCTCCAGATCTGTTAGGTCCATGAAGTCCTCCAACTCCTACTCCACTAAATCCACCTCTTGTAGCTGGTAAATGGCTTGAAGTGGTTGCGCCTAGTGTTCCCAACATTCCACTGAACTGCATGCTGATGGTTTTTGATATTGTCCCACTACTAGTTATGTGTCCCACACCACTTCCAGATGCGATACCCAAACCTTGCGTATTTACACCTTGTCCAAAAATCCCCCCAAATACCAGAATGGTTTGCTCAGCCATGGATGTTCCGAATGATAAATTATATCTCTTGGGCATAGATCGGTTACTCCCCTCGATACCAACTGGGTTAGCAATATGTGTCCCTTGATCTAGAAAAACAAACACCATGTGGGTTCAGATGCGCACCGATAGATATCCTTTCTCCATACAATGAAATCTCATCAGAAGATGAAGGGGTTTCTCTCCCACACTTTCCAAGATGGGGTAGCACAGACTTCTCAGGTTCCATGTCTTCTGGATGAACCTCATCTCCTTCCCATAACATATGCCTCCATAGATCCATCACACTTGCAACATCACGTTGTCTAGTCATCTCCCTTTCGCAAGCTTCACTATACTTGAGTCGTGTCTCCTCCCTTTCTTTTTTAGCTGTAATGTACGCCATCTTCCTCCACCCTAGCTTCCTCCCCCAGTGCTCATAGAAGCTTAGCCGGCCATTCGAAATGCCTCTAAACTTAGGGTAATGACCAAGATCTTCATAGCCGAAGGAAGAAGACGTAAAAATGATCCTCTCAGCTCCCTTAGAAACTTGAACTTAGCAATTTTTAGGTAAGATTATGTAGAAATGGCATATTCTATATTATAACCGGTCAACACTCCTTTCCACCAATGATCAAAAACATGCGTCCAAGTCAGATATGCATCCTACAACCTTTGATAGTCATCTTGGGTTCATATGTGCAATCTATAGTACCATCTCGATTTGGATGTATATGCTGAAATCCATTCATATAGTTCTACAGGAAAACAATAGAATAATGTCTCATATAACTCATGATACATATGTTCTTCTACCCATTTGTGTGTATCAAACTTAGGTCTGGTACTAAATATTTGAGAAAAATCATCCTCCGTGCTCTTGAACCATTCTTCAACACTTTCTAAGGTTAGACATTCTGTCATCACATATCACAGGGACTAAGATGTATGCCATTTATTACAAAAACTTCAAAAAGAGGTATCAGAAATGGAACCAAAATGTAGTCATTTTTATGCCCTTAGAACAAAATTCAAATCCCATACCTATTATAATATCACTCAGTGGGCATTGGGTGCTCACCTGAGGCACACGCGGGTATCGAGCCCCTCCTTTATGTGAGTTATGTAATAATACATTATCTCTGAGAGATACTTAAGTGAAAAAGAATCGAAAAAAACCATGCATTCATTATGAGAGCTTAGGATGAGTTTTTATACCAATGCATTCATTTAGAAGACAAAAGGGAATCATTAAGCAGGGTACATATTTGGTCCATAACATCAAGAAAATGTACTAGGTTTGATTCCTAAGAAAAACATATATATATTTTAGAACAAGACCTTATATTCATGTTAACATGTTCAATAACCACATTACATTCACATAAGGCCATAACAGACCCATATAATTATGTAGAGCAAGGTCATGCATCAGAAACTAAACTACATCCTTCAAATTACAAGGATAAACATAAACCCATCCCTCTAAATATGTCATCACTCCTATATTTCCTCTAATCCCAACCCAGAGAATCCTCCATAATATTTCTGTAGAGCTTTGCCTCTCTTCCACCACACTTTTCCACACCTTCTACTACCCGAGAATCTCTATATATAGCTTTTTGTCTTCACTACCATGCCTTTTGAGGTAACAGATCGGTTTCCAAGTGTCCATGTGGTCCTCTAATGGTAAATGCTTCCTTTTATCTGAGCTCTCCATTATTTTCAATGATGTCTTTCTAGAATCTTCCATTGCATGCATGAAATATTCCTTCCTTGACCATCAAGCCATTAGGCTGGAACCTTATCCACTCCGCATGCTAGATGGGTCACACTTTTCTCATGTGCTTCCTGGAACACCAAATATGGCTAAGTCCCAAAACCCATCTTGTCTTATGCATGTGTGTTGTGTGTTCTGCTAAACCCTATTAGAACCATTCCCTACACACCTTCAACATGCGCACCCTTCTTCAAATAGTCCCCATGTGCCCACATATCTTCTTGTACTTAGCCAATATTATGAGGCCAAACAATGACTTAAACCTTGTCTCGTCCTTGAGGAAACAACTAGTGAAGAACCTTGTCCTTTTCTCTAAATAATACTATATAGGAATCAACCCCCAAAACTTAGACATCTAGCATAAGGAAACATTCACCCGCTCGAATCACCTGGCTGGAATTATGGGACACCATCTTGGGATGGTAAAGGCATAAACCCCCAGAAACTTAGATGTCTAGCGTAAGGAAGAGTTCCCTCACTTGACTAACCTGACCGGGTTTGTGAGACACCTCACTTCTTACGTTTCTTTATAGTGGGGCTTGGGGAGTGTACTTCATAATCTGTGGGGTTATATTCTTCTAAAAATTTTACGATAACTTAAGATGAATGTCAATTTTTGTACCCATTATTGTAGTTGTGTGTTTCCTTGGATCAATGGATGAATGTTCGAGGGTGGTGGGTTTTCTTGAATTTTACCCCATCTCTATTGAGAAATTTTGAACTCTTATTGCATTCTTATTATTTCTCTTCCCATCATAGTGTTACATTCTTACATTTCTGTGATTTTTTAGTCAGCGCCCTTTGCTTGGTTTGATATTTCTCTGTAAGATTCAAAATTTGGTTTCTCTATTCTCCATAATTATCTTTTCTTATTTCTAATGTCATATTCTGTAGATTTGACATTTATTTGTTGTTATAATTTTTCAAGCTCTACCTTCTCTTCTTGGGTCTCATTGGGCCACCTTATCATGTATGTATAGTATGTTGCAGCATTATTCAGCTCTATCTCTAGTTTACTTACCATGGATTACATTGCTTTCCTCTATTTTTGGTTTTGCAAAGTCTAGAGCTTTAGGATTTGTTGTTTGTATTCTTCTACTACTCCCTTGTGGATTTTCTTCTTCTCTACCTCCAAAGTAATTGTCTCTTCTTTCAAGATTTGTGTCACCACTTTCTCTGTGGCCACCTCTACTTAGATATTTAAAGTTGTAGTGATGTGTGTCTTGGTTGTTTGGATGGAAAATAGAATTTTCTATATTGTTTCTTCTAAGTCCACACACCACTACATCTAATCTTGTTTGGCACTTTGTTCTAACACCTAGCTACAAAATGTTTTCTGCATCGGAGATAGTTTATTCAAATGTACTTGGTATCCTTCTTTTGTTTGATCTATTACTCCTTATTACAGCTAGATAGATTGATCCTTTTTCCTTTTTTGTAGTGTTTGTTTGATTTTAGCCAAAGAGTATCTTGGTGCTTGTATTGGTACCATACTTTTATATGTATATGTAGATGGTGCGAATGGTACCATGTCATGTTCTTGTGCCTTATTTTCTTACTCTATCTTTTCTTTTTCCTTTTTATGTGTCTTTTCTTCTTCTTGTTTTTCTTTTTCCCTCTTTTTCTTTATCTTCTTTCACCTTATTTTCTTTTACTTCTTTCTCTTTTTTTTATTGTTCTTCCTTTACCTTTTTTTCTTCCTCTTCCTTCTCCTTCTTTTATTTCTTAGCTTTTTGTTCATTTTCCTTCCTTTCTTTTTCTTCCTTCTCCTCTTGTTCATTCTTTTGCTTCTCTCCTTATTTTTGTTCCCTCTCTACTTCCTTTTTATGTTTTTTCTATGCATCTTCCAAATCCTTTTTCTTTTCTTCCTCTTTAGCTAAATTTTTAGCTTTCTCAATTTCCTTATATTTCTCTCCTTTTTCTTCCTATTTCTGTTGTTTTATCTTCTTTTGTATAGCCTCTTCTACGGCTTCGTGTTGTTATTTTTCTATGTATTTCCTCTTCTTTTCCTCCACATTTTCCTTTGTATCTTCATATTTTTGAATTGTAGTCTTTTAGGCTACCACTTCTCTTTCTTTCCTTGCTTAAATAAGTAAGCCAATTAGTTCCTCTACTTCCTTTATGCGGTTTTGATTTGTAGTTGTCTTATTCTTCTTGTGCTTAAGCTTTGTGTGTTCTTGTTGAAGATATTTTAGGTGGCTTATTTCTTCTACTTCTACTTGTTATTAGATTTCCTTAACTAATTCAAGTGGAAGTAAGAGAATGATATCTCCTATTACTAACCAAAATTTTCCAAGTAACACTTTATGGCTTATGTTATAGCCATTTGTTCCCTTTCTGTATTGGCTTCATATTTTTGTGCTACTTAGGAAATGCCTCTAGGAGATAGACATTTCTTATAATACCCATAGGATGTCTTTTTAAAAGTCAATTCTATTCATGGATTTTCCTCCTCTAAAAATTGGGTCCCTACTTGTTCTTGTGACGGTGGGGGAGAGAGAGTTTTCTCCTCTTCTGATTCAATTTTTTTTCTCTCTTGAGAATCCTTTGTGTCTTCATCTTCTTCACTAACATGAGATACTTTTAGGTTCACTTTGGTTGCTAATGATTTTTGGCGTTTGGTGGCAGGTGCTAAAGAAATAGGGCCTTTTTTTCCTTTTGTATGTTTTAGTACCTCCTTTTCTTGATTCTATTTTGTCATATTGGATTGGGTATGTTTTCCTATACTCTTTAAATGTTTATTTAATGACTTGATCAAAATTTGGAAGTTTTGGTTTTCCAGGATCCACGTGGAGATTTCTAATTGCTTCAACTGAGGTATCTACTAACTCATTAGAATTATCATATGGAAATGGGGGTATATGTGCTATTGATTAACAAAAATAAGGTTAAATGGCTAAGTAGACTAAGGAAAGAATATATAGGGTTATTAATGTTAATCTAACTAGGAAGACTAAAATGCTGTATAAAATGAACTAGAGTAGTATGAAAATAATGCAAGTAAAATATTCTAAGTGAAATAAAACCCTAATTTGCAAGAGGAAAGAGAGAGAAATAGGTTAGTTGATATGAGTAGTGACTGTCACATGTTTTCACAAGATCTATGGAAATAAAATAAAAAAGTGTAGACGAACACTCAGGGACCTCTACGGGAGGTAGATTTGGCAGATTTGAGATGACTGGAGTGCACCTGGAAGTGTACTGGGGTGCCCCAGGGTTCCCTGGTCTACAATCTGGGTGCTATGAACACTGTAAATGCTCAAAACCTAGTAACTGGTATGGTCACAAATTTTTTCTGAATTCTTCTATGTTTGTCACACTAGATTCACCGAGTGAACTGTGTAATGACCTTTAATGCAAAGAGAAATATCAAAACCCTAGAAAAATAAAATATGTAAATGAATGGATTAGACTAACCTTAACCACAAAAATTGTGGTCTTATCATTGAGTGTTGCACTACATTTCAGACCCAGATGTAGTTCTAGTGTGAGTGTGCATGTCATGCCCTAAGTGCTCTCGTGTAAGTCACACTTTTTGAAGCAGTGAGAAATAATAGCTATAGAAAATGTAAATAGTATGTATGCATGGAATAGAATAGAATCCATTCCCCTATGTAGTGTGTGTGTATGATGCATATATCCTAAATGAATTCATGGCACTATGTGGATGCAAGTGATCCAATGGATGCAACTCTAGATGGAGTGATAGTAGTGATATGATATAAATACCTAGGAACCTCATTATGGTCTTTTAACTTTATATTTATAGGGCTCTCAAGTTTAATTTTATAATTAATCCCAACAAGGTCAACTGAGGAAAATATAAGGATGACCAACGGCTAGAAAGGAACCAAAAAGGAGTGAAAGAGGATTTGCATAGATCAAGGCACCTAGGGTGGGACCAGGTGCACCTTAGGTGCGCCAATATAGACTGGGTCACCTTGATTTAGGGATAGAATGTTGGGGATGTTAGGAAATGTGTTGATAAGTGTTGGAAAACACATGGGAAAGATGAAATAAAATATAAGAAAAAGATGGCCAAAAGGTGGGATTAATTAGTACTTTGTACACTTGAGAACCTTCTAAATAGTAGTATAAGACTGGGCCAAATTATGTGTAAAGTACATAATTTTGTGTCTAAATTTTGCCCCCACTTTATGTTGTTCAGTAGAAAATCTAGGTAACATAAAGTAGATAGAGATGTGTACCTGATATGCATAGTAGTGTGTAGAAGAAGACATGTCAATGGACTAGACTCAAGCGTGGAATGACAAAAATAAAAATGTGGAGGAGCATGGATTCTAAAGATGAAAAATGTGCATAAAAAGTGATGAGAGTTAAACCTAGAGTAGAATGCGTGTGTAGTTATTGTTTTGTAGTGTACATGCATGGTTAGTAAAGGAAAATTCCATGTAGCGGTGTGTTGTTGTTGTTACTGCTCATTGTTTTCATTGTTGTTGTTGCCCCCAATTTGACTACTTGTTTCTCATACGATGCAGACTTGCAACGAGAAAATGATTAAGTAGTCAAATATATATGTAAGCATGTAAAAACAGTTGTGAAAAATATACATGTGTAAATTCAAATGTAAAGTACGGTAGAAAAAGTGTAAATGGAGCATGTGCACCTGATATCCATGTTGAGAAAAATGGTGTAGAAGGATATCCTGTACTATCGTGAGTTTTTTGGGTGATTTCGCATCACCCTAGCTGAAGAAGTGTAGGGAGGAAATGCTATGTGTCCTCTAACTCTAACTGATTTGTTGAAATTTGTTGAAGAGATCTATGTACTGTCCTTTTTTTTTTGGGTGATCCGACGCCACTGGATAGGATAAGTGTAGAGAGGCACACCCATTGTAACCCCCAAGCCTGTAACCACTCCACAAAATTGTCCAAAGGACACCATGTCCTATTGAAGATCCGTTGTGTATGGATTTCGTAGACTGGTCTGAACTCACTCGTTATATGTAAACACACAATGCCAAGGGTGGAAAGTGCACTGTACTGAACCGGTGTAAAGACATTGTGTTAGTAGGAAAACCCTCAATGATGCCCCCCCTCTTTAGGGGTGCATGTAATGACGCCTGAAAGGAGAATGTAACCCCAAAAGAGGAACCAACCATTCACTCTGACCTGTAGAACTCTACCCTTGCAGGGGGAAAGGGAAGCATGTTTGGTAGATACCAAGGCACACACAAAAGGGGATAGCTATTCAATACAAGTGTCTAGTCTGAAAAGACATGTATGTAATAAGTGTAAAATATGCATAGACAATGTAGAAAACTACCATAAAAAAATAGTGTAAACATGCAAGAAGACGAGTAGAATGCACAAAGTGGGTTTCAAACATGGGACATCACTCACAATGTCACAAGACACATAAGGCCATCAAGGCCATAAATAATAGACAAGGGTTCACACAAGCAAATGAGCAATGCCCACATACAATAGCAAATAGATTAGACAAGTAGAAACAAACACAGTAGTCATGGTAAGCATGTAAACCTACAAAACAAGTGTTACACATGGAGACACATCGTTAGCATGTTAGAGCGATAACCGATATGCCGAAACGTGTAAGAACAAGTAATATAAGATGCTAAGTATACAATGGAACAATAACACCTAGTATACGATCAAATGTGGATGCCTCCCAGTGACTAGTATAGGAAGGGTAGAAGGCAAGCATCCATGTTGCGTGTAGAGTCCTGTATCTACAATCACACTAAACAAATTCAGGTGAACGTGCACACTGTGTGTATGATAATTACATATAAGAAAGAAATCAAATATGTGTAGTAAAGTGAGCATGGAAAACACTTGAACGTAAGAATAAATGCTACCAAGAAAATGCAATATATTGTGGACGAATGGGATGGAATGCAAGATGGAATAATAGGAGAAACATGCCCCCCGAGTGGATGGAAGTATATGCATAATGAAGTTTATCTTTTTCCCCCTCAGCATTCAAGAATGAACCGTAAACGATAGTACGTCATCGGGAAATTGTTTGAGGAGTGTAAGTTGTATCTAGCGCGACTGTGATGAATGTGTATATGTAATGGGGATGAAATGTGACATGTGAAAAAGATGCACATGAACCCTTTAGCCGTAAGCATATATCATGATTTAGTTGAATAGAGGAGTGATGATATAGCCCTCAGAATATATCATTATAGAATGAGTGAAAGGTGAATGAGATGATATGGAAAGATGTGCGTGGACCCTATAACCTAAGCATATACCACGACATGTTAAATGGATGAGTGATGATTTATCCCTAAACGTATATCACTATGGGAGTGATTGTATAGGGAATGGGATCACATGGAAAGATAGTGCATGGACCCTATAGCCTAAGCATATACCACGACATGTTGAATGGTGTGAGTGATAATTTAGCCATAAGCTTTATATCACTATAACATGATTGTAAAAGGATGAGACAGATGAAAATGATGAATTTAGACCATAAAGTTTATGTCAGTATGACCATGACATGTTGAATGGATGAGTGGTTATGTATATCTATGCGTGTATCCACTATGAAGATGAAGGTGTAAAAATGAGGGTGGTGATTCATAGCCTGATTGCCGAGTGTATACCACAACAATGGACCTTACATGCGACGGGGTGACTCATTTACCACTTCAAGCATGTAGTGACATACACCGAATGCGGGAAAGGTTTGATAGGAGGCATGTCTTATCATGGTGAACGTAAGGTACATTCTGATTAGCTAAATCACCACCCTCATGGTATCATTTTCTAGTGGTATACACCTTAGCTTATATCACCTTAGAGTGCGTGATAGGGTGGTAAGTGCAACGCGTAGAAGACAAAATTGTAGAAACTACCAAGGGATGAATATGGGATGTAAATGCATGGTGTGGGAAATGCAATATAGGATGTGTAGTGTGTGTAAGGTGTGAAATGAAATAATAGGTGTATATAAAAATGGAATAAGTAATGAGGATAGGTAGAACTAGACCCATGTGTAATGACATCTAGTGTAGCGTGTAGGATATGTATGATGAACAATGTAATGTAGTATATGTAGAGTGTGTAGAATAGGCCATATGTAAGATTCAGATCTAAGCGTATAGATAGAATATGTAGTGATGAGAGGTAAAGCTAGACCCATGAATAATGTGACCTAGCGTAAATATAGAATGTATGGATGAAATATAAAATGAGACTCATATATAATGATGACTAGTGTAGCATGTATGTGATAGATGATGAATAATAGATGATATATGATGTAGGCTATGTACAGAAATGATGATAGAATGTAAATGTGGATAACCTATTGTGCAATGTGTAGGGTTTAGTGTAATGGTAATCCCTCAAATAGTTGAGTGTGAACCGAAGCATAAGAGTGTGTCATCGGGGTAATGGGGGTGGTAGAATGTATAAGAATCATAGGTATATATTGTAAGACGATAGAATGTATATAGAGTAAGATGAGAGAAGTACTATGCAACCTAGAGAAGGAAGGGGGGTATGTATGTCACATAATATGTCCCCCGGAAGTCAGCATGTGTGGAAAATGGCTATGTGAACTTGTCAAGGAGATCATCATCCTCTGGGTCAAATTCAAATGGATCAAGAATTGGTGACCTGGTATGATGATAGTGGGAGGTTGATCCTGTAAAGAGCTAGTGAGAGGCGTAGATGATACATGCCCATAGCGCATTCTTCTATCAGTGAATGGGGGATGTGTGAAACCATGTGTCGTACCATCAAGTGTAATTAGGTGAATGGCCAAGGAAGGAACTATTGCAAATGAAAACATGACCAAAAGGCATGGGGAAGTGAAATATTAGTGAGACTAGGGTCTAAGAGTACCTCTGATGTAAGTAATCCAAGATTCCCCTAATGCGTAAGTAGAGAAGCACAAGGAGGTATGCATGGGAGATAAGACTAAAAGATCAAATATATGCAAGCCATAAGTTGCAGTGATGAGTAAAAAAACCATAATATAGATGAGAAGCATGAGTAGAAGATTGAAGGTCCATCAAAAGTGAAGCTAAGAAAAGCTAAACCAGCAGGAGAACAGATGGTTTTATCACATGTGGGGTTGAATGAAACATGGTCCCAAAAAGAATTATGAATGAAAATTGTACGTGTAAAAGGTGTGTGAGGTAATGGTGAAGACGAAGAAGGAAAGGCATCGTGTACGGATGGAATAGGTGGCTGATGTGGAACAATAGCGGTAGTAGGGGATAGTGTGGAAGGGATAACATCGAGTAGACAAATAGCACCCTAAAGTGGTGGTAAATGAGGCTGGTCATCCATAGGTTGAGTTTCATTTGTAGTATCAATGTACGAGGAGTAAGCAATGCTTGTATGAGGGTCATGAACACAGTATTGGAATGGATCACGATTTTGGAAGACAATGTACTCAATACGCGTCATGTAATAATTTGATGCAAAACAATGGATGGTAGAATCAAAAGCTTTGCATGGCATGAAGTCATGGTCTCCCTAACAAGAAATTATATGAGATAATGAAAATCAATGACAGAAGAAAAAGGTAGGGAGAGTTTTAGGACCTACAGTTAAAGGCAAGGTAACATGGTCTAGACATGGAAAAACATAACCATCATAAGCACAGAGTGAAATGGAAGAAGGGTTGATGTCACAAGCAGATAAACCTAAGGCTTGGAGAAAGGAAATAGGGCACAAGATTAAGCTCAGAGAAATTATCGATAAGAGTACGCTTGATAGCAACATTATAGATGTGAGACATGATGTAAAGTGGTAGGTCATTGTCAAAGGGGTGAATATCAGTGGGAGGATTGCCCCGAAATATGATATGTTGAGAAAAGGCCTCGGACAAATGTGTCATACAGGGAATCTGGATGCATGTCAATAGAAACATTAATAGTAGTAAAGAGGGTTTGAACACGGTGAAGCAAGTCAGGATGAGTAAGAAAATATTCAGTAATAGAGATATTCATTGATGGTGGAATGAAAATAGTCCCCGAAAAGGTGGAAAAAAGATATGTCGACTTCACCAAAATGATTAACAAAAATATGGGGCCTAGGTAGAATAAGGAAAGAATACCTAGGGTTATTAATGTTAATCTAATTAGGAGGACTAAAATGATGTATAAAATGAACTAGAGTAGTATGAAATGAATGCAAGTAAACTAATCTAAGTGAAATAAAACTCTGAAGTGAAAGAGGAAAGAGAAGAATAGCTTAGCTGATATCATAAGTATGCCGTGAGTTTTCGTATGTTTGGAAATAAAATTAGAAATTTCATACAAACACTCATAGACCCTGCGAAAGGAAGATCTGGCAGATCTGAGATGACTACGGTGCTTGGAAGTGTACTGGGGTGCCCTAGTCTAAAATCTAGGTAGTGTGAACAATGAAAATGCTAAAAAACTGCAACTAGTATGGTCATAAGTTGGTTATGAATGCTTTTAATTTTTCACACTAGATTCATCGAGTGAATTGTGTAATGACCTGTAATGCAAAAAGAAGTATCAAAACCATAGAAAAATAAAATATGGAAATGAATGGGTCAAACTGACCTCGGCCACCAAAATTCTAGTCTTATCACTGATTTTTTCACTACACTTCGAACCAAGATGTAGTTCTGGTGTGTGTGTGTGCATGTCGTGCCCTAGCTGCTCTCATGTCAATTGCACTTTGTGAAGTATCAAGCAATAATAGATATAGAAAATGTAAATAGTATGTGTGCATGGAATAGAATAGAATAGAATCCCCCCTATGTATCGTGTTTGTGATGCAGATCTCCTAGCTTGAATGCATGGAACTATGTGGATGCAATTGATGTAATTGATGCAAATGTAGATGGAGTGATAGAATTGATATGATGTAAAGACCTAGGACCCTCATTATGGTCTTATAACTTTATATTTATAGGGATCTCAAGCTTAATTTTGTAATTAATCTCGACAAGGTTGACCGAGGAAAAGATAAAGATGACCAACATCTAGAAAGGACCCAAAAAGGAGCAAAAGAGGATTTGCATCGATCAGGGAACCCAGGGTGGGACTAGGGAACCTCAGGGCACCCCAGTACAACCTAGGACGCCCCGATTTAGGTCTAGAATGTCAATAATATTAGGAAATGGGTTGATAAGTGTTGGAAAACATGTGGGAAAGATGAAATAAAATATTAAATAAAAGATGGCCAAAATGTAGGATTAATTAGTACTTTGTACACTTGAGAACCTTCTAAATAGTAGTATAAGACCGAGCCAAATTATGTGTAAAGTGCATAATTTTTTGTCTTTATCTATGTGTATAACTATAGGTCGAACGAAGGTATAATCCATATCAGAAATAAATTATATCTCCTATTCATATTTTTCCATGATTTGTTTTGAAACTCGTGACCTATTCCCAATTATCTACCTTATTCTATTTAACTATCCCAATAAAGAGGTAATTTGGGTGATTTCATTTAAACTATTCACATGTTCCTATATTTTCTTGGCCATGAGTATATTAGACCACCATTCTACTAATTATGATTTTTGAGGTAGAGTTTTCATGAAATACATGGCTAGGCATATTAATATTGATCCATAACAAAAAGTATGCTTTCCTTCTTTTATTTTCTTAGTGTTTTCATGAAATTAAGAGGCCAATAATTTATCTAGGTTATACTCTGAATGTGAGTTCACCATATCTAGGGCTATCTGTGTGCTAAGCCCATGAGCTCCATCTTCTCAATTAGTATTATAAATATTTAAGAATTTGGATTTAGTGGCATACCTTAATGCATGATTTGTAATGTCTGCAATGCATACCATGTGCTTTGTCTTTGTCACTCCCATCACTCGTGTTGTATATTTCATTGTCATATTCTTCTTTTTAAGTGTTGATAATCCTTATACCCATAATCATGTAACCCTGGTCATGACCTCTATGTCCATAGGGTACGATTGATCCAAATACAACATCTGGTTATGTAGTCGGCTTAGAAGAACTCTAATTGCATGATCTTCACTCAAAAAATATGGAATTTGACTCCATGCATTGAGATTCAATTCATTGATCACTTTGGTAGTCTTCTTTTATACTAGTTCCTTTGTATTGGGGTCTTCTTCCAAGAGTAACACTCTGTCTACTTCAAGTCGCGCATGATCGTATTCGGCTATTTGAGAGTGAATGTATTTATTCAAATCTCACATATGGGAAACTTTGAATGGGATATGTGAGAAAGCTCCCTCTAGATCATTCTTGTTTGATTTTAGTGACCACTTGTGAAAAACTATTTTTGGGAGCTCTTCTTATGCAACCTCAATTGGATTATCCATGCTTTCTTCTTAATTTTCCCTAGTTTTCCCTAGCTCTCTTCTTTTTGCTTCGCTGGTGAATCCTTCTTTATTTTCTTTAGATTTTTGTGCATTATTTTGTTGCAAGTCGCTGCCTTTTATAACCTTCCTTCTTGTACCTACCACATTTATTACATTTTTGGTGGGATAAATTTTTGACTCTACGATGGCTTTCATTCTTTATTCCATATATTTTCCTTTGTTCTGCGTATTTTCCTTGTTTTATGTTTATCTTCATCTCATGGCTATCCAATATCCCATTCATTCATTCCACATTTTTTCTTCATTCTTCATTCTAGGGTTTTCCTTATACCACATCTTTTTTTTTTTTGTGTTATTGCACGGGTCTCCTTCCTCCATGGTTCTTCTTTTCTTTTTCTTTTTATTTATTGCATGGGTATGCTCCCTCCATGGCTCTTCCTTATTTTTATTTTTCTTCTTTCTTATATTTATTAGAGTAAGGACAGGCTTGTGGGTTTTCATCCTATCCCTCATCCTATCTACCGGATTTCTAGATTTTATTGCTATTTTTATTTTTATTATCTTTTTTTTCCTTTTTTAAGTATTATATCTTTCTAGTCTTTCTCCATTCACATACCCTAGGAATTGCTTGAGTTGGAGGGTTTGAAGTTTTGTTGCACCTGAAGGTAATATGTCTTTACTAATGTAAGGTCCTAGCCATCTCACCTTTAACTTTCTTGGGAGTTTCCATTTACTATCATATAGCAACACTTGATCTCCAATGTCAAATTCTTTTCTTTTGATGTGGCGGTCATGTCAAGATTTTTGTCATTCTTTTTTATTGGGTTTGGTTGTATGCTGCTAGGAACCTTTTCTCATCCAATTTTTCTAGTTTAATCAATCACTCATGTAGTGAAGAATATTCATTCATCCTAAATGTGACCACCACTCTTAAAATTGGTAGTACAAATTCTATGGGGACCGTGGATTCAATTCCATAGACCAATTTGAAAGGAGAGTATTTTATTAGCCTTTTATATGTGGTGTGGTAAGCCCATAAGGCTGTAGGTATATTCAAATCACAATCCTCTTGTTATAAAGAACACACACACACACACACACACACACACACACACACACACACACACACACACACACACACACACACACACACATATAAACACCTTCTCGAATACCTTGTTTAATTATTTGACTATCCCATTTTCTTTTAGATGGTAAGGCATACTTCTATTATGGTTAATCATGAAGTTTCTTAACAATTATTTGATAGTAGCATTTCAAATATGTTTCCCTTGATCACTTGTAATACTCAAAGGGAATTCAAACCACATAATGATATTTTTGTAGATGAATCTACAAATAATTTTAGTAGTAAAATCATTAGTTGGGATAGCTTCTGCACATTGTGTTAGATACTTTGTCTATGTAATTATGAATCTTGTTTGAGAGTGTTTTGTAGGTGGTTTAATTAGTCCAATAAAGTCTATATCCCAATTTTTAAATGGGGCTAAAGCCAAGACTAAATTTAACGGAATTTAATCATGGGCATTAGGTTTTCCCACCTACTGAAAATATCACAAGCCCTCACGTGTTTGTGTGCATCTTTAAATAGTGTAGGCCACCACAAGCTGACCATCATCACTTCTCTGGTTGTCTTATCTCCTCCTTCATGACCTCCAGCTATATCTTCATGAGATTCTATCAATATATTCTTTCTATCATGTTCCAAGGCCACCCTTCTGATGAAATCATCTTGCCCTTTTTATATAATTATCCCTGAATCAATGTAAAGGGAAAGGCCTGAATTAACAAGTTCCTCTTATGTTGCTCTGTGTACTCCTCAGGGAATTCTCCTGCGTGCAATAACTGTGTTATCTCGCCCAATTCCTTTGGAATGGATTATATTATAAATAGGTGTGCACCAGGGAATTCATCATCAATTGGTCCCTCATCTTCTCCATTTTCTATTCTTGATAGGTAATCTGACCCATTGTTCAATTTTCCTGGTTTGACTATAATTGTGAAATCAAATTCTTATAACAATATTAGCCAGGGGCATATCCTTCCTTGTAATACTGGTTTGTTCAACAAATATTTCAATGGCTCGTGGTCTATATACAATACAAATGAAGTAGCTAATAAATATTTTCTATATTTTTGAAAGGAATAGACCATGCTCAATTTTTCTCTCTCCATAGTTGAGTAGTTCCTTTTAGCTTTGGATAATTTTCTACTTTCAAATTCCACTAGATGATCCATTTTTTCTCTAGGTTGTGTCAATACTAATCTAATGCCAATACCAAGTGCGTCTTCATGGATGTGGAATGGAATTTTCTAGTTTGGAAATAATAGGATCGGTGCATGTAATATCTTATCCTTCAAATTTTCAAAAGCATTCATGCATTGTGTAGTCCATTGTATTTTCTTTTTTGTTGTTTTCTTTAATAGCTCCTCCAGTTGTGCAAGTGTCTTTGCGTAATGACTTATGGATATTTTGTGATATCTAGTATATCCAAGAATTGTTCAAACATATTTATGTGTTTTAGGCGGAGGTAAATTAACAACCACAAACATTTTATTTAGGATCATCATTGAATCCTCCTACCTCACTCAGTCTTCTCATACATATCGGTGAGAATTTCAGACCTCTTTCAACTCATTTTACAAGCATGATCATATTTGGAATGCTAACATATTTTCTTCACCTTATTTATAGTGCCTCATACTTTATTTTCAGTGTGATTTTCATCTGCAACTTGCATAAAATAAAAGAGATTCAACAATTTCTTCTATACCTACTTAGACTACCGTGTTTTAGCAGAAAATGGTCTTGATTTAGACAGGTCAAGCTAGAAAAATTACTCTTTTCACTTCAATGTGTCTCTATAAAGAAAAAAATTGTTGAATACACCAATTAATGTCATTATAACCAATTACTAGATTGAAAACAAGAGCTTAGATTTCAAGTTCCTTCTCAATTTCACTAAACTGTCTTTTTAAGCTCTCAAGAACAATACTCATGGAGATTTCACGACTGGGTTAACCTATGCATACCAAAAACAAGGTGAGGACACCTTTAAGTACCCATTTTTCCTTTCATGGTGTGCCTCAATTTTTTAGTTTCAATTCTTGGCCTAAATCACCTTTTCACCTCTTCAATTTTCTCACTAGAATCTTGTTCAACTAGCCATGCTTTCACAATTGTCTGAGCATATATTTTGTCTTAGGTGTTTACTCAATAACTTAAAGACATATTCTAATACCCATTTGGGTCCTCATTCTATGTAAAATACTTCACCATGGCTTCCTTTGGTAATAATGCTTCAATTATACAGTCCCAAGCTTCAAATTAGGTTTTTTAGGGTAAGCTATAGGATTTTAAGGTGATCGTCAAATATTGTGGATGATTGAAAGCTTGTCAACACAAAATTATTATTTATTCTTGTTTATGGTATTATAGGTATGGTTTCTTGAGATCCATATCCATTGAATTTGAGTTTAAGTCTACAAAACTCATTTTTCACACCAAACCCTAAGAGGGTTTTACTCAGATCATGAGAAGAGACTAATCTTCAAAAAAAAAATCATATTGTCTTTTAACACCTCTGATCACCTTTGTTTCCACTGTGTCTTCATGTATAATTCCTTAGATTTGACAATAGGCACCATATTCTTCTAATGCATGTATTAGAGTCACTAACTGCATTGTTTTGATTTACTATAACAAGGTTTCACCAACTTTGAGAGGTTTTAGGTAAATGAATCTAGAAAATTAGCATATGACATTCTAGATCACTCTCCTTCTCATAGTAACCATGATCCTTATTGAGTGTTTGGACTACCACTATCACCTTCTAGTCTTGAGTTTACACATTTCATAATCTCAATTACCTTCTTAGGCTCTTAAGTATTCTGATATGCAATTTATCTATCAAGATCCTTAGGTAAATCATTCTAAACTTTCTCAAATATTCTCTTCACTATTAAAACCCTTAAGAATTCCTTAAGAATTTTCTTAGTTCTGGTCTTCATGTAAGCTTGTCAATTATGCATAGTCATTGTCTGATTTCTTCAAATTTTAGTCCTAAATATTGGTCTACAAGATCTGTACACTAAGGATCAAATAGAATACATAAAAATTATATTACCATTGTGTTTTCTTAAAATTTTAGGGACCTTGCTTCAATCAGTTGTATCAGTCTTGTTGTCTTGGAACATATCAACCAGTGAGGACTGGGTGGGGCTTAATTTGTGCCTTTCTTTACCAAAGAAAGTGATTCCTTTTGAGCTCATCTTCTCTGCAACTTTGGAATTTACTCCATCACATATTTTTTCAAATATAACCTTATTTCTACTTGACTCAGCCTCTTTACATCATGATTATAACACATTTGAATCTCACTTACAACCTTGATACTTGTTTGACCTTCCCATTATTTTGAATTAGTTTAGTTGGGCATACTCAGTCTCAAAGCATAAATTATTCATTATTGACTAAAATGAGACTATGAATGGAAAATACTATGCCTTCAGATGACTGATTCATTTTTCACAGAATTCAAAGGATTCAAACCTCATTGAATGACTTCATGTATTTGTATTTAAGCTTCTCCTCCAGCCTTATCACTTGTTTGACCTTTCTTACACATAGAGCTTGAAGAATTCATTCTTGATGATCTCATTATTACACAAAATTTAATGACTATGGGGAACTTTAGTGTCTTTATGAACTAGTTATCCTTTGGTTCTTCATCACAGAGCTCTAATGACTACCTACTTCTTGAATTTGAGCTTCAAGTTCTTTTTCTTGATTGGTCGTGCATTCAGCTTTTGTGGAGAATTTGACAAGTTTTTGCGCATTTAACCTTATTCTCATATATGTCTAATGGTATGTAATTTGAAACTAACTTCAGTTAACCAGACAATGGATACTTGAAAACATTAACACACTTGAAAACCTTGACATAGTTATGGACTCAAGACCTCTAAGCACCATTAAAAGATTGAATATACATAAGAACTTCATGGAAGACTATATGGGAATACCTTATGCTTCTTCATGACATTTGAAGTATTGAAACTCTTGAAAAAGGATAGATGACCTCACTGAGTGCAGGCTTGACAATTTTTATAGTGTCATGAACATTTATCTAATATCTTCCGTTCTTTTAAAAACTACTCACACCTTTAGTACAATTTCTTGAGAACCTTTATACAAACTATGAGATATGAATCCTTGGCAACATCAGCTAGATATGACAAAGCATACCTAAGGATAAAGAACATACTCTTTCCTTTGCTTGGTCAATCAAGTAGGAATTCCAAACCATAAATGCAAAATTTATCAAGTTATATAATAGAGCATGGATAGTTATGACCTACGAGAACCTTAAACATATAAACTTGCATTTAGACATTAAAAAAGAGCTTTAACTAACATACCTTTTGGATCTTTTCCTATTGTATACATCTTAAAAGCTTGGGTCATCACCTACTGAAGATGAATCTACCTCAAGAACACACCAATACTTCTTCCAAGTAGTATATGTCTTCTGGAATCCTAAAGAAGGCACACCATGCCTATAGACACCAGCATTGGGTCACACTCCCCTTGGTCCCCTTTCAAAAAGCCAACTTAAACACATTCACCTAACCATGACCATTATACCCCACATTAATATTAATTTAATAATTTACAATTAAATTAATACTCATCCTCACTTAATTCATTATTTAATTACCTTAATTAAAACCAATTTCCACCTCACCCCACCACCTCACCTAGAAACCCCACCATATACATATTGTAGTGCCTACTTCCCTTTGACACCTTTTGATACCTATGTTGATACAGTTGATCACATTATGGACATTTTTATGTTTTGATTTAGTATGTTTCTAGACATTTGATCGTGGTTTATTGTTGATCTTGATTTGGATATGATACATGATGGTTATTAGAGACACTCATATGTGGGTGATGATATACTATATGATATGGATGTTTTATGGATGTTGTTCGGACATGTGATTTTGGGTATTATATGATGATAACATAGTTGTTGATATAAAATGTATGTAATAATGTTAAATTGCCTTGATGTTGTTGTGATTCACATATTTAGATGATTTTGTGATTATATTTATGTCATGTTGGATGTTCTGATATGGCCACGAGGCTGAAGGAGGTATTTTTGTTTTACAAGTTAAATATCACAAAAAACATTGGGGGATCGGAGACCAACCATAATGGAATTCTAGGTGAATTCGAGAAGGTCACCATGGCAACTGGTTTTATTGTGTTGTGTGTTGTTTTGTTAGGGATTCCCATGGGGGGGGGATCACCTTTATATGTGACCATGGGTTTGTGTATTTTATTAATGTGTTTCCTTTTTATTATTGATGTATGTATTTCATTAGTGTTGTGTCCATTTTATTTTAATTAATTAAATCGAGGTAGATTAATGTGAGAAATCATATGATTAAAATTTAAATAAATTAAATTTGGGTTATGGGGAAGTAATAATGGAAGTTGTTGGCTCTTTTTATTTAATATGTAAGGGATGTGTAAGTTTTTGTAAGAATTGTGTAAGTCAGATTTTGGAGTATGAAACACTCCACCTCCATGAAAATTCGAATTTGTCCTTGGGGGGTTGTTTTTGGAGGCTTGTGGGAGACGTAAAACTTGTCCCATACCTCTAAATTTAATTTACCAACCATACTTATGGTTGGAGAGGTGATTTTAGACTTTTATAATGTATTTTATTAATCATGTTGCAAGTTTTGATCGCATTCTCTTACATTTTTTTTTAATTTTACAATCCTTTGGGGTATGGGCTTTTTAGAGTGTGCATGTAACTTGTCATATTTTCACCCACCTCTTTATTGTGCTTGGGAGAATTATTTTTTTTATTTTTTGTTTGAATTTGAGGATGTGTGATGTGGCATCCTACATGGATCCACATCATCCTCTTCTCTTCCCTCTTCTATATAATTCAAACTCTTTTCTTGTTTTGTGTTGTTGAATCATTTTGCAAACTTCATTTGGGGAGCATTTTTTCTTTTGTTTGAGCTCTTGCTTTTGGAAGGTGTTTGGAGAAACTTGCATGCTTGGAGATTGCTTTTTTGGGACTGTGTTTTAGACATTAAAGCTTGCTATTTGGAAACAAAAACTACCATGGAGAGGTAGGAGTTTAACTCTTATTTTTATGTTGTTATTTTCTTGTTGTGATGTGTGAATGGTGAATGTTTTATGTAATTGTTGGCTGGTTGGGTAGACTACCAAAGGGATGGTGTAGGAGAAGGCTATGTGGAATCCTTGTGGGGGGGCATAAGGGAATGCCATTTGGCATCATAATTTTGTGGAGGGAGTTTTGGTTTGGAATCCACCATGGAAAATAAATAGCTTGCATTTCTTACTTTGTGGGGGGCATAAGGAAATATGTGGGGGGCATAAGGAGGGATTGTGGGGGCCATAAGGAAATGTGTGGTGAATTTTATTGGTGGTTTATAACAGGTGGATGCCCAATTCCCATTGGGAGGCATAAGTAGCTTCCCCCATAGTCCTTGCTCCTTTGGCTTGCATGATCAAGCTTGAGTTCTGTTTGAATGGTTTTCAAATGCAGTTGTAAACTGTTGTTTTTTTTTTGGACTGTGTTTAATATTGAATTATGCATGTTGAAAGAATGTTGTGTGTTTAGTGGAATCTAGTTGTTGTCATGGGTTGAATCACAGCTGTTATTGTATTGTGGTTGGGGCTTGGGGGGCCAATGATGAAGGATGGCTTCTCCTTTCATTGGATTTCTTGGTTGGGTGGAGAGCATTGTATTTCCCCCTCTTTTGTTGTGATCAAATTGGAAAAAAATGGAAGCTTGCATGTTGCTATTCTGGAGCAAAGGAAAATGTAGTTTTTACAGTCCTTGTGAAACAAATTCAATTGTAATCCTTTCCCACTTAATGTGGATGAAACTGTAATGTCTTCTTGTGAAGAAAATATGTTCTAATTGATTATGGAAGTATATATATTTGAATTGTGAAGGATGGTTATATTTTGTTCTATTATTGGAAAGAAATAAATAGAATTCTGTTATTGCATTCAACATGGAGAGATGTAAAGTTTTATAATTAAAGTCAATAAAGAGTTGAAGGATCTTTTCTCATATGCATTGTTGGATTAAATTCAATGTTTCATTGTATGGCAAAAGAGTTAATTAAATCTCTGATTGAAAGAAAGAAACATATGTAAGGAAAATATAGTAAATTACCTCTTTGGAAATATATAAAATTGAAATTGGAGTTACATTTTGGGTTTAGAATAGTTTGATTTAAGTCATTTAAATGTAATGGATTATTTTAGAAATGAAATTCCACACTTAAATGATAAAATTTATATACAGATTTAAAAGAAATAGATCTCTATTGTAAAAATTAATACTGGCAAATAAATTCAATCAAATTGTATAGTTTGGACCTGCACATAATAATCAACTTGAAAATGATATGATTTAGCATGTTAAGACATCAATGAACTCAAATTGACAAAGAAAACTTAAGAAAACAATTTAAATATTGCAAAATCGAATCCAATCCCCTTTCACAGGTGTTTTCTGTCAATTGTAGGAAAAACATGAATTGAAAATAAAACCATCAAATCTACCTTCCTAAAACACTTTAAATCCTTCCTAGAGTAATCCTCCATATTTTTTTGGCATGTTGAGTGAGGAAGAAGATCAAATTGAATCAAATTTATAAGTTGGAAATTACCAGTTTGCTATTTCAAATCCTGCAATTGTTTTCACAAAATTGACCCTTTAAACTTTATCAAAAAGTAAAATTTTTGTGCAAAGAGGGCATTGAGATATTTCTAAAAAGTCCATGTTTACTAAAACATGAGCTTTCTAGCTCAAGTTATGTCCCTCTGAAGTTTTCCTACCTTGGGGGGAAAATTTGAGAAAATTTTCTCTGGCAGGCCCGTGGCCCGAAAATTTCCCGTTGAAATATCCTTGAATTTTTTTTTGAATAATTTGCTTGGGAAATTTTTTGAAATTTTCTCCACCATCCCACAGCCAATCAGAGGCTACCACATGTTCTCATGGGGTAGCGGTAGAAGCATGACATTATTTGTCTTCGAGGTTTTCAAAAAAATTTGGGAATTTTTTTTATCTTTCTCCCCGTTGGCCCGCGGCCAATCATAGGATGCCATGTGGTAGCATGGGGGTGATAGTGGAGGGGGCAGAACCCTCGTGCCCTTTTTTTTTTTGAATTTTTTTTTTGGAAATTTTTTTCTTTATTCCCTGTGATCCCGTACCCCGCCCTCACCTTGGTGTTGTTCCCCGTGGACACACGGACCCATGCGTGCCTTCTTCCCTCTATCTCCCCCATGGCGAAACTTCCCCAAAATTTCCCACCACCACTCCCTTCCCTCTTTTCTCTCCATGTTGTTGGGTGAGCACCACATGTCCTTGGCAGAACCGTGGGTACCAAGTGGATTCTCCCCACCCTTTGGCGAAATTCGCAAAGTCTCCCCGTCGCTCCGTCATCTTTCTTCCTTTCTCTCAGCGATGACTCAGAGGCCACCATATGTCCCTGGAGGACCCATAGAGGTGTGGGAGAGATTTTGGCTTTGCACCCGCATGGGGAAAAATTGCTAACACTGCCCCACGACCCGTTGACCCGAAAAATGGGTTTTCTTCCCCGCTCGACACGTGTCCCCTTGGGGGAAAATTTGACCCCTAAAGTCCTTCTATCCATATTTGGTGTTATACAAGGAGTTAGGAGGACTTCTTTATATCACTGGAAAGGTGAGAAAATTTCCTATCCAATGGAAATGATTTAGAAAATTTTTAATGCATTAAGTGTGAGAAAAATGAAGTTGAAGTTTTAAGCTTGTTAGGGAATGGGTATGGTGATATTTTAACCCCTGAATCTAATTAAAACTTATAATCCTAAAATTTGGACCATGTGACCTCTGGAAATTGTTAATAAATGAAAAGTATGTTCTAGTAATTTTAGACTTATTCCGAAACCTGATAGTATCAACTATTGTCTTGCAACCTGGTTGTAGGCACTTCTAATAAAAAAATAAATTATTCCATAATTTTTCTGACTAACCCTAGGTTGTTTCTTGGGTCTCAAGTGGGTTGTTTTAACGGGCATCTCACAAATTCATATCATGTTTCCATAACTAAATAAGACTTATCCCTACTTACCTTAATGAACTAAGACTTAGTATAACCCTAAAAACACATGCTTATTCTTCCTCTAACCACATTCCCACGTATCTAAGTGCAACGTTCCATTTAGACCCAACACAAACGAGAAAAAGCTAGAAGATGATAGCCAAGATATGCTATTTTAGGAAACCTAGGATATCCCACCTTAATCAACGTTGGTCAACCTGAAACCAATGTTGGTAACCATAAACCATCTTCGGTTACCATATAAGCATTTTGGTAACCTTTTTTGAGAGGTTAGACACATACTCGAGTTTTGGAGCGAAGGAGATATACATGAAAGTAAGAACCATAGTTCTTCCACACATCCAAACAACCATAACCAACACAACCATTGATCAAAAGGTATTTTCATTCACATGAGTATTTCATGAAGCATTGTGGTGGAAGTGATCGCCATTTCACCAATCAACCATCACCACCACCCAACCATTGAATATGCACAGCAATAAGTGTGTCTCTAACATGCACCATTTCATTTCTATTCCATTTATAATATTTCTTCACCTTTTTTTATCAACCACCATTTATATTTTTACCCCACCACTATTGAAATCCTGTGAACCTAACCATTCCCATCACTCATAACCATTTTAATCACCTTTGTCTACTCCTGAGTACCTCTGAATATTCCTAACATCTCCCCAGGCCTAAACCAACTCCTTACCATCTCTAATTAAGTCTCAGAAAAATTCCCAAAACCATGAACTATTGAGTTATTACCATCTAGGAGTAACTTTCGTCGGTCATACCAAACCAATGTCGGTCTCTTTATTTGGCAGTCCTACTAATACCAGATCCCAATAACCTTTTCAAAGTGACTCAAGTGACCCAAAATCTGACCCTGACATGTTCCAGCACCTTAATTATTTACCTCATTTCCAGATCTGATCATAGCCTAACCTGTTATGTAAGATTTTCTTATTGTATTTGGATGAGATACCTAAATCATATCAACTACAGTAGGGTTCTATTTATTTACGTTATTTATTACATTAACTTGTATTAAATAGTGGGTTGACTGCCACCGAGGAAGTATCAAACTTCCTAGATCTAGCACACACTAGGAAGCCCACAAGCATATATTGTTTAACTCTTTCTTTTGGTCTTGTTGTGTATTTCAGGTAGTTACTCCTAGCCAAAAGGAAGCGCTCACAGTCAGCATTGGATCAAGAAGTCAGAATGCACATAATGACCTTCAAACCGACCATCGCAATAGTTATTCATCCTTGGCCCACACCCTTATTTGTTTCATCTAAAAACTTAAAGAAAACAATGAAACATTTTGGCACGCCCAATGGGACCCATCCGAGGTTCTTTGCATTTTATTCATTCCTAGGTGAAATTTGTGTGTTTGTTTCCCTTCTGAAAATCTTACACATTAATTTTCCTCTCTAGAATCTTCCTCTCTTTATATTGTCTAAAATAAATCATGTTTTTGGTGCTATAAAAAGAATACTTATTTTCTTTCATTAGTATTGTATTAGTGAAAGAGCATTCCTCTTCATATTCATTACTTGTTACATCTAATATCACACTTAGATTTATTCTTAAAACATTTGCATAACATTCTGGTTCATTGCATCTTAGATCACATTAAAATGAGGGAAACTTATATGCTGAAAGTCATGCCTAGTGGATGGTTGGCATAAAATAATCATAGAATAGCACATTCTTTCTTCTCTCTCATTGCCAAACTGCACAATTTGAAATACATACATCTTCTTAAAACAACATCCCATTTAGAAGAAGATGTCAATGATCACATGATCAGAGGATTAATAGTGGGCACCTAACTGGTTATCTCTATCTAGTACCCCATCAGAGGACGGCCCACCCCAACCATAATATCACCTGAAACCTTACCTTTAGAATTTCCTTCTTCATTGGAATCCTTCCCAACCAAAAACTCTACTCTAAATTCATGAGTCAGTATTTTAAATAGCATAAGCTAAAAACACTAAATAAACTTTTTGGGTCACATATTTTTCTTAGCTTTGTACTTGACTTGCGTTTTGAGGTGTGAGGATACGATTCTTCATTTTTTGTTTTTGTCTTTCAGACTTTGCCATCACAATTGGAGTATTCTGACTTTCTCAGAGTGTGTTAGGACCTAATCTTATCATCCCCAGACTTCTAGGTTGATTATTCATCTAATCTAAATTCACAAAAAATATTTTTCTTTATTATTTAGATTTCACAGTAACCGGCATCGGTCTAACAACTGTCACCAATTTACATCTGACCACCATTAGTTTACCTAATTGGCATCAGGTCCTTGTTCTTTTTGTTAATTTACCCAAAATAAACTTATCTCATCTTCTCTTATGTTTTGAGTCTCTGTGTATCATTGTACTCTTTGTACTCTGATAATAGTCATCCTATACAAATTTCTTGTCTGACAGTTATCAGTTTCTACCTCATTTGCTGAAACTTTCATTTTCTCACAATAGTTGGTATCGGTTCCTGTAACTGACATTGGTCACCCCTTAACCATCATCGGGTAGTTAGACCAGCGTCAGTCACTCTATTTGGATTTGAATCAAAACATTTACCAAATTTCCCTCCCATAATCTATTTTGTCCCATCTCTATTGTTCATTATTTCATTTACAGAGTACATTTCACCTGATATACACTGATTCACATGGTGTTGACTCACAACCAAAATAACGCCCTCATGTTTCATGTCAGACGTCAGCCACTCCCACATAGTCCATCACCACCATCCATTCTATCACATATGGATCTGACACAGCTTATCCCCATCTCTATAGGTGACGAGGAGTTCACGAGACTCCTCGACCAGAATATCGTTGCCCTCCAGTACTACCTTGCTCATTCTTCCACCTGGGATTCATCGAGAAAGTTAATATACGACATGCCTGTATCTATCCATATTTCTCTAGCCCCACTTCTACATTGGCTAGAACTATTCGGCACTATCATCATCCACTTTATCACCTATGGTGTCTCAGCTAAATCCCACAGCCTCTATAACTGCAACATCTACATCCTCTATCACACCCATAACATCGATTGTCCCTTTGACAACCACTATGAGCATAGCCTCATATGCACCCGCCACTTCACATATACCCATTGCATTGCAACCACCTCCAGTTTTAGAAACTTACACCCATTTCCAAAACCTCATCCTTTATATCCCACAGTCCTTACCCCTAATTGCCTCTAGAGTTGTTACGACTACCCCACTTGCTTACACATACTACCAACAACCCCCGATCTCATCTATTGTTTATGTTGGCTATATGCCACCTATGGCTATTCCTCCTACGTAGTTCTCATACTCAACACCACCATACACCAGCATACCACCCACCTCATACATTCAGCATCAACCCCCTTTTTCTTTAGGGGGCACCCATTCATGCCAACCTGCTAACAACCTCATTAAAATGATGATGGAGAAGATGTAAACCTTAGAAGCATCTGTTTCTAGCTCCCGTAATTCTTTAGCATATGATGAAATCTATAATGAGCCTATCCATCCATCTATTCCCATTAATCCCTACCCTTTACATTAGGATATGCCTAAATTAAATCACTTCAATAGTAAAGAAGACTAGTAACAACACTTGCGGTCGTTGAAACATGGGTGTTACCTAATCGCCCATGATGATGCTTTTCTCCTACAAACATTCCCAATGTCTTTGATGGGAACAACATTGGATTCATATAGTGGACTACCTTGAAATTCAATTTATTCCTTTAATCAAGTAGCCCAAGATTTCTTAGATAATTTTTCAATCAATTTTACTAAGAAAGTCACCATGACCGATCTCTATTCAACTCGACTGTATGAAGATGAATCTATCACAAATTTTGTTTCCTGCTGGCAGGGTCTTATTAACCAATTGACGCTCCAAATACCTCAAAATGAACTTATTGATTTTTTCATTAGAGCTTGTGCCATACACATGTCACCAACTTTGCAAGTCCAAACCTTCTGAACCTTTGATGAAGCATTCACCATCGCCTGAAAAATGGAAATTCGTGTCATTGAAGAAAAGAAGATCCAATTACGAAACAAGAACACCCCATTTAAATCAAACGATTCTTATTCATCTTCGAAACCTAAAAATAAGTATTCAAAGCCCAAAGGATCTGTCCAATGTGGTAGTCCTCAAGGCATGGTTCCACCCCATCCTTCTAATCAAGCCGAAACCTTCTTCCAATATTTCTCCTATCTAGGCCTTTCAGCTTCGATGGGAACAATGGGAATACACTTTGATTGGAGAGCCCTATTCATCAGTCTTATAAAATGATTCTTAGAGATGGAGCCATTACAATTCCTCTAATAAAACCTCATACATGTTTTTATCCTACTTGTCCCATGCCAACATGGTATAAAGAACATGACTAGTATAATTATCATTGCGTTAAAGGACATAGTGATGGTAACTACATAACTCTTAAAAATATTGTTTAAGAGATGATAAACAATGGAGACCTTGTTGTAGACAACCCAAACAGCACCAACAAATCAGAATGTACACATCTTCAAAAATCCATTCCCTAATCATAAACCATTGTCTAATAAAAATAGTAAAGCTTCATCCAGAGACAACAATGTCTGTGAAGTTCACGCAATTTTTGATATCCTGCTAACTATTCCAAAAAACCTACCTACTTCATCTATTGAGGAAATCTTGGCACGAAATCCTCCACCCACAGAGGATCATACCTTTTCTACTCCTCTACCCATAGAGGAGTCCCCCTCATCTCACTCTACTCTCACGGACGAACCCACACCTTCTATTGACGCCATTTTGCACTATCTACCTCATAGCCTATTGAACAATCAACACTTTTTATTCTCCCATCCACAAAAGAATCATCATCTCCTTATCCTCCACTAAGGATGAATTCTGCATCACCCCACCTTTTATCTCTCCTACCCATGGGAGACTCGTCAGAACATACCACTAGCTATTGGGGATAGTTTTCCCCTAGCATCCTAGGACCCTATTGACATGATCTTGACTCTTTTACCTATAGAACCCAAGGCTAGCCAATTCCCTATTTCACAGACATATTTAATAGGGATTGCCACCCAACCCATTCCATCCTCTTCTTCAGTAGTCCTGTTTTCACGGCTGGTTGATCATTTGAATTACATTGATCATTCCATACTCTGGGGATGTCTTCAACTTCCTATTTCAAACCCAAATGCAAATGTTTTCCTGAAGATACTTCCACGATCTATCCAAAGGTATTTTTGGAAACAAAAAATGTACACTGACCATGCCGATTGAAATGGACTTCCTCTTCATTATCCCTACCTCCATCCAAAATTCTACCCATCACTACAACTATTCCCAAACCTAAAAACCTATGCACACTTATCCCCTCACCCCTATCTAGACCCATCACTACTTTGGGTGTCATGCTGACATCATGCCTTACTTACCCACCTATCAGATTGGACTTATCTGAGTCTTCCCAAGTCCGCACCAACATTATCATCCCGCCTAAAAGGAAAACCCAACCTTCCAGGCCATGTACACCAGTCTTACCTACCAAACCTTTTTCACCTTCCCCCCTTCCGTCTATCCTAGGGCCTCACCCATCAACCTTGACCAAATAGTCTCATATCCAAGGCCAGTTAAATAAATAAATAGCCTACTCCTGCCTCATGAGACCTTTATTACACTTCATTCACCCAAAACCCAAACTTCCTCACCCTCACCCGTATACACTTCTTGCTCACCTATACCTCCACCAATGACTATAAGCCTAACCTTTCTTATTCAACTTCAACCAATGCTGCCTACCTAACCTCTCACTAACCACCTCCACCAAAACTCAGTTTACCCCCATGAGTAACCCATCCCCATTATACCATCTTTCTTTCCCTTCTGCATCTCACACCCCCATGTAACCTTTACCCAAGAAGGTACAACCCAAAGATAAGAACTCACTACCCTCCAATAAGGTATTTAAATCAACCAGACCCTCCATCGACATCTCTTATACCCCACCTTTACCCCAAGCAGATGCCAGGAAAACCTAAGACCACTCCACATACCAAACCCATTGGACTAACCCCTTCCCCCTCCTATAAATCCTCTTCCCTCACGATCATTTGAATCTTTTCCCAAACCCACACTCACCTCCCAATGTGATCCATTGTTAGCAGGGTCACTATGCTAACATTTTAACTAATATTTTCAGAAACCTCTATCATCACATTACCGCCGCTTTGAGCCTTACAATCCTCTCAAGCCCAAACCAAAAGAGTTTGATGAAACCAAGATTTGTGCCTATCATCATGTGCCAGGAAATGATTTTTAAAATTGTAAGGCTCTAAAGACCGTTCTTCTCCAACTTTTTCCTCCTGAAAAAAATTTCTGATGATGGTGACCTTCTTGATGAGGACCATGCTCCACCTTTATGTGTCACATACACATCATCATCCTTTAACAATTAAATGACCAATATCTCCACCCCAAAAATCATTTTACCCACCTCCAAAATTTGAGATCAACATGGTTTGTATTAGAGAACTATCCAAATCACCATCCAAAATGTCGTTGCACCCAACTCACTTCACAAGGATTTTCTCCCCTGGCAGGTTTCTTCCCGTCATGTCGTTACAACACTCATCTTACACCTTATTTATTTTTCCCCCTCCCCTCAGATTAATGGTTCACGTCACTACACGCACTCAGAAGGAAAAAGGAAAAGAGAAAGAAACTAGCCCATAGAACAACCCATACCCAATATACCATCTACACTCGATCCCAAAATCACCATTTGTGGACCTACATACCCTATCTCTGATGAGGTCACCACTCATGCAATGGTAAAACAATTACATCAGTATCTTCTAAATATGTCTTTGTATGATCTTGTTCAAACTTTCGAATCCCACAAATAGGCCCTTATTGAGGTTTTGTAATCCATTGAAGTTCTTCCCAATGAACCCACACCAGTGGCCTCGATTATCACCCCTCACCATGTGGCCTCACTAACCAAATCAACTTCTCCTTCTACCCCCATGACCACTCCTCAAGTCTTCGCCCTCAGCTTCTCTGAAGAGTTGATTGTACCTCTCCAGTCAGATGACCCTGATTAGGCCCTATTCATTTCTATCTATATCGATAACATACGCATACAATGCATAATGATTGATGGTGGTGCAAGAATTAACATCATATCCTCGCACACATACAATCAAACGTGTATCCCTTATAACAATATACATAGTAACCCAGTTATGCTACGCTCCTTCAATGATGACATCACCTCCACCCTTAGCACTATTATCCTCCATGTTCACGTAGGCCCTCACATTGTCCTGGAACTATTCTATGTCTTAGAGGGGGAATTCCAGTATAACCTATTGCTCGGTAGACCCTAGATTCACATCATTGGTTGTGTCCCTTCAACCTTAAACCATTGTGTAAAATTTGAGCACGAGGGACATAACTACACCATCCCCACTGACTCATCACCATTCAAGACCTACAACATGTTGTACCAGCCTAATGATGTGCTTTTACCAGTAGAGGTCTCTATCACTACCCCCGCTTCACCTTCACCCATAAGCCCATCGACCAATGCTGTCACTATCTCTCTCACATATAATTCTTCTATTCATACTGCTGCTGCAACTTCCATAGCTGACCACTCTGATTCCCAACCAATCGATACTCCTCCTGTCCAATCATCTAGTGAGTTGTCTATCCCCGCTACTCATATATCAAATACTGATCTCTTACAAGGTGTTTTTTAATGCCTGACTTTGGGGGAGTACCGCCTATACAATATTGACAAATTCCTCACTCCTCAAGAGTATGGGAACCTATGCCAACACCCTAGTTATGAATAATGCTTAGGTGAGGTTTTCCCTTACGGTCCTCCTCATCTTTGCACTAATCTAACATATGGGGGACTTTATATTGCCACTTATTCACCCGAACCTCCATCCCAAACACAACCATTTTCATCTGACCTACAATCCCTTACTAAACGCCGCTTCGCCCACACTTTCCTCCACTGTTGTGCATGAAAAGGCTTTGGCTTTAGTTTTTATGAACAAGGCTGCCATACTATCATTTCCTGTACCACTCGTAAACACAATGACCATAGTGGCATTGGATTTTCCACACCACCTCCCAAGAAGGCCCGCGTCAACCTCATTGAGGAAGATAAATCTTCTCCACCTCATTCACCCACGTCACCATGTTCACCCACGGAGTCCATAGATCTCGAATATATTCCTTCTAATTTTTTTTCGTAAAAAAAATTTCCCTGGGACCTCTGACCTATCAACATGATGGTGAGGCTCCCTCTTCTCTCTCCTTCCTGTATCTTTTCATGTTGTTTAATGTTAGGATGATGAATCCATCCTCACCTACCTTAGTGCAGAAGACTCTTATATTCACCGGTCATTACCCTCTGAGACACAAACCATGTTGAACGAATTGACTATAAAAATCAACATTAACACTCAAGATGACCCGCACATCTTAAATATAGGTCAATATTTAGATGTTTATGAATAGGAAGCTTTTACCTCTTTCCTCTGGGACCATAGTAATGATTTTTCTTGGTCCTATGCTGATATGCCCGGTATTGACAATAAAATCATGGTCCATAATATCATAACCATTCCTAATGCCAAACCCATAAAAAAAAATATGTGGAAAATGCATGCTCACATTGCTCTTCTTGTCAAAGAAGAACTTCAACACCTTCTCTCAGTTTCCTTCATCCTACCCATTGACTATCCCCAATGGATTTCTAACATTGTTCTTGTCACATAGGGGGACTCTGCATTTGCATAGACTTCCATGACCTCAACCTAGCTTTTCTTAAAGATGATTTTCCCCTACCAGGTATTGACCAACTAGTTGATCTCACCTCTGGCCATGAAATGCTATCAGTCATGGATGGTTTCTTAGGTTATAATAAAATATTACTCACTCTAGAAGATCAGAACAAAACTACCTTCATCACTCCTTGGGGGACCTATTATCAAGTCATGCCTTTTAGCCTTAAAAATACTGGTGCTGCATATAAGTGAGCCATGACTTACATCTTCCATGACATGATGCATCACATATTGGAAGATTACATAGATGATCTTCTTACCAAATCCAAACATTGGGCCGAACACCTGACCATCCTTAAGGTCATCCTTGACCTCCTCATCAAGTATTATGTTCATCTTCAACCAAAGAAGTGTGTCTTTATGGTACTTTCAGGAAAAATCTCCTTAATTTCATCATTTCTTTGCATGGCATAGAAGTCAATCTTGTTAAAGTAAAGGCTATTTTAGAAATACCTCCTCCTACTAATCTCCATCAACTTTGAAGCCTGCAAGGTAAGTTGTAATCCATTCGTCATTTTATCTCGCAGCTTTCTGACCACTATTAACCATTTCATGATCTTCTCAAGAAGGATGTTTCATTCAAATGGGATGATGAATGCCATAAAGCATTTGATGCCTTAAAAAATACCTTCTTCAACCACTAGTGCTCATTAGTCCTAAGGATGAACAACCCTTTTACCTATACATTTCTGCTACTGACCATTCTTTAGGTGCCATGCTCACTCATCACGATGAGAAACACAGAGAGCAAGTGGTTTATAACATAAGTCATACCCTTCCAGACTACAAAACTAGATATACCATTGCCGAAAAACTCTACTTATCCTTAGTTTTCGTAACCACCAAACTCTTCCATTACCTACTCAACCACAAAACCTTTGTTGTTACCAATATTGACCCCCTACACTATATGTATGCCAAACCCTATCAACATCAACGTGCCACACATTAGCTTATGCTTCTTACAGACCTTGACCTCAAATTCACTCATCAAAAATCCATCAAGGGCCAAACCATCAATGACCAACTAGCAGACACACCTCTTTCCAAGAATTAATCCTCTACCTTTGATTTCCTAGATGAATCCATAACTACCCTCTCCTTCGATGATACCACTTATCAAATGAAACTCTTCTTTGATGGCTCCAAGTGTCAGCATGGAGGTGGGGCTGGTGTTATCCTCATTCCTCTTGATGCTAAACCTATGCCTTTATCTTTCAAACTAGATTTTTATTATAAAAACAATATCACCAAATATGAAGCACTCATATTGGGTCTCAAGGCTACTTATGCCTTAGATGTTAAGTCAATCAATATCTTTGGTGATTCCCAGCTGGTTGTAAACCAAGTCAATGGTATATATCAGTGTCGTAATGAGATACTTGAAAAGTATAAACATCACGTAGACATAATTTTGACCACCTTTGACCATTACACACTTCAAACCACCCCCCGTTCTATTAATAAGTTTGTGGATACCATGTCCTAATTGGCTTCTCAGATACCCATTTTTCCTGCCAACTCTAAAATATTTGTCACAATACAAAGGTTGTAATCACCCTCTTATTTACCTTGTGAGGTCTAGTCCATCGGAACCGTTGTACCCGACCCACATGAACTTTGGCATAAGAATTTTTCCAACTATATTTCACTTTCCATTCTACCTACTGATCTCACTCGTAATGGACAATGTGCCTTTCTTAAAAGTGTCTCTCACTATGTCATCATGGGTAGTATCCTTTATAAGTGTCGTTTCAACGATATTCTCTTACGATGCCTTACAAGTTATGAAATTCCCTACACCATCAAGAAAGTTCACAATGGAATTTGTGGAGGCCACTTTAGTGTTTTAGTTGTCGCAGAATGATTCTTCACCTTTCCTATTATTGGCCAACCTTAAACCGTGACTGTTGTGACTATGTCAAACATTGTGTAAAATTCCAGCAACATGCTACTCTTCATTGCACACCTATTCATGCCTTACACGTAGCATGAGACCTTTGGCCCTTTTCTCAATGGGGCTTGGATCTTATCGGTAAGATCAATCCCCATTCTTCACAATGCCATCAATGGATTATAACTGCTATTGAATATTACATTAAATGGGTAGAATTCATTCCCCTTATTTCTACAAAATCCAAGAAAATATGTTTTTGCTTTGGTGTTCCTCACTATCTCATCATTGATAACGGAAATTAATTCAAAAAGAAAACCCTACGTAAGTTGTGCGACACTTTTGGCATCCAACTTAGTTTCTCTTCACCTTATTACCCGTAAACCAATGGCCAAGCAAAATCAACCAACAAAACCTTGAACAACATTCTTATGAAAGTAGTTGACGATACTCACAAGGATTGGCATTCCGACATTCCTTTCTCCTTGTGGGCTTATCACACTAGTATTTGTACTTCGACTGCTACCACACCTTTTTATCTGGTCTACGGTACTGAGGTTGTCTTGCCTCTCGAAATCTAGATTCCATCTCTCAGTATCTCACTATAAGACATGATCAACGATGATGAATTTCACCAGGATCTTCTGGCACAACTTGAGTTATTCTATGAACATCATCTTAATGCTCTTGACCATTTCCAAATCTACCAGAAATGTATCAAATGTGCCTATAAGAAACGTGTCCATGAATGAACCTTACAGGTTGGTGACCTCGTCCTGAAGGAAAATCAACATGTAACTAAAGAAGTCAAAAGTAAATGGGGAAAATTTGCTCCTAATTGGCTTGGACCCTATATCGTTACCCATGCCTATGGATCAGGTGCTTATTGTTTGTCTTCACTCGAAGGTAAACCTAAACCTGAGCCTCTCAATGAATTACATATTCAACCATTTTATTGTTGAAATTAAGTCCTATATCACCTTTTTTCTATTAACCGTTTGTCCCTTGAGCTTCGTTCACCTTCCATGTTACCCATTTTTAAGATCAACGACTAAACAAGAATCATGTGATTACTTGTCACCTTTCAACCTTATCTTCAATATGAGTACCATGACTCTACTCATGGCATAATTCTCATGGATACTTTTCATCTTTTTAAAGATGGAATCCCATGGTTGTTCATCACTTGAAACCACCCCTTTCATAGTTAACCCACGTGTACTATGGTTTTGTCTTCTAAACCCTACACCTAATCTTCCTCTATAGTCTTTTCCATGAATTAAACATCAAAATGACAAAATGGGATTCAACTCCTTGAGTCAAACTTCCAGCAATAGATGAATCCCTTAAAATGGGACATCTCTCCTCTCTATTTGGACACTATAAATAGACTTCTCCCTTAAAGGAAAGCTATATAAATTTATTACAAAAATACAATAAAAATATCCAGAAGCTTCCCACATCGATCAACTTCACAAATACCTCAAGGAAATAATATACTCATCCTATATAGACTTCTTGCATCGATCAGTTTATTAAAAACAAACAAATTAAGAAAATGATGAAATTTTTGTCATGGACTTGCCTATTTTTTATCCTGGGTTTCTTGCTAAGTAAACATGTGGTTGTACACTAAATTACACTAAACCACCCATTTTCACCTCATTGCCTTTTCACCTTGATTTTCTATCCGCTTAAGGGACTTGTCGTAACTACAAAATTTTGTGATCATGTGAATTTCTTCACCCTTAGAATAGTCCATTATACAATGCCTTTAGGTTCTTACATTCATAATCCCATCTTGGGTATGGTAGACTCATTAGGGTTCTCATCAATTAAGCAACTCTTTTACCACCTCTTACCATTTACCTTCCTCATTACTTATTGATCGTCCTATATAGGACTAAACCATCAAAACCTACATTTAAAATGAATCAACCATGCCTATAACCTACATTCAATCAAGTCTAATATCTAGCAACCGATTCCTCTAAATCATCGTATTCTTCCCTAGCTTATGGGAGAACTACATTGGCCTTAGGCCCCGTTTCATTGGGGCTATGTAGGAAGCACTTCGAGGGCATGGGGCCCCTTGAAGGTTAGCTTAGCCACTCTTTACCATAACTAATTTCCACTTCACTTTACTATGCATGCTCTACCTTAGTTTACATTTTATATCAACAGTTGGAAATTAAACCAAACAAGCACCAATTAAGAAACATTTTTACCACTTCATCACATCATTCATTTATTATTTTTATATTTCTACCATAGCTAATATTTGGAAATTTAAACCATAACATACATGACCATCATCATTTGTATTCCATGTTACCAACAACTTGGAACTTAAAACAAAACCATAAACCATGACTCCATCATGCCTAAACCAACCTGACTCCATCATGCCTAAACTAACCTAACTCCATCATGCTTAAACTAACCTAACTCCATCATGCCTAAACCGACATGACTCCACCATGCCTACATTGACCTGACTCAATCATGCCTACACTAACCCGAATCCATCATGCCTAGTCCACCTAGTTTCCATCACATACACAATAACAATAGAAATTACAACCACCAGTACAACATCATATCATAAATATAAACATCATCCATAAATATATACATCCTTAAAACCTGTGTATATATGGGCATAGGTACAATGATAATACATGTCCCTCATATACAAATGTCTCTAAATCTTCAGCACGCAGGCCGGTATAATATTAAAAAACTCAAAATCTCTCATATACATCCTCACCATCTTTAGCATGCAAGCCCGTAAAAATAAAAAATATACAAAAACATCTGTATCATGAACACATATGGTGACCAGTCACCTGATATCCATATATGTCTCATATGTCTCCTCCTCCTCTCATCCAGTCTGGCACCATACAAAAATCTCTCCACCTAGCATGGGTCTAGCCCTCACCTCTACCTGGCATGCATATGGGTCCACCCTCTATGAGCTAGTCGCTTCTCCCTGACCCTGTCTCTCTGGGCTCGCCACCCCTGTACTCTCTGCACTATGTATACGAGATCTGGTCCTCTTACTGGATACATGTTTTACCCTATACTCCACATAGGAAGGGTTTTCTATCTCAGTAACAGTCAAATGATCATGGTAGTACCTGGCCTCACTCAAGGCATGCCTGAATCTGGCCATCGACACTATCTATGGTGGTGCCATGGGTCTCACAGAACCCTGTAAGCCTTGCATTTCTACTGATGGTCTCGGCCCCTATGTTTGTGTACCCTGCCCTCCTCTTTGTACCATGAGACCATTTATTGTTGTTGCCTATACCATGGGACCCTATCCCTGAGCCCATGTTAGTGCCTGTGTCAATGCCTGGGCTGCGACCGAGGCCTGTAAGGCCATAATCTATGCCTGTGTAGTGGTCAGCTAGCCCTGTAAACATGTAACTTGTGTTTGTAGGGTGACCACATGCACCCCATCTCCATCTCCACACTGTACGGGTGCCTATCCATATGAAACCTGAGCCTAAAGGGCTACTACATGTGCCTATAGAGTAACAACCTGCGCCTCTGACCCTATCATCTACCCCTACATTATCCCTAACTATGGCACCAGGGTAGTCATCTACCATTGTAGGGCATCCCTCTAAACTATGATAGTGGCTAAATCAGGCTATCCTAGCCTTGGTGGTACTACACATAGCTATGCTGCCCACCACTGTTTATATCTATCTATCACTCCAGTGTCATCAATTCACCGGTCTACTGCCTACTCCTCCTTCCCTATTGGAACTGTCAGCTATGGTAGAGGAATAGGCCTCTCCACGTCGTCCCTCTTATACTATGGGAAGGGTGGAGGCACATCATGCACAACCCAAATGGTCATCTTACCCTATCTACAGGTATCATCTCATACTCCCTGGTACAATGTCCCTCTATCTATCTGAGAAATTGTAGCTCCTGTAGCTCCTTGGCCATCTACCTATATGATGGGCACCCCACATACGGCCTCTAAATGATGTCCATGCTAGAAAACCCCTCTAGTATACTCCTATAATATGCTATATCATGTGTAGCCCTAGTATCCCAGCACTCTCCAACAATAGGTACCCATCGCATGTATCCTACTCGAACCTAGCCCACCTCGAATGCATCCATATGAGGCACACCAACTAGACGCACACACATGATGTGCTTGTATGCCCAGTAGTGTAATAGAAACATGCAGCATAGGTTGAACCTCTGTAACCTCCCATAGGCCCATAACTCTCTGTATAACTACATCAAGAATGTTGGTGCCCATGAAAAATGGGACCTATCCTCCATCAAGTCGTGAAGAACCCCCATTAATGCCCATGGGAATCTCCCACCCTCCTCATATAACATTGAAAAACAACAGACTAACTCCATAATCAGAACCACTAACATCATCTCCTTAGGATGGGCCCTATATATGTCTCCATAACTCAGGCTCATGCTATGGAACCTCATCTCGGCAAGCCCCTCGCTGAACACATCAACATCAACTCCACAAATGCCTCTGAGGTAATGGAATACACTTATGTCCCTACTATCGGTAGTCACAGGATCTTATACATCCTCTAAGGTGACGGTGATCTCACTTGTCAACAGATGAAAGGTGTTGGTCACCGAATCCCATCAGTTAATGAGTGCAACCATTAAACTTGGCTCCCATACTATGTGTTGGTATCATCTGACCCAAATTAGAATGACCTCTGCAACATGGTGAAAATCCTCGGCTGTCATGATCCCTCGTATTGAGACTAATAGGGGTGGTACCCTATCTCGCATCCACAAATAGTCCCTCACCTGCATCCAACAAACCATAATATGATTAAACCTCGACCATACCTGCATTCACCCTAGACCTCCCCACCTATTCCCAAGCTATTTTCCTTTGACAATATCTTCCTATCTCCCCCATCCACCCCCTCTCATTTGCTGGCCCATTTTTCTCTAAATGCCAACCAACATCGGTTCTTATTGACCAGAAACGTTCTTCTAAAACTAACATCAATCACCTCATCCTTGACCAATGTCAGCTAAATCCCACCGACGTCGGTTAACCCTTGACTGACGTTGGTCACTTTCACAGCGTCAAATCTACCAAACCTTGCCATTTTTCTCTAAACATTCCACATTCTACCCTACTGACCTACCCTTCCCTACCAAAATCTCACCTCAACCCATCACCATCCCTCTTTAACCTACATACTACTTCTTACAATCCGTATTTCATTAATCCTCCTTCCAAATTCAAATTTTATTCCCCCCTCCAAATCTATTTTTACCCAAACCCGATTTATACAAACAAATGTAGAATGGGACCGAATCCTACCTTGTTGCGATGTCGTCTCCATGGGGGCATGTTGGGTCATTGTACTGGTGGTCCACTTGACCCCTCTCATGACTCTGCCATAATGAATACCCTCCTCACCTCCAACCAACTGAATCGCTCACACCAATCTCGTGGACTCGCTTATCGAATGACCAATCACCCACTCTAAGGCTCACCAACTCAACTCTCTATCTCTCTCCGTCACTTTCCACTTTTCGACCACTCCTCTGTCATTTTTCTTGTTTTTAATCCCAATCCAATATGACCGACTTCGATCAACATAAACCATTGTCAGCCACCCTTTAAAGTGGTTTCCCTTACCTCAATCCCTTTTCACATGTTTCCACTTGTACTCACCCACTTTTTATCAACCCAAACACCGAGGGAACCATACCTACAAGCTCAACGTACACTTACAATCCCTTTTTTGCATCTTATGAATTAGTATTTTACCTATACCTTGGCGTTACCCATGTCATGACCTATTTTCCTTAACCTGAAAAACTTGGTGTGACCATTGACCTTATGTACTCATTATACCTTGTGATGTCTTTACCTATGTTTTTTAGCCTAACAACCATACCTTTCCTATTTCTGTGTCGTTTATCCCAACCAAACCTTTGGTGTATCGGAACATACCTAAACATTCCTGCACCTGTCCTATGTTGTGTTTCCGGAATATATCCTATACCTTGGATACCTAAATAACTTCACCCTTTTTTGGATAAACCTATCAACCTTGGACGATGTAGATTTTGCAAGCTCTTCAACCTAGTACTATGTTACAATCTATGCATGTGCGTGCATTTGATTGTCATTACCCATGACCCGATTTTGACACTGGCCTACTACTTATTATCCGAGTTAACCATCACCCTTCCCCTCAATACTCAAACCCTCCCCCACCTATCTTCACCACCTACACATGTATCAAACCATGTTAGGAATTCTATATAAAATTTAGTGTGAACATTAGTCTAGTTTAAGTGAGTGTTTACAACTCACATGAGAAAGAGTCTAAGATTGAGTAGAGATATTCCTGTTATAGGATATGGTAAATATCCATACTTTAAGGACTGGAAATCCTATATATGTAAAGCTCTTTCAATGAATAAACTGTGATAAGATATTCAATATCATTTATTTTGTTTCACTTCAGTTTGTTCTTGGTTTTCATTTGGCATCAGAGCACCAAATTCTCTTACCTGTGCATGGAGGAATTCTGGAGGAGATTATGTAGATCTATTTACCTGCATTGGACTATGTGATCCGAATCAAGGTGATTCAAATATTGGAAATTTTTGTTTTGAAGGGAGTTGTTCAAAACGTATTCACCAGGTAGATCAATGACCTCTGCAAGCACTGCGACCTCCACCCGCAACTGTAGACACCGTGAATACCTCTATCATACTCATCCTCCAATACACAAGTAAAGCACACTACGGCCTGCACACTAATAGATTTTACTATGAGCAGCTGAAGTATGGAAGAAAAGATGGATCCCTAACCTGTGTACATCCTTGAACTATGATCACATCCCCCTGAGCATTGTCAGAATGGTCGGGCATTAAAATATTTGAAGAGCCCATGGATCTGACCTGGCACGTGATGATCTGACTTGGCACCCATCTCTGTAGTGCCCAATTTCATCTCTATTTTGATCACTGTGCGTACAGTTCCATGTTGTGATTAGTGTTGGAAGGTATATACTAGGATAATGTTTTATAGTCTAAACCTCTAAGGTATTATGCAACGTGATATTCACTTAATAATACTTTTAATTATAAAGTATAGGATCCAAAATTTCAGTCATTCCTATATATTTCAATGTTCTTTTGATTTATTAGAAATATCCATGTAAAATTTAAAAAGTAATTTGTTCTTATTACTTTTTAAATATATAGTGTAAATCGGGAGCAATATCAGTTGAAACCGACTCCCCTAAGAGTGCATTTTCGGTCGAAACCGACGCTCTAAGGTATAATGGAAATTCCACTAGAAAAATTCAATGGATTGAACTTTCACACTTGGAAAGTTTAAATCCAAATGTAATTAATGCATAAAAATTTATGGAGATTGTATCAAGAGATGAATCAAAACCCATAGACAATGTAAAACTAATAGAGTGGGAAACAAGGGATGATAAGGCAAAAGCAATAATAGGACTTTCCCTATTTGACACTGAGATACACTATGTGGATCGGGAAAAATCTTCTAAAGAAATATGGGAACTACTCAGCAAAACTTTCAGTTCAAATGCAATCAATGCAAAGTTTTCATTGAAAATTCAATTATTCAAACTCAAAATGAATGATAATGTGACAATGTCAAGTCACATCAATGAACTGAGATCACTCATAAGGCAACTTTTAGAAGTAAAAGCTGTAGTAGATGACAAAGATGCTAAAGCCATACTTCTAAACAATCTTCTTCCTAAATACAGTAATGTCATTTTCACTCTCAGATAGATGCCCTCACAATCACTAGAAGACATGATTTCTACGCTCCTAGCTGAGGAGAAAAGAACAAAAGAAGACATTCAGGAATAAAATGCCCTCTATACAAACAAAAGACATACAAATTTTTCAAAGAACAAAGAAGAAACATAATGTTATTATTGCAAGAGAAAAGGGCATAGAGATTCTTTCTGTATTACTCATGCCAAAGACATCATAAAAGGAAAGCTTAAAATGTAAGAGGAAAATGTAACTGCTGAGGAAGAATCAGAAATAGAAGAACCAGCACCAGAAGAACCTGACTACAATTTTGATGACTTTCTGTTCTAGAAATTCTCAAAGGCTGGAGGCAATGAGGAGGAGGAAAACAACATCTCTTGTTAGTCACCAACAAAGAGATTGCTCAGCATATTTGTGACATTCTTTCAGTTGTTTTGTGTGTTTATATTCTATTGTAATAATGAACAAAAGTCCAATTCCTATTCAAAACATGTTTCTTTCCTTCTACAATCTCCCCTTTTATATTGAAATGATGAGAGTAAAAATAATTTACTGTGCTATGAAATGGTTGTTGGTTCCATTCAAAAACCTTCTTGAGAGTTTGTGGATCTCTTGAAAAACACATACAAATATGGTTGCTGGTTGTCTTACAAAACCTTCTTGTGGTTAGTGGTTAACCAATTGTAAAACCATATGTAAAACATGAGCATGTACAGGAGATAACTTTCCCCATGTTCACACTAAGGGGGTAATTTTTTGGAATTCTATATAAAATTTAGTGTGAATGTTAGTCTAGTTTAAGTGAGTGTTTACAACTCACATGAAAAAGAGTCTAAGATTGAGTAGAGATATTCCTGTTATAGGATATGGTAAATATCCATACTTTAAGGACTGGAAATCCTATATATGTAAAGCTCTTTCAATGAATAAACCGTGAGAAGATATTCAATATCATGTATTTTGTTTCACTTCAGTTTGTTCTTGGTTTTCAAACCACTCACCAATTCCGTCTTACACCTCATCAGTTCCTGGTTTGAGGGGGATCACCTTCACCCACACATGGGGCAATAAATTCCTATTTTTTTCAGTATCGCTTACCAAAACAAGCTAAGAAAAAAAAGGGGAAAAATTTAGACACCGAAATTAGGTCACACTCCCCTTTGTCCCGTTTCAAAAAGCCAACTTAAACACATTCACCTAACCATGACCCTTATACCCCACATTAATGTTAATTTAATTATTTACAATTAAATTAATACTCATCCTCACTTCATTCATTATTTAATAACCTTAATTAAAACCAATTTCCACATCACCCCTCCACCTCACCTAGACACCTCACCATAGACCTATTCATAGCATGTTTCCATAACTAACTAAGACTTATCCCTACTTACCTTATTGAACTAAGACTTAGTATAACCTTAAAAGCACATGCCTATTCTTCCTCTAACCACATTCCTGTGTATCTAAGCACAACGTTCCATTTAGAACCGACACAAATGAGAAAAAATTGGAAGAGGATAGCCAAGATTTGCTATTTTAGGAAACCTAAGATATCCCACCTTAACCAACATTGGTCAACCCGAAACTGACACTAGTAACTCTAAACCATCGGTTGTTACCATATAACAATTTTGGTAACCTTGTTTGAGAGTTTAGACACATTATCAAGTTTTGCAGAAAAGGAGATCTACATGTAAGTAAGAACCATAGTTCTTCCACACATCCAGATAGCCATAGCCAGTACAACCATTGATCATAAGGTATTTTCATTCATAGGAGTATTCCGAGAAGTGTTTCCGCAGTATTGATCTCCATTTCATCGATCAACCATCACCACCACCCAACCATTGAACCTGCACCATTTTGTTTCTATTCAGTTTATAAGAGTTCTTCACCTTTTGTTTATCAACCACCATTTATATTTGTACCCCACCACTATTGCCTTCCTATGAACTTGACCATTCCCATCAGTCACAACCATTTTAATCACCTCTATCTACTCCTAAGTACCTCTGAATATTCCCAACATCTCCCCAGATCTAAACCAAATTCTTACCATCTCTGATTCAATCTCAGAAAAATCCCCAAAACCATGAACTATTAAGTTATTACCAGCCCATAGTAACCATCGTCGGTTCTTACTAAACCATTGTCGGTCATACCAGACTGACGTCGGCCTCTGTATTTGGCAGTCCTTCTAATACCAGATCCCAATAACCTTTTCCAAGTGGCTCAAGTGACCCAAAATCTGACCCTGACCTGTTCCAGCACCTTAATTATTTACCTCATTTCCAGATCTGATCATAGCCTAGCCTATTATGTCAGATTTGCTTATTGTATTTGGATGAGATACCTAAATCATATCAAATACAGTAGGATTATATTTATTTATGTTATTTCTTATAATAAATTGTATTAAATAGTGGGTTGACTTCCATCAAGGAATTATCACACTTCCTGGATCTAGCACACGCTAGGCAGCTCACTAACATATATTGTTTAATTCTTTCTTGTGGTCTTGTTGTGTATTTCAGGTAGTTCCTCCTATCCAAAAGGAATCTCTCATAGTCAACATTGGATCAAGAAGTCAGAATGCGTGCAATGACCTTCAAATTGACCATCGCAATAGGTATTCCTCCTTGGTCCACACCCTTATCTCTTTCATCTAAAAACTTAAAGAAAACAGTTAAACAATGCCTTTTAGATCATCTAAAAATAGTAAGTAGTCATCAAAGAAGAATGATGAATCTTTCCTTTCTTTTATTTCCCTTAAAGCCTTATTAATCTTCTTGGATGTTCTTCTAGATGTGATAATTTAATCTCTAAGTATTCATCACCTAATTGAATACTTGTAAAAAATGTATGATGAATTTCATTCCCCTATCTTCTCTTGGATGTAACTAGAGGTTCTACAAAATTGGCACTATGTTTGCTATAATCCTTCTCAACACTTTTTGATGTCTTGGTTGTACTAGACTCACCCGTGACTTTCTCTGACACACTCTTAGGATTGGTTTTCACTTTTTATGCCTTCTTAACCCACCATTTTCCTACTCGAGTTCTACTATTATGTCTAGGAGATTGGTTTTGATAACAATGTTTTGCAAAGTTTCCAAGTTTATGACAATTAAAACAAAAAATTTGATTCTTGCTTCTATGTGGTTATAGACTGAGATTACAACCATACTTAGCACTCTCATAACTATAAAACTTACTAGCAACATGTACAATCCTTTTACTATTATAGCATATAATATTATTCATACCTCTTGAGTCTTATATTCTCCAAAGATGATTATTTGGTTCATAAAGAAACTATTGAGTTATGTGACTTATCTTTGTATAGTTTAAGCATACTCTATTCCTTGATTTTTCATCTCTATTGTCCCTCCACAGATGGTCATCTATGACATGCTTCCTGTATTCCTTAGCTTTATGTGCCACCTTCCAAATAGAAATGGACATTGTCTTTAAAGGTCTTATAAATGACATGATCCTCATCTATCTATATGATATAATTGTGTATTCCAAGCATGCACAAGATCATATGGACTATTTGAGGAATTTTTTTGAAAGATTCATGGAATTCAAGGTTTCTTTGAGCTTGAACAAATGTATTTTGCAGTCTAGAAAGGGAATTTGTTAGGGTATATTATTTTGGAAGTTGCACTTTCAATTGACCCAGAGATAATTTTTGCCATCTTGGCCTTTTTTCTTCCAAGTCATAAAAATGGTCTCCAAAGATTCTTGGGGACTATTAACTTTGTAAGGAGATTCATACCCCAATTATCTACCTTGGATAAGTGACTCACAACTATGCTAAAAAATAGCATACTTTTTAGTTGGAATAAAGAGGGTAAGAGCATATTTGAGGCCATCAAAATGGCCATTTCTTAGGATCCCACATTGGTAAATCCTAATTATTAGAAGGATTTCATTCTCTATGCATTTGTAAGATTGAAAAGTATCTCAGGGATCCTCACTCAGTAGAATGATGATCTAATGGAGCAACCAATTTACTACTTCAGTCAATCCCTCAAAGATTACAAACTCAATTATTATTTTGATGAGAAACAAGTTCTCTCTATCATTCAGGTTCTAAATAAATTCAAACATATGTTGTACAATAATAGGATCCAGTTGATGGTATCACACCTAGGTGCTAATGATTTCTTGTTGAATAAACACATGAACTAAAAAATGGTTGGATGGATTATGAAGGTCATGGAGTAAGATGTCCATATAAAAGTAACCAAACTGGTTAGAGGGAAATTTCTATGTCAAGACCTCACTTTCGACTTGGAAGAAAAAGAAGGATGCGATAATGTGTTATGCAATCATCATCAAGAAGGAATTCACACTCTTACTGATTAGATGTTCAACATGAATAATTTTTTTCTATTAGAAGAATATCCTCCCATCCTAGACAAAACTCTGAGGAAAATCTTTCGGCTTCAATCCATTCCCTATGCTCTCATAGATAATCTACTCTTTTGAATGAATTTAAATAGAGTCATTATTAGGTGTATAAACTCGGAACATGTTGATAAGATACTAGAATAATTTCATAATGGGTCATCAGGTGGTCACTACTCAATAAGGACAATTGCTATTAAAATCATGAGGATTGGTTACTATTAGCTAGATCTATTCAAATATGCCCATATATTGGTAAGAAAATGTAAGGAATGTGCCTTTTTAATAGGGAAGAAAATATTGGCTACTATTCCTCTCCATCTAATCCAAATGGACCAATATTTCATACAATGGGATCTAGACTTTATTCGAATGATAAATCCTCCATCTAGTGATGGTCATAGGTGGGTGCTAACTGCGATCAATTATTTCACCTGATGGACGGAGACAGTAGAATTAAAGGAATGCGATGAGAAATATAGCTTGGATTTCCTCAAAGGTATTATGATAAGGTTTTGTGTGCCCTTCATAGTTATTTTTGACAACGTTAAGGTATTTATAGGCACAACGCTTAGTGAATGGGCTGTGAAAAATGGTGTTTATTTAAAAACCTCATCAAACTATTATCCACTGGGAAATGGTTTGGCCAAGTCTACTAACAAGAATCTGATATAGATCGTCAAGAGGAAAATGGAAAGAAACTAGTGAACTTGTCACACACAACTTAAGACCGCTCTATGGGTAGATAGAATCACTCCAAAAAGGGCCATTCAGAATTCTCTTTTTATGCTAGTATATGGTAGGGAAGAAAATATTCCTATTTCTTTGGGGTTTCCATCTTTGGAACTGGCTCATAAGTTAGAAGTAATGGAAACTGATCCTATAACAATAAGGTTCGTTGAATTAATGGAATTCAAAGAGACACAAAATAAGGCTATGAAGACTCGAGAGCTGCACCAAGCTCATACCAAGAAGAATTTTGACAAGAAATCATCTCAGAGATATTTGTAAGAAGGATATATGGTCCTTAAATGGGATGAGGATAGGGCCAAGCCTGGGATGCATGTAAAATTTGATGCTCTCTAGAGTGGGCCATACTTAATCACAAGTTGCAAAGAGGAAAATTTATTTTTCCTATCTAAGCTTAATATAGAAGCATTTCCTATCCCAATTAAAGGGATAGACCTCAAATATTTCTATTGAGATATTTTTACCCTATACAGTATTAGTCTAGTTTCCCTTCCTCCAAGTTCTCTACACATTATATTTTTATTTTATGTTTTGTCTGACTTTGTTTTTCATTTTTCTTTCTTTCTGGTTGTTTTCTATTTCTTTATATTCTTGAGGTTGAATTACTCTGATGCCTAATGGATTATATAAGGTTGTTAGATTAATTCTTAGTAGGAAAGCGTTCCCTAAAGGTAGAAAAAAATGTTAACTTTCCAATTTCCCTTGTCAACAATCTTTTTAAAAAAATTCTTGCAAAATTTTTACCTTGTATCAAGTTTTAGTTTTGTTAAATTATTTGAGGAAATTATCTAAGTACTGATTTTCTTATGCATTTCATATTTCATATTTTTGAATTCAAGTTGCAGTTTGCATGTAAAATTCTTGATGAATTATGAAGCTCAAAACCTGAAATACATAGGAAGTTAGTGCAAATTGGAAGTCGGAATCTGAAGTGTAGTTTTCATGAAAACTGCAAGTTAAGTTCCAAAATATGAACCCCCATGTGCATTTCAGGTTTCAGAACCCAAATTGCATTTTGCATGAAAACTGCAACTTGACCCCCAAAACTCAACCCCCGACCATTCAAGTGCATTTTGGGTTTTGAAACTCAAATTGCAATTTGTATGCAAACTGCAAGTCGGCTTCTGAATTCCGAAATATGAAGATCAAGACTATTTTAGATTTCAGATTTAATGTTGCAAATTACATACAAACTACATTATGATTTCTAACTTCTGAAATCCTTCGCCAAGTTAGTGCATTTTATTCCACCTACCCACATGTGTCGCCTATGTGGTAATAAATTTTCCCTTTTCTATTTAAGGGTGAATTTTTACTTGTCTTTTTCAACTGACACTTTGTACACTGACTTGCTGACGCCTCACCTACCTTTGACTGTAAAATTTGCATGAATTTTGGGCAATTTTAACGTTTCCTCTTCAACCCACTTGGTATTTTGGTAATTTTTTATTTTTAAATAATTTTTGTAAGGTTTTTGGGCTTCCCTTCTCATATTTCTTACCATTCTTTTATTGGAATTATGGGTACCCTTGGTGTCTTCTTTTTTGTGTCAATTTTGGGTTTTCCTTCTTGTGTTTTGGGATTAAATTTTACATGTAATTCCTCCTTCATTGGTTTATTTTTGTTGAAGATTACGCTTCAAGGTGAAATTTTCTTGAAGAAAAAAGGATGAATTGTCATTAGAGATCCATTCAGAGGTTTTAAATTGTAAAATAGGTTTCAACTTCCGTCGTCATAACTACAAGGTGGAGTTGTAGGTCGGAAGTGCAAGGCTATGGTGTAGGGTTAAACTTCCACTTTTAGTTTTAGAGATGTTCTCAAAGTTTTATTCTAGGGGAAAATTTCTGAATCATCATCCAAGGGGAAGGATAAAATGAAATATAGTTTCTAATGGGTGGCTCCCCCTTCGAGTATCACATCAAATGTTGATAATATCAGAGATACTGACCTTGGACATATTGATCTACAAGATTTTTGGGTAGAGTTAATGCTCCATCGAAAAATGTCTGGATGAAGGGTATTTATGATAATGGACTTGCTCTAGCTGCTGCATACGATCGATGAAATGTATGGAATTTTTGCTCACAATTGCAACACATTATGATAAAAACTCTTGCATTGTAAGAGATGATGACAAAATAGTCGTAATCAAACTAGATGTTGATTAATTTGAGGATTTATTGAAGCTCACCAATGTTGAAGGATATGCCTCAATTTCTCTTGACTCTACCCTTGAACATTGGGAAAAAAATTGTGATACTTGAACTAGGGTTATTAACAAAATCTATCTGGTAAAATCTAAGCCTCCTATTTCTAGAGTCCCAAAGACTATTCCCTATTCATATTCCATTCGAGAGGTGAAGTATATTATCACACTAATAAGTAAAGTTACAGGACTCCCATCTTCTAAAGATTTCCAAGAGTGGATATATCTATATATTGCCACTAACTGAAATAATTTTGATCTTATTCAATGGGAAGAGCATATCAACAATGTCATACATATTCAGATGTCATATTTCATAACTTCAGGAAATTTCTACATGAATTCCTATCTTGTGTATGTGGCTACAGGGATAAAGAATTATCTAGGCTTGTCACCAGTGGGATCAAGGAATTCGTCACAAATTTATGAATTTTATCCTCAAATCACAATGGAGTGGGAAAATCATTTCAAGAGAGTTAGTGATGCTTTCTTTACTACTAACCTATGTATCCTCGACAAATAAATCTACAACTAAAGGATTTTAGATAATTCTTGGAACGTGGTGAGGACTTGGGGAGGCATTTTCTCGTAATCTCCAACATTCACATACCTCAGGGTGGGAGGATTCTCAAACACTCCTTATTAACTACCAAGGTGTCCCAGGGACAAATGGGTCTTGATGGAATTAGTTTGAAAACTGCTACACTTTCAAAATATCCATCATGATAGGCATAAGATAGGGGTTCAATCCCTAGTAGCCTTGGGACGATATACTATGTATCTATGTATAAAGAAAAGAACATTTAAGGATAAATGTAGCAAATGACATTGAATACATATCACCCATAGGTTAGTTTTGATTATTGGGGAGGAAATCTAGTTTAATTGTAGAGATGAATTTGCAATACAGGGTATAGAATTTGAAATGTTAACTCTCAAAGAAGTGGTTAAGTATGGAATTACAAATTTGCCTAAGGGCCTTCAAGATGATGGACAAGTCCTAGACCCCATTTATGATCAAAATAATGTGAAATATCATTCATTTCCATGGATCAATTGGTCAATCCAAGAGTGTATTAAATCGAAGGAGTGCGTAACTCACATCATCAACCAGACCCATCAGTGGCTAATATCATTGGGAATTATGCCAAAGTGTTAGAGAAACTTCCTATTACAACATCAAAGGTACAACCACCAGTGGGCCACCCCACCTCTTTAAAAGGAATGAATTATGCTTCCAAACCTACTCCAAAGCCTCACAAGATCACCAATATTTGCAGAGGTTTTGGTTCTTCCTCCAGAGTTCCCTCTACAGAAGTTGCTCCTCCCAAAGTTCCTTCTACAAAAGTTATTGATATTAATGCTTCACCACCACATATAAATCAAGTGTTGCATTCACCTTCCTCACCACCTCTCCCTTCATCCCCATTTTCAGCTCCTCCATCTCCTCCACCTCTCACTCTCTCTTTTCCCACATATTTTATTTCCTCTCCTCTTATTTTTCCTTCTCCCCTGACCTCGTCCCCTACAATGGCCTAAGTCTTTTCTTCCCTTCCCTTTCTGACATCCAGGGATCTTTTAGATCTAAGGTCCCCCCCAAGAACTCCCCTTCCTCAACATTTTCTTCCCACCTCGTCTCCCATCATTCTTCCCATTTCATCTACCCCCATGGCCGTACTTTCCACTATGTCCCTACTTTTCACCTCTTCATTACCACACATGGTTACTGCAACATGTTCCCTTATATCACCCATTCATTTTACTACTACAATAACAACACCCATGCCATCCACTAAGAAAATGTCTTCTTCTTCCACTCCTACATAGTTAAATAGATAAACTCCTAATAAGAATAAGAAAATTCTCGTCGGAGATATTTTTTATCTTAGCATCCTAGACATGACTCCCAGGTGATAAGAAAAAAGGCCAAGGTTTATCTCTCACTTTTCAGTCAATCAAATAGGGGAAAGATTTGATGAAATAGAAAATCCTTCTGGAGAAAAATCAAAAGAGAATATAACTACAACAGACTATCAAATTTCAAAGTTTCTCTTAGTAATACCACACATGAAGGTGTGAAACATGATGTCCAAGTTACGCTCAACAACCTTCTAGACAAATTTGACAAAGACAATGTCATGAAGGATGAATTAAAAGGAAAAGTGGATCAGGTGACTATCATCCTACATAAGATTGCATAGCATATTCATACAACTACTCTTGTTGTTCCTACAAGTTTTGATGACACTTATTTCTCCATGGTACAAAAAATTAGACAACGAGGTCGAGCAGTTGGGGCTTGGATTAAAATCTAAATTCTAGAACGAGAACAAGTGATAAAGGATGTTTTCGATCTGTATAATGAACATGAATAAGAAAAATACATAGTCACTAAAATGTATGGTATTCTTGTAGAAAAATGTGACAATTTGGAGCTCACACTAGAATCTTGGAAAGAGGTTTGTGGCGTCAAATCTACTCTACTCTTAGGAGAATGGATCATTAAAAAATCCTCAAATTTTATTGAATATAATTAAGCCATGAAGTTTTGTGTTTGAATGTCGTAAGAGGTTATGTTTAAGTTGAATGAGGGAATAATTGAGGAAGTTGATGGCCTTAATGAAATCATGGATAAGTTTGACATCATCCACTTTAGGTTCCTTGATGAAAATGGTAATGCCCTTCCAATGGAATAGATTATTTTCAAATTCAAGAGTCTAGTTAATGAAGTTACTAAGGTAAAAAGGTCTTTTGGTCTCGATTCCATTCATAAGCTGGTATTATATCAGAATTTCTTAAGACAACTCAAAAAATTCACAAACTGGACCAAGAAGATACCAGGAAAACTAAATAAAATATTTGAATTTTTCATGGTCATAAAATTCTATTCATGTGGACCTGATGATAAATATTTCCAAGAAATCATTTAATGATTTCTTCATTATAGGAACAAGTTAGCTAGAGAAGAAGGAAAATAAACTAAAATAGATCAGGAAAAGGGTAGTGCCAACCCTAGCTAAAATTGGCTGCCATTTTCACATAGTATTCAAGCCACAATCACCATTCAAGTTGCATGTTTAACCCATTAAAACTTCACAACCACTTGGCTATTTTTGTGGGATATTGTTTCTCAAGTATAAATGAATTTTATTTTTAGTATTTAATGATTAAGAGGATTAGCTTTAATTGCTCAACCTTCTTAATATATAAATAGGAGACTACATTTTGTAATAGGGACTTTTTGATCATTTTTGCAAGGAGTCTCTGTAATTTTGAGTACTCATATACATGATTTAGCCTCAATACTATATATAGAACCAATATTTTTCCTTCATCTATTTAATGTGTTGTTTATTTACAGAGATCATTTTATACTTGTGAATGTTCTTATTTCCTAGTATGTGATGATGCATCATACCTTCACTCTAATTATTTTTCTTTAGAAATATTGCAATTTTGATTAATGAGACTTATTTTTTCAATTGTGAAATAGGGAAAATCCCTTTTGTTATTAGTAAATCTTACTTTCATAAGAATCCTTTGTCGAAGAAAAGAAGTAGAAAGATGTGCATGTCATCTATTATTCTGTAAAATTATTCTATGTTTTTAAAGTTGATCTTATTATTCATTAAAATATTGGTGCATCACGTTTTAAAATTATTTTCATTTATTCCTCTCCCTTTTCTCCAAAAAATTGAATATTATAGTTCTTTTTCCAACACTGTAGATTACACAATCTAATCTTATATTAGATGCACTTAATTTAGAAGGAATACAACCTTCTCCGGAGGTTCATCTCAAGGAGCCAAGGTCCCACACCTTGGGGATGTTCCCATGTTGTACTGGATCATTTGACAATTCAGTAGGTGTGTGATCTAAGTGACAAAAAAACCCCCTGAAACCAAAGAACTATCTTGGACAAAAAAAGTCATGTAAATGCTACAATGATTTCACTATTGAGAATCCACTCAACATGGAGCTACAACTCTAAATTTTAGTCAATCTACCACTTTACCTTTAGCAAGGTTCAACTTTCATGTAAGCTTCAACATGATCTTCTATAAGTTTTTGTTTATAAGGAATCATCAACTCCATGTGTTTTAAGCATCCATTTAGACTTCTTCACAATGTTTTGATCACTTTTCTTGTGTTTTCTTCCACCACTGATAATGATCACTTCTTCAACTCAAATTCTTATCTTCTCATTCTCCTTCATCTGTTGCAAGTACCTCACTCAAAGTTTCCTCTTCATACACATTTTGTCTCACTTCTCATATCAGATATCCCTCTCAAACATATGCTCTTTCATGTCTACAACTTATGAAAAAAATTCAGTCCTACATGAATTAGATCATCATCTGATACCTTCACTATGCCTTCAATGGTATAAGCAGAAACAATCCCATTCATACATACAATCAGATATTTAATCATGAAATCAGACCTCTTGAAGGACTCGTGCACTTCACCTTACAAAAAAGAACTGTTATCCAAAATTCACCCCTCAAGGTAATTTTGATAACTTGCATCATTTCTTTAGGGTCAAGCAGGTGGAAAGTGATTAAGGGAAAAAAATTGGATTTTTAGGGTACCTCTCCACTTTCCTCTAACTCCCTTGTCTAAGAAAAATCCAAGGAGTTATTAAAAAATTACAAAAATATGGAAAAATGAAGTCGCAGGCCTATTTTAATGCAAATCGGGTCTAAGGGCTGCGGATGGAACCAAGGCAGATCGTACAAGAGTTCATCGTACCAAATTCGGGACTAAAATTCTAAGGAGATAGTTAAATGTGGAAAAATTGGATTTTTATGGCACAGGCCACATGGGTTTAGTCAGGACAGTCGGGACCTGAAAACTGATTTACCCGAAATGGCCAAAAATAGGAGTTTGTGAAGTCAAACCAAAATGTCCCAGGCCACACATAGGACACTAGGATGCATGGGACCCACATAGTTGAAATCGCTGACAACAGTGCAAATTGGTTAAGTTGGATATTTTCAGTCCAAGCCGCATAGATTCACGAGGGACGTCCGGGACCTAAAAAATCTGAAAAAGCCGCAAGCAGTTCAAATCGGAAAATTCATAAGTTTTTGTCCTACACATTCCATGGGATAGCTGGGACATAGATACATGCAGGCCCCACATTTCCAAAATAGCTGATCATAAAGGGATGCGGGTGGAGCGGTGGTCAACGATTCTCGTGGCCCGGTCAATGAAGGAACAAGCGGGACATGAGTTCCCTGAAAACCTAATTTTTTCAACTTGTCTGATTTGCAAGGTGGGTCAAGAGATGTGTGGATGAATTTGAGGTTTTCGGCCCAATTCACACAAGGAACAACTAGGACACAAGGACCCATGATAGCCGAAACGTCCGCATGCAAAGGAAAACAGTGCAAACCAAACCCCAAACTTTAAATGGCCATAACTTTTGACCCTGAGCTCCGATTTTCATGAAATTTGACTTTCTTAATTTTGATGAGGGTAGCTATATGAAAATAAAGGAAACATCTCCAGCTCTGATAAATTAAATTCACAGTCCCGTTAAATGATAGAAATGCCTGACAGACTAAAAATAGCCGTCCACTCTTAGAAGGTTGTAACTTTTGCATTTCTCAACAAAAATGCACAAAATTGGTACCGTTGGAATTGTGTTTCTAATCCTGATGCAAAGAAATCAAGAAATCTAGAATTTGATGAGTAATTGATGGTGATTTTGTAGAAAACATGCCCAGTTCAGAATAATGATTTTATTTGGTAGTTGGGATGCATTTAATGAAGCATGGGATGACATTTCTCACTACTGCAAGTTATGGGACAATATGGGGGGCCTTTTGCAAGCAACATAACATCATTTCACTCCATTTACTACCTTTTGAAAGTGGTTGAAGGACAAATATCAGGATTTTCATTTTTCCCTCTCTATCTCTCCTCTTAGAGTTCTATAAATTGGAGTGTTGGGCTCATTGTAAAGAGAGATAGTTTTGAGTAGAAAGACTTTGTCAAAATTGTTTTTTGAAGCTAATGTCTTGTACACCCTTTTAGTGGACTCCTTACATGGTGATCCAAGACCTTATTCTATAATAGATTGGATTTTGCATATCAATGAAGCAATATATACAAGTTTGTGGATACTTCTTACTCTTCTTTGGTTTTTTACATTCTTCTTTCCCTTTCAAACTTATTACAAATATATTATGTCTACCTCATACTATGCAGGGATTTATTCTCACTGTGCATGTATGGAATATGGTTGTGAATGAATTTGTTGGAATGTGGGGAAATGTTATCACCTCTTCTAGTATGCACTTTGTTTTTGTTTTTCACACATTGGAAGACTATTCTCACACCCTACTTTTCTAGTGTATCACCACTTTAGTGTAAGCTTTTGTTTCATACACTCTCTCTCCCTAGTGCCTTGGAAAGTTAGATTAAGATTAGATAGTTTTTCTTTCATTAGAGTAGATTGTGGCAGGTAGTTTAGGAGCAAGAACCAACTTTCTCTGGAGTTCTATCTCAAGTAGCAAGTCCCACAACTTGGAGGTAGTACCCATGTTATCCAATCACACTATGAGATCAAGCACACAAACTTGTGCAAACCATAGGGTGATGTGATCCGGAGATAACAGGAACTCTACAAATTCACCATGCAAATTGAATCGGGAAAGGGAATGTCACCAAACAAAATTTTCTTCTTGTAATGATTGCATTTGATTTTGTGTCAGTTACAAAATCATGACTTACATAACATAAAAATATGCTTCACATTCTTGCAAATCACTAGGAGATATTCCTAAACTAATTTCACCTTCTAACATATCTGAAATGTTCCTCTTACAACCTGACCTACAATTTGAAATCTCTGACATGTAACTATCATTTCTTTTGTCCTCTTCCCTTTGGTGCGTACCTCTTGTATTTTTTCTCTCTTACACAAATGGAAAAGTGTCCCAAGCATGAAAGTAGGTTACAATACACCTTATTTTTCTCTATAACTCCTTAACTCCTCATATGCTCACCATTTCTTCTTCATGTTTCATTGGAGCTTCACTCACATTCATGAAGGAATAGAAATTTACAGTCATGGAGGTGCTTGAAATTTTTTAATAAATGGATCTTCAACTCTCTTAAAATCTTGGATAAGATCATGATTGGTATCTATATTACCTTCATATTGCTAAAGGAGCTTCATCATTCTCATTTAATAAATAAAATATTGATTTGAACAAGCAACAATCAAATCTTCACACTCATAAATACAGTCCTCAAAATATGATTATTTGGAGCAATAAACCTTGTCATCAAAACAACTATCATACACCAAAATTGATCTCATGGATTATTCTTCCACACACGAGTGACATCAATCATAAACACATAGAAAGAATGATCATTTTGCTCCAACTTCTCAAAGTAGTCTAACTATTTTTTAGTTTTCTCAAGAACCAATCTTGGTTTCTCATTTTCAAACATCTTAAAAGTTTTCTCCAAGCTAAAATAACACTTTGAATAGTTTAAGGACATCACAAACAACTTGTACAAGTATTCAAAGGCATACCTTGTTTGAACAAAACTTCATCTACTCACCTATAGAAACAAGCTTCTTCACTAGCTCAGAGGGGAAGTTTTTTATCACTCAAACTTATTCATGAAAACAATTCACAAAAGAAAACCAAGAACACTCAAATTTCATATTGAACACATTAATTCTATTCAAGACAAAAAATCATTTTATTATGCAATACATCATGTATACTATTCATACCTTCATGACTAGTCTTGCATTCTACGATTTCTTGGAAGTAGGACTTAAAATGCATTTGTATCATAATAGTTTTCCAAAGGAACAACCTAAATGACTTCAATAACATCAAGATAACACCACCAACATCCTTCACCAAAAATTTGAGCAATGGTTCCTTTACAATTTTTGTCTACACATATAATTATTCACAAAACAATTGTTTTCTTGTGGGGTCCGCCATGTTTCTTGAGATAAAACCACCATGAACATGAACTATGATAAGTATCTACACCCTAAAATAATTTTCAAGGAAAACCAATTCCATTTGGATTTATAACCAAGCATTTTTCTTGATATTGATTTCAACTGGAGTTTATGAAGGTTTTAGACAGTGCCAAAAAAATGGATAGAACTTTATTATCCTACATCCTTTTAACCTAATAATTTTTTCATAATCTTTTTATCTATATGCTCTTCAAAAATTTATCTTATGATTGATTGTTAAGAATTCATGGCACTAATTTAGCATACCTTACTTAAACCATTTTTGAAAAAATTATAATATCTTCAATAAAACTCATCCGCTAGTCCTAAAATTTGGTCCACACTATCATGAATACCTCCTCCATGATATCCAATTTCTAATTTTTCATTTTTCACTCTAGAAATTTTGATGTCATCTCATTTGGGCATGATAATCCTATTTGTCCTGAAGGGAAGTCATACCAATGACCCTAACCATGCTTCCAAATGTTGAATTATGAGTTGTAGCTTCACAAGAGGACTCTTGAAAATTTCCCTACACACTTACTATGCTTGAATTTTCTTGATTTAGTATTTTTCATATCCTCATGTTAGGTGTTTGAACTAGGATACTTCGAGCTAGTTTACACTGTAGCTTATCATGTATGTCTTATTCTTCACCGTGTAGTCCCTTAACCATGTCCTATTACATATTTCATGCCTCTACCATGCTTCACCATCAACCTCAAGACTTCACTCCTCCATTCCAGGTGACTTTGTTACCCAGGCCTACTAAACTGAGATATTTTGACCGATTCCACTCATGTACCTATGTATTTATCCTTCTAACCTTGTTTCCACATTATTTACATGTTAAACTTGATATGTCCTTATCTAAGCATGATTTCACATCATCACCCTGTGTGTACCAGTCACTAGTTTCTTAAGGATTCAATGCTTAACCAGGTGTTCTCAAGCCTTTAACCTATCCTACCTTTGTCAATCCCATTCTAAGATCCCTCTAACTCATACTTTTTCATTAATGTTCCTTTTATATCAATGATAACTCACAATCATGTGCTAACATGGAGAATATATTGAGTCTTCATCATGAATTGAAAATGATGTTGATCCTATGTATTGTTGACTTGATGAATAAAAGCCGTGTATTGAAGTTCTCCAAAGCCTGTGCAAACTGAGAATGAAATTATTTTTGATTCATTAGTGATGCAGAGTTGTGTGTGAGACATTCTAGGTATGCTTGAAAGAGGAAAATGCTAGACTTAGTGTCAGATTCTCTAGTTCATGTACACTAAATATCAACTATGAGTGCTACAAGTTGGTACAAAAACCTTATTCTCTTAAGGTGTTGATAGAAATTAGAAATCTAAATTTTACAAGCTACAAGAATGGGTGTGTGATCACTGAGATAGATGGATTTTCAATAGAAAGGGAAAATATTTACATGGCTAGTACACACAATGGAGGTATCACTATCCAAACATGGCTGTGATATATTTGGAATGAGAAAAGGAGATGAAAAATCCTAAACTATCATATTCATTAAACCTTTTTTATTTTCAAAACTACCTCACTCCCCACCTTGTTCTCCTTTATGCATAAATTTTATCTTTGGTGATGAAGGCTCCCAAATAAATCTTGCACTTCTCTCCCCCAACTTCGTCTTATATTATTTTGAATGGTTCTCCCGTAAATTTCCTTTGATTTATCAACCTTAGCTATTGCACTATGACACCTTTTTTATGGAGCCACTTCATCGTCCTTGTGATCACTACCTTAATTAGTCCCTCAAGTGAGGTGGCTATGTTTTAGACTAATCAACCTGAGGTAGTAGTTGAAACTTAATTTGTTTTTGTTCATAGGTAAGGGTCAACAACATATACATCGCAAAATAACTACAAGTACATAATCTAAATCAAAGTCTTTCATTTGGTTAAGTGACATATGATACTAATCCCTTTTTGGACCTCTTCTTCATCATCATAAGAGACCAAGAAGTCTTTGTAACAAGGACCGTGAGTATGAGTGGACCCCAAGGAATGATCAATTGTTCCAAAGATATCAAAAGATGGCCTGGTGAGCAAGGACTACATGTTGACTTTAGTTATTTTAGAGTTCATGTTCTAGCCTCTAACGAAAAAAAGACACAAATACCTTCCTGTAGTAATTAAAAAATTCACCCATGCCTTCAGAAAGGTAATTTTGTACCTCAACAATTTTCACATGAGTTACAGTAGTTATACTTTATCACTCAAAAATCTAGGCAATAAATAGGACCCACCTATGAAACCATCTATCCTTATGTACGAGAAGGAGGATAATTGGATTAATAGTCCTCCTCATCTAGCTATGTTGGTGGATACTTTGACTTAGATATGTGAGGAGGCCAAAACAATGTCTTGCATATCGATGACATGGTAGAATAAAGCATCACTAATTTGGTGAAACTGTCAAAGGTTGGCATCTAAATTTAGATATAAATAGAATTCATACACCTTCATAGAGATTTTTTGACCCACCCCGGTTAAACCCACAAAATTTGTATACTTGGTTGTAGTATATACAAGGTACGAGGTCATATAGAACATGTTTGTGTTCAGTACCTCAATAAGATTCTTATGAAGTGAGTCATTGGCCAATTTGGACCAGTTAATATGTTTTTTATTCTTCATAATAATATCAATGTATTGAAACATACATTCATGGACATATCTTACAATATTATTTCCCACTACCCTATTGAGTATAGTGAGGAGGTCATTCATTTCTTGTTTGAAATAAAAATTTAGTAGCATTTTTAGGATCTTCGAGGAATATCCTTTGGTCTTCTCCAACTAATACTTGTTCATTATTTTGGTACATGATGTAGTGTTAACATTATAGAAACATTGAGTAGATTATAGGGAGATATCAACGCAAGCCTCAAAATCTAGAATATTCAACATCTCCTTCATCTAGTATACATCTACTCTCATGAGATATTCTACATCGACATTTCTCATTGACCTAGTGTACCTGTCATGGTTCTTTTAAAACTCAAACACAAATTATATGCATTGGGTAACTATGGGGAATGCAGTTGCTAGAGAAATTTTGCTATCATATATTCCTTATATCTAATATGTCTTTTAATCAGTTGTTATGTGACACCAAAAATGTTGTAATTCATTGTACCCAAGATTAGTGTCTGTGATTTTTTCCACATTATACTATAAATTAAATTAGGGGTAACCCCATGAAATTGGTACTTCATGTCCCTTTTACCCCTTGATCCCTCAAACATCTAAAGATTTCAAAGTAAAATAGTTGAAAATATCCTTGGGAAGAAGTTGGCATTTCAAAAGTGCAAAAATAGGCTTGAAATCTTATTCTTCTTAGGATTGGGCTTCTGGATATGTCTGAATTGTCAAAAAATTGATCAAAACACAATTAGGATTTTGGAGATGAAAATTCTAATTGACGTTTATTCATACTTTTTGAGTATCTGACTAGGCAAAAAATATGATAGTTTAATTGTTGTACTTTTTAAGATAATTGATAAAGGATAAAGTATGATTGACCTTTCATTGGGATTTTAGAGGTGTGTGACAAGTAGAAAATATTGTCTTATTTTGATCATAGTTTTGAGGTGTCAAATGGGTGGAAAAATCTGCCTTAGTCCATCAATTAACATGTTTCTTCAACATCTTTCATTATGTAAAAAAAAAACTTGTGGAAATGCCAAGACCCTGTATGAAATTTTCCCTCTGTTGAGTTGTAAGAAATCTTGTCTCATTTCAAAATGCATTCTAGAATTAAAAATATTTTTGAGAGGAAGCTAGGAGTTTGATGAATTCTAACAAAATCCAAGAAAATTGAGACAAGGATCTTCAAAACTATAATTACAAGGGAAAAAGGTGAAGACACAAGCTAATTTAAGAGAAAATGGAAAATAAATAGTGGCATCCCACATTTATACCAGGTTTTTATCCCAAAAATGTCAGTACGCTTGGAAATTTTGATCAATTCGTACATTTAATACGCAATGTGGTAAAGTCAGTATTTTTGGAAATTTTGAATTAGGAGGGATCAGGATTTTCCTCATGTTGTACATGGTGAAAATTCTAAGCCAAAACTGGTCAATATTTTTCCCATGTTAGACATGGTGAAAATTCATAACCAAGATGGGCCAGGCTTTTCACTGTGTTGGACATGGTGAAAAGTTATATCTACGAGGTGTGAGGCTTTTCACCATGTCGGACATGGTGAAAATTTTGATCCAAGGGGGTATGTATTTTCACCCTTGCTGACATGCTGAAAAGTATAATCCAAGAGGGGTTTGGATTTTCATTGTGTTGGACATGGTGAAAAGTTTGATCCAAGAGGGTTTGGGTTTTTCACAATGTTAGACAGGGTGAAAATTATGATCCAAGAGGGTCAACATTTCCATCGTGTTGGACATGGTGAAATGTCTTATCCAAGAGGGGTTAACCTTTTCACCATGTTGGACATGGAAAAAAATTAAATCCAAGAAGTGTCATTCTTTTCACTATGTAATACATGGAGAAAAGTATGATCAAAGAGGGTTCGGGATTTTCACCGTGTTGGACATGGTGAAAATTATGATCGAAGGGAAAACTATGATTGAATTAGTTCTAGATGTATGATGGAAGAAAAATGGAAAAATTTAGAAAGCTTATTCAAATTGTTCCTCCTTTTTAACAATTTTCTAAAAAAAATCATGGTTACCCATAAATTATCAATATAGCTTGAATCTGTGGATAACAATTTGGCATTACTTTTAACACAATTTTCATGAATTCAAAATTACTATTTTTAGTAATAAAGGAAAAATCAGAAACATATACACTTATTCACAAATTCCATGGAGGTTTGTATTCCACACATCAACATTATAAAATACTTATTTTGTTTAATTTAATTCACCTTGTATCTCTACAAATGGTCATTTTGGTAATTTGACAATGGTCATTTTCTGTTAAACATCACTTTTGGGCCTACCTTCATTACTAATATTTTATCACTCTTATTCATCTCCAATAATCAATTTTTTGGTTACATAATCTATGATCCTATCATGTATTGTATTTCAGCCTTTTCTTATTTATATTTTTCATCAATTATCTTATTGTTGTCTTCTTTTCCTACACAATTGGCCACTATGTAAATACTATTACATGGCTGATCCTTCTTGAATATTTACTTTTCTAATCTTATGACATAATATATACACATATATTCACATGGCCAATCTCTTCTTGTGGTTTTTATTTTCTGGTCACCCTACCCTCTTCCAATTTCATTGGCCCCTGTGCATCTCTGCACGGCCTATCCCATTAAAATTTAGGGGGAAATACCATGGAAAATCATCGCAATGGCTATAACTATGTTGTCAACATCATCCAAGAGCTATATCATAATATGAATTGCATCATTTCTAGAGTCTAAGACCTAGAAACATTTGATTTTTACTCCATCACAACTTAAAAACCCTGAAATGATTTTACTACTTCTTATCAATTTGCATCTTCCTCTGTGTAAATAATTCCATTTATATCTTGTTCTCTTCCTGACACTATAATCCCCTATGTTCTATCACAACCAATCGCACCCATACATACAACAACAAATGATTGCAATATGGTAGAAATTTAAACAATGATCTAAAAATATCATGAAAAATCTCAATAATAATGAATATTACACACCAAATAAAGAGGGGTAATCAATAAATGTTTCTAAAGACATAGGTCCTATAAAATAGACAACCCTGAGACCCTCTTCAAAAACCATTGATCATACCAAGCCTTCTTTAAATAAATTTTCCCCTAGTCAATCTTCAAATACTCCTTTACAAAATAGTCATACCAAGGCTTCTTCCTCTAGTGGCCCTAATCCACCATATGATTATAATCTCATGATTATCAAATTATTGGATCAAATGGTCATCATGTGATATTCTACCACTTTGAATATGTCTCAAATGCAAAATTATATTTTGTAAATGACTTCTCAATACTCACAAGTCCCCATAATTCCTAATCAATCTTCACCACCTCCTTTTCATTTTGATGTTAATTGAAATTCCATACCTCCTCCTATCTGAAATAAGGTTCTCCAAAAATTTCAAAATAAAACCTTTTCTTCTTACATAGCTTATATGGACATAGGGGTAATATCTCCTACCATTTTTTTTATAATGGATCAATTGATCCATCCATTTATCTTAAAAACTTTGGAAACATCTGGAAAGAATGTATTCAAACCAATAAATATTCTACAACTAAAATATTTTCAAAATCCTTTATATGAGATTCTTTAGATTGGTATAACCAAATTCCTTCACACTCTATTGTTGATCTGTAAACTTTAGTCCAAGATTTAATGGAGTTTCAACAACATGATCTCCTTGATAATCCCCTAATGAATCAGCTCATGATTTCATCAAATGATTGAAGGATCTATCTAATCATTCCAATCATCATCTTGATAATAAAAATCTTTACCATATGTTCCTTAAATATCATATTCCTAATTTCCATTATAAGGTACAATCCATCTCTCCCACCACACTTGAAGATGTTATTAAATAATCAAGTGGTGTGGCTACCTTATGTGAGACTTTAAAGAAACCTTTACACCATCAAGAACCCTCAGATCAATGTCTAATTCCATCAACCCTCAAGCACTTTTTAAAATAAAATCTATCATACATTTTTATTCAAATAACAATAATCATATTGTTATTTCTCATAACCCACACCACCCACATTTATTACATGATGAACTATTACAAGTTCTTCCCATGTCTTAATTTTCCTCCTACCAAGCAACCATCAAATTCTTTGTACATGTTGGCCATTATGTGTTAGTGTTGTCATTGATGTCAATTCTATTGATGGAAAAGGGTGTCATGAGGTCATATGAGTCTCCATGAGGTTTTAGTTTAAGGTCAAATATGAAGGTTGATTGGTAGTGTAATGCTTGGTGATGTTTTATGTGGTCCTGGGCCATGGTTTGGTAGACATAGTCATAGTATGAGTCCTCCTAATCTGTTTTAAGGTGTTTATGAGGTCACACATGGTCCTAGAGGTGTGTTATAGGTTTTAATGAGTTTGTAAGAGGTTATCAAGGTTAATTCACGTGATGTCATGGGTTGTAGCAGTCATTCTAGGCCTATTCCTAGTCTTGAAGCATGTGGAATGGTATGGTAACTTGAGAAGTGGAGCTAATAAGTATTTTTGAAGCATGGTATCATCATGGTGATGAGTTATATGACATTTTTGGTGATTTTCATATCAGTTATTAGATTTTTGAAAATGTTTCATGGTCCTTGGGAACTAAGAAGGTGGAGAATAGGCAATATAGCACATGCAAGTGAGATTATTTGGAGAGAATAAGGCCTATTTTAGCTATATGATGAGTATGGAAAATTATATGATGTTTTCATGATGCTTCATGACAAGTTTCAGGTCAAATTGAAGAATATTTTGCAAGATACATCAATTTTGGAAAACTTGGATTTTTTTATATTGTGAATTTGTGCTAAAACTTGACCTTCTGATGCTCGTTGTGGGATGTGTACTTTACAAGTAGACTTGAGATATTTGGAATATAAATTTAGGTCATTTATGAATATTTTACAAAATCAATGAGGTGGTTTTAGTGTCATGTTTTTATAAACGGTCGTTAAGAAGATAAGTTGTTTCAAAACCCTAGTTAAACCCTAGCTCAAAATGACTTGGAGAAAAGGAAGTATACTGATCCTTTTTTTTTCAAAATTTATTATTTAATTTTATAGATGACTCCTCTATCTTTCTAAAAAGTTAAATTAGAGCACGTCATTATATGTTGGCCCCACCTTAAAATTCTTTTTTGTGAAGATGTTCAATTTGTGGAAAATTTGTGGAAAGAAGGTGGTGAGTAAATTGGTATTGTTTTTATCTAAGGAATTTTTATAGATTTCCATGATAGTTTCAGATCATGGTTGAGGTCCATAATGTAAAAGTGTGCCCTATCTATGAAGACTGGTTTCTAGGATAGCTTGAAGTTGTCTGTGGTAAAATTTGAGTTATATGAGCTACATGTGGAGTTAAGAGTTGGTTTAAGTGTTTTTGTGATCCTGGTTCAAAGATATTTCCAATTACATATAATTTTTTTTTGATGAGTGATGAAGAGTTAATGACCTAATATTTGAAGATAAAATCTGAAGGATGATGGTTAAGCATGGTCTTAAGTAGCTTCATGAGGTAAGGTGATATTTCTCAGTTTTTCATAATTTGTGAAGATTTCTATGTTATTAAAAAACATGTATAATGGTGTTCCATAATTTGGTTAATCTTTGAAGTGAATTTGTAGGTAATTGATAAATTTGACCTCGATATTATTTCTTGAGTCCTACAAGCCTGAGTGAACAGTTTCATAGATGGAACTAGTTAAAGGCCTTCCACTTGGAATTGGAAGGAAATTTAAGGTTTTATATAAATAATATTAAGATATATTTCCAATGGTATATTTTTTTTCTCTTTATTATGATATTTTATGGGTTGTCTAACTCAGTTTGTGAAAAATAAGGTTACATTTTTCAGGACAATATTATTCTTGCTAGAAGATGGAGGTAAAAGATGCATGAAATGGATTGATTGATTCTTGATATACATTGGAGAGTAACAAGGTTTTAATTTTGTTTCTATTTAATGAATTTCAATGTCTTGAGAGTGGCAGCAAGGGTGCAAACCAATTGAGTTTCCAAAACCACTTTCTGGGAAGCTTAGTTTGGTGAAGATAAAAGTTTGTGTGGTTTGCATGTATGGATGTTTCATGAGATATAGAAAGCATGGATGTGATATACAAGTTATTTTATTTCCAATTAGTGGTTACATGCCATATTTGAGGTGTTTTTTGTGGAATTGAGGCCCATAGGTGAAGATTGGTTCCTGGAAACAACTATTTTGAGAAGGATATGAGCCTTCTTGGTAGTGTTATTAAAAAATTGATTCGTAAAAGATAATGTAAAACCATGGATGGTGTTTTTATTTCATATTTGACATGTTTTAGTAATTTAGAAGCTTGACTAATCATGGTGATGAGTTTTTTGGTCTTTGGGGATCCAAGTGAAGGGGTTTTGAATAATGTTTTACCATGTTTAGTATGTTTGAGCATGGCAGACCTACATGGGTCCAATACAAATGTTTTTATGATTTTATTGTTATGTTTTTTTATTTTTAATGGTCTATATATTTGTATATGACCTACCTATGATCTTTTTGAAAAGAGGGAAGCATATAAAAGTGAAGTTTTTGTTCAAATTTGAACTAGTTGAGCAAGGAGGGAAAATGCGGCCTAAGTGAAATTTTGAAATTGGTTCAAGGGAATGAAATCATAGCTGAAGATGTGTGAAAAAATATGAATAATCTTAGAGATATTTAATTCAATATATTAAATCCAAATCAATTCCATGAAATAGTAAGAAAAGGAAAGTTAAAGGAATGAGGGTTTCAAGAAAGTGTGTGAGCTAAATTAGTGATATCCATTAGCTATGGAAATAAAAATATTAATATATATTCATATTTATATTAATATGGTTAATTTTGTGCTTGATCATCTTAGGGGATTTTATCCACCTTTTGGAGTTGGTGTTTCACTAAATTAGGGGGGTTGTTCTTTGTATGATTGGTGCTCTACTAAACTAGGGGTTGGTGCTCCTTGTAAGGTTGGTACCTCACTAAATCAAGGGTTGGTGCTCCTTGTGAATTTTATGCTTCAATAAATCTCATTTATTTGAGTAATATAAGTAGATTTTCAGTGGGTTTTCTTCCCCTTGAGGGTTTCCCACTTATATATGGTGTTTATATTTCTTCTTCTTCTTTTATGTACTTATGAATGCTTAATACACACCTAATGTGCTCATATGGTTATGGATCTTAAATGGATGAATGAAATGATGAGTGTAAGTTATGGTAAATGAAATTAATTTTTTGTAGGAATGATTCACCCCTCTCTTAGTATATTATTCCTCCAACAACTTGTATTAGAGTAGGTCCTTGAGAATTAAGTTTAACAACTTGAAGGAGATCCTTTTGGAGTACAAGCATGGGTAAGTATTCAGATGTTGAGGTTGCATTTAGCATAAAATATAAATTTATAAAGTATTTGATTAATAATCTATAAGATTAGACCAATTGCATGGAGATTATATGCAATGGAAAAGTTGCAAAGCTATGGAATGAGGCTAAAGAACCTCAAAACTTAACTGAATCAACCATGCACCATGAGATAAGAGCTAAACAGGAGTTAATCCTATACATGCATCATAACTTTGAAAAAAACATCAAAACCTAGCATATATACTACTCTCTACTCTTTAGATTACTAATTAAGAAATTGAACCTAAAAAGATCAGCTTTAGTAATCAAAGGGGTGATTTAGATGTTTATGGTTTTCAAGTTTTCAAGAATGGAGTCTCGCCATTAATGGATTCAAGGTCAATGGTTCTCTCGATATTAGTCAAAACTTGATTTAAGGATGCAAATGGAGGTGTTAGCTCAACAATTGAGGAAGGAAAGATTTTAATCAAATGTATAATTAGCTTAAAGATAATACAAATGAGATCCAAGATTTCTTAGGCTTGTTTTGGTTTTGTGTTATGTAAAGTTGTAAGTTTGAATGGGTAGGCCTAACATTTTATTTATAGTTTTTAGTTTGGAAGAGTTTGGAATTTGGGTGCATGCGAGACTAAAGCTCAAAAAGTGCTTTTAGATTATATTAGAATAAACATGCTTTAGGCTTAGTTAATCTTGGTTTAGGCTGGTTAACTAGGGTTTAGGCTAGTTAAGCTTGATTAGAAAGTGATTAGAGACTCATTGAGAGTTGAGAGGGGTCTGGTTAATCAATCATGACTACTAGATATCCTAGGAAGCTTTTAGAAGTGGTTCAAAGAGAACTAGGGAGATTCTGAATGGTCAAAAGGAGGAATGTTTAGCTAATAAGAGAGATATTAGCCTAATTATTTTATTATAAGAATAATATGACCAAGAAGGTATCATGAATGGGCATCTGAGAATGGAGTGAAGAATGGGGAATTAATGAAATGTCATTAATCGGTTGAATTAGAGGAAATGCTAAGTGTAAGCACATTTTAGGTGTCTACATTTTCCCCTCTTTGAGGTGACGTAAGTGACATCACTTTAAATAAAGTATACACGCATAAACAAGTAGAAAATTTTGAAGGGATAGAAGAAAAATGAGTAGAATGAAGGATTCCCCCTTGATTTTAGATGGGGTGAGGGAAGAACTATATTGAAGATTGAGAAGATAGAGAATAAAAGAAAGAATGGCGTGAAGAAGAAGGAAAGGGATACATAAGAAAAGGATTATGAGAAGGGGGAATGAGCTAAAATCCATCCAATGCCTTTTAAACAACTTTATTTTTCATCATATTGTTAGTGATCTTCATCATTGGTCCTTATTAAAAATAATTAACAAAAGTGTATTATGACATGAAAAGACATATACAAACAAATGTCCATTGCTAAAAACACCAAATCCATGCAACATACAAAATGCAATGTAATACGAGGAATTAAAAGACGTCTAACTCCATGTAACATACATAATGCAATACAATATGAGAAAGTAAACAATCCAAACCTAACAGAGAAACAAGTACAATGTTTTTTGTTATCAAGCTTCAGTTCCAACCTATTTGTATTAACGAAAAGGGTTAATGATGGTGCCCCAAGCAAGGATACATATGAGAGGAATAACGGAAGACACTTGTGTCCAATGAAAAAAGCATTCTACGCTACGAAATAGTACCAAGCACTTGACCAGCCAGGAAGTACATACATAGCAAGTAGACTAGCTTTGTTAATGGAGGTAGATCAAAATGATTTGTGAGTCATTTATGAGGAGAACAAGTAAGAGCCAAAGAGTGACATTTTTTAGGATGATTTATATTTTTTTTATGTTTCTTGAAACATATTTGAATGTTTTTTATTTTTTTGAAAGTTTTCTGAAACTATGTACATGAAGAAAAAGAAGCATGGATGCCCCCAACAATAGAAGGGATGTACAAGGGAAAATGGCCACGTGCGTATGAGAAAGGTGAAGGTGTGAAAACTCCCTAGTAATTAGGTGGGAGTATTCAAAGGAAAACTATTCACGCATAGAAGTGGGTCCCAAGGCCATTATGGATAGGTTCAACATGATGATGAACATAAACCAATGAAGTGTGGGGCAGAAGCAAGGATTCCCCTAACGTAATTTGGCTTAAAATCACATGATAGAAAGGAAGTGGAAGATTATTTTTGTGAAAGGGGACAAAGGTGTCCAAAAACATGGCACAAAGGAAATACCATACACATGGATGTTTTGAACAAAGTATAAGAACAATGAATGTCATGAATGTAGCTTTAGAAGCCTCATGATGAAAAGGTGATTAGTGTAAGGCACAAATCGTGAGACAAGATATGGACTAGCGTAAGAGTCTGAACAAGGTCTAAAAAAAGACACTTGCTAACATACTAATCTTGTTCAATTATAGAGATATAGTGTGTACAAGTGGAATTGAACTACCTCTTGAAGGGAAGAGTTAATAGACAACAAGTGAAGACACCCTAGCCCATGTGTAGGAATGATTGATTTTGAAACGAAAATTTGTCAATGGATGGTGGAAGGATAGTCATACATTTCTCCACTACCAACCAGGCATCCATAGCCCCAACAAAGATGCATTTAAATCTAATCACAACATTTCTCTACTACCAACTAGGCATCCATAGCCCCAGTAGAGATTATTGGAAATACCACAAGAGAGAGTAATATATCAATTTGTTTTTTCTTTTTAGCTTTTAGCTTTTGACATTTGATTGATTTTGATTCTTTTACTTTCTGAAATATATATATATATATATATATATATATATATATATAAGCTCTTTGGTTTGAAAAGGGGTTAAGAACCACTAATGGATTGATGAGAGGATGTTGAAGTGATTTTGATGACGACATTGGCTGGTGTCAACATATATGTCCAAAATTTCTTCGTAACAAGTTTATTAGATGTTGAATGTGATAGGATCTCTAAGAGGTCAGTCATTCTTTAATTTACCAAGGTGATGAAAGACCAAGGTCAAACAGATACCATAGAGATAAATGTCACAAAATTTGTCTGAATAGGCTAACCAAAATAAAATCAAAGGGATGAAAATGTTAGAAAGACTTGCATAATTAATAGCAAGGAAGGGAAGAAATAGCATCCATGTGTATGTAATGCATGAAATGTTTGATCTTTGTACCTTTGATTTTGTTGTATGTTTTCTTAATTTTTTTGTATTTTCAATTTTTTTTACTTTTAGAGTTTTTGATAGTTTTAGGAGGTTGGGAATAACAAAGTCACTTCGTGTGATAGGATCCAACAATGATGTCTATGACTTCCTTGATAAGGGAGACTAGGTTTTTTTGTTTATCAAGCGTAATATTTTCTCTGATCTCGATGATCGTGGTGAACTCCTACTCAACAAATGACTACGATTTATCTTGAAACATTGATTTTTCATACAGGAGCTTGAGTTCTCTATCCATATGTTTCTACACTTTACATCATACTTGATGGTTACGTTGATGTGCATTCTTGAATAACGTTTGATTTACCATTTTGAGATTGTTCGAGTTGTTTGGGGATTTCGATCTCTTGGATGTTTTGACCTGATCTTGATTAAGAAACTGTTTGGGTTTCTTATAAGGTGATGAATGAATTGTCTAATCTTGAGAAGGAGAAGAAAGAAAATGTGGACATTTAGAATGATATGATGGATGAAGAGAATACAGTCCAAGGATTGAAGAGGATGGGCTACCAAGAGGTGAGCCACTGATAGAAGATGATGAAGGGCTGATAGAATATGGCCCTAAGATGAAAGAAGTTAGGCTACGAGGACATGGCCCAAGAATAGAAGATGATGGGCTACCCAAAGTTTCCCATAGATAGAAGAGGATGAAGGGATACTAGGATGCAAACCAAGAATATAAGGTAATGGGTCACCCCAAGGTGACTCATCTATGAAAGATAATGGAGCGATACTCAAACGTGGCCCCAGAATGGAAGAAGATAACGAGGGGATACTAGGGGGTGACCCAAGTATAGAGAAAGAGGGAATACTTGGAGGTAACCCATAGAAAGAAGAGGATGAATGGATAATAGGAAGTGGCCTAATAATATAAGGGAATGGGATACCAGGAGGTGACCCATAAGTAGAAAATGGAGGGCTACCTGGGGGTGGCTTCATTAGCTAGAAGAAGACAATGGGCTACTTAGCGGTGACCCAAGGTGGGATTTTGATTGAGGGATGATGATAGATAAGGAATGATTTGGTAATGAGAAGATAGGCCACGGATCAATGCTAGACCCTGACATCTCATCATGCTTAGAGGAAGGTGAAGATGAAATGCCAGAAGAAGAATCAAGTTCCATGACCTTAGGATTTTCCTTTACACTCTGAATAAAAGGAATCAACTTCATCCTCCCCAATATGCAAGCGTATCGAGTTCTAGAAAGAATCCTTGTTTGCAATCATCTAAAGGGATATCATTCGTGCAGTCTAATTGTTCCTTCATTATGAGAGAAATCAATCAGTAGAGGTTGTTTGTTCTTTGGCCATAGGAGGTTGAACTAGAAGATATGACAGGCCTAATAAGTGGGGAAGATTGATTGATAGAAGAAGATGACTCAGATGCTAGAGGAATGTAGATGATGGGAAGGCTTGACCTTATGACTCCCATGAATGGATGCTTTAGATCTAGTACTTTGAAAAGATATCTTAGAACATGGCTTAATTTGTAATGAGTTCAACGTAGGATCGTACAGCCATCCATTGAGTGGTGATGTAGGAGTCAAGTTGGATGATTTACTAGATGGTACAATATGAGTCATCGAAAGGGCTTTCAAGGAGCCAAAGATGGTCATTGAATTTTGGTTAATAGCATAAAGGTGGTCTCAAGAGAAGGAAGTATGTTTGGAGGTGACTGTGTCTCATGAATCAAATAAGATGTTGGATTGACAGATCTTAGAGTCACATTAGTCTTCAAAGGAGGAAGACGTTGTTGAGGTGATTTTGAATATAGGCCCTTGGAAAGTAGGGATCGCATAGCCATTCATTAAGCTGTGAGTCTAGGAGTATCGATACGATGGAAAAATGATTTACTAGCATAAGAATCCGAGTCATGTAGCTCTTCCTTGTATCTGACCTCCCGAGGTCGTGTCGAGACGACTGATGAAGGAGGTCCTGCGAAGATATAGGGAGGACCGTGACTCAAGATTAGTTGGGTATTATTATGTTCGATTGATACGTAATACTTGGAGTCACACAAGTGAATTTAAGGTGAGGAAGGACATCCTAACCTGAATAGGTGTATTGGGAACGAATGTGGATATCAATAGCTATTCAGGGAGGACCGTCCATTCACGATGTTGAGCTCTACCGAGGTATCATGAACAATAGTTGTTGGATCTAAATCTTCAAAAGAAGACCCGTAGGTGAATCCAAATAATAGTTTGCAGATCTGAGGTCAAGAAAATAGAGTTGGGAGGAACCCGAATAATGGATTCTAGATTCTGAAGTGTCCAGAAATCCATAGCTTGATTGACTGACTATGTTTTAGCTGAAGGTGGAATTGTGAACATGGTGTTCTAGTGGGAGTAGTGAGGCCCTAAATAATAGCGTTCAAAGAACCAACATGAGGCATCTAGTCGATCAATAGGAATCTTTTGATTGTGGAATTCCTAAACCTAGGATCACAACCATAAGTTTGTGGTTAAGTTGTGAGAAACTACGTGATAGTCATATGAAGAGTTAATTGGTGTTGTTTAGACTATCCAATATTCCTATGACTTTTCAGCCTACTATGTTTAGATCTAGAAGTTCCTGTCAATTTTCTCAGAATACCTTACAGGTGTTTATACGTTGGAAAAGCAACAAGCGAGCTTGAGAATCAACAAGTGACTCTTCCACGTACCCGACCTCCCGAGGTCGTGCCGAGACAGCCGGTGGGGGGTAGAATGTGCAGACAAACTAGTTGGGGAGTCTAATGTCTTCGACACGCACTAATGGTATTTGCGAATCTAAGGCAAAGAAGGCCCTTCTAACTTGGACTGGTGTGATAGATCGATCAGCGAGGATGACTGCTCAAAGGCTCCAATCAATATCGAGCTCTGGCGTGATTCGATCTATTGGTTGTGGGATGCGTGGAAAATGACCCGGGATGGTTTCGTGTATTTCTCCTGATAGGGTCATATGGTAAATATGGTCGATTCTATGGACGATTCTCTAGCCTAGTCCGAAATTCTCTAGCTTCGTTAGCTATTGTATTTAGTAGGGATAACTGTTGAATGATGAGAGGTGGAATCGGAGTAGACTGAAATACTAATTTACGTAGGCCAGTGTCTATGTCTAATTCTGACTTATGGATTCGTTAGGCTGTGGGATCTGCGGATCACAACCATAGACTCTTGGTTGTTGCGGTCCTGTGATGGTCATACGGGAGATCAAGTTCTGATCCCTAGTATCCAATAGTCGTAAGCTTTTTCAGCTTCTATGTTTAGAACCAGTACAGCTGTGCTATCTTCTCAGAATACCTTACAGGCGTTCTCGCAACTTGGATTCTTAAGCTGGTATCTATATCTACTAGGGTGTCTCCAGCGTCTGGCTATGGAACTAAAGGATCACACCCGAATATTTGTTCTCTTTCGAGCCCTTCTACAGTCATGTGGGTATTTTCTAGGGTAATCTGTAATTTGGCTGATTTGACCAAAATAGTGTGTGCTTGGTCGTCTTCGATGTTTAACCCTCTCAACTGTGACCTGATCTGTTGGAAGTCTGTTGTTGTTTGGAAGACTTGTATCCTAAGGTTTTGGTCAATGTCAGTTATTGCTACCACGGTATTGGGCTGAGGCACAATTGGCTCGAAAATGTATTCCCTGGGCTCCCTAGGTCCCGTAATTGTCATACAAAAGCAGTAATGAAACAAACTATAATGAAGTAAAATTTAAGTACATTTCTAGCATATATAGTTTCTTTTTGTATTTTCTGGCAATTTATGAGAGAGTAGCTATTTTAAAATATTTAAAATTGACAACTAAACTAACAACGTAAAAACAAACAAAATAGCCGAGTGTAGCTATTTGTCTGTGCGATTTTGTATATCTATTCTAAATAACGAAATAACTAATCTATCTGCAAGATTCTCGATTCCTACCTCAGAAGTGAGGAATGAATCATAGTTTCTCAGAAACTATCAATCCCCACAACCTCCCTGGCAATATCGAGAATGGAAATAACTGAAATAAAGCTGATTAACTACTTTATTTGATAAGTTCTAACTAAAACTTTGAAAGATGGAACCTGGATTTCGCAGAACAGTGGCGAATCCGACGGTGTGTGTGTGTTCTTGTCCCCTCAGTATGATCTCTTCGTTCTTTGTGCTCACGTGAATCCAGAAAAGCGTGAAATGCTTGCATCAACAGGAATAGGTATTTGGATCAATGGACAACCTTCAAAATGCAGACAGAATAGAATGCGGATAGGAGAGGGATAGCACAAGAGTACAGAGCTTGGCCTATGCAATTCCTAGCGGGGTCTACTACGAATCATGCAACAAAGAGCGTCCAGAACCTGAGACTAGCCTGTATGAAGAGCAAAACCTGTAACTTTAATGGCTGCCTAAACTATTCTACTCCAATAACAATAATTACTGTTTGCACAAGTTGGATCTGTGGCTTACCAATAGCTGAGTAATGCAAACCAAGCATGTAAAGGATTTTAAACTATCAAACTTAAGCAAACTAGAAGACTGAACTACTGAAAATGGTGAGTTTGAAACAAGAATGAGGGGCCATTTGCATGTGCACAAACCATGCATTTATAGGAATTCAAACACCCAAAAATCAAAACCAAACTGAACTCCTAAACAATAAACAAAGAAAAAACACTATTCCAGGGGACCAAAAACATAAATGCATGCTCAAGTCGGCAAGAAAAGCTGGTGAAGCGTTGAACTTTGCGTGCGTTCCGTCAAAAGAACGTTCTGGAAAACGCGTCAAGGACCGCCGCCCTGCTCAGGACGGTGGTTACAGGACTGCCGCCCTGTTCAGGGTGGCGGTTTCGTCACTGAAGACCAAAAAGCCAAGAAAAGAGGGAAAAAAAGGGAAAAAAAGCACACGGGGGCTAAGCGGGGCATGCGGGATGTTAACGCATATCCGTAAAGCTTCTCTGGATCCCGAACACCTTGCGAAGAGACCTGTATCATCATTGGGGCATTTATTACATCGTTCCGCAGTACAGTACCTTACAATTTTGGGTACGTACATATTGCCCCCTCAGAGAAGCATTTCAGCCATGAAGAGGCATAAAACAGTGGGTCCGAGTATGGCCGTCCCGAAATGGGAAGCTAGAAGTTATACCTTATACGTCTGTGTGTCGAAATGACGCCATTCAAAATTCCCGCTACCTGCAAAATGAAAGGAGAACTCAAGTGCAGATAGATACAAAACTTGGAAAATAAATGCTAAAATAATAGGGGAAGAGGACATACCATTAGTGCGAGGATAGAAACTTACCTCCATTGGTGCTCCGAACCTGTGAAAAGGGGATTTAAAACGAATTAGAGCGTTATATATATAAAAGTGGGCCCATTTTCCTATTCATTTGCGCGAGTCGATTTGATAGATTTTGAGCTCTGGGGCCCACGGTAACGGTTTCTCACGTGAGTAGAGTCAAAACGTCCACAGCGAGATAGTGATCATGCCTCCACGTGCGGAACGCCACCCCGCGAGATCACAGGTTTGTTTTTCTTCAATTTTGTGCTTTTCCCTCTTCAATTTTGAAATGCTAAATTTGTTGTAATGGGGGGGTCATTTTTGAAAATGTTAGGTTTAAAAGGTCCATCTAGGGGGGGCACCTACTGGGTAGGCTTTGTTTTTAGCTAAAATGGTCGTTTTTTGCTATTTTTTGGCTTTTTGGGGTTAAAAACCTGCGCGGGTTTTCGGACCGCGACCGCCGCCTTCAAGGTGGCGGTTACAAAACCGCCCCCCTGCCTAGGGCGGCGGTTTTGCACAGAATGCAAAAGGACTTCTTTTGAAAACTTACACTTGTATTTTTAGCATTTGTGTATGTTTTTATGACTCTCTTGATATCGTTTAGATACTAACTTACTCTGTTTTGTGTGTTTTTGGGTGTATGCAGGTGAAGGAGGAGTATATTAGATGGATCCGGGGAGAGAGAGTGTGACTGGTTGCCCGGGGTATTGGATGCCCTCTCAGCAGATGAGGAGGACACATTGCAGAGGGCCGGCATATTGCGGATATCGCGTGTGCCTCACATTGCCCCGTCTAGTCACATACTCTGTGACTTATTCTCATACTGGGATGCAGATCGGAACACTTTCCGATTGCCAGGGGTCCGTGGTGAGTGGACCATTACATTAGAGGACGTCTACCACATTCTGGAGGTCCCGATCATGGGGAGGCGACTTACATTAGAGACACCAGGCTCACGGGCACAGATTGCACAGTGGGCGACATATATGGGAGATGCAGTCATCTCCACGGGGGTCGAAGAAGGGGGTGAGAGTTAGATCCATCCCTTCTTTGCCCATCCCCATATTTCGACAGGCCATCATGGGGATCCTTTCCTTGAGACTGATCGGGGACAAGGGAGGGGACACTTTGTTATACTGTTGGGCCCCCATCATTGCACAAATAGAGGGGCATGGCCGGATATACACCTGGGGGGTAGACATTTTGGGGACCACCTATCACGACTTATATAGGGTGGTCCGTTTACAGGGACAGTCGTTGAGCCACCCAACTCTAGTCATGAGTTGGGTGTATGAGCATTTTATTCCTTATGGCAGAGGCGTGGAGGTGGCAGATCCTGGGGCTGTGAGGGCGGCCAGATGGTCAGATATGTCGGTGCTTAGAGCACCTCACCAGCTAGTAGCCTCCCTCACTATAACAGACATGGAGGCCACACCGTACCAGCTTATGGCCGGCATATGGGGAGAGGAGGCCATGACATTGGTCTCCTGTTCCATCACAGGGCAGCTTATTGACCGTGTGGGACGGGTGGAGCGTACATCCCTTCAGCAGGGTTCCTCAGCAGTTCGGCCTCCCATATGTGGGCATGCTTCCTCTAGTAGCACCAGTTTACAGATCAGTTCGGGAGGCTAGAGGGGGGCCTAGAGGCCGTGGTTGGACAGTGGTTACCCCTGGCATTCCTATTGCAGCCAGGGGGATAGTTCGGGCCAGAGGGAGAGCTGGTGCGCCTCAGGCACCATTACTTCGGATTACCGCGGGTCCTGCTCATAGTAGCGATGACCCTATAGATATTGAATCCGATTCTGAGGAGTCCACAGAGGGAGGGTCGGAGGAGCAGACGGACGAGAGTGATCCTGAGTGGCATGACACTCAGGATATCATGCAGGCGGAGAGGGCGGAGCAGAGCGCAGAGAGAGAGAGACTCTGGTTTCCGAGGAGCCACTCTCCCGGGGCCATGGTGGAGATGATGAGTCCGTTGCGGGGCGTCATGTTGCCCCAACTACAGGAGCAGCTCCTCAGTCGGTGGCGGCATCTGCAGCGGGTGCTAGCCCTAGTGACCCATCTTGGAGGCCCGGTGATCTGAGTAAGTTATCCTCTCTCCCTTTCAGTGTTAGTTTGATTTAGGACTTGCTTTAACTGCTATCCCTCCTTATATTTGTATCTTGTATTTTTTTTTTTTTAGCCTCTTGCCTAGTTTCTAATTCATCTTTCTTCTTTGTTTTGCAGAGACTGTTGACGAGTGGCGGGATCTAATCCGTATGGTATGTACTGATTCTCTGATGATCCCTATGGATAAGACCCGTGCGGAGCTATCCGTAGAATGCCGGGGAGCCCTCAGCAGCCGGCAGGCATACTGATGTCTTTGCTCCCGTTTGGCATGTGGCCAAGATGGTGTCGACTCTCCGTATAGAGGTTGGCAGGCTATAGGACAACTCGAGCGCCTTATGAGGAGCCATTCTCATGGCGAGACCACGACTGCCCCTCGAGACCCGTGAGCCTTCCATCCATTCAGAGCGCCAGCGTAGCCATAGTCCTATGTGAGGGCGCGCACCTTTGGCGGGGTCGCGCAGGGGGTTGAGAGGCCACTTGGCTCCTCTGTATTTTTGTATTATAGATTCTTTTGTGTATCACGGGCTCTTTGATCATTTTGACCATGCCTAGTGCATGATGGCATTGTATACAAACATTGATTATTTATATATATGCGTCAATTTTGGATCAAAACATTGTCACTTGTGTGTTTCCCTTTCTGTTTCCAGCTTTCTCGTGTATACTACGATGTATGTTTTATATGCTTTCTAGGATGTATGCAATGGGAAACAGATGATGCAAATGTTTGCTTTCCTTTTGTATTTCATGATGTTGATACATGATATTGTAGATATATTGTGATCTTGAATCTTAACTTTTATTTAGCAATTTGGATGCCTCATGATTTGTTTTGGCAAAGTGATGAGAACAACCAGTATGATGAACAGATTAACTTGCCCCACTCTTAACTCCGCGCAACTAGTAAGATGTGAGGGCTCATCACCAAGAGCCAAGAAGGGCGCAAGTTATGAAATATGGTGAAGTGATAGTGATGAAAGACAGATGAAGCTTTGGTGGAACCAAATTGAAAACTACAAGCTTACTCTACCTGAATGACTTCATAGTTTTGGATGTAACTTACCTTGCGGTTTATCCAGACTTAGACTCGTAGATGGCCACATAGTAGACAAAATCTGGGTTTTTAGGATTTTTAACTCTTTTTGGAATTTTGAATATCTGATTCATTCGTTTTTGACTCAAAGTTTGAATTGTTTGTTTATGACCTTTTAACATTTACTTTGTCTAGAGGACCCCCTACACTTTGCCCCATGCTACCTGTAAGAAGCATGGGTTTATCACCGTGGGCAAGGCATAGGCGAGTAAGGGCATTTCCATCCTTTCCCAACCCTACGTCACTAGTAAGAGACGTAAGCTCATCACCGAAGGTTGGTGGGGCAAGGAAATGTGTAAAATAAAATTTTCTGTTTAATCACTTCTTGACTTGTTTGTTTGAGTAAGATGTCAGTATATTCTTATTTCCAAAGAGATGTGCATATGGGATAGATGTGACACCATGAAGCTTCTAGAACAGACCATAGGCAATACACCTATCCTAAGAAGAAACCAAAGCAAGAAAAAACTTGCAGAGCTTGGTATGGTTACTGTTAAGACTTTGTCATGTCTGATTTTATTAGATAAAAGATTCTGAATTGATTGATGATATCGAAGATGGAGAGGTATGATTAAAGAACTTCATGCCAGAAACATCACGAGTTTGTAATGAATTGCTTTGAGAATAGATTCTTTGATCACAATTTATGTAAGAACAAGTGGACAAAATGATCCTAATTTATATGAAAATGCGATGTAGATAGTTAGATAGGCAGCGTTTGCTGCTTATGCATAGAAACATTTGAGGTGGAGGGAATTGACTGTTTCACCAAATTCCTCACCTTCTAGTGTGCATAAGAGATAAGCACCATTTCCGTAGTCCTTTGTGATTCGGTACGGGCCCAACCATTTGGGCCAAAATTTCCTTCCTTCGCCAGTATTCTTATCGATCTGGCTGTCTAGTCTTAGAACTAGATCACCTTCGTATATGTCACGTTCATAAAATTTCTTGTTATACTGCCGGCACATCCGATCAGCATAGACTCTATGCCGCTGCTCATCATCTAACCTAGCTTCATCTAGGCTTTCTAGTTGGGAAAGGCGTGCTTCTCTGTAAGCGTCTTCATCCAGAATCCCTTGTAGCGAAATGCGGAGACTGGGTATCTCGACCTCAAGCGGGAGAACTGCTTCTGCCCCAAATACTAGCGAGAAAGGAGTTGCTCCCGTTGGTGTTCTTATTGAGGTTCGATGGGCGCACAAGGCCGGATATAACTTTAAATGCCAATCCTGTTTGTTTTCTTTTACCGTTTTAAGGAGAATGGCTTTCAGTGTTTTGTTCGTTGCTTCAGCCTGCCCATTGGCTTGGGGATAATACAAGGAAGCCGTATAATGGCTAATTTTAAATTTGTTGCATAGCTCACGAACTTCTTCATTCTTGAAATAAGTTCCATTATCTGAGATGATGATTTGCGGGATACCGTACCTGCAAATGATTTGGTTCAAAATGAACTTAGCGATTACAGAACCAGGTACAGTTGTAAGAGGCATGGCCTCTACCCATTTAGTGAAATATTCAGTGGCCGTGATTATAAAATTGTGGCCATCTGTGGATGAGGGAGAGAACTTCCCTATCAAGTCCAGGCCCCATGTAGAAAAGGGCCACAAAGTAGTGATTGGTTGCAAAGCTTGTGCCGACATGTGGATCTCATGGGAGAATTCTTGGCACTTATGACACCTGCGTGCAAACTCTATTGCGTCATGTTCTAGAGTGGGCCAAAAATAGCCCATTCGATGTATTTTTCGAGTGGTGGCGTGGCCGCCGAAGTGGCCTCCACATATACTGCTGTGGGATTCATGGAGAATCCTCTTGGACTCTTCTGTGTCAACACACCTTAAGAGCATTCCATCGAATGCTTTCCAATAGAGCACCTGCTCTATAATGATGTATTTAGCTACGATAATGCGTAACCGCCTTCTTTGTTGAGGTGTAGCTCCTTCTGGGTACCTATGGTCCATGATATAACTAATGATATCAGCGTACCAAGGGCACTCAGATATAGCAGGTCGGGTTTCGACGTAGTACACGTATTCGTCTGGAAAGTCTAAGTCTACTAAGTCACCTCCGTCTAGCGGGTTTATCAACTAACCAATCTGTGATGATTTGCCCTTTAACTGACTTTTGGTTTACAAAAGTTAATTCGAACTCTCCCATTAAGGTTATAAAGCATCCCGCCTTTTTAGACAGGGACCCTTGTGTGAGGAAGGTTCGTAAGTGGTCAGTTTTTACCATGACCCTTGTCTCTTGATTTAGCATGTAGTGTCTTAGGAATTTGGTTGCGAAAAGTATGGCAAGGCATTCTCGTTCTGCTTGTGTATAGCGTGTTTCGTAGTCGAGCAATGTTCGGCTAATGAAATAAATTGCACGCTCTCTCTTGTCATCGTCTTCCTGGGCCAACATACAGGCCAGTGAGACATCGGTAGCCCGTGAGTATAGAATTAATGAGCGATCTAGCTTAGGTGGCATTAGCGTAGGTGGTGACAGTAAGAAACATTTAACTGCGTTGAAAGCTTCGTTGCAGTCTTCAGTCCAATCAATGCTATAGTCTTTCTTGAGTAAATTATTGATTGGATGAATAGCGAAGCTGAAGTCCGGGATGAATCTCCGGATTGCACCCAGCTTCCCGAGAAATGATCTGATTCTAGATTCACTCGAAGGTGGGACCATTTCGAGGACAGCCCAAATTTTGGTTGGATCAACGTCGATCCCTCGTGACGATATGATGTAACCTAGGAGCTTTCCTCCTGTTACACCAAAGACGCATTTTTCCGGATTTAGCGTAACTCCGTATTCTATTAAACGTGAAAGAATAACATGGAGTACTTCGGGATGGTCACAACGCTTCTTGGCTTTAGCCAACAAGTCATCTACGTAGGATTCCACGATTTTATGAATTAAATCATGAAATATATAAGTCATAGCCCGCTGGTACGTGGCACCAGCGTTCTTGAGACCGAATGGCATAACAGCGTAGCAATAGGTTCCCCAAGGAGTTATAAAGGTGGTTTTAGCTTGATCTTGCTCGGATATTCTGATTTGATTGTATCCCGAGAATCCATCCATGAGAGATAAGAGCTCAAACCCAGCTGTTGCATCAACAATGACATCGATGGATGGCAATGGGAAGTCATCCTTAGGACATGCTTTGTTAATGTCCCGGAAATCTATGCAGATGCGTATCTTTCCATTCTTCTTGAGAATGGGAACGATGTTTGATATCCATTGGGAGTAGTCAACTGGCTTGATGAATCCTACCTGAAGGAGTTTTATTACCTCCTCTTTTACCATGAGGGCTACCTTGGGCTTCATAGGTCTTGATTTTTGCTTAATTGGCTTTGCATCTGATCTAGTGACGAGGTTTTGCACCGCAATGTGGGGTGCGACTCCTGTCATCTCTTTGTAATTAAATGCAAATGCCTTCTGATGTTCTTTGAGAACCTGAGTATGTATTTCTACTTCTTCTGGGGTTAATAAAGAACCTAGTTTTAATATCCTTGGTTCATTCTCTGTCCCAATGTTGACATCGATTGTTTCTTCGATTAAAGAGGCGTTACCCTCTTCGAACTCAGGTGGTGCTGGAGGTAGATCTATATCATCCCCATTTTCTATTGCGTATATGCTAGGTTCCCTTTGTGAGGGAAGATCCGTTACGGGATTTCCGAAGTAGGAAGATGAATGCGGGATCAGAGATAAATCTAGTGTGTGACAGGATCGATGTAACGCTGCATAGGCATTTAAGTAATCCAAAGTAGCCGCATCATTTCCAACATGGTCTAGGATGGTAGATTCATTTCCGCTTGAAAGAGGATTTGTCATTGTTTTTATCAATGGTTCATTACGAATGGATACTGTGCAGTGAGTATCTTCTAGCTCATTGCTTGGAGTGAAGCGTGATGCTGAAGTTGCTATTGAATCGGCGAGAAGATTTTTCTCTCGTGGGATTGCTTCAATGGATATGAAATTAAACGCTTTGCTTAAATCTAACACAGCGTCCTTGTAGAGTTGTAAATGTTTGGCTTTAGTTTCATATATTTCAGAAACTTGGTTTGTTACTAATTGCGAGTCTCCGAGGACTCTGATGTTATCAATACCAATTCTTTTGGCTAAGGTAAGGCCAAGGAGGAGAGCTTCGTACTCAGCGCTGTTGTTTGTGCATTCAAAGTTCAACTTGAAAGAGAATGGGAGGACCTTTTCCTTGGGCGAGGTAAGAATTATACCTGCCCCCGCTCCATAGCGGCATTTAGCTCCATCGAAATGGAGAGTCCAATACTTAGCCGGGAGCATAGATGCAGGGGTATCTGCTGGTGTTTGCACATTCTACTTCGACCATGCAAAGATCTTCTGCTGGAAGAGAGCCAACCCCTAAGGAATACCCTATACCTACCGAATCAAATGGTAAGAACATTGGTAAATCTTGTTCTATTAATTCAACAATTTTTGCAGTAGTCCCTAATGATACAGTTTCTTTAGTTTTACCGCCAGGAATTGGGGTTGTTTTGGCTACGCTGATGGTTTCAAGATCCGTCGTAGGGTACCAACTTTTCTTTTGAATTTGAGTCAGTGGGTTTATTAAGTTGGGTTTGTTGGAAGTTTGAATTCTGAGTGTACACCTGGTCTCTTCTTTAAATCAGCTAGGTGCACGTCAAACGGCTTTGGATCACCTTTGGCTATAAATACCTTTCCCAGATGCAAGAATCTTACTTCTTGAAATAGCGTGGAAGGGATTGCCTTCATTCGATGTATCCAAGGCCGGCCGAGGATCATATTATAGTTAGTTTCCCGATCTATAATATAAAACTTAGTCAGGATTGTTTTAGGTCCCAAAGTGACCGGTAGTATTATGGTTCCTATCGACGTGGCTTTAAGGCTATCGTAGCCTCTCAAGGTATTTCGAGTAGTGGAACAGTTTATTTCACCATATCCCAATTTTTGGAGAAAAGAGAAAGGGGACTATGTTAACCGCAGCTCCATCGTCAACCATTGCCCGTTTTACATAATTATTATAAACTTGTACTTGCAAGTGTAGGGTTGGATTGCCTCGGCATGCGATCTCAGCATCTGTAGGCATTTTACTTATTTCGAATATGAATTCGACATCCCTATCCGCCTGTCCCGGAGGATAAACATCAAAGTCTATATGATTTACTTGTGCTTCTGGTGGTGGAGTGATACTAATTAAATGACCCAAACCTAACGCCTCTAAAAGAGAAGTCCTGTGAGCAGGGGAATTCTTTAGTAAATCAAGGAATGAAATATGCGAGAAGGTTTTTTGTTAGATCATTAATTAGATCGTAAGCACCCATAGGTTTTGCTACGGTTTGCTGGATGTTATATGTTTCTGGCAGATGGCTTGGACTTGGTTGAGAGAAATACTCTCGTGTCCTCATAATTGCTTCAACGGGTAATTCAGAGTCTAACTCCACTAATCCAACTACCTTAGGTCGCGGTTGACTTCCTAGTTGTGGTGCGACTAACGGATTTAGCGAAGTTGAGGCCTCGTGATCATTGTTTCCTGTTATTGCACCTTTGTTTGTTCCAGTTGGTTTCAACCTATCGCTATCATGATTTGGGAGTGGATCATTAAAGATCTTGAGAGGGGCATTCTGAGGGGAAATTGCCCCTATGAAGGTACTTGCCGTTGGTGACGTAGGATTTGCTACGAACATATCCATAAAAAATTGTTTTTGTTCATTTGGCAAGTGTTGCATGAATTTGTTGTAGTCACGACACGTTCTAGTGTCATGACCCCGAATTTTATGGAAACCACAATAAGAATTGGGATTATAATTCCCGTTTTGTTGGTTTGGTGTGTATTGTGGCCTAAAATTCTGATCAAACTGTTGCCTATTAGGACCAAAGTTTTGGAATTGTTGTTTTTGGTTTTGACTTTGGTTTTGGTAACCAAATGAGTTTTGGCTTGGCCCTTGCATGGGATTTCGTCGTTGTTGTTGTTGTGGATTATTAAAATCCACCGTATTGACCGTCGGGGTAAAATTTTTGTTTCTTTGGTTGTTTGTTTGTGACGGAGTATTAACGACATTTACCCTCTTGGGCTGGTCAGTTACCCCATCTGTTGTTACCCCACGGTTTTTGTTAAGGATTTTGGGTCCTTGATTGACATTTGTGGCAGTTGTAGTATTTTTAGTGGAGGTGATTAACCTCCCATTCGCTCCATACGTCTTACGGCCACTATCTATTGCTGCCTGGTCTATTCATAGAGCGCTCTCAAGTACTTCGTCATAAGTCCTTAGTGGGAACTTCTGGACTTCTTCCTTCACTTCTCTGCTAAGAGAATGAAGGAATAAATCGCATAGCTCCATCTGATCCATATTTGGAGTGCTTGCCGAGGAATAAAGGACTGTGCGCCACCTTTGGATGAAATGGGTGACAGACTCGTTATGTTCTTGCTTGATGTGCAAGAACTCCCTGATTCCTGTCCTTAATAGTTTGTTCATGTCGAAGGCTTTGATGAACTCAGACATGAGTTGTTTGAATGAATGTATGGAAGCCTCGGGTATTCTGTAATACCAATCGAGGGCAATGCCTTCCAGTGTTTTTGGGAATATTTTAGCAACAACCCCATCCCATGGGACTAATTCTTGAATGGCTGTAGCGTAAGCTTTGATATGCGCATTCGGATCTCCTTCTCCTTTGTATTTGGGCAAATCGGGAAGAGGCCTTGGAAGCATGACGCTTCGTATGGCGAAATCTAAGGGCTCCTTTAAATATTCTGAATAAGTCCCTATCGCATACGTCTCAACCATTGATGGAGCCTGTTGAGGAGGCGGGGGGTGGCGGAACGGGTTGTTGATATGGTGTAACGTACGCGTTGGCAGGGGCATAAGGCAATCCCTGCATTTGAGTAAACATGCCAGGGGATGAGTACATATCCCCTTGTGGTGATTTGGAGTACATGTTTAAGTACGAAGGGGTACTATCCATGAATGGATTGCTCTATACCGGACCAGGAGGAACAATGCTAGCGATAGTGGGTCTAGTTGGCACTTGTTGTGAATACTGAGGAGTCATACCTAACGTGCCCACTCCTGTGAGGAGATCTACTTGGCTAGGATGGTGCGGAGGATTGGAACTCCTTGTTTGTATGAATTTCGAATTTTGACTTGCTTGGGCAAGTTCTAATCCTCTAACCTTTTCTATTAGAGTTGAAATGACTTCGTTTGGTGAAGTCACGATATCGTGCCTTGGTGGCATTTGTTGTATACCCTGGTGTTGTATAGGCATGTGATAGCTTGTCATGAACTGATTGCTATTTTGCCAAGTTTCTCTGAGAGTATTTTCTATACGTGATGGCATAGAGGTATTTTCTTGAGGAGAGAACTCGGGCTGTATTTGCAAAATTCCTACAGGTGGGTACATGCCTTGAGAGCGTTGTTCATTCCTAGGATAACGTATTGAGTACTCGTCATCTAGAACTGAGTATGGATCTGGTTGTCTGCTAATATGTGGTCTAAGTAACACCTGAGGAGATGAAGTCAGATTCTCCAGTCAATGTCCTATTGTTTGAGCCTGAAGGCTCTGTTTGTGTTTGAGCGAGTTGCTCCAACCCCTCTGCTTGGAAGGACGAATTATATCTAGTCCTTGGCGTTTGCATTGACAACTGATTAGTTGAATAGTTGTCACCCCATACTGAGAGCGAGGGTGATGATTCCCTATTCTGTTGGGCATAGTATGCCTCAAGACCTAGGAGGGGTCTGCCATATGCGTCGAATCCCGACATATTCGGGGGGTATATGAATACCCGTAGAATAATGGGAAAGAGCGAAGGTGAAAGAGAGAAGATAAAACTTCTCAAAGAGAAGGTGAAATAATTGTTTGATTCACGTCGGGTTCACCAATTTTGTTGGTGAAACTGATGTGATTGCTAATGAGGTACAGATGGTGAAACAGTGGTTTGTTTCACGTCAGGTTCACCAATTTTGTTGGTGAAACTGATGTGATTGCTAATGAGGTATAGAAGGTGAAACAGTGGTTTGTTTCACGTCGGGTTCACCAATTTTGTTGGTGAAACTGATGTGATTGCTAATGAGGTATAGAAGGTGAAACAGTGGTTTGTTTCACGTTGGGTTCACCAATTTTATACGTCGAAAAAGCGACAAGCGAGCGTGGGAATCTACAAGCGACTCTTCCGCATACCCGACCTTTCGAGGTCGTGCCGAGACAGCCGGTGGGGGTAGAATATGCAGACAAACTAGTTAGGGAGTCTAATGTCTTCGACACGCACTAGTGGAATTTGCGAATCTAAGGCAAAGAAGGCCCTTCTAACTTGGACTGGTGTGATAGATCGATCAGCGAGGATGACTGCTCGAAGGCTCCAATCAATATCGAGCTCTGGCGTGATTCGATCTATGGGTTGTGGGATGCGTGGGAAAATGACCCGGGATGGTTTCGTGTATTTCTCCTGATAGGGTCATATGGTGAATATAGTCAACTCTATGGACGATTCTCTGGCCTAGTCCAAAATTCTCTAGCTTCATTAGCTGTTGTGTCTAGTAGGGACAACTGTTGAATGATGATAGGTGGAATCAGAGTAGACTGAAATACTAATGTGCGTAGGCCAGTGTCTATATCTAACTGACTTGTGGATTCGTTAGGCTGTGGGATTTGTGGATCACAACCGTAGACTCTTGGTTGTTGCGGGTCCTGTTATGGTCATACGCAAGATCAAGTTCTAATCCCTAGTATCCAGTAGTCATAAGCTTTCTCAGCCTCTACGTTTAGAATCAGTAATTGTGTGATTTTCTCAGAATACCTCACAGGTGTTCTAGCAACTTGAATTCTTAAGCTGGTATCTATATCTACGAGGGTGTCTCCAGCGTCTGGCTATGAAACTAAAGGATCGCACCCGAATATTTGTTCTCTTTCAAATCCTTCTACAGTCATGCGGATGTTTTCTAGGATAACCTGTAGTTTGGCTGATTTGACTAAAATGTGTGTGCTTGGTCGTCTTCTATGTTTAACCCTCTCAACTGTGACCTGACCTGTTGGAAGTCTGTTGTTGTTTGGAAGACTTGTATCCTAAGGTTTTGGTTAATGTCAGTTATTGCCACTACGATGTTGGGCTGGGGCACAATTGGCTCGAAAATGTATTCCCTGGGCTCCCTAGGTCCCGTAATTGTTATGCAAAAGCAGTAATGAAACAAACTATAATAAAGTAAAATCTAAGTACACTTCTAGCATATATAATTTCTTTTTGTATTTTCTGGCAATTTATAAGAAAGCAGCTATTTTAAGATATTTAGAATTAACAACTAAACTAATAACGTAAAACAAACAAAATAGCCGAGTGTAGCTATTTGTCTGTGTAATTTTGTATATCTATTCTAAACAACGAAATAACTAATCTATTTGCAAGATTCTTGATCCTACCTTAGAAGTGAGGAATGAATCATAGTTTCTCAGAAACTATCAATCCCCACAACTTCCCTGGCAATATCGAGAATGGAAATAACTGAAATAAAGTTATTAACTACTTTATTTGATAAGTTCTAACTAAAACTTTGAAAGATGGAACCTGGATTTCGCAGAACAGTGGCGAATCCGACGGTGTGTGTGTTCTTGTCCCCTCCGTATGATCTCTTCGTTCTTTGTGCTCACGTGAATCCAGAAAAGCGTGTAATGCTTGCATCAACAGGAATAGATACTTGGATCAATGGACAACCTTCAGAATGCAGACAGAATAGAATGCGGATAGGAGAGGGATAGCGCAAGAGTGCAGAGCTTGGCCTATGTAATTCCTAGCGGGGTCTACTGCGAATCATGCAACAAAAAGCATCCAGAACCTGAAACTAGTCTATAGGAAGAGCAAAACCTGCAACTTTAATGGCTGCCTAAACTATTCTACTCCAAAAACAATAATACTGTTTGCACAAGTTGGATCTGTGGCTTACCAACAGCTGAGTAATGCAACCAAACATGTAAAGGATTTAAACTATAAAACTTAAGCAAACTAGAAGAGTGAACTACTGAAAATGGTGAGTTTTGAAACAAGAATGAGGGGCCATTTGTATGTGCACAAACCATGCATTTATAGGAATTCAAACACCTAAAGATCAAAACCAAACAGAACTCCTAAACAATAAACAAAGGAAAAACACTATTCTAGGGGACCAAAAACATAAATGCATGCTCAAGTCGGCAAGAAAAGCTGGTGAAGCGTTGAACTTTGCGTGCGTTCCGTCAAAAGAATGTTCTGGAAAACGGCGTCAAGGACCGCCGCCCTGCTCAGGGCGGTGGTTACAGGACCGCCGCCCTGTTCAGGGCGGGTGGTCACGAGACCGCCCCCCTTCAGGGTGGCGGTTTCGTCACTGAAGACCAAAAAGCCAAGAAAAGAGGGAAAAAAAAGGAAAACAAAGCACACGGGGGCTAAGCGGGGCATGCGGGATGTTAACGCATATCCATAAAGCTTCTCTGGATCCCGAACACCTTACGAAGAGACCTGTATCATCATTGGGGCATTTATTACACCGTTCCGCAGTACAGTACCTTACAATTTTGGGTACGTACAGTGTTCTAGCAACTTGAATGCGTAAGCTAGTATCTATGTCAACAAGGAGGTCTCCTACGTTAGGTTGTGGAACTAAAGGGTCAAAACAAAATACTTGTTCTCTTTCGAGTCCTTATACAGCCATACCGATGCCCTATTAAGGCAATCTATAGTTACGATGATTTGACCAAAATGTGTATGCCTTGTCATCTTCAATATTTAACTCTCTCAGTTGTTCACTAATTGCTCGTAGGTTTACTCTTGCTCGAAAGACCTGGATCCTAAGGTCTTGATCTATATCAGCTAGTGTTGTGGGGAGATTTGGTTGAGGCACTATCGGTTCAAATATATATTCTCTGGGCTCTCTAGGTCCCGTGATTGTCATGCAAAACTATTCAATTTTGAAATAAAACTAATAAACTAATTATGAAAGATGTATCTACACTATGCATATATTCTTTTATTTTTGTATTTTCGATGAAGTATTTTAATGAAATTAAAAGAGAAGCTATTCTAATATATTTAGAAAATGGATAACTAATCTAGTAACAAAATTAAAACAAACAAAGTAGCCCGATGTAGCTATTTTCCTGTGCAGTTGTGAATTTATCCTAAATATCTAAGAAAGTAATTGTTTTAAATTGAAAGGTTCTCAATCCTACCTCAGAAGTGAGGAATGAATCATAGTTTCTTAGAAACTATCAATCCCCATAGATTCTCTGGCGATATCGAGAGCGAGCTTTGACTGAAATAAAATAATTTACTACTCTATTTGATACGTTGTAACTATAACTTTGATAGCTCAAACCTGGATTTTAAAGAACAGTGGTAAATCCAGTTGTGTGTGACTTCATCCCCTCAGTGTGATCTCCTCATTCCTTCATGTTCTCGTGAATCCAGAAAATCATGTGTATGATAACATCAGCAGAAAAAGGTACTGGAACAATGGCATCTTTGGATATAGACCGAATACAATTTGAGTAAGAGAGAGATAGTGCAAGTGAACAGAGCTTAACTATGCAATTCCTAGTGGGATTTATTGTGGGAATATAACACAAATGCGGCGAGAGTTCTAGAAACTATCTTTTGTGACTAAACAAAACCTGTAACTTTAAATGGATTCCAATCTAAGAATAAAACCACCTTACTCTAAACTGACTTGCATGGAACAACAATGAAGCAAGATTGAAACAAGAAGATCAAACGACCTCTAAACAACAAAGGAAGACTAATAATGGATGCAAAAGACAAAACTATTGGAATTCTAAGCAAGAAACTCAAAAGATTGTATTATTAAATAGAGAAGGAGAGGGGCTATTTGTTTGAAAACAAGCTGGCTATTTATAGCAAATGCATTCACTAGAAGGTAACTTGGAATGGAACTCTTTTACCATTAAATAAAGTGAAAAAACTATTCACATGGCGGCCAAAACATAAATGCAAAGAAAAGTAGCTGAAAAATGTGGATAGAAATTGGAAATTTTATGTTTGACACAATCGTTGGAACTTTCTAGAAAATGCGCACAAGACCACTGCCCTGTGTAGGGAGGCGGTTACGGGACCTATGCCCTGTCCTGGGCGGAGGTCACGGGACCGCCGCCTAGGTAGGGCGGAGGTCTCATCTCTTAAGACCAAAATGTAAGGAAAAAGGGGGGCAAAGGGCATAACAAAGCACACGGAGGCTGGGTGAGGCATATGGGATATAAATGTATACTTGGTGAGATTTTTTGGATCCCGAATGCCTTGCGAGGAGACCTGTATCATCATTGGGGTATGTGTAACATCTTTCTGGAGGTGCAGTACCCTACAATTTTGGGTACGTATATATTGCCCCCTCAGAGAAGCATCTTAGCCATGAAGAGGCGTAAAATGGTGGATCCAAGTATGGAGGTCCCAAAATGGGGAGTTAGGAGTTATACCTGACACACCCGTGTGTCAGAAAGTCGCCATCCAAAATCCCGATATCTACAAAATGAAAAAGAGGACTCAAGTGTAGATAGATAAAATAAATTGAAAAATAAAAGTAAATTGATATGAAATGAGGACTTACCATCTGCCCGGGGTTTAGAACTTACCTCCGTCGACGCTTCAACCTTGCAAAAGACATTCAAAATCAATTTTAGAAAGCTATATATATATATAAAATGAACTCATTTTACTATTCATTTATGCGGATTGATTTGATAGTTTTTGAGCTCTGGGACCCACGGTGACATTTTTCGATGAGAGTATAGTCAAAACATTCATGGTGAGATAGTGATCATGCCTCCAAGAGAGGAACATTGACCCACGAAGTCTCAGGTTAGTTCTTCTCAATTTATTGTTTTTGAACCTAAAATGTAGAAATGATAAAATCTTTGTCTTGGGTGGTTATTTTTGAAAATGCTAGTTTTAAATGAGTCTCTAGGGGGGGGGCACCCATAGGGTAGGTCTTTATTTTAGTATAAAATGGCATTTTCTTGCATTTTTAACGCGTTTTTAGGGCTTTCAAGCCATTCACCGCTTAAGGACAGGAGCGTTGCCCTGCACAGAGCAGCGGTTACTGGAATGCCACCCTAGAAGGTAGAATTTATGGAACCACCACTCTGCACAGGGCAGTGGTTCACAAAAGAATGCAAAAAATATGTTTATTTACTTATTTTTGCATTTTTTTTAGCATTTTTACATGTTCTTGTTAGCTTTTCTAGTCAGATTTTGTTACTAACTCACTCTTTTTCTGTTTTTTTGAGTGGTTACAGAAGGAGGAGTAAATCTATTGGAGCTGAGAGAGGGAGTGTGATTGGCTCCCAGCAGTGTTAGAGGCACTGACCCAGACAGAGCGAGACACTCTAGTAGAGGGCCGGTATTTAGAGGATTGCACAGGTTCCTCATGTCGCACATGCCAGTCACATATTATGTGACTTATTTTCATATTGGGATGTATATCAGAACACTTTCCGATTACCAAGTGTGAGGGGTGAGTGGTTCAAAACCTTGGAGGATGTCTACCGTATACTGGGGGTTCCGATCCTTGGGAGGCGGCTGTCTCTTAAGACAACAGTGTCCAGATCTCAGGTGGTTTAGTGGGCCACTTATATGGGGGATGTCGTTGTTTCCATGGGATTGAAGAAGGGGGTGAAGGTCTGCAATTCATTGTTGAGTCAGATATTCCTATCCTTCGCAAGGCTATCATGGGCATCCTTGCTTCGAGATTGATTGGGGACAAGGGAGGGGACACTCTCTTATATTGCTGGGCTCCCATCATTACATAGATTAAGGGCCATGGCCGCATTTACACTTGGGGAGCAGACATCCTCAAGACCACCTACCATAATGTTGTACAGGGTGGTTAGACTATAGGGACAGTCACTGAGCCACCCCACTTTTGTCATGAGTTGGATGTATGAGCACATCACTCCATATGGGAGAGGTGTACATGAAGAGAATCCCGGGGCCATCAGGGCAGCGAGGTGGACATGGAATGACCATTCTTAGAGTGCCTCACTAGCCAGTGGCCTCTTTGACCACTGTAGACATGGAGGCTACTCCTTATTAGGCCAAGGTAGGGTTATGGGGAGAGGAGACTACTTACATTGATTGCTTGCCACACTACCAGTCAGCTGGTAGACAGGACGGGGAAGTTGTAGATCCACCCCATTGATAGAGTACCATAGTAGTTTGGCCTCCCACACATAGACATGTTTCCCTCCAGTGGGGCCAGTGTATAGATTTGTTCTTGAGGCTTGGGGAGGTCCTAGAGGTCAGGGTTGGACTATGGTAACTCCTGGTGTTCCCATCGCAGCTAGGAGGGGTGGTTCGTGCTCAAGGGGTAGCCAGTGCTCCTTGGGCACCTTTACTTCAGATTGCCACCAGTCCTACCCATAGTAGAGATGAGCCTATTAACGTGGACTCTGAGTCTGAGGAGCTACACTGGGGGAGAGACAGAGGAGGAGACAGAGGAGACAGAGACTGGAGTTGGTGAGACAGGTGAGGAGGATGATAGTAATTCTAAGTGGCATAACACTCAGGATATCCTGCGGGCCATGAGAGGGCAGAGAAGAGTGTAGAGAAGGTGAATTTGATTTCAGAGGAGTTTCCTTCTCAGGATTTAGGGGGAGATGGTGAGTCCATGGCAGGCCATCACATTTCTCTAGATGTGGGAGAGGGATGACAGTCAGTGGCAACATCAGTGGAAGGCGCAGGATTCTAGAGATCCTACCTGGAGGGCATGGAGATCCGAGTGAGTTACTAATCTTTTCTCGAATTTTATTTAGTTAGAATTGTTTAGTTGTTATTTCATTTTTTTGTTTCGTTTATCTTTGGTTTTATTTTGGACAACTTTCTAACTTGTGTGTTTCTCCTTTTTTACTTGCAGTGACTGTTGAGGGATGGTGAGACTTGATTCACTAGGTGTGTGCCAACACTCTATTACTCCCTTCTAATAGTACCTTGGTCAAGCTCACTGAGGACATTTGGGAGCCCTCAGCAGCTGGTTGACACACAGATGTATTTTCCCCTGTCCGGAAGGTGGCAGAAGATCATTACCTCCATTTGCATCGAGCTGGATGGATATAGGACTATTGAGCGCTTGATGAGGAGTCTCTCTCATAGTGAGACCACAGTTGCTAGGCTATGATCATGAGCCCTTTGTCCATTTAGAGCATCATCGCAGCAGGAGTCCTAGGCATGCAATCATACACCTTCTGAGGGATCTCGTAGAGATTGAGAGATCATAGTGTCTTTTTGTAGTGAATTTTGGTCGGATATTTGAATGATTGTTTTTGTATTTTCCGGGCTCATTGAGCATTTTGACCATGCCTTAGTCGCATAATGGCATTGTACATGAAACACCATTTATATATATATATATATATATATATATTTATATATTTATATATATATATATATCTTTTTGGATCTAGACTCTTTGGTGCCTAGAATTTTTATGACTCGTTTCCCACATGTATACTAGATGTTTTCTAGAGTATTTGTTTTCATGCTTTTCAAAATGTATGCAATGGATGAAAAATGATAGCAAATACTAAACAGAATGTTTTACTTTATATGCTTTTGTACTGCTGATATGTGATGACGAACACATTGTAGTATTGAACTTTTGACCTCTTTGGGAAATGTCTATGATTTCTTCTTATGTTGGAAAAACATGATGAATGTATAGTGATAAAGAGATGAACTTGCCCCATTCCTGATTCCATGCAACCAGTAAGATGCGAGGGCTCTACACCAAGAGTTGGGAAGGGCACAAATTGTATGAGTTTGACTGAATGGAATGATGAGAGACAGACAAACCAGTGACACAAACCAAACTTAGACCTACACACTTACCATACTCAGAACTACCACCAAGCTTAGAAGGCCACTTACTTTCCAGTTTATCTAGACTTAGATCTATAAATGGTAACTTGGTTGACAAAATCTAGTTTTGAGGATTTGATCTCTTTGGAATTTGGACATTTGTTTTTCACTTAATATAATTTGATTTGTATTTCTAGAATACCATGAATTTGTGGATTTGTGTGAATGGACCCCCACACCCTGCCCCATGCCACTAGTAAGAAGCATGTGTTTGTCACCAAAGGAAAGATATAGGCAAGTAAGGGTACTTCTTTCCTTTCCCAACCTTACACCACTAGTAAGAGATGCGGGATTATCACCGAAGGTTGGTGGGGAAAAGAAGTGTGTAAAATAAAATATTTTGTTTGCTTTGCAATTTTGATTCTATTTGATTTTGACATTTTTGATCTGTGAATTTGGGATATCCTTTCTTTCAAAGAGACATAAGCTGGGTAGATGTGACACCAAGAAGCTTTTAGAACAGACCGTAGGTAAGGACAACTTCACCTAGTAGAAAGAAAGAGTAAAACCAAGTATGTAGGCCTTGGTATGGTTTTTGTCAATACTTGTTTGTCAAACTTGATGAGAATATTTGAAATTACTTGATGATGTTCGAAGAGATGTGATTTGAATGCTTTTGCCAATATTTTCAAAAATTTGTAATAGATTGCTTAAGAGTAAGTTTCTTGACTAAAATTTTTATGAAATGAGTGGACAAAATGAAATAGCTAAATGACTAATGCAATGTAGGTAGCTATAATGTACAAGTGGTGATGTCCGATGTCTTATGCATAAAACTATTTAAGATGTAAGGAATTGACAATTTCATTAAATTACTCACCTTCTAGTGTGTATAAAATATATGCACCATTTCCGTAGTCTTTCATGACTCAGATATGCACCCAACCACTTGGGCTAGTAACTTCCTTCCTTCACCAGTTTTCTTATCAATCCAGCTATTTAGTCTTAGAACTAGATCTCCTTCATATATTTCTCGCTCATAGAATTTTTTGTTATACTACCAGCACATCTGGTCAGCATAGGCTCTATGCCATTATTATGGCTGTTTAGCCTGGCCTCATCAAGGATTTCTAGTTGAGAGAGGCATGCCTACCTGTAAGCTTATTCGTCTAAAATCCCTTGTAATGAGATGTGGAGACTGGGTATTTCAACCTCAAGCAGGAGAACTACTTCTGCCCAGAATACCAATGAGAAAGGGGTTGCTCCTGTTGGCATGTTCTTGCTGAGGTTCGATGGGCCCACAAGGTCAGGATATAGTTTTAGATGCCAATCTTTCTTATTCTCCTTGACTGTTTTGAGGAGAATAGCCTTTAATGTTTTGTTTTTTGCTTCAGCTTGTCCATTGGCTTGAGGGGAGTAAAGAGAGGTCTGTGTGATGGTTTATTTTGAATTTACTGCATAACTCATGGACCTCATCATTTTTAAAGGATGTGCCACTATCTGAGATAATGATTTGTTGGACACCATACCTGCAAATGATTTGGTTTAGAATGAACTTGGTAATTACCAAACTTGGTACGGTGGTGAGAGGCATGGCCTCTACTCATTTGGTAAAATATTCCGTGGATGTAATTATAAAATTATGGCCATCGGTTGATGAGGGAGAGAATTTCCCTATCAAATCTAGACCCCACGTGGAGAAGGGCCACGTGGTTGCTATTGGTTGCAGGGATTGTATGCTGTCATGTGAATCTCGTGAGATAATTCTTGGCATTTTTGGAACTTATGTACAAACTCCACTGCACCGTGTTTGAGAGTAGGCCAAAAATATCCCATCCGATGTAATTTGGGAGTAGTGGCATGAACACCGAAGTGGCCTCAACACATCCCAATGTGGGATTCATAAAAAATCTTCTTGGATTCTTCTATGTCGATGCATCTTAGAAGCATGTTGTCGAAGGCTTTACGATAGAGTACTTGTTCTAAAACAACATATTTAGCAGTGATAATGCATAACTACCTTCTTTGTTATGATGTGGCACTTTCTGGGTATGTGTGGTCCATGATAAAATTGATGATATAAGTGTACCAGGGACATGTAGAGATGGGGGGCCTGGTTTTGACAAAGTATATACACTCATCAGGAAAATCTAGATTTACCCAATCGCCTCCATCTAAAGGATTGTCAACTAACTAGTCTGCAATGATTTGTCCCTTAACATGGATTTTTGGTTTTCAAATGTTAACTCAAATTTGGCTTATTAAGGTTATGAAATAGCCTAGCCTTTTTAGATAAATACCCTTGTGTGAGGAATGTTTGTAAATGATCTGTCTTTACAATGGCCCTTGTTTCTTGGTTTAACATGTAATGTCTTAAACGTTTTGTTGCAAAGACTATGGCAAGACATTCTCTCTCTGCCTGTGTATAACATGTTTCATAATCAAGCAATGTTTGGCTAATGAAATAGACCTCACGTTCTCGTTTATCATTGTCTTCTTGAGCCAACATGAAGGCTAACAAGACATGAGTGGATTGTGAGTATAGGATCAAAGGGTGGTCTGGTTTGGGAGGCATTAGCATGGGTGGAGACAATAAGAAGCGTTTAACTACTTCGAAGGCCTTGTTACATTCTTCAATCCAATTAATGATATAATCTTTCTTTAATATATTGTTGATTGGATGAATGAAAAAACTTAAATATGGGATGAACCTTCAGATTGCACTGAGTTTGCCAAGAAATGACCTGATTCTAGACTTGTTAGCTGGTGGAATCATTTTGAGAACAACCTAGATTTTGGTTGGATCGACATCAATCCCTCGTGAAGATATAATGTAGCCCAGAAGTTTTCCTCCTGTCACACCAAACAAACACTTCTCTAGGTTTAATGTGATGCCATATTCAATTAATCGTGAGAGGATGATACAGAAGTACTTCTGGATGATCACAACACTTCTTGGCCTTGGCCAATAAGTCATCCACATAGGATTCCATGATTTTTTAGGATAAGATCATGGAATATGTATGTCATTTCCCACTAATACGTAGCGTCTGGCATTCTTAAGACTGAATGGCATAACAGACGTAGCAATAAGTTCCCTAGGGAGTTATGAATGTAGTTTTGGCTTGATCCTGTTCAGATATTTTAATCTGATTATACCCTAAGAACCCATCCATGAGGGACAACAGTTCAAATCTAGCTGTTGCATCAACAATAACGTCAATGGATGGTAACGGGAAGTCATCCTTGGGACAAGCTTTGTTAATATCCTGAAAATCTATGCAAATGCGTATCTTCCCATTCTTTTTGAGAACATGGATGATATCAGATACCCATTGTGAATAGTCAATGGGTTTGATGAATCCCACTTGGAGAAGTTTTATTACTTCCTCTTTTACCATGAGAGCCACTTTTGGCTTCATTGGTCTTGACTTTTGTTTAATTGGTTTTGCATCTGGTTTAGTGACAAGGTTATGTACTGCAATGTGTGGTGCAATTCCTGTCATTTATTTATAGTTAAATGCGAAATCCTTTTGATTTTTCTTTGAGGATTTGGGTGTGTATTTCTATCTCCTCTGGAGTTAATGAGGATCCCAAATTCAAAATGTTTGGTTCTTCCTCCGTTCTGATGTTTATGTCAATGGTTTCTTCTATTAAAGAAGCGTTACCTTCTTAAAATTTAGGTGGGGCTGGAGGTCGTTCTAAGCTTTCTCCATCTTCTACCTCGTAGATATCAAGATCCTTTTGTGGAGGAGAATCTACCATGGGATTAAAAAAATAGGAAGAGGAATGTAGTATTAGGGAAAGATCCACTATGCGGTAAGCAAGGTGTAGCTCTCACATAGGCGTTTAGATATTTGAGAGTGACTCTATCACTCGTCAAAGTGATTCGATGATAGGAAAATCATTCTCAACTTCTCCATGAGTTGGGAGTGGGTTTTTTGGTATTTTACGCACTAATGGTTTAGTATGAAGTGATATTGTGAAATTTGTATCTTCCAAATCACTGTTTAGAGTGAAATGGGAAGCGGAGGTTGCTATTGAATTTGTAAGAAGGTTCTGCTCTCGTAGGAATTGCTTCAATTTATATGAATTTGAATCCCTTTCTTATATATAATATAGCTATTGTTTTGTAGAGTTGTAAATGTTCAACCCTAGTTTAATATACCTCAGAGACTTGGTTTGTAACTAGTTGTGAGCCTCCTAACACTCTAATGTTATCGACACCCATTCTTTTGGCTAGGATGAGGCCAAGAAGGAGAGCCTTGTACTCAGCCCCGTTGTTTGTACATTCAAAGTTTAATTTAAAGGTGAAGGGTAGGATATTTCCCTCAGGTGAGGTAAAGATTACTCCTGCCCCAGCTCCAAAGTGACATCTAGCTCCATCAAAGTGGAGAGTCCAACATTTTCTTAGCAAACTGGATGTTGGGATATTCGTCATATTTGTTTCTTTTACTTTGGTTACTTCTACCATACAAACTTCATTTGATGGAAGAGAAGCAATTCCCAGGGTGTATCCCACACCCATAGAATCAAATGGTAGGAGACTAGGTAAATATTTCTCTAGCAACTCAAAAAAAAATTTGGTAGTCCCTAGGGACACTGTTTCTATGACATTGGCCTCATCTTTGAGTGTTGGGATGCCCTCGACCATATTTGTAATTTCCAATTCTGTGGTGGGTATCAAAATCTCTTTTGGTTTTGAATTAATTGGTTTGCTAAGTTGATTTGTTGGGAATTCAAACTCGGAATGAACACCTGGTCTCTTCTTCAAATTAGTTACGTGTATATCGAAGGGTTTTGGGTCACCTTGTACCACAAATATTTTCCCTAAGTGTAGAAATCTTATTCCTTGGAATAACGTGGAAGGGATTGCCTTCATGTGGTGTATCCATGGCTGACCAAGGATCATATTATAGTTGGTTTCTTGATCTATAATATAAAATTCGGTGAGGACCGTCTTGGGTCCTAAAGTGACTGGTAAAACTATGGTTCCAATTGAAGTGGCCTTGAGGCTATCATAACCTCTTGGCGTATTTCGTGTTGTCGAACAGTTTATCTCTCCATATCCTAACTTTTGAAGAAAATTGAAGGGGACTATGTTAACTGCCACCCCATCGTCAATCATTGCACGTTTAACATAATTATTGTAAACTCATACTTGTAGATGTAAAGCTAGGTTGCCTCTTCATGTAATTTCAGCATCTGTTGGCATTTTTCTTATATCAAATATAAACTCAGTATCCCTATCTAGCTGCCCTGGAAGGTAGACGTCAAAGTTTACATGGTTTACTTACGTTTCCAGAGGAGGAGTGATGTTGATTAAATGACCAAGGTCTAATTATTCTAAGATGGTAGCTCTATGGGTGGGAGAGTTCTTTAACAAATCCAAAAAGGAGATGTGAGATTAGGTTTTAGTTAAGTCATTAATTAAATCATAGGTGCATATGGGTTTTACCAATGTTTGTTGAATGTTGTCTAGTTCCAATGGATAACTTGGAGTTGGTTGAGAAGAATAATCCTGTGTTTTTGCTATGGTTTCTACAGGTAGCTCAGTGTCTAACTCTACCAGACCAACTACCTTAGTTTGGGGTCGATTTCCTAGTTGGGGTGTGACTGGTGGATTTAATGAAGTTGAGGCTTCATGATCATTATTTCCTGTTATAACACCCTTGTTTGTTCTGCTAGGATCTAGCCTATTTTTGTTAGAATGGTTTGGGAGTGGATCATTAAAGATTTTTAGGGGTGCATTTTGAGGGAAAACTACCTCTGTATAAGTGTTTGGCATGGGTACTATATAATTTGCTAAAAACATATCTATAAAGAGTTATTTTTGATCTTCTGGAAAATATTGCATGAATTTATCGTAGTCACGACAAGTCCTAGTATCGTGGCTTTGAATCTTGTGGAAACTATAATACAAATTGGGATTATAATTTCGAGGCTGTTGATTTGAAACCTGTTGTGGCCCAAAATTCTAATAAGGTTGTTGGTTGCTAAAGTTAAAATTTTGAGGCCATTGCCTTTGGTTTTGACTCTGATATCTAGTTGGGTTTTTAATTGGACCTTGTGTTTGTATTTTTCATCATTGTTGTTGTTGTTGTTGTGGTCGTGGACAATAAAAATCCACCGTGTTGATTGTTGGAGTAAAATTGTTATTTCGTTGATTTTTAACAGGTGGAAAAATATTCACAACATTTGCTCTTTTAGTTTAGTCAGTTACTCCATCTGTTGTAACTCTGCGGTTCTTGTTAAGGATCTTAGGTCATTGATTAGAATTCCTAGTATTAGGATAAGTCATGGTGTTTTGATTGGGAATGATTACTTTCCCATTTGTTCCATATGTCTTATGACCACTATCCATCGCTGCTTGGTCGATTCGGAGAGCACTCTCGAGTACTTCATCATAAGTTCTTAGTGGGAACTTCTGGACTTCTTCCTTTATCTCTCTATTGAGAGAATGAAGGAATAAATCACATAGTTCCATTTGATCCATGTTTGGAGCACTTTCTGATGATTAGATAACCGTACGTCATCTTTGAATAAAATGAGCAGCGGATTCATTATGTTCTTATTTAATATGCAAGAATTCCCTGATTCTTGTTCTTAACAATTTGTTCATATCAAAAGATTTGAAGAACTCTGATATGATTTGTTTAAATGAGTGTATAGAGGCTTTAGGTATTCTATAATACCAATCAATGGTGATACCCTCTAAGGTTTTAGGGAATATCTTAGCAACAAACCCATCCCAAGAAAGTAATTCCCATATGGCTGTGGCATAGGCCTTAATGTGTGCATTTAGATCTCCTTCACCTTTGTATTTGGGTAAATTGAGAAGAGGTCTTGGAAGCATAACGCTTCGTATGGTGAATTCTAGGGGATATTTTAAATATTATAAATAAGTCCCTACCATATAGGCCTCGACCATCGATGGTGCTTGCTGAGGGGGTGGGGGTGGCATGCTCTATTGATATGGCATATCATATGTACTTGCAGGGACATAAGGGAATCCCTATGGTTGAAAGAACATCCCAGGAGAAGAGAACATGTCCCCTTGTGAGGACTTTTAATAAATGTTTAAGTAGGGAGGAGCATTGTTCTAGTATGGGTTGTTTGGTGCCAAGCCAGGAGGTATCATGTTTTCAACTGGAGCGGCGTTTGAAAATGCGGTCCTAGTTGGTGTTTGTTGTGGGTGATTATACGGATGTTGAGGAGGCATGCCTAACATACATGTTCCTGTAAGGAGGTCAACCTAACTGGGGTGATGCAAAGGGTTGGGGATTCCTACTTGCCCAAAATATAAATTTTGATTTGCTTGAGCAAGTTCCAATCCTCTAACCTTCTTAACTAAGGCTGAAATGACCTCTATTGGTGAAGACATGGTGTTTTGCCTTAATGGCATTTGTTGTATACCTTGAGATTGTAAATGGGTATGATACCCTGCTATGAATTGATCATTACCCTGTGAAGCTTCACCAAGGGCATTTCACACAGGTGGGAGGATTGGGGGTATTTTCTTGGAGTAGGGTATCAGATTGTATTTGCAAACTCCCTATAGGTGGGCACATGATTTGGAAGCATTGTTGGCTTCTAGCGTAACATGCTAAGTACTCCTCATCCAAAAAAGGGAGTGGATCTGATTGTCTACTAATATGTGGTCTGAATAAGACCCGAGGAGATGAAATGGATTCTCTAGTAAACGTCATATTGTTAGAGCCTGAGGGCTCTGGTTGTTGTGTTTGTGCAAGCTGATCCAACTCCTCAATTCGGAATGAAGAACTGGAACTAATTCTTTGAGGGGGAGTTTGGGATGACAAGTAATTACTTGAATAGTTATCAACCCATGTAGAAAGCGAGGGTGACGGTTGTCTATTTGTTTGACCATAATTTGCTTTGACACATGCGAGAGGTCTGTTATATGTGTCATATCCCAACATATTCGGGGGGTATATGAATACCCACATAATAATGGGAAAGAGCGAAGATGGATGAAAGAAATGAAAATAAAAGGGGAACAATTGTTTGTTTCACGATGGGTTCAACAATTTTGTATGTTGGAAAAATGACATGCGAGCATAAGAATCTACAAGTAACTCTTCCTCGTACCTGACCTCTCGAGGTCGTGCCGAGACGGCTGGTGAATGTGGAATATATATGGATATAGAAAAATTAGTTGGGTAATATTATGTCCTCAATACACAATAATGGAATCTGTGAATCTAAGGCGAAGAAGGCCCTCCTAACCTAAATTGGTGTAATGGATCATTCAGAGGCTCCAATCAATGTCGAGCTCTGCTGAGATCCTATTTATTGGCTATTGGATACGTGGGAAGTGACCCGTAGGTGCTTCGTGTATATATCCAGACAAGGTCATGAAAATGGTGATGGGAGGTGTAGTGGATTCCTCGGGGTTTTATGGTTGATTCTCTGGTCTAGTCCAGAAATCCTTAGCTTGATTGGCTATTACGTTTAATAAGCAAAATTGTGTAATGATGTTTGGTGGGAGCGATGAGGACCTAAATACTAGTTTCTGTAAACCAGCATCAATGTATGATCGATCAATAGGCCTGTTGGGTTGTGGGACCTGTGGATCACAACTATAAGTTCATGGTTGTGTTGGACCTCCTATGGTCATGTGAAGAGTTAATCTCTCCTTCTGACTATCCAATAACCATACACCTTTTCAGCCTCTATGTTTAGAACTAGAAGTTGTGTAATTTTCTCAAAATACCTTACAGGTGTTCTGGCAACTTGAATGTGTAAGCTAGTATCTATGTCAACAAGGAGGTCTCCTACATTAGGTTGTGGAACTAAAGGGTCAAAACAAAATACTTGTTCTCTTTCGAGTCCTTGTACAGCCATACAGATGCCCTACTAAGGCAATCTATTGTTACGATGATTTGACCAAAGTGTATGCCTTGTTGTCTTCAATATTTAACTCTCTCAATTGTTCACTAATTGCTCGTAGGTTTACTGTTGCTCGAAAGACCTGGATCCTAAGATATTGATCTATATCAGCTAGTGTTGTGGGGAGATTTGGTTGAGGCACTATCAGTTCAAATATGTATTCTCTGGGCTCTCTAGGTCCTGTGATTGTCATGCAAAACGATTCAAATTTTAACTAAAACCGATAAACTAATTATGAAAGATTTATCTACACTATGCATATATTATTTTATTTTTGTATTTTCGATGAAGTATTTTAACGAATTTAAAAGAGTAGTTATTCTAATATATTTAGAAAATGGTTAACTAATCTAGTAACAGAATTAAAACAAACAAAGTAGCCTAGTGTAGCTATTTTCCTGTGTAGTTGTGAATTTATCCTAAATATCTAAGAAAATAATTGTTGTAAATTGAAAGGTTCTCAATCCTACCTCAGAAGTGAGGAATGAATCATAGTTTCTCAGAAACTATCAATCCCCATAGCTTCCCTGACAATATCGAGAGCGAACTTTGACTGAAATAAAATAATTTACTACTCTATTTGATACGTTGTAACTAGAAATTTGATAGCTCAAACCTAGAGTTTATAGAACAGTGGTGAATCCAGTTGTGTGTGACTTCATCCCCTCAGTGTGATCTCCTCATTCCTTCATGTTCTTGTGAATCCAGAAAAGCATGTGTATGATAAAATCAGCAGAAAAAGGTACTGGAACAATGGTATCTTTGGATATAGACCGAATACAATTTGAGTAAGAGAGAGAGATAGTGCAAGTGAAAAGAGCTTAACTATGTGATTCCTAGTGGGATTTATTTTGGGAATATAACACAAATGCAGTGAGAGTTATAGAAACTATCTTTTGTGACTAAACAAAACCTGCAACTTTAAATGGATTTAAATCTAAGAATGAAACTACCTTACTCTAAACTAGTTTGCATGGAACAAAAATGAAGCAAGATTGAAACAAGAAGATAAAATGACCTCTAAATAGCAAAGGAAGACTAACAATGGATGCAAAACATGAAACTATTGGAATTATAAGCAAGAAACTCAAAATACTAAATGATTAAATAGAGAAGGAGAGGGGCCATTTGTTTGAAAACAAGCTGGCTATTTATAGAAAATGCATTCACTAGAAGGTAACTTGGAATGGAACTCTTTTACCATTAAACAAAGTGAAAACACTATTCATAGGGTGGCTAAAACATAAATACAAAGCAAAGTAGCTGAAAAATGTGGATAGAAATTGAATTTTACATTTCATGCAATCGTTTGAACTTTATGGAAAACGTGCATAGGACCGCCTCCCTGTCTTGGGTAGTGGTCATAGAACTACCGCCCAGGCAGGGTGGCGGTCTCGTCACTTAAGACCAAAATGTAAGGAAAAGGGGGGGAAAAGGGCAGAACAAAGCACATGGAAGCTGGTTGAGGCATACGGGATACAAACATATACTTGTCAAGCTTTTCTAGATCCTGAACACCTTGCGAGGAGACATGTATCATCATTGGGGTATGTGTAACATCTTTTTGGCAGTGCAGTACCCTACAATTTTGGGTACATATAGTATCCAAACAATAGTTGGGATCTGAATCTTCAAAATAAGAGTGGGAATATGAATGGTAGTTTGGATCTGAATCAGAAGAAGAGTGGGGGGGAACCTGAATAATAATTTGGATGAGAAGTTTCCAAACCATACCACCTACAATGATCCAAAGGTGGGGAATAGGGTTTTCGAATGGGCCCTCTAGAACGAAGAACTAAATTAGGTTTAGTCGTAATGGGAATATTTTTATTTGAATTCCTAAACCTAGGTTCTGTATTTATGTAAGCGTGAGATACCGCATGATATTCATTCATTTTTGGCATCATTTAATCAAAAATTTCTATACCTAGATAATGTAATGGAACTCCTTCAAAGGGAAGAATGATCCATATTGATTCATGTAGCATAACATAAAACAACTAGATGTTTCATAAGTATGGAGATGCATGTGTGATTTTTCGAAGAAGGTCTAAGGAAAATATACATTATGATGACACAATTTTGATAATCCAACAAGATTTTCCTAGAATAAGTCTAATTTTTTTAACACGCAAGGAACAATCATGCAAGATAGATAACCAAATAAATTGATCGAAGTGTTTACCTTTCTCTTTCAACAATTTTTTTGATGCTAGATAGCCAACTCTATGTCAATAATTATGTCAAGTTTTAAAAAGTGAACAAGGCATAAGTATTAACCAAGCGTAAGCGTGACTCCCAATCAAAGGATACCACGATGAGTTAAATAATCAATAATGCCTAAATGTTAAATGGTGAGTCTTACAAATATAAGCCTCATAACTACACCAATTGGACACATCTATCAAGCTTTGTGGAGAAGTGAAATATTAGTGTAAATGTGGTATCGAAATGACACAAACAAAGTAAGTGACACTTTTCAATATTTGGAACAATGTTTGAAATCAAACTAAGTCAAAGTATACTAAGGATGTGCTAAAATGTGGGCAAAGTAACTCCACAATATAGACACTTAGATCAAATTTACAAGAAACGTGACATAAGTATCTTACTTGTGTTGAGGCAATGCGAACAAGGTAACATGTTAAAGGGAGATCAAATGATGAATCAATCCTAACTATGATGATGATGTTGAAATCAAGATCAAGTGGTCATCAAAGATATGAGGACACATCCACGCACTTTAGACATTTAACAAATCAACTACAAACATGGATGAGTGTAAACAAATAAAAAGATGGTGATTACTATCTATGACAACACTCCCGAAAGATGCCTTCTCTTGTCCCAAATTGGAAACAAGATCACAAAGGTATAGATAAAAAGATGAAAACAAACTAAACCCCACTTGGGAAGAGTTTCTTCTCGTCTGAAGGTGAGACAAAAACTGAGCTAAGTGAGATGTCATTTAATTTTGTGATGAAAGACACTTAGATCAAACTTGTGTGGGTTATTTTCCTTGTTCAAGAAACAAGGTTCAGAATCCAAGTAAGTCGTCACTTCGTGATGGTTTGACATGACACCGGACTAGCAAAGTGGGCTCCAAGATATATTGTCTTCCCTAATAAGATCTCTCAACTAGGTGTCACAAGTTGTCTAATGTGAGCATGATTTACCCAAAGAGTCACACTGACTAATTTGGGAGTATCTCGGCTTTACTTTATTCCTTCTGATATAATGAGAAACTAGTTTGTTCATTTGTACCATCATTGGGGTTGCAATATAGACAACTTTGATCTAAATTGTAGTGTGAAATTTAGTCAAGTGGGTAAGCGGAGCACTTCCTGTTTCATCCACAAGGTTATTCAGCGGTGGATTAATTTAGGGTTCCTAGAACCACCCCCATTGTTGTAGCTTAAGGCGTTATGCCAAAGGGGTTATGTTCCAGTTGAGCAGATAGGGATGTACCCTTTTCTGAAACCTGTAATACATTGTGAAGTGGAATGGTGTGTGTTTTTATCTTACTTAACTTAATGTGGTTTTAAGTAGCACACTGTTAGGCAACCTGTATGAAAACAAGTGTATTATAAGGTTTGTGTCTCATTTTGATGCCTTTTCTTAGACAAGCCTTAAGTCTTGTATGAGATGAGTTTAATAATTTTCCATTCGAATACTGATATCAAGAAAGGGAATTTACAAATTTCTTTTGTTTCCTAAGATTACCGAAATGTGTGAAGGAAGAGCAATTGCAATGTGAAAATTCCACTAAAACAAGTTATATGGAAAGTATTTTACTTTTAGAAGCATAAAAAAAGTGTTTTTTAAATGTGAAAAAAGGTTGTACAAGTGTTTTTTATCTCCAAGATCACCTAAAAGGAGCAAGGAGAGAGCATAGACACTTTACAAACCTCGTTTTAGTTAAGGAATGAAAAAATATTAAGTTACACTAGATTAAACAAAGTAACAAAAACCTTGCACTTGATTTTTTAGACTTTAAAACCTCTAAAAATTTGACAAAAATGATCTTACAGCTTGGGGAAATAATGTTCAAATTTCTATACAGATACCTGTGCACCTAAAATGACACCTACGCACCATTACAAATAGATACGTGCCCAAACCAATGTGGACACGTGGCAGAGTTTTATTATAGTGGGCCTTAACACCTATATAAGCCTATTAGACATGTGCGCTAGGGCTTCAACATGGACACTCTCAGCCCAACGGATATGCCTACAAGAAAAATGAATTAGAAAATACAGCGGGTTGGAAAACACCAACGCGTCTAGAGACACGGGGATGCCCAATAGTTGACGGAGGCTCCTATGGTTCGATGGATACGGTCATGGGTCAAAATGAAAATTTTTTACAAAGTAGGTCAATATACGCCAACGCATATAGAGTGACCGGTACACTCGCCAGCTAATGGAGAAGCCTATGGTTCGACAGATACACAGCCCATTCTAAATGAGTTGTTAACTATGTAGTATGGTCAAATGGGTGAGGGACCAACTAAATACCTATGCTAGGGTTTCAACATAGACGTCCTCTTCCAGGACACCTGTGCGTAACCCCTAAAAAACCTGTAAAATTCATGGAATTTGAAAATTTTCAAAATCAAATAGGTTTTTTGTTAGTCAAAGAAGCCTATTTCTAGTTCAACCCCACAAAATATATATGATCAAGGATGATTTAGCCTACTTTAAAAATTAAATCCTGTAAATAACAAGCTATTTATCATAGAAAACATGAAAGTTGTTAGAAATTGAAAATAAATAGCTTGAAATGACTCCATTAATGGAGAATGGACTTCATGTCCCACTGGGCATGCCAAATGTATGCAATGGAAAAGTTGCAAAGCTATGGAATGAGACTAAAGAACCTCAAATATTAACTGACTCAACCATGCACCATGAGATAAGAGCTAAACAAGAGTTAATCCTATACATGCATCATAACTTTGACAAAAACATCAAAACCTAGCATATATACTACTCTCTACTCTTTAGATTACTAATTAAGAAATTGAACCTAAAAAGATCAACTTTAGAAATCAAAGGGGTGATTTAGATGTTTATGGTTTTCAATCTTTCAAGAATGGAGTCTCTCCATTAATGTTTTCAAGGCCAATGGTTCTCTCCATATTATTCAAAACTTTTTTTAAGGATGAAAATGCAGGTGTTAACTCAACAATGGAGGAAGGTAAACCTTAGATCAAATGTCTAATTATCTTAAAGCTAATATAAATTAGATCCAAGATTTCTTAGGCTTGTTTTGGTTTTTTGTTATGTAAAGTTGTTAGTTTGAATGGGTAGGCCTAGCATTGTATTTATAGTTTTTGGTTTAGAAGAGTTTGGAATTTGGGTGCATGTGGGACTAAAGCTCAAAATCACTTTTATATTAGATTAGGATAAACATGCTTTAGGCTTAGTTAATCTTAGTTTAGGCTTGTTAAACTTGATTATCAAGTGATTAGAGACTCATTGAGAGTTGGGAGGGGTCTGGTTAATCAATTGTGACTACTAGATAGCCTAGGAAGCTTGTAAAAGTGGTTCAGAGAGAACTAGGGAGATTCTGAATGGTCGAAAGGAGGAATGTTTAGCTAATAAGAGAGATATTATCCCAATTAGTTGATTATAAGAAGAATACAATCAAGAAGGTATTGTGAATGGGCATCTATAATGGAGCGAAGAATGGGGAATCAACAAAGTGTCGTTAATCGTTTGAATTGGAGGAAATGTTAAGTGTAAGCACATTTTAGGTGTCTACAAAGATAGAACATTCTCAAGCCATTAAGGGTTTGGAATTGCAAGTTGATAGAGTGACTAAATCCCTAAGGGATAAAGAATAATTTTGTTCCAGGTATGAAGAGAAATTAAAATCCTTGGAATTTAATCTAGAAGGAGAATATATCAAGTTGAAGATGTATGAGAGGGTTTAAAAGAGCATTAAATCTCTTGATGAGATTCTATAGAAACAAAGAGCTACAAATGACAAGGATGACCTAGGTTTCAAGGGAAATAAAAAATATAATGATTAATAATTTGGTCCAAGCACTGAATCACACATGAAGGAGATGAAAAGGAATTTTTAAAGAGGGTCTAACTTATATAACCCAATTCAGCTAGGTATGGTGCCTCTTTCAATGTTTATTGTTATGTTTGTAATGATTTTGGTCATAGAGTTATAGATTGCAAAATAAGGTCTCTTAGAAGTGGTGAAATCCTATTCAAATGTGAATTTTTTACTAATGTTGTGAGTATGGCCATAGAGCTAAGGAATGTATTTGGAACTTAAGTATGTTTGAGCCTAGAAATTGGAAGAGTGTTGTGTGTTTCAAGTTTCATAAACAAGGACATGTTGATATATTTTTCACCAAGGTGGAACTCCAAGAGTTATCAGGAGGTTTCAATATACTAATGGGAAAACATACATAGTGCTCAAGAGGAATATCAATCTCATAAATAAGGTCAATAGATTTGATTCTTAGAATGTGAGAGTTGAAGATTAAAAGAAAGCTAAGAAGGATACTTCAAAATTAGAGGTTCTCAAGACTAATCACATGAAGTATGAAAAATATGGTTATAGTGCTATCAATGTTTAAAACAAAGTCAACAAGCCCAAATAAAATCAAGGAAGCATGTTTTATTTATTTAAAGCGATTATGTTTGAAGAAGATCATATGTGCATAAATGTAATTCATTCTCCTTTACATGAGAAGTTGAGGAGGCTAGGATTTTGGGATGTTTCAAGAGTAATAAGGTATGGGAAGTGATCTATCCATATGGTTTTTTATCCCTTAGTATTTTTAGGTGTTTTAGTTTGTAAAGTAAACATGAATTAGGTCCTATTAGGTGCATCCTTCATAAGGTACTTGTATGTGAGTTGTTTTATTCAATGTTTTTCATTTAGTCAACATGTTGTAATAGTCGAGTCTTGGTGTTAAAGTACATCAAGTATGAAGTTTCAAGTGAGGTTTTCTTGTTAGAAATGCTTCTTTTGTCTAGTTCTATATCTTTCATAAGGAGAGTGGTGTTTTGAAAGTATATAGAGTTTTTATTCCATAAAATTCTAGTGTTATTATGATTATGAGATATTATCATTGAGAGATTCATGTTCAAGGTGCTAAAAAAATCATGATTATTTTATGAGAGAGGTATGATCTTGAAGTACATTTAAATCATGTTAAGGTATAATAGAAGTGTATAGTTTGATTCACCATGAAGGGTTTGTCTATGGTGTTTTTATGCCTTGAAAATTCATGTATTTCAGAGATCTTTGAACTCCAAAGAGAAATCATGAAAATTAAATTATGTGTTTTGAGTTATGTTTCCTTGAAGGAAGTATCTTACATCATGTTCTAGTCATAAAGAGGTCTTTGATCTGAGTCATGTACTGTCAAGGTGTGATATCTGAGTTTTTCTAAATGTGAGATTGCTAAGTCTTGGTCTAAATCCTATCAAATTTGATATGTAATGAGTAAAAAATCCTTCCCATATTGAATTAAGTGTCAAGGATGTCACTATTTGAAAAATACTGTGTTGAAAAGTCTTCAGAGTTAAATCAAGTTATGATTGTATTCTAATGTGAGCAAGGTATGGAAGTGATGGTCCACAAAATTTTTGAAGGCTTAATGGTGATATTTCAATAATGATAAGGTTTACTTTGAAGGAAATTTCATGCATAAGTGGTTCTAATCATGTCTAGTAGGTAAGGTCATTGAGTGTGTTCTATTAAGGTTATTTGAAGGCGGAATATTTTCTCTCCAATATGAAAGACATAGATTCGGTTTGATCAAATATATGAGAAATATGTGTCATGGTATGTCATTAAGTTCTATAGGTTGAGTATATGATCTGAATGTTGAAGAAACATTATGTTAAGCTCAGTCAAGTTTGTTTTAGTAGCAAAGGAATAGTTGGTTTGTATATACTTTGTTATGAGTTTAAGACATCTTATATGAAGAAGTTATGGCTGTGCAAATCTTTCAAGGATACATTAAATGAACTATACACTCCAAGGATAAAAATTTTTACAAGGTGATATGGTGTGAATTCAAATACATGTTCAAGATATGTCTACAGTCATGAGAAGGGTGGATGAAGTCCACCAAATTTAAGGTTTGTAGGCATATGGAATGGAAGGGTGTACTTAGTAGGAATGATTATGAAATAACCAAGGATATAAGGTGTATCATTTAACCATGAGTCTTGATTGAGATGTTTTAAGGGTATTGTACATCATAGAGATTTTAAATCAAAAATGAGACTCTCAGGTCATATGCATCAGGTCAAGTCAGTGTATAGTTGTTTGATATTTTGTAGTGTTTCCTCATACAAGAATGTAGTGTATTAGATGGATTTCCAAGATACAATGATTAGGATCAGTGAGTATAAATCTTGATAATGGTTTGTGAAAATATAATAAGTACAAAGGTAAGTCTCTCAGATGATGGAAATTATGTCAAAGAATGTATATGAAGTTTTGAGGTCTACAATGTGATCTCAGAATACAAATCTTCAGCAAAGATAAGGTATTTTCTATGAGTTCAATTATTGAAGTTTCTTAAGTGATTAAAGGTTCAAAGTTCATTGACAAGTACAATATGAAGAGAAGCATGTTGTAAACTGTTTTATTGATCATGTGCACTATGATAAGATCTCAAACCATCTACAGGATTGTAAGTGATCTATAGAAGCAGAGGAGGCTGTGAAAACCAAAAGGAGGTGCACTTTTTCTTGGTTGAGAAAATTGGTTGATTTTATTAACATATGTTGTGAAGTTTTCTTTCTCTGAGTGGTGTATCTAAGGCACAAAGATTGAAGTGATAATATGATCAAATATGACTGTAGCTATGTATATGAATAATATTACTAGCTAAGGGTAACGATAAGGTGCATACAGTGACTTTTGGTCTCATGGTTCAAGCATGAAGTGCATCAATGTGATTACAAGGCTTGAATGGAGTAAGTCAAGGAAGAGTATAGGTCATTCATGAGAGAAAGAAGTATGATATTGATATTGTGAAAGTGTTACAAGGGGATTCATGAGTTTTTCAAAACATAGTGTGCTTCAAGAAGGGTTTGAGTACCATGAGTCCATGATTGATCCACAATATTTGAGAGTTACATTTAAAGGAAACTTAAAGGTTTTCCAATCCATTGTAGAAATACAGGTCTTAAGAGGCAAGGGTCTTCATCAACATGATTGAGACCATCTGTAGCAATTAGGATGGTATCTTCAAGTACACTTATAAGTGTAGACACAAAATTATGAACTTTACACATAATTTATTATTTGGCCCTGTATTATACTACTATTTAGAAGGGTTTCAAGCGTACAAAGTACTAATTAATCCCACCTTTTGGCCATATTTTTCTTATTATTTATTATTTCTTTCCTGCATGTTTTCCAACACTTATCAACCCATTTCCTACCACCCCTGACATTCTAGCCCTAAATCAGGGAGCCCCATGTTGTATTAGGGCGCCTTAAGGTGGCCTAGTCCCACCATGGGCACCTCGGTCTATGAAAATCCTCTTTTGCTCCTTTTTGGGTCCTTTCTAGCTATTGGTCATCTTTAGCTTTTCCTCAGTCGGCCTTGTCAGGATTAATTACAAAATTAAGCTTGAGATCCCTATAAATATAAAGTTATAAGACCATAATGAATTTCCTAGGTCTTTACATAATATCACTACTATCACTCCATTTAGAGTTACATCCATTGCATCACTTACATCCACAGTGCCATTTATTCAAGCTAGGAGATATGCATCACACACACTGCATAGAGGGAGGGATTCTATTATATTCCATGCACACATACTATTTACATTTTCTATAGCTACTATTGCTTCGCTACTTCACAAAGTGCGACTAACATAAGAGCACCTAGGGCACGACATGCACGCACACACACACACACACACACACACACACACACACACACACACACACACACACACACACACACACACACACACCAGAACTACATTCAAGTCCAAAATGTAGTGCAGCGCTCAGTGATAAGAACAAAAGTTTGGCAGATGAGGTTAGTTCGACCCATTCATTTCCATCTTTTATTTTTCTAGGGTTTGATACTTCTCTTTGCATTGCAGGTCATTACATAGTTCACTTAGTGAATCCAGATTCCACAAACAGAAAGCATTTGGAACCAACTTGCGACCATACCAGTTTCAAGTTTTGAGCATTTGTAGTGTTCACAATGCCCAAGTTGTAGATCATAGCACCTCAGGGCACCCCAATACACTTCCAAGCACCCCAGTCATCTCGGATATTCCAGATCTACCTTTCGCAGGGTCCTTGAGTGTTTGTCTACACTTTCTGATTTTATTTCCAGATCTGCAACAACCTGCAACAGTCACTATTAAATAAGTTAAGCTATTGTTCTCCTTCCTCTTGCACCTTATGGTTTTATTTCATTTATAATAGTTTACTTGAATTCATTTCATACTACTCTAGTTCATTTTATATAGCATTTTAGTCCTCCTAATTAGATTAACATTATTAACCCTAGGTATTATTTCCTTAGTCTACCTATCCATTTCTCTTTATTTTTTTAATCATTTTGGTGAACCCGCCATCCCTTCTACCACCTTCTGGGGTTTTTGTAGTCGCTTCCTTTCCTACCATGTCATCCCCTTATCAGGTCATGGCCCCATCCTCATATCCTACCTATACACCTACCAAGGTTACCAATATCACTACTACCACCACTGACTTCATGCGTGTGTGTATTCAACATCCTCCTCACTTTATCACACCCTCATCTGACTCATCCATTAATATGGTTACTACTCGCTCCACCTACCTTACTCTACCAGTTTCTCTGTCTGTTTTGCTACCACCACTAGTCACACTTGTCCCTTCACTACCTACTTCCAAAGGCTATGATATTATCGATCAGCTCAAGAACACACCGGCCAAAATATCCCTTTATGATTTATTACATAATGCACCAGACTACCGAACCACACTCGAGGCTACTCTTCATGTTATTCATGTTGAGCAAGACCACTCTACTGCAGCCTTTTCACATCTCATTCAGTCTCTTTATTGTTTGCCTTGTTCTCTCTCCTTTACAGAAGACGACATATCACCCACCACCAAGAATAACCCTTGTGCACCATTTCTCATCACCGTTGTCATTATTACTACTTGTATTAAGTGGGTTCTCATCGATAATGGGTCTACCATTAACCTTTGCATTTATTCCCTCTTACAGTAATTAGGGATCAATGATAGCCTCATCTCTTGTAAATCCACTCTCATCTGTGGTTATGATTCTTCCACCCACACATGCCTTCGCACTTTATCCCTCCATTTATGGGTTAGACCTAAAATTGTTCTTAGCGAATTCTACATCCTTGATGCTTCTTTCCAATTCAACCTCCTTTTAGGTTGCCCCTGGCTCCATGTCATGTACATCGTGCCCTCCAGTGTCCATCAATGTGTCAAGTTCCTTCATGATGGCTATGAACATATTATTATCGTTGACCCAGAACCCTTCAAGTATTGTCGTATTGATCCTATCACATCTATGCATGTTCCACCACCACATCCCATTCCTTATGCTAACCTTGATAAATATGATGTCAGTCAACCCAGTGCCTCCATTACTCCTGCCATCTCTTCTCCTTCCATACCTACTCACACTTTGGCTATCATTTCACCCACTATATTTGTCCCTGCTAGTGCATCACCTCCACCATCCTCTACTTCCGCTCACCCTCCTACTTCCGCACCACCTCCTAATGTCCTTGATAGCGCTACCCAAACTGATGATGCACATACTAATGTTTCCACTGAATCTGATGATGAGGTTGATGTGGTCGAACTCATTGATGATTCATTGCAACAACTTGATTTTACCCCTCTCGGTGTGGACAATTCTTATTTCAAAGAAACATTTGTCATTGATGGCCCTAGATAATATCGATTCAAACACCCTCCATCCACTAATGTTATGATATTATACAAAGGATATGTTCATAGTGTTGATGTTGTTTCATATTCTGCCCCACCTGAGGTAGTTTCACAACCCCCCTTCACTTGCACCTTATTCTTCAATCAAAATTTTTGGGAACATATTCCTCTTGATCTTTCCAGTTTCGATATTATATGTATGTGTGATTGCTTACCCAGGTTCGGCATGATGCTTAATGACATAATGCCACCATTCCATTCACCCCACCTTTATCATGGTTATTTCCATATTACAACAGTGTATGGCTTACGGGTTTTTCACTTAACACTCTTTGTTGCATGCACCGCATGTGGCTTACCACTTACACTTGGATGATCTTGGCTTGATTATATCAGTGGCACACTTGACCCGCTTCATTCTTCACTCTCATTCCCCATGCCTTTTGGCACTGTCTCTATTGCCAATGATTCTTCTCCCGCCTATATACCTAACATTTCACGTTGGTGTGCTCATGGTTTCCCACCAAAGTTACTTTATAGCTAAATGAATAATATGCAATGAATACTTATCTCCTTCATCATAACACATCTTTATACAATCCACCTCAATCTATCACCTACCAAGTTTCCAACGCAACTCCAACCGGTTTCTATCACAACAATGATGATTTGCTTGATATTGTTTCCTAGTCACATTGTCACTAAGGGGTGCATAGTTACTATGCACACCCCCCCTTTCCTCATAGGTAACCTGGTTTTTCCTCTACTCTTTACATTCTCTTTTCACTTATACATATGCTTCTTATACATTTCACCACCCTCATTACCCAATGACGTACTCTTGTGCTCTTTAGTTCACACTCGACTATTAAGGGATTACCATTACACTGAACCCTGCACACTACCCGCTAAGTCCTACACACTTATATTATATCACCATTTTTATACATATCGCACATCTTACGTTATCCTATCCATACCTCATCTATTATTCATTTATACGTCATTTATGTCATACATGTTACACTAGTCACCATTACTTCTGAGTCTAGTTTTACATTTCGTCCATGCATTCTTCGTACTACGCTAGGTTACAGTATATATGGATCTAGATTTGCATTCTTATACTACATATCTTATCTCTACCAATACCTATCATTGTATCTTACACATTACATATACATCCTACATACCCACATTGCATGTTACCCATCCTACATGCTACACTGGATTTCCATATACATGGGTCTAGTTTTACCTATCATCATTGCACATTCTATTTCTATCTACAAACTTATTACATTACACATTCCATACCCACTACACATTCTACATTGCATAGCCTACGCCATGCATTTACATACCTTCGTCGTTCCTACCACATTGTTTTCTGCATGCTGCACTCACCACCCTATGACACACTCTCATTCCTCAGTCCATACTTGACTACCAAGGGTTTAATAATCCAATAGACATTACATGTGACATTTTCCTTATCCACCATTTCACATGTCAGTGACATACACCTTAGGTTATATTTTCATGCTTTCTATCATCTTATAGTGGTATACGCTTTAGGCTAAATCACCACCCTCCTTTTTATCATCTTCTAGTGGCATACGCCATAGAGTACATCACCACTCCCTTCTTATTCATCTTAGCTTGACATACGCTTTAGGCTAAATCGTCACCCATCTTCATCTTTTCCTCCCATAGTGATAATCATCATCCTAAATCACCCCTTAGTCATACACTTAGGCTATAGGGTCATCCATATATTCCCCATAGTGATATCATGATATATGTTTAGGGCTAAATCATCACTCATCCATTCAACAAGTTGTGGTATACGCTTAGGTAATAGGGTTCACGCGCATCTTTTCATATGTTTCATCCCTATCCATTCATTCTTTAGTGATATACGTTTAGGTATAAATCATCACTCCCATATCCATAAAGTCATGGCATATGCTTCCACTATAGGTTCGAAGCACATCTTACTACCTGTCATATTTCATCACCACTACGCATACACACTCATCATAGCACGCTATCTATAGAACTTACATTACACGACCATTTCCCGATGATGCACTCTTGTTTATGGTTCATTCTTAACTACTGAGTGGGAAAAAAAATGAACCTCACTACATACACTTCCATTCAATCGGGGGGTACGTTGCTCCTATCATTCCATTTTACATTCAATTCCATCCATCCATGGTGTACAACATTGTCTTGGTAGCATTTACTCTTGCTTACTAGTGTTTTACATGATCACTTTACTACACATGTTAGATTTTTTTCTTCTATGTAATTATCATACACACATGTGCATTCATGAATTTTATTACTGTGATCGCAGATACAAGACTTTACACGTGGCATGGATTCTTGGCTTCTACCCTCACTATACTGGTCGCTGGGGGCATCCACATTCGACTTATACAGGTATTATTGTTTCATTTTTTACTGAGCATCTTATACTACTTACTTACACATGTTATGACATGTTAGTTATCCCTCTAACATGCTAACAGGTGTCTCATGTGCAGCACTTGTTTTTGCAGGATTCTATGTTTTCATGACTACTTGTCTGCTTTTTTTGCTATTGTATGTAGGTTTTTCCCTTTTCTTTTGTGCACACTTATCTGTTGTTTGTGGCCATGATGGCCTTGCATGCATTGTGACATTGTGAGTGATGTCCCATGTTTGAAACCCACTTTGTGTGGTCTTATTGTTTTCTTACATGTTTACACTACTGTGCTTGGTAGTTTTTACATTTTCTATGTATTTTACACTTATTACATGCATGTGTTTTATATTAACACTTATTTTGGCTAGCCATCCCCTTTTTTGTGTGCCTTGGTATCTACCAAGTGCTTTCCCTTTCCCCCTATAAGGAAAATTTCTACAAGTTAGAGTGTGGTTGGGTCCTATTTTGGCACCACATTCTCCTTTCCATGATGTCGCATGCGCCCCCAAAGGGGGGGGCATAATTGAGGGTTTTATAATAACACAACATCTTTGCACTAGTTCACTACAATGCACTTTATGCCATTGGAATTGTGGATTTACATACAATGAGTGAGTTTAGACCATTCTACAAAATCCATACACAATGGCCTCAACATGACGTGGTGTCCTTTGGAAATTATGTAGAGTGGTTACAAGCTTGGGGGTTATAGTGGGTCCTCTCTACACTTCTCCATCTAGTGGCATTGGATCACCCAAAAAACCAGGACATTACAGAGATATCTTCAACAAATTTTAGCAGAATTAGTTAGAGTTGGAGCACACAGAGCATTTCCTCCCTTCACTTCTTCAGCCAGGGTGGCGTGAGATCACCCAAAAAACTCATGACAGTACAGGATATCCTTCTACACCCTTTTTCTTGACATGGATCAGGTGCACATGTTCCATTTACACTTTTTCTAGTGTATTTTACATTTGTGTACTTTACATCGGCGTATTTTACACACACACACACACAGAGATTTGACTACTTGATCATTTTCTCCTTGCAGGTCCTCGTATGAGAAACAAGCAGTCAACAGTAGGGGGCAACAACAACAACAATATATATATATGACAACAACAATAAAGACATACTGACTACTTGCAATTTTCGTCCTTGCAGGTCCATCATATGAGAAATAACCATGGGGGCAACAACGTACACTACACAACAATGATGAACTACACCGTTACATGTGTTCGCATCCTAGGTTCACTCTCATAAGTTTTTATGCACTTTTTTCATCTTTAGAATGCACACTCCTCCACATTTTTCTTTTTTTCATTCCACAGTTGAGTCTAGTTGATCAAAACATCTTCTACACTCTATATGGATATTGGGTATGCATCTCTATCTATTTTATATTACCGAGCTTTCCACTCACCGACATAAAGTGGGGGAAAAATGTAGACACAAAATTATGTACTTTACACATAATTTGCCCCAAGTCTTATACTATTATTTAGAAGGTTCTCAAGCGTACAAGGTACTAATTAATCCCACCTTTTGGCCATATTTTTATTATATTTTATTTGATCTTTCCCACATGTTTTCCAACACTTATCAACCCATTTCATAATAGCCCCGACATTCTATCCCTAAATCAGGGTGTCCCCTTGTATTGTGCCCCGGGGTGCCTCGGTCCCACCCTTAATGTCCCAATCTATGCAAATCCTCTTTCACTCCTTTTTGGGTCCTTTCTAGTTGTTGGTCATCTTTATCTTTTCCTCAATCAACCTTGTCGGGATTAAGTATGAAATTAAGCTTGAGAGCCCTATAAATATAAATGTATAAGACCATAATGAGGGTCCTAGGTCTTTACATCATATCACTACTATCAATCCATCTAGAGTTACATCCATTGCATCACTTGCATCCACATAGTCCCATGCATTCAAGCTAGGAGATCTGCATCACACATACTACATAGGGGAGGTATTCTATTCTATTTCATACACGCATACTATTTACATTCTTTATAGCTACTATTGCTTGCTACTTCACAAAGTGCGACTAACATGAGAGCACCTAGGGCATGACGTACACACACACTAGAACTACATTCGGGTCTGAAATGTAGTGCAAATCTTAGTGATAAGACCACAAGTTTAGTGGCTAAGGTCAGTCTGACCCATTCATTTTCATATTTTATTTTTCTAGGGTTTGATACTTCTCTTTGCATTACAGGTCATTACACAATTCACTCGATGAATCCAGTGTGACAAACAGGAAGCATTTGAAACCAACTTGTGATTGTAATAGTAGTAATTCTTGAGTATTTACAGTGTTCACAACACCCAGATTGCAAACCAAGGTGCCCCAGTACACTTCCAGGTGCCCCAGTCATCTCAAATCTACCAGATCTGCCACTCATAGGGTCCCTGAGTGGTCATCTATAATTTATTATTTTATTTCCAAATCTATGACAACCTTCAATAGTCACATTAAATTAGATAAGTCATTCTTCTACTTCCTTTGGCATAGCTAGGGTTTCATTTCATTCATTATAATTATTTAGACTCATTTCATATTATCTACTGCATTTATAAAGTGTTTTAGTCCTCCTAGTTTAGATTAACATTAATAACCCTAGGCATTCTTTCCTTAGTCTACCTAACCATTTCTCTTTATTTTTGTAAATCAATAAGTTGAATAAGCTGAAATATTGATTTTTCTCAGTCTAAGGTCTGTAGCTGGGTGAGTGTGAATCTTAGTGTCTCAAGATTCATGTGAACAATTTTAGTGGTGTCTTAGCCATCAATGGAGCCAAGTTACAGGGTAATAATACAGAGGTTTGTTAATACATGTCTCCAATCTTGTATACTTTATTTCATGGAAAAACAGAGCATTTAAGGGTTTGAATCTTGTGAAAATATGTTGAAAACAGATAAAACAAGTATAAAAGAGGTTTACGTTGTTAACCACTAGCTTCATTATATCTATTGGCCATTGTGTGTTATTTTTTTCATTGATGTCAAGTCCATTGATGGAAAATGGTGTCATGAGGTCATATGAGTCTCCATGACATGATAGTATAAGGTCAAACATGAAGGTTGATTGGTAGTGTTATGTTTGGTGATGTTATATGTGGTCTTAGAGCATGGTTTGGTATGCATAGTAATAGCATTGAGTTATCCTTGACTGGTTGAAGGTTTTGGTGATGTCACACATGGTCCTAAAGGTATGTTATAGGTGTTAATGAGTCTGTAAGAGGTCATCAAGGTTAGTTCATGTGATGCCATGGGTTGTAGCAGTCATTCTAGGGTTATTCCTAGTCCATGAGAATGTCAAATGGTATGGTAACTTGATAAAGGGATTTGATCAGTATTTTTTAAATCATGGTAAAAGCATGGTGATGAGTAATATTACATGTATGGTGAGCTTCATGCCAGTTCTCAAATTATTGACAATGTTTCATGGTCCTTGGGAAGCAAACTGGTGGAGAATAAGCAAGATAACACAAGTAAGTGAGATTGGTTGGAGAGTATCAGGCCTATTTGAGCTATTTTTCGAGTATGGACAGTTATAAGTTATTTTCATGATGATTCATGACAATTTTCAGGTCAAAGTGAATAATATTTTGTAAGATACATCAGTTTTGGAAAAACTAGGTTTTCTAGAGTGTGATTTTTTGCTAAAAGTTGACATGCTCATGCTTGTTGTGGGTTGTTTTCTTTGCATGGGGACCTGAGATCTTTTGCATATCATTTAGGTTTAGTTATGAATATTTTTCAAAAATAATGAGGTGGTTTTATCATCACATTTTTATGAATGTTTGTTAAGAAGATATGTTGTTTTGAAACCCTAGCTAAACCCTAGCTCAAAGTGACTTAGAGAAAAAGGAGTATATAGATCCTATTTTGATTGGTTTTAAAAATTGATGATTGGATATTGTAGAGGATTCATCTATATTTTTAGAAAGGTAAATTAGAGCATGTGATTATTGTGGTCCCCACCTTAAAAGGTTTATTTCCAAACATGTTCAGTTTGTGGAAAAAAAATTCAAAAGAAGGTGATGACTAAATTTACATTATTTTTATCCAGGGAGTTGTTCTAGATGTCCATGATAGTTTTATATCATGGTTTAGGTACTAAATAGAAAAGTGTGACCTGTTTATGAATATTGGTTTTTGGGGCAATTTGGAGCAGTTTGTGGTAAAAGTTGAATTGTAGGAGCTACATGTTGAGTTAAGACATAGTTCATTTTTTTTGTGATCCTGGTTCAGTGAGGTTTCCAATAACATATCAAAGTTGTGTTTTTGATGAGGGATGAATAATTTAGGACCTGATCTTTGAAGGTAAAATCTAGAGGATGATGGTTAAGCATGGTCTTAAGTAGATTCATGATGTAAGGTGATAGTTTTGAGTTATTTTTTGGTACTCCATGTGAAGTTGGTGTTTCACTAAATATCTTTGCTTTGAGTAATATAAGTAGAGTTTCAGTGGTTTTTCTTCCCCTTGAGGGTTTCCCACTTATATATGGTTTTTATGTGTCTTCTTCTTTATTTCACATACTTTTGAATGCTTAGCACACACCTAATGTTCTCATATGGTTGTGGATGTTAAAATGATGAATGAAATGATGAATGTAAGTTATGGTAAATGAAATGAAATTTTTGTTGGAATAATTCAACCCCCATCTCAGTCCATTTTTCTTCCAACAGTTTCATGGCCTCTTTTTTTAGTGGCACACCATTATCATCCATTCCTGTGAATATTTTTAATATATTAAGAATAATTCCTTTGAATTCTTTCCTGAAATCCAATTTAACATGATGTTATATCCAATAATATTATGAGAAATATTATTCCCCCTTATAAGCTCATCATAATCACCAATCTAGGACCAACTTGTTGTCACTTGAAGTTGCACCCTTTGCTGAAGCTAAGCTCAGCACCTCATTAAAACATAGAAATAACTTCAAAGTGTGGGAAAATGACTCCTTTAAGGTCAATCTCTAAGTTAAAATTTTTGTTCCTTTCACTCCAATTCATTACAACTAATCTAACTAGATCTACACTCTAATACTAGCTAGTTATACTCTAATATTTCCAAGGAACCATGGTTTAGAAAGATGAAATACTAAAATAAATAAGGTGTTGCACCAAATTGGAAGTGGATTCTCTCCCTGATATTAAGAATGAGATGGAAAATGAAAATCCAAGAGGTAAAAAGGAAGACACATTCAACCCTACAATTTTACCAAACTCTTATTCTCTACATAAATGACACAAAGGATGGAAATAATGCAAGTATAAATCACATATGGAATGTCATAAAAATAATAGAGAATCCATAACATAATAATACAATTAAAGGGAAGAAAATAGCCACAATAACAAAATATTATTGATTATAATGTGTACAATCTATTACAATAATGGAGGCATAGAGTGCATTGCATAACAACAACATAAAAGTCTACAATTCAAAATACTTGGTTACACAAAGGGAAACATAACCTTACATTCATAAGAGGATCATTACAATGAAAAGAAGAGTTGCATATATAGGAGAAAGAGGAGGAGAATAGGAAACCTGAAATTAAGCAGATCACCCACTCCCAAAACAACCAAGGACCATTTACAATTAAAGTATGTAGACCCAGTATGGTCATCATCTATTTTTCCAAAGCCCGTACCCAAAAGCTACCATGGGATCATTTTTTTACAATTACGGATCAACAAATTACATTTTCATGACCCCAAATATTCTCTCATCATGTAGTAATCCTTGATACATTTCCAACGATATAATTTTTCTCTTATTTAGTGTCTTGGATCAAAATTTATGAGAATTTAAAGATCAACATGTCATCTGCGTAGTTGACGTCCACGTGTCTGTCAAATTTAACCTCGAGTTCACTCCTACTAACATCTCAGCTCCCCATTGGATCCTAGAACATCCATTTTTAATCTAATAAATTTGATAGACCCTTGGATTTTTAGGACCCATGGAAAAAGAGGAAGTTGCAAGAAGCAGTTATCCGCAGAAAAGAAGGAATCCACCAAAAAGAAGGAACACGTAGATTTTAAGGATTCGTGGAAAAATAGGAACCCATGAATTTTAAGGATCCGTGGAAAAGAAAGAATTCACAAATTTTAAGGATGCTCAGAAAAGAAGGAACCCGCGGATTTTAAGGATCCATAAAAAAGAGGAACATACATATTTTAAGGATCCATAGAAAAAGTGGAGGCCACAGATTTTAAGGTTCTGCGGAAAAAGAGGAAGTAGAAGAAAAGAGAATGAAGGGGAAAATAAGATGAAGATGAGAAAATCCCTCAGTTTTACAATAAGTTTTCCAAATAAACATGAGTTTTTATTTGAAAACACAACCCTAACAAAAAACTTGTTAATAACCTTGTAAGTGCTAATGAAGGGTCCTATTATCATAATTACTTCAATTCATAATATGTCAATTTGGATAAAGTTGGCTAGCCATGTAATCCTACACATAAGGACCTAGTCTATAAACCCAAAAATCCTTCATCTACTAACCAAAAACTTATTGATATATCCAATGCACAATCCAATGATGATCCCACTCCCTCAATTAGGCCTTATCCCAAAATAACTCTTCCCTAAACTTTCCAATATTATAAGTCTTTATTCATTGTGTTTTCCATGGATGATATGATTAATGTTAAAATATTATTTCATGTTTATGATCATCCCCTTATTATTAGTGTCTCCATTCATGTGCCCAACTAAGATGAATGTTTGTGGATGAAGGTTTGGGTATTAATGTATCTTCCCTCTCTCATTAAAATCCTTGGAATCTCCACTAATGACTGTAAACATACTTGAATGACTTGTTATGGATTTGATAAAACTTGTCAGAAGCCACTTGGTTATTTTTAGCTCTATATTACTATAGGACCCAAGACCACCTTCACCAAGCTTATGGTTATGGATCAACCTCTTTCTTATAATATTTGATTAGGCATACCTTAGGCACACTGCATGTGTGTAACTACATCATCCAAGTACAATGCCTTAAATTTATTCATAACAACCAATGTTATAAACATGATGATGATCATAATCCATGGTATATATTTGTACCCTTCCCCAATAAGTCCTTCCACATTCCTACTACTAATATGGTCTTTATTGTTCCATATCCTAAATTTTATGACTAAAAAAATAATATTAACATCAGTCTGTTCAACTTAGATGCTGATGAAACTAATGAACTACAAAAAATGGTTGACAAAAACTAGCTACCACAATCCGTAGCCAATTAGTTGCCTCTGTTTCTTTTATCTTGTGACCAATTCTCTCATATATTAGAATATGAGGGGCCTCGTTGTAATGAATCTTAAACCTATTATAACCTTAAGGAGTATTTCCTTGAATTTAATGAATTCAAAATTGCAAAATTATTTTATGATTATCCACCTTTTTCTCCCCAATATTTCAGTAAGTTATAAATCTCTACCAAAGATACTTCTTTCAATAATATTACCCCTAATAACACTAAGATATCTATATGCAAAATTATTACCGCCTATGATGAGGATTACATCATGTCACAAGAACAATTAAGATACCTTGATGTACTCCATTATCACATACCTTTAACCATAATACCAACATGATTGACACTTATTTTGGGGCATCTCATGATATCACTTCTTTCACCCCATAATATTTTGGGGCACCTCACAGTGCCCACCCTCCCTTTGAATAAAAAAATCAACTCCAAGAAATATTCAAAGAATATCATCTTCTCTTTAAGAGCATTCTCCAAACTAGATACTTTATAAACCTATTATTTTACTCTAGTTTCATCCTACTTGGGTTTAGTCTTGCTACTTGGGATTATCCTTCCACTTGGGTTTATAGGGCCATTGCATCCTATCTTGGATACTTTATTAATTCATCCATATATTTATTTTTCATCCCATTAACTCCATGGAATCACATCCTTTTTAGTTCCTTATACCACTCTTTACTATCCCTATAACATATATTCATTGTTTTTTTTGCTCTTTAGAATTGATATCCACCTCTTAGCTATCATCCCTCTTATGGCCTCCTAGTGAGATGATTTATGTTTTATTTTACCAATTATCTTCTAGTGTTTCTTTTCAATCTTAATTATTATTTAGGTTTCAAGTAGCTATTGTGTCTGCCAAAGGAAATATGAGAGACACTAACATGTAAGTATGGGGTAGGTATATTTCACTTTATGGATTTAATTTCTTTATGTATATCACATTCTTTACTACTTTACTTTATACGCTTACTTTCTATTTCATGAATTGTATAGTTATTTTTCAAAAGACCCTTTATTTTCAATATTATGACATGCACTGATTTTCAGTTGGGGCATATGTATGAACCTCATTTTTTATGCTAGCTAGTTGTTTCTCTTTTATAGGGGGTGTTGATGTATTTTCATCCTAAGTGGATCACTCAAGGGGATTTTTGGGACTAGGATTTTATCAAAATTAGTCATGTGGAGACTACAAGATTCTACATATGTCACTATTGTGTTTTATTTCCCTTACCCTTACCTTATTTCTTCCCTTTGTTTACACATTATACCCATTATTCTTAGCTTTCCCATTATGTCCACTTGTTTACACTTATGCATTATAATATCCCTTCTTTCAATCATCTTATACCTTCTTCATTTCCTTCAATTATTTCCTAGCTTTCACTTCATATTTTCCCCCTCATCCTCAAATCGAGCGCCATCTCCCAGGGGTGATGGCATCGGGTTTGATTTTCCTCTAGGTGATGGCATTGGGTATAAATACCCCACGACCTTTTCAAGAGTTCACCATCAATCAATCATTAATAAAGGCACTAATTGATATTGCTTGCACATTTTTTGTACTATTTTACACCTACTTACCCTTTTGTATTTGAGTCACCATAGCGAGTTGGGATTAGAGGTCTTCTTGTTGATCTTTCCCCTTCTCCACCTATAATTATTTATATCAATTTTGTTATTTTTCAGGAGGATTATGCATCATTGGTCACACACACACACATTACAGGTAAGTATTTCTAAACCTCCTTAATAATTTATCTTGTAATTGTATTTTTTTTATCATTCATTCATTTTTATGGACTAGAGTACATGTATATTTACTTTGATCTATTATATCGTCTTATTATATTACACCCCTTATCTTTACCCATCCCATGATATATCTCTATTTTGGATATTAGTAGGATAATTATTTTTATCTTAGGTATAGTCCTAGAAACCTATAGTTATCCTAAGTTAGGGTCATTATCATATAGAATTATGACACTAGCACTCTTTGAGCATCTTTGGTATTTACATTATGTGTATAGAATTAGATTTTATACCTACATTTGATAACCCAGTTGGGAACCTTTATGTTCCCTTCATACACATTCACCTAATCTAGTGTGTTATCCTTAGACACAAAAAAGGGAAGAATATGCCTATTTCTCCTTTGGTTCATCATCTTTATTTTCTTCTACAATGTTAGGTTAGGTAGATTAGTCATAATGTTAGGAGTAGAAGTAGCTAAGAATCTAACTCTCTCTATAGGATTACTTCAAGGATTGATTCCCACACTTGAGAAGAAATTCCATGTTTTGTTGTTAGTGAAACAACTTTTTAAAAAGTTGCTTTCGACCTCTAACACTGGGGTCATGTATAGAATGAGAGAGTTAAAAGAGGTAATGATAAAATAAATAAATGGGATAAAATGGTGAAAATATTGAAGGCTAATTTTATGTTGGTGTATTATCATTCTCATCTATTTAATCACGTGTAGAATTTGTATCAAAAGGAACTGAGCATAAAGAAGTACACTAAGGAATTTGATTAACTCAACATTATATTTGGCCATGTGGAGAATGACACCAAACAAATATCAAGGTATGTCAACTGACTATGTATTTTTTAGTCAATGAAATTAGTATGATTACGGTGAGATATTTGGAGGAATTTTATTAGTTTATGTTGAAGGAAGAGGAGAATTTTCCCCATAAACAACATAGAAATTTGCAAGTAGAGGTGGAATTTTTACAATGATAGAAAATTCTTGGGTAGATGTGGAATTTTTCACAATGATGCACAAAATCATGTGCAAGAAGGAGATACAAGAATATCAGATGATCATATTCATGTATAAAGAGGTGGAGGTAGATAAATTTCTTGATAAATATAACAAGGATGTTGAAGAGGATTTACTAGAACTTATTTCCATTGTGTAAAAATTGGACATCACACATTCAAGTGTCCATAAGGCATGCAAAGTAGAGTCATACGGATAAACGATGATAAAAATCATGTTGTTTACTATTTGGATGTGGAGAGTCATGTGTTAACAAGTAACACATAAGAACTATAAGATTTTTAAATGTTAATGATGAAGAGGGTGTTAATAAAACTTGCAAAGGAGAAATTGTGTCCATGTAGAGGAAGAATTTATTCATAGCCATATACAAGTCTAAAGGTAAGTGCTATGAATTCATTATCAATAGTCGTAGAAATGATAACCTTGTTGCTAACAAGATGATTAAAAATATTTTTCTGAATAGGATTGTGTACCCGATCACGTACAATATTTCATGGTTATTAGAGGGGCATCAGTTGCTTATGAATGAGAAATACAAATTTCATCTCAAAATTGATTCCTTTGAAGAATAATTCCTATGAAATATAATTACCATGGACATATGTCTTGTGTTTTTGGGGAGAGCTTACTAGTATGATAGACAAGTGGTTCATGATGGAGGTGAAAATACTTACACAGTGGTGAAAGAAAAACATAAATACACTCCAAATATTCAAAAGGATTAAGGTGTAGAGGTTGAGAGGAGCTTGTAATTATTTCTTGTTTCCAAATAGGAGTTCCTAAATGCTTTGAAGAGGGACCATATATGTTTTTCATTCATTTTAGAGATCACATAGAAAATTTGGGAGTGCATAGCCACACAATTAGAGTAGATCATGTATAAAATTAGAGAGATGATAAGTGAGTATAAAGATAACATGAGGAAGGATACTTTAGATGGTTTTCCCCAGGGGCTAGTTTTCCCAAAAAAAATCATATAGGCTAACGCCTATGAAGAATTAATAAATGAGGACTCAAGTATAGGATTTGTTTAATAGCAATTTGATCAAAGATTCTTTTATCCTATGTGTATTACCTACAATAATGGCACCAAATAATCGAGGAGAATGGATAATGTGCATTTATTCGAGGGTCATCAAAAAAATTACTATCAAGTATAGATTTACATTATTGTGTGTGGATGATTTGATGGACTATCTGAGTGGAGAAAATTACATCACCAATATTCATCTAAATATTGGATACCGCCATATCAAAATTAGATAAGGAGATGAGTGGAAAATTGTATTTGTAGAAGTATTTGGTCATGCCATTTGGGTTAAACAATGTACCAAACACGTTCATATAGTTGATTAATGTAGTAAATAATTTTCTGGGTATGTTTTTCATTATCTACTTTATTGAAATTATTATTTTAAATAAAACATAGGAAAATTTCTTAGCCCATTTTTGGAAAGTGTTAGATCATTAGTGAGAGGATCCATTGCTAGTAAATGTGAAGAAGTGTGGATTCATGTAGAAGGATTTGATCTACTTTGGATTTTTGATATCTAATAAAGGCTTGAAAATGGATCCTACGTGTAAGCAATATGGTGGATTGGTCATCACCCAAAGGTGTCAAAAAGACCCATAGCTTTCATGGGCTTGTGAGATTCAATAGGAATTTCATCAAAGGGTTAAGTGAAATGTGTGCACTGATCACAGAGGTGATGCAAAAGGATAAGTATTTTCTATGGACCGTAGATGTATAATATGAAGGAGATGGTCACCGAAAAATCATTATAGTCTTTTCCTAATTTCAAAATGTTATTTCAAGTTAATTATGATGTTAGTGGAGTGGAAATCATAACAACGATGATTCAAGAAGGAAGATGAATTTAGTGAAAATTTGAATGATGTGAGGAGAAATTATTTATTCCATATGTGACCAACACTTTCATTCCATTATACAAGATTTGAAGAATTTTAAGCACTAGTTATTTCCCAAATATTTTGTTTTGTATATATACCTTCAAGAACAACAATTCATTAATAGTTAGGGGAAATAGAATCAAATACATATGAAATGGGTTGATTTCTTGCAGAGATACTTAGTTTTTCTAAAGCATAGAAGTGGGAAATCCAATAGAGTTGTAGATAAATTGAGTAGAAAATGTGTCTTATTGATTAAGATGTATGTGAGTGTAGAACTATTCAAGGGAATGAAGGATCTATACACATAAGGATTTTTTGGAATCATAGAGAGCATGAAAAAACTAGTGAGCATCGACCACATGCTATAGTTAGAGTAATTCCTATTTTAAGTCTCATTATTCAAAGTCACATAGTTGTGTGTTCCATAAGGATCGATGAGGGATAATTTAATTTAGGATAAACATTTATAAGGAATGTCATGGAACTTTGGGATAGATAGTAACTTGGTGCAATTGGGTGAGAGGTATTTTTGGCCACGTAAGGCTAAAAATTGTAGACACTATAAAATGCACCTTACGCATAAGGTACCTTATTCAAAAACACCAAAAGCATTATATAACACTAAAAGACTGAAAAAATCATAAAACCCCACCAAATTGAGCTAAAGGACAACTCACCACCCATATATTAACCCTCACCCAATCACATTTAATTTTATCCCATCACACCTACCCATGTGCATACCCAATGCACATTGTATCCATGTGTGTCCCATTCCCTTATGCACTACAAATATATAAAAATACCCTTACCCCCCTTATTCCAACCCCTGTCTCTTAGTGCACAAAGATTATACTTTGATTTTTCTTGCTCTCTTTCTCACATATCTTGGTTTTACAGGTCTTGAAGAAGGAAAGGAAAAGGAAAAATGATATATCTAAGTTGTCATAGCACTATTCTAGCTAAATCTCAACACATGTGGGAATCGTAACTGCGATTGGCTTGCGATCTCCGTGTGATTATCAGCGAAACACAATTGTGAATATCCTACGATTTGGGTTAGGTATATTGTCATTTCATTTACTATTTTTTCATTTTACATCAATAAAATGTCTTTTATCTCCTTAAAATGGTTAGGGATCTAACTAATGTTGACGTAGGTCCCCTAACCACCAAAAACAACTAACATTTTTCAAGTGTGCTTGTGTGCCTGATTCCAATCTAAATATTTTTACCCACTTTATTTAATAAAGAAACCACAATAGTCCCTCTCTTATTAATGGGATCATAAAATCATTCTATTTAGTAGCATTGATTTTCTTATTATTTGAATAATCCATCTTGCAGGTGATCCAAATCTAGGTATACATTTTGGCGACCATAGTGAGACCATTTTGGTTGTGGATAATTCATTTTCTATTATGAATCTAACATTGTTTTTTTTTATGGTTTTACTTTGTCTTTTCAGTTTGTTTTTGGTTTTCCCTAACATTTTCATTACATATCTAACACTTGATTTTACATATATTCCCAAAAATCCAAATACAAAAAAATCAGGTTGCAGACCGATCGCAATTATGATTGGGGTGTGATTTATAACAAAAACAAATCTTAAAAATGGTTGTGGGGAATTTGTAACTGTGATTGTGTTGTAACTTTGTTTTTGCAAAAACTTAAAAACACATTTTTGTCTTAAAGGAATGAATTGGGAATGAACTAGATATTTTATTACAAATCCAGATAAGGGTAAATACCCGTCTATATAATTACGAGGAAGTGTTTGGGAATAAGCCTTGAAACTCATTGTGAGTACCATAGGAACCACAAAGTATTTATCACATTGAGGGAATTTTCCAATGAAACGGGTACCCCCACCTATGTGACTAGTACATACATGAGGTTAGAACCAAGGTAATCCTTAGTGATAACATTGGTTTGATTGATTAAGCGAAGTAAAATCCAGTTTGGTTAATCAAGGGGAGTAAATTAAATTTGGTGACTAGAAATTTTATAGTGTACAACACTCATTCAGATAGTCCTTGGTATTTACGGAGATAACCTTTTATAAGAATCCAATATTATCGAGACCCTATTCTACTTCAAGATAAACATTCCCTTTCATTGTTTTTGAGTCACACCTGTCATTGTTTTTGTTCTTCATAGACCCTTCTAACACTGTCATATATGTTTCTATCATCCATGCTAAGTTTTTATTTTCACAATCTCAGTTGTAACTGTGAATAAGATGTGATTTTTCCATCACACATTTTTCCTAGAGTTAGTTGTAACTGCGATTGACTTGTATCTTTCCCAATCATTAATTATGCATTCTAATATGATTCCTATTTTATCCTAGTATCAGTTATAACTATGAATTATGCATTATACTGACTTGTTCCTCTCCAATCATTCATTATGCATTCTTGTCCTCCATTTTACTGACTTGTTCCACTTGTGTTTCAAATTCCTAGTCATTGTCATTCCTTGTGGTTGTTAGTCATCTCCATGTTTATTCCCATCCTATTTTTCTTCATCAACACCTTCTTGACCACATTTTAAAGCTTGAGTCCCAACACTAGGGGGACTCTCACCTACACCAGATTATCACATCATTTGCAATCATCCTATTCACCCCATGGTACCGCATCATCCCTATCCACTGGATTTCAAATTTCCCATTTTTAAGAAATTTGATGGCACCAAGGACCCCCAGCACTACTTGCATCTTTTCCACTATACATGCCACATTATCCAACATGAGGAATCTTTTCTTCTTCGCACTTTTCCACTTTAACTTTCTCACTACATACTTTATTGGTATTCACACCTCCCATAACATAGCATTTTTACTTTCACACAACTTGGAGACACATTTTTTATCTTACTTATCCCTCCATATTGTGTCCAAATCCACACTCATTGACCTTCACATGCTTCACCAATCCTATAATGAGTCTATCATTGACTATGTCACGCATTGGCTTAATCTTGTCCACCACCTTTCATTTCCCCTCCCACAAGCTGAACTAATTGACGTCTTTTCTAAAATTTATGTTCCCAACATCTCACAACACTTGAAAATTCAATCATTATGCACATTTAATGAGGTCGTGCACATGTCACAACACCTCAATGATGTCCATCTTGTTCATCCTCTTTCCTTACCTCATGTTCCCATTCCTCCACCACCTACCATACCATTACAATCCCATGTTCACTATGTCATCCAATCATATCCTCCTCAAACTTCATCACCTTCTATACCCACATATTTGCATTCATTACATTCCCCTAAGGATTTTGGCTTCATCTAACTCCCTCGTAAATTCACCCCATTGACTGAATCACTTTCCTCTATTCTCCACAAAATATTGACGCCAATCTCATCACTCTCTCTCCCAAACTTCCCTGACCATTGTGGTGTTCCTCCCATGACACATGTTCTTATCATCATATTGATGTTCACTCGAATGATTCATGTCCGAAACTCTACAATCTTATTCAAGACCTTCTCGACAAGGGGGACATTGTTGTTGATACACCATCTCCTCCACCTTCATCTATTGACACCCATCTAATCACTTACTATTCCCACTTCTTCTTTAGGTTTCATCTCTCCATCATCCAATTTATCACTCCCTACTACATTACAATCATCATGTGAAATTAGTATCTCATCATCTAAATAAAAAACTTCCCAATATTAATCACCTAAATCATTGTGCTCACCTAATCACTCATTATCTACATCATCCTTGTATCCATCTTCACTATCATGTACTTCCAATATGGTCATGGTTACATCCTTATCCTTTTTGGATTCTTACACATTGTCACCACCTCTATCTATCTCTCAACCATCTATATCATCATGTGATTCAATCTTTCCCAACATGGATTCTTGTTCTTCCTTTGCTTTCCTCACACACACTGCACTTATTGTGCAATTTATTATTCCATATATATTCCACTCTTCATCACATAGGGTGTCATGCATCACTTCACCCACCTTGAAATTTTTTTCAACATACGTCTCACTTCCTTCCTTACCACTCATTCAATCCTAATTCTTTCTTGTGGAACCTCTATTACATCTTATTTCCTCTATTACATTCACTCACACTCCTCTTGCCTTTATAAATCGTCACTTCTATACACATCTCATTTCATTTCTTCCTCACAAGTCACCTTTGTTTACTCTATTTTTCACACCTCCTTTGGAATTTTCTTTCCCATTAACCTTCTTGTCTCTTACACTACTCATTTAAGCACCATTTTTATTATGTGCTCCTCCTTTTTATTTCACATCATCTATCACACCCACATGACCCTTTTTTCTTACACATGAGCCTCAAAAACCTCCTCCACATCCCATTACACCCTCATATCATTCCAATTTTCTCCTGCATTCTCATATGTTAGAAATTACTTCTTACATACATCTTCCTATTTCATGTCATCCTATGCTCATCACACCAATTCATCATAAGTTCACACCTTTGTCTCTCACACTTTCTTCAAACATAACTATATTTCCCACACCTTATCTACATAATATCATCACTAACACCATACTTCATAACACTCCGCCATATACAATTTCTTTATACACATGTCCTCGACCACTAGAAATTATTGCACATCCCCCACATTCGTTACCTTTCTTATATGTTTCATCCCCACACTCACGTTCTTCACATACCACCATTTAGTGGCTTCTATTTGGAATTATTTCTTAATTTATCATCAACATCATCCTTGCCACTCTAATCATCTATCTCATTTATTGCTTTCATTTACACATCAAGTCTGTCACTCACCTAGTTCCTATACAGATTAGGGGGACTTTCATTTGTATCCACTCCTGCATTCTACATGTTCCTTACATTCCACTTCTCTTTATTAGGTGCAGCTTCAAAACATGGCCTGATTCTCCACACAAACACCCACTTTTATAGAGCTAAATATCTTTCAAAAATCCAAAAAAATCAATATATTTAAAAAACATTACAATAAGCAGTTGTTGCTCTTGGATTTCTTTATGCATTTTCTCCATTTGGTCAAATTTTCATTCCAATTCTCTGTTCATTTCTACATGTTTCCGTTACAGTTCATTCACATTACATGTTTTGGTTTGTTTCACAACTTTTGATGAACACTTAGATTATTTTTTGTGGGCTGCTAAAATATTGGCTAAGTACAAGAAGGCGCATGGGTGCGCAATGTCTATTTGAAGAAGGGAACACAAGGAGGAAGCACATAGGACATTATTTTAGGAGGGTTTTAGTAGAACCAGTGGCACGCACGCAGGAAGATAAAATATCTTGGGACTTATCCATATTTGGCATATCGAGTAGAACACAAGGAACCGATGACCCGATTGCGCATGCGAAGTGGATAAGGTGTCATCCTAGCAACTTGGTGCCCATGGAAGGAATATACCTTACGATAGAAGATTCCATAAGGTCATCATGGAAAAGGATGAAGAGATCACATCTGAAGAAGCATGATCCCATGGAGGACCACTTGGACACATGGAAAACGATCTACAAACTCAGAAAGGCATGACGGTTCTTGTTGAGGCTATAAATACAAGCGCCCAACAGAGAAAGTGATATATAAGGAAAAAGAGGCGAAGCCATGCAGGAATAGTGTGAGAGATCCATAGGTTGGGTTTATCGGATATGTAGGAGTATGTTTTATTAAGGGGATGGGTCTAAACATCTTTCTTTGTATTATGAAGGGCCTAAATCCAGTTCTGATGGATGAAATTGGTCTGCATTATCATATGAATATGTGATTTCCTGAGTTAATGTAATGTAGTTATCAACATGCTTAACATGAATATATGTGTGGTTCTAGTTATACTTACATCTATATGAATTGGTTATATATATATTTCATATGAGGGGTGTAAACCCTTGTGCATTTATTTTCTGTTATGATTCAGATCTATGTTCTATAATGCTTTTCTTATATGAATGAATACATTGGTCTAGAAGCCGTTTTGAGCTCTAAGATGAATGTATGGTTCCTTTCCAACCTGTTCACTTAAATTTCTGTCGTAAATAATGCATCCTCACATAACTCATGTAAAGGAGGGAATTTTCACCCACGCATGCCTCGAGTGAGCTCCCAGTGCCCGCTGGGTGATAGACTGACACGTATGGGATTTCCTTGTTATTTGAGTGTATAAAAATGAATATATCTTGGTTCCATTACCAGTACCTATTTTGAAAGTTGTTGTGAGAAATGGCACGCATCTTTATCTTCATGATGTGTAATGAAAAATGCATGACTCTAGAAAGTATTGAGACGTGGTTCAAGAGCACGAAGGATGAGTTTGCTCAAAGATTCAGCACTGGACCTGAGTTCAATACATGTAGATGGGTAGAAGAGAACCTATACCATGAGTTGTATGATATATTATTTTGTTACTTCCCAGTAGAGCTATATGAATGGCTCTCCGCATACACATCCAGATCAAACTGGTTCTATAGATTGCACGTGTGGACCCAAGATTACTATCAGAGGCTGCAGGATGCAGATCTAACTTGGACGCATGTTTTTGATCATTGGTGGAAGGGAGTGCTGGCCAGTTAGATTTTAGAATATGCCATTTTGACGTATTCTTGCCTAGAAGTTGTTGTGTTTGAGTTTCTGAGGGAGCCTAGAGGGTCATTTTTTAGTGTTATTCCTCTGGCTATGAAGATCTTGGTCATTACTTTGGGTTTAGAATCATTCCCCATGGCTGGATAAGTTACTCTAAGCATTGGGTGAGGAAGCTAGGGTAGAGGAAGATGGTAGACATTACGACTGAAAAGGAAAAGGGAAGAGATGGCTCAAGTATAATGAAGCTCGTGAAAGGGAGATGACTAGACAACGTGAGGTTGCAAGTGTGATGGATCTATGGAGGAAGACATTATGAGAGGGTGTTGAAGTTCACATGGAGAACATGGAGCCTAAGCAGTCTATGCTACTCCATCTTGGAAAGCACGGGAGAGAGGCCCCTTCAGCTTCTAACGAGAGTTCATCGCAGGGAGAAAAGAGAGCCATTGGAACGCATCTGAACCCACCTGGCGACTAACCCATGGCACTTGGTTTTCCAAATCAAAGGATTATTGATAACCCAATTGATATCAGTAGGAGTGACCAATCAATGCCCAGGACATATAATTTTTCATTTAGGATGTCCATGGCCGAACATACCATTCCGGTGTTTAGAGGAATTTTTGGGCAAAATATAAGTACACAAATTTTAGGAAACACATCTGGGAGTGGCACGGGATACACTTCTTACAGTGGATAAATCTCGTAGACCATTGGCACGTAGTTCAGTGGGATGTTGGGGACACTAGGAATGACCACTTCAGGCCCATTTCCAGTTACAAGAGGATCTGGAGGTGGAACGGTGGATCTAGTGGATTTGGTGGAGGGAACCAAGGATCTGGATTAGGGGGACAGGGGCCTCAACCACCTCCTCAGGTAATCTTTGAGATGTCTTTACACTTTCTAAATTACCATGGTATATAGGATGCTACGGAACATATGCACAAGTGTGAATTGCTATGGCGCGCAAAGGGGATCACTACCCTAGAGTGGAAGGTTAGTTAGTTTATAACAACGTTGCAAGGACATGCACATAGATGGTATAGGAATTATCACCCCTATTAGATGGTGGTAGACTACACTACATTGAAAAATGCCTTCTTGTAAGAGTTTCATATACCATAGTTTGATCATAAGAGCATCAACGGTTTGAAGGAGATCTAGTAGGGAATGGTAGAGAGTGTGTAGGATTATGATACACAGTTTAAGACTCTCTTGTCAAAATTTTCATATGACATTCACTCTTCACAGCATGCTCAATGGTTTTTTGGAGGGTTGATCACACCATTTATGAGGGCATTGTCCCATAAAACATTTACCGACCCATATGAGGCTCTAGAGGATGCCTTACGTACTAAAGCAGTTAGGAGCATTGATACTGGTGTGAGCCCTTTTCTAGAGGGTCAAATCACTATCATGGCCAAGAAGTTAGAGAATTTGTCTATAAACTCTACACATGAGACTTGTAGTGGTATTTAGCGAGTGGATTGTGAAGTAGAGGGGCATGTCAAGGATAGTTCCCCCTGAAATTCAATACGTGGAATGGTTGTAGATTGTGAAATTTGTCATGGGGACCATGATGCAAGTAGATGCCCCTTGTTGTAATGCACAATTCAGAAGAATGTGTCTTGCTACTGTAAGATCTGCACCTCTACGACCCATGATACTAAGGATTATAGGCTTATTGACCAGATCCATGAGGCCATTGACCATGGTGTGCGCTAGACCAACCTTGCTAGTGGTTCCAAAGAAGATGATTTCCGTTATGAAGGACACATGGATACAGGGGTGCATGGGAGAGGTTCTCACAGAGGATTTTGTGGTCGCAGTAACTGCAGAGGAGGAATAAATGAGTTCCCATGAGGAACCTGCTATAACTATGGATCTACAGAACATTACAAGCGCGAGTGTCAAAATTTATTATAGTGCTCGTGGTGCGGGAAAAATCATAAGTATGAGGAGTGCCCTAGGGTGTTTGAGCACATGATCCAACATCACCGAAAGGACAAGGGCACTGGGATGGTGAGTATAAATAATGTTGACACACAGTAGATGCCTAGAGTGGCACGTGAGTCAGGGTTAGAACATGTTCTGGTGACAACACGAGCAGAGGTTACACATGCCAAAGAAGTACCAGACTCTAGTCTAAAGAGAAGAAGTGGTGCATGGGAAGTATCCAAACCCTACCCACTAGAAGGAAGTGTATCAAGAGACAATGGATGTCATTTGAAGTTTGCATGGAGAAATATAGTGTCTAAAGGATCATTCCATGAAGCAGGAGCAAAAAAGGAATGTTGAGGCTCCATAGAAGGACCTGGATGAGGTCAAGGAAGTGTGAAAAATGTCAAGGCAAGAGAATATTATTCCCTTTCTAAGAGAATGACTGTGGGAGAAGATGCCATGTGTCGGAGTGTAGCGCGAATGGTAGGTGTTTCATGCAAACCTCCCTCCTCATAGCCTTGACTATGACAAAGAAATCACACTAAAAATAGTTGTGGATGGTTGACTTCTAAGCAACATATTGATTGGCATGGGAGCATAAGTCAATGTTCTTACATTGGATGCCTGGTATCAAATGGAAAGGCCCGCATTACATCCATCATCGAATGTGTTGTATATGGAAAAAAAACTAAGGCAATTCCCATTGGAGTATTAAAGGATGCAATAATTACCATTCAGGGGGCCAAGTTTACTGGAGACTTCAAAGTCTTGGTGCTCACCGAGAAAGATAATTTTCCAACATTTCTTGGGTGCCCATGGTGTTATAACAACAACGCTAACCTGAGGTTCAACAAAGGATATATCTATTTTGAGAATGAGTAAGAATGGGTCATCATCCCTCTGACGGATGGGAAGTCAGTGCCTTACACTAAACCTTTGGGAGAAGAGGTCCTTGATAGAATTTATGTGTGCTCCATCAGAGACTCAAAGGTAATTCACCCTACAGAAGGAGTTTTTCAATTTGAGGATGCCCAGTCTGTGAGTGATACCATCATCATGGCGTGTGACAATTAGGTGCACGAGACCTATGAGTTAATTGGGCAACAGTTGAGGAGGATACTTAGTTCTAGCCTACTCAAGACTGCAGCACGCTGGTGGGCTACACATTAGAAGAGCTTCCTAGAGTGGTGTGAGGTAAGAATCGTGTTCTCTGTAAGGTCTTCTAGGAAAAACGTGCCCATGGTCATTCAAGACTACCATGGTAAAGAGATCGCTCCATTTCATATCCAAGCATGTGAGAAGGCCTGGATAGGAGGCCTATAAGCCTTTCCACCATCATTATGGGTGCATAAGTTATATTCCACACTACAAGTTTTCACGCATGCGTGTTATATCCATTTAGAAACACGCCAACAGATAGGAAATTGGTAGGAGCTGACAAATGATTTCATCCAAGCTTTTGAATATCAGATAAAAAAGCTATCAGTGGATAAGGCATTGCAAGTGATCAAGTGCCTTACGATGGGGATAGTTGCATGGTGGAAGACAGGATACTAGATTTACTAGGTGAGCCCAGTTTGAAGGCATGTTTTGATGAGGATGAGTAAGAGGAGATGTCATTTGAGAAATCCTGCAAGGGAAAGGAAAAAGGAAAAATGGTTTATGTCATAGATGGAGAGGAAATGGAAATTCTAGATGTTAACCACTATGTAGGTACGTGTGATGTTATAGATAGCGTTAATGGAAAGACGCGTGCTTACCATGAGCTCTTAAAAATGAAGAAACTTAACATTAGGTCAAAGGTAGAACCAAATGAAGAAATCATTGGATACTATTGGTCAAAAAAGGAGGTCTCAAAGATCATTGATCTGTTACACAAATTTTAGAATCTATTCCCTCGCGGATATCATGAACTCAAAGGCGTCCACCATTCCTTTAGGGAGATGAAGATAAAACTGAAGGAAGGTGTATGCCCAATCCGGAAGAGACCATACTAGATCAATCCAAACTTACACATACGGCTCAAGGAGGACACAGAAAAAATGATAGCGTCAGGTATCATTCAAGTTGTGGAAGTATCATAATGGATAAGCCCAATGGTCATCAATATTAAAAAGGATAGAAGGATAAGAATCACTATTAACTATAGGGACCTGAATGTAGTATGTTTCATTGATCCCTTCCCTACCCCGTTTACTAAAGAAATTTTAGAGGGAGTGGCTGGGTGCAAAGTCAACTCCTTCACGGATGGGTTGTCAAGGTACCACCAGATACGGATTGTAAAGGAAGACCAGAGAAAGACAAATTTTACCACTGAATGGGGATTTTTTTCCTATACGAACATGCCTTTTGGATTGAAGAATGTTCCTGTTGTGTTCTCATACATTATAGTGCAAGCCTTTCATGACATCATCCATAAATTTCTTTAGGTCTATTTGGATTATTAGATTATGTATGGTCTAGTCAAGGACCATTGTGACAACTTAAGACTAATGTTTGAAAGGTGTCGATAGTTGAGGATATCCCTTAACATCAAGAAGTGTGTCTTTGCTACACCATTTGGAACCTTATTAGGACATATCATATGCAAGGAGGGCTTACTAGTATATCCCACCAAGGTTGTAGCCATCATGGGTTTAGGGGAGAATACTAGCCAAAGCGTCATGCACGGATTCCTTGGGATACAGGTTACTAGAGGAAGTTTATCAAGGGATATGCCAAGATTTCCATGCCCTTGGAGGAATTACTTAAACACAAGAGTGACTTTCATTAGGGAAAGGCACAAAAGAGGGCATTCGACACTTTGAAGGATAGAATTGACACAACACCCATTATCCATTTCCTCATTTGGGATAAACCTTTCCATGTTCATATGGATACCTCTGGTACAGCTATTGGAGCATTACTAGCATAACTGGTGAAGTGATTGTTGACCATTCCTTGTACTTTGAAAGAAAAAAGTTAACAGTAGAACAAAATTACACCATTACTGAATGCAAAGAACTATCCATGATCTACGCGCTGTACAAGTTCAAGAAATATCTACTGGCGACACCATTTGTACTTTACATGGACCACATGGCATTAAAATACTTGGTAAACAAGCCCATTCTGCAAGGGCACATATGTCAATGGGTCCTGTTATTCCAAGAATTTGAGTTCACAGTGGTTGTCAACCTAGGGAAGAGTAATTATGGGCCCGATCACTTGTCAAGAATTGACTTGGGAGAGGACACATAAAGCATTAAGGAAACCATGCTAGACACACAATTATTTAGGTTACAGAGCATGCCCTCAGACTTAGAGGATATTGCGGTGTGTCTCAAAATAGGTATTGCGGCAAAAGGGATGAAAGCATTAGAGAGGAAGAAGTTAGCTATACGCACCACACTCTACATGTTGGTTAGTGGTGATTTGTACAAACTAGTACGTGATGAAGTGTTGCATCGGTGCATGCTAGAACATGAGCACCTGACTATTATGGAGGAGGTACATGGAGGAAGTGTAGGTGGACACTATACAATAGAGTCCACCGTGTGAAAGATATTACAAGCTAGGTTATGGTGGGAAACCCTATATAAAGATTGCAAAGAGTATTACAAGGCATGTGATCATTGTCAGTGCCTTGGCAAACTAGGGAGGAGGGATGAAATGACTTTACTCCCTATTCCAAGTACATAGCCATTTGAAAAATGGGCCATATATTTTTTAGGACCCATTTTTTCAGTCACACATAGAACAGGATCACGCTATGTAATCACTTACATGGATTGTTTAACAAGATGGGCAGAAGCAGTGCCTATAAAGGATTGTACAGTGGCTACAGTAGCCAGGTTTCTATGAGAAAATATTATTACATGGTATGGACTCCTATTGAGCTTAACTAGTGATAGAGGTATACATTTCCTAAATGAGACTGTCCAGATTCTGCTAGCAGAGTTCATGGTGGCTCATCATAAGACTACCCCTTAACATCCACAAGCAAATGGAACTGCTGAAGCATTTAATAAAATACTGAGTCATACCCTAACCAAAAATTTTGACGTTGGTAGACGAGATTGGGATGACAAAGTATCGGCAGTTCTATGGGCCTATAGGACAACCTATAAGATTTTGAATAAAGCCACACCATTCCAATTGGTTTTTGGCACAAAGGCTATCTTACCCATTAAATTTATGATACCTTCTCTGTGTATAGCATGCATAGGAGGAAAGGATTGACCAATTGATGAAATTGGATGAAATACAATAATTTTATAGGTGGAGTCAAAAGGTTGAAAAGGCTAAACAAAAAGCATGGCATGATCGCCACATCATAAACAAATAATTTGAGATTGGGAAAATGGTATTGTTATATGTTTCTAAGTTTCTGCGTCACCCCAAAAAGTTAAAATTCCATTGATTGGGGCCCTATATCATCTCAGACATCCTTAATTTAAGCGTGTGTCAGTTAACAGAACTAGATGGAACAAGATTGCCAGGTCATTTCAATGGGAGTAGGCTGAATCCATATTATAAATAAGTCTTCTTGGTGTTTGTAATAAGGCATTTTTACCATTTAGTATAGGTTTTCCTTGAAGTAATTTCATTTCTTGTGTTTCCTTTTCTTGGTGTTTGTTCTATTGTTTGTTTTTGGTCTTAGGCACCAGTAACCACATTAATTTTTGAAGTTTGTGCATGTGTAGAGGATTGTACATCTATTTTAGTGTGGGATTGAGTTCATTAGAGTGATGCGAACTATAGGCCCATAATACAAGTTGAACTGGCGATAGAAGTTGTGGTGAATTTCCCGGTTGATGGATACAAAGCATGCAAGGATGAAGGAAGCACATGGAAGAAGAGGTGGAATAAAAAGGTTAGTGTTAGGATAAGAATTTAGATAAACCATGTATAGAGGAAGAAGCACAGGAACAACATGAGGTAGGTGAGAGAAAAAATCAAGTGAAGGGCAGAAGAAGTGCCTTCGGCACTATTAACACACGTGTAAGAGTCTTTTGTCAGGATGGATTGTTTACGCGCCAGAAGGTTGTAGAATTTTTTTCGTGAAAGATTGGGCGCGTAAGTGAAGGTGCATAAGGTCACCTTGGTGAAAAAAGTCACATTTTTTGGGGGTCAGCACGCCGGTTGTATAGACAATATATCATATCTAAGCATAAATGCAAATAAAAGTGGATATTTTACTAGAAGAAATATAAAAAACAAGAGACATAAATCAACACCAGATTTAACATGGTTCACCCAGTGTGGGCTACATCCAACAAAAAATTATCCAATCTATTATCCAAAGCTATGAGAAGATATACAATGAAGATTTACAATCTTCCACACCTCTCAAATGTACAGTACTTTCTTTCCTCAAGATTTTTGCTTCATCACCAATAATTATCTCTCTCACCAACTTTTGTAAGTTCTTTCTAATTCTTGTTAATCTCTCTTACTTCTAATCCCTAGCTTTATGCTTATATAGTCATTTATAGACTTAGGGCAGTTAGTCATGCAATTATAATCAATAGATATACTTTAATGCTAAAAATAGATCTAATTCCCGAGAGTTAATTAAGAAATCCTCCCACAGGTAACTGATTTTGGTTAGACCTAACCGTTGTTGGTTCCTCCCTTGCTTGACTGATGCCAGTCCTTCCTGACCGATGTTGGTCTTGGGTGACCGATGTTGGTTCCCCCTTGATCAATGATGCTTACTGTATTTTCCAGAAAGTTTCAATTTCATGCTAAACTGAAGTAATTGAGCTCCACAACTCAACAATCTCCCATTTGGATATTAATTATTGCACCATACCTATATATCATCATTCTTGGATCCTTCCTTATATTTGTTTCTTCCTCTTCAAGTCTCAAACTTGAATACCAACAGAAGTGGAGTGTAGCTCCAACTTCTCCTTTACTAATGGCTTCATTAGCATATATGCAGGGTTATTGCTCATATGAATCTTTTCCAAATTCAATTGTCCATCCTCCAATACCTGTCGTATAAAGTGATACCTCAACTGAATGTGTTTCGTTATCAAATGAAATGATGAGTTCTTTGCCAAATGAATTGCACTCTGACTATCACTGAACAGTTTACAATCATCTTTCTTCTTTTCCAATTCTTTCATGAACCTACTCATCCATATCATCTCCTTTCTATCCTCTGTAGCTGCAACATACTCTACCTCTCTAGTAAACAAAGAAAAAACCTTCTGCAATCTTGAAATCTAGCTAGTTGTCATTCCACCTACTATGAAAATAAATCCAATAGTGCTCCTCCTACCATCCAGATCTCCAGCCATATCCAAATCAACACAGCCACATAATGAAATATTTGAACCTTCATAGCATAACTGCATGCTAGATGTCCCTTTCAAATACCTAAGCATCCATTCGACTTCTTTCCAATGCTCTTTACCTTGATTGGCCATATATCTACTCACCACTCCCACTACTTGTGTAATGTATGGTCTAGTAAAAACCATAGCATACATGAGACTCCTAACTGCTGAAGCATATGGCACTCGTGTCATGTATTTGACCTCCTCATGTGATGATGGACACTGATCTTTGCTCAATTTGAAGTGTCCAACCATAAGTGTGCTAACAAGTTTAGCATTCTGCATGTTGAACCTCTCTAACACCTTATTGATATAATCCTCCTGAGACATACAATTTCTTATTTTTCCTGTCTCTATGTATTTGCATGCCAAGAATTCTTTTGTAGCTCCTAAATCCTTCATAGAAAATGTGTGAGCTAGCTTTCTCTTAAGCTCACCAATGTCCTACATACTAGATCTTGCAATAAGCATATCATCCACATACAGTAACAAAATAATATAGCTCCCATTTTCAAGCTTCTTGAAATAAACACAATGGTCAGATTCACATCTCAAGTAACCATGCTCATGCATAAAACTATCAAACCTCATGTACCATTTCCTTGGAGCTTTCTTGAGCCCATAAAGGCTCTTTTTCAACCTACACACTAATTTCTCCTTACCCTTGACTTCATACCCAAGTGGATGCTGCACATAAATATCTTCATCCAAATCACCATGAAGGAAGGTTGTCTTCACATCTAGTTGCTCTAAATTCAAATCTTCTACTATAACTAAGATCAATACAGTATGAATAGAAGTCATTTTAACAACAGGAGAAAATATTTCACCAAAATCAATACTTGCTTTCTTTTTAAATCCCTTTACTACAAGCCTTTCCTTGTACCTTTTATGTCCACCCACTTTTTTTGCAATGTTCTCTTACCTACTGGAAACTTAATCAAATCCTATGTCTAGTTTTGTTCCAAGGAGTCCATCTCCTCATCCATGTCATGCTCCCACTGTACGTGAGTCTTATCTTGTATTGCTTCTTCAAAGCTCTCTGGTTCACCATTATTAGTCAATAATAAATAAAATAGAGAAGGTGTAAATATTTCTAGAAGCTTACTTACCCTTTTTGACCTTCTCACAGGAGTTTGGGGTACTAGAGGCTCAATCTGGGCCTCCTGGACATTCCTATCTAAATATGATAGTGACCACTGCCGATCACCTCTAACCGACACCGGTTCTTCTAATCGAGGCCGGTTTGGATCTTATGTAACTGATACCGGTTCGTCTGACCGGTGTAGGTCAAGGGTCAACCGCACCAGTTACTGTGTAACCCTGTCGGTAATTCTTTTAAATCTGAGAGTTAATTTTCATTCACAAACTTCTCAACAGGTTCATCCTTGGGTACCAAAATTTTGTCCCTGTACATTCTCTTTTCATTCCATTCAACATCACGACTCCTAATAATTTTAGAATTATCTAAATCCCAAAAATAGAAACTGAAATAACCATATCCATAACCAATGAAAGTGCATCTCTTGGATTTTGCATCCAAATTTTTCCTATTTTCCTTATCAACATGCACAAAAGTTTCTAAACCAAAAAATTTAAGAAAAGAAATATCTACCTATTTTCCGGTCCAAGCTTCCTCTAGTATTCCTCCATCTAGTGAACTTGAAGGGCCATAGTTAATCAAATAAACTACTGTATCAACTGCTTCTGCCAAAAACTATAAGGGAAATCCACAATGTATCCTCATACTTCTAGCACATTCCATGATTGTCATGTTCATTCTTTCTGTAACACCATTCTCTTGTGGTGTTCTTGGAATCATTCTTTCTCTACGTATCCCATTCACTGCTACAGTATTCACCACCATTGTCAGATCTAAGGCACTTTAACTTAGAATTTGATTCATTCTCAACAAGGGCTTTCCATCTTTTAAAAGTCTCAAAAACATCAAATTTACGTTTAATAAAATAAACCCATACCTTTCTTGTAGCATCATCAATGAAAGTAACATACTATTGGGATCCTCCACGAGAAGCTACTTGAGCTGGTCCCCACACATTTGAGTGTACAAGCTCCAATTTCTACTCCTTCTTAGTCGCCCCAACTTTGAGAAAGCTCACTCTCTTTTGCTTTCCAAAGATACAATGCTCACAAAAATCAAGATCTAAATCTTTCAAATCTGATAACTTACCCTTAGCCTTTAAGATATGCATTCCTTTTTTACTCATATGACCCAACCGATTATGCCACATGCATGCATCTAAATCTGAAGTAGATAATACAGAAAAGGAATCAGCAATATAAGAAGATAAATATAGCATTCCTACCTTCTTACCTCTTGCCACAAAAAAAGCACCCTTGGTGATTTTCCAAGAGTCTCCTGTAAAAGTAACCATGTAACTAGATTCACCTAGTTTCCATACAGAAATAAGATTCCTCCTGAGGCTTGGCATATGCCTCACATATTTTTATACCCATGTATTTCCATTCTGCAATTTTAGATGAACTTCCCCTTTACCAGTAATACTGCAAGGTTCATCATCACCCAAATAAACATGCCCAAAATTTCTCTAGACATAATTTTTGAAATAACCCTTATTAGGGGTTGCATGGAAAGAAGCTCCTGAATCTAAAACCCATGATTCAATTCTATTATCTAAAGAAATAATAAGAGCATCTTGCATTACCTTTGATGTAGCAAGATTTGCTTCTTTACCTTTGTCTGGTTGTTAATTCTCTTTATCCTTTGACCAACAATATTTCTTTACATGTCCTTTCTTTCCACATTTCCAGCAAGTAATTCCCTTACTTCTAGATTTAGATCTGCTATCCCTTGACTTTGATTTCCCATTACTCTTACTCTTGGATCTCTCCTTCTTCCTTCCCCTACTTTCTACATTCAAAGCATTTCTAGATGATGTTTCCTCTGTACTCTTCCTGCAAATTTATTCATTCAAGATTATACTAACCACATCATCAAACTTCAAAATATTATTAGCAGATGTTGTATTACTAACATCCATTACCAATTTATCCCAACTATCAGGAATAGAACATAAGAGTAAAAGTGTTTTTACTTCATCATCAAATGGTATTGCAACCAATTTTAACTGATTTACAGTAGATCATAAATCATTAAAAATGACTAGATGTAGATCCACCTTCATGTATATTAGAACTAATTAGTTTCTTCATCAAATAAACTTTATTTGAAGCACTAGGTTTTTCATATAAATTAGCAAGAGATTTCATTAAATCTACCGTAGAAGTCAATTCTATAATATTGGAAGCCATGGATGCTTCCAGGCTCAATCTTATAGATCCCAAAGCCTTTTTGTCAAGAACCTTCCATTCTTCATCAACCATCTTCGTAGGTCTAGATTTCTCATCCAACGGTAAATACAAATCTCTTTGAAAAAAATTATCCTCAATCTACATCTTCCATAATTGATAATTTCAACCGTCAAATTTCTCTACCTTGTATTTATTTTCTTCTACCATTGTTGTAGCTCACACTCAATTAGAAAACCCTTTGTGAGTACATTTTTCAACACAAAAAACCCTCAAACAAAGATTTGATACCATTTGTTAGGGTTAGCACACCAGTTTTACAGACAATATATCATATCTAAGCATACATGCAAATAAAAGCGGATATTCTACTAGAAGAAGTATACAAAACAAGAGACATAAATCAACACCAGATTTAATGTGGTTCACCCAGTGTGGGCTACATCCACCAAGAAATAACCCAATCTATTATCTAAAGATTTGACAAGATATACAATGAATATTTACAATCTTCCACACCTCTTATATGTACGATACTTTCTTTCCTCAATATTTTTACTTCATCACCAAGAATTCTCTCTCTCACCAAATTTTGCAAGTTCTTTCTAATTCTTGTTAATCGCTCTTACTTCTAAACCCTAGTTGTATGCTTATATAGTCATTTATAGACTTAGGGAACTTAGCCATGTAATTATAATCAATAGATATACTTTAATGCTAAAAATAGATCTAATTCCTGAGAATTAATTAAAACATCCTCACACAGGTAACCGATGTCAGTTAGACCTAAATGTTGCTAGTTCGCCCCTTGCTTAACCAATGCTAATCCTAGGTGACTGATGTCAGTTCCCCCTTGACCGTTGACGGTTACTGTATTTTCCAGCAAGTTTCAATTTCTTGCTAAATTGAAGAAATTGAGCTCCACAACTCAACACATTTAGTACTAAGTATGGTGGTAGGTAAAATAACATTTAATGCTGGAAATGAGGGAAATATATAAATAATAAGTCAGGAACTTCATTATTTTCCTTACATTTACAAAGAGAAAAGAGCTCTCGCGAACTAGGGCATCCAAAGGTGATCTTTGTGAAGAAAAAATTAAGAAATCTTAGAGGACATGACTAGATCAGATCCACAAACTAGTAGGAAAGGAGTACACGGAAGTGGAGGAAGTTGTTGAGAAGGAATTTTTTGATAAGTGCCATCTTGTGGAAGAATTGTTCCAGTTAGGGTTTGGTGGCTAGGGCATGGTGTAGGAGGGTTTCTTTGCAAGGTTGTGCATTAGGGTTGCATAAAGTGGTAGAGAAGAGAAAGGAAAAGACACTTGAAGTGATAGCCTAACTAGAAGGATGGAACCAAATAAATCAACCATCTCACCTAAGAAGCAGAAGCGAAAGGGTAAGGGGAAGCAAATGGATGTCGTCACAAGCACAAATGAAGAATGGTACGCAGAGATGTAATACCTGGATGGGTTATTGCTAGGAAAAGAATGGGAATCTCATTTGCAGAAGATGATTATAAGTGACTATAATCACCACACCAGCATGACAGAAAAAGAAATGGCTTTGGAGTTGGTTCTCCCAGCAAACAAGAGGACACCAGTGATGAAGTAAAGGTTAAATTCGAGAAGGCATGGTTACTACAATTGTACGAATTACCTTACTTTGGAAAACCTGAGTGCCTCTACTAGTGGCTAATGGTGCACGTTCACAAAGACAATTTTTATTTCATGAGGCGCAAGATGCGCATAACTCCCCAGTTAATTTCCAAATTCACAATCCTTATCTATGAGGGGGATAGTATTGATGATGACCCAAGCAACAAGGAATCCATCAAGGAAATAGTTGTTGCATATGACTATAAGAAAGGATCGTGATACTTTGACATCACAAAGATCCCAGACCCTGTGATGAATATTTCCACGCACTTGGTAACCAAGCTCAATGACCAAGAGAGAAAGACTCAAGTGAAAAAGGCATGGCTGAACGTATCCCAGAAAATATTTGAGGGGACCATCTATAACTTGTCTTCTTTCATCGCGGATGAAAGCATTAGCAACGCATAAGAAGGCAAGAAGATACTGTTTGGTAATTTCCTCCTCACAATTTTCTTCTTAGAGATCAGAGTGCCCGATGGGCCGGAAAGGTTTGTTTGGGAGTACCCAGAAGAGGATCCCTCGCCTACAAAATGGTTCGTAAAATATACTTGTGAGACCATGACAGCCACTCACAAGGCGTGTTTAGAGAAATGGTACAAGCGCATAATGGACGCGTTCGGGGTAGAAAGGAGGATTCCATAGAAATTACTCACGCTCATGAAAGGAGAAGCATAATGTGTAGTATATCAACACTTCTGCATTGGCAGATTCAAGTTAAGAAATAAGAACATGGGCCCCTGGTGCAAGCTTCCCTTCTCCTTAACTGCACAATACTTCCAAGAAGGGGTGAACAGGTTCAAAGAGGCCAAGAGACTAAGGTTCGACCTTAGTGAGGTGGATCAAGACCATAGAGAACTTCGTAGGAAGTTAGTTTTCCCCAAGAAGTGCCCATACGTGGAGAGATAGTTCTCCCGTGAGATACAAATGATGAAGCTGGTAACATTGTCAATTGCTGGAAGAATTGCAGCAAGGGTATACCTTTACATCAGGCCAAAATTTGAAAAGGGTGCATACTTGGAAAATGATGTATCCATCCCTAAGGACCCCACAGGAAGAAAGAAGCCCGCACTTAAGAAGAGGGAAAGAGAAGAGGTGCAAAAAGTACCAAGGGTTTAAGCTACACAAATGGTAAGCATTCCAGAGACAAGCGCTAAGCCCAATACTTACACACAGAGAAAGAAGTCCCTATTGAAAGAAAATACCCCAAAGGAAGAAGAATTGGAGCATGAAGAACCCATCACCCAAGAGAAGTCACCAGAGGAGGAAGAGAAGGAAGTAAAATCTCCTATCAGAAAGAATCAGAAGGTGATAGAAGAAGATGACTCAGAGGGTACAGAGAGATTGGAGGCCTACAAACGTGAGAGAGATGATGATGATGAAGATGAACTAGGAGGTGAGGACCATCCTATCTATGAGGTACATGACTCGGAGGTGGAAGGAGAGGAAGAAGAAAATGAGTACATCTTTTTCTAGAGGAAGAATGACAAGGAATAAGAGGATACTCAATACAAGGGGGTAAGCGAGGAAGTTAAAAAATAATAGAGGACCTTAAGCCTCACTAAGGAACAGATAGATGAGGCCGTGGAGAAAGAATTAGCCAAGATCATCGAAGACCTAGTAGAGCAAGAGATGGAATGCAGCGTAGACCTAGTGATGAAGGAAGCAGAGGAGGAAAGTGTAGAAAAGGAATATGGCAGCATGGGATGGGATCTCAGTTTGGCTGTGATATTTCCTAAGGCCATCCACATAGGGAGAAAAAGCATGGAGGCATTTTAGGTTCAAAGGATGGGCTATATTGATGATACAAACAAGGTGTTGCACGCATGCTTTTAAGTCACTGTACCAATGGAGAAACTCTTGGCTATGGCATAATTTGAGGAGGAAGGTGCATACCCTCGGATGAGGAAAATGATTTCTTGGAATTTGAGTCCCACATCAAAGAACCAGAATTCAAAGTAAGCCAAGGGGAAATAATGAAGGTATTAGAGTCAAAAGGTGACAACCCATTGGTCAACGATCAACGGATATCAGACGAGCAAATCTGTAATGTGTTGAATAAGGTTTTGGTGGAAGTAGAGGCCTGACTCTTTTGGAGGAACGACATGGTGAAGTTCCTAGAGGTAGAACTAGAGAAGAAGGAAGAAGAGCTAGAGAAAATAACCAAGGACTTAAAGCAAGAGGAGATAATCAACATGCAGCTAAGGTGTGAATTGAAAGAAGAGAAGGAAAGGGTGCGTGAAGTCTACAAAAAAGAAGAGATGATCACAGATGTCATCTTCTTAAAGCATCCAGATCCAATGCCACCAACACAGAAGTATGGATCCACCTTGGAGTTTCTAGAGGACCTGACCCGCATCCTCACAATAAAAATACGGTCATTGGCCTTAGAGTCTACAGAGGAGGCATCGACGCACAAATAAAATGAGGACAAGATGAAGGTTGTGGTAATTGTTTCCCAGTACAATAAATTCCTCACGGATGTGAAGGTCATCACCCAAGTCGTTGAGGCTACTTATGATAACTACACCGATAGAGATAGAGTGATGAGCATTCTGGTCACCACCTATGAAGTAGAGATCAAGGAGTTCTAGGATAAGAACAAGGGGAATATGGTAGAACATGAAAAAATTCTAGTTGAGGTTGAGAAGAAAGCAGAGGGTATTGAGACCTTATGGGGCTCGATCAAAAACTGACTAAAAGAGTTGTATCCCGAGATCAATCAAAGGATCGATGTGCTCGAGTATTTGGTAAAATAGTTATAGGGGATCATGGAAACAATGAATACCCAAGGAGAAGGGCTAAGCTTTTGAGAGGTGAGCACCTTATTTGGTGACCTCTGTCAACTGGGACAGAGCGAGGTCAATACCTAGAATAAGTTAGAGGTAGAGTTGACGAAATATTTCCCTCCCCTCTTTCAGAAATAATCAATCTCCCCATTCTTTCATTCTTCCCTAAATTCTCCATTCCTTTATCCTTTCTCCAAACTATTCAAGGATAGTCATTATTTATTCTTTCAGAAGGTGTTCCAAAGGGTGAAGAACAAGTGTAGGGTGGGGTGATGTTGGGCCCCTAAAATATTGGCCAAGTACAAGAAGGCATTTGGGCGCGCAAGGTCTATTTGAATAAGGGAACGCAAGGAGGAAGCATGCAAGACATTGTTTTAGGAGGGTTTTAGTAGAACTAGTGGCGCACGCGCAGGAAAATCAAAGATCTTGAGACTTAGCCATATTTCACATATTAGGCAGGACACGAGGAAATCATGACTATATATATATATATATATATATATATATATATTATATGAGTGGGTGTAAACCCTTTTGCATTTATTTTCTGTTATGATTCATATCTATGTTTTATAATGATTTTCTTATATGAATGAGCACATTAGTCTAGAAGCCGTTCTAAGCTCTAAGATGAATGTATGGTTCATTTCTAATCTATTCACTTAATTTTCTATCGTAAATAATGAATTCTCACACAACTCACATAAAGGAGGGACTCTGTGCCCGCACATGCCTTGGGTGAGCACCCAGCGCCCGTTGGGTGATAGGCCGGCGCACATGGGATTTCCTTGTTCTTTGAGAGGGTATAAAAATGACTACAATCTTGTTTCCATGTTTGATGATTTAATAGTCTCTACTATAGTTGTTTGAAATTGGTTTCTCCCTAATTGGTGAATTAAGAACGACAATCCTCTTAGATATTCACACACGCTTACACACTTAACAATTTGTCTTGAAGTCCATAGGGTATCATTTTTTGATGTTTTTTAATGTCATCTTCATCATCATTTATACTCCCTCCATAAATCCACTTGTTAAATCCCTTGGAAAAATGAGATATCTTAATATCATGTAAAAAATAAATCAAAACAATCAAAATCAAGCAAAAGTCACAAGTCAAAAGAGAAAACAAAAGAAATATCAAACACTCTCTCTCAGGGATCTTTCCAGTATCTCTACCAGGGCTATGGATGTCTTTCTAGTAGTAGATAAATGTTGCAACTAGAATTAAATCTATCTCCATTGGAGCTATGGATGCATAGGTGGTAGCAGAGTAATGCACAGATTACAATTACCCTCTATTTCATTACTTGTAAATCACTTGTTTTGGTCACACCTACATGTTGTCTTGTGTTTTCACTCACTGTCTCACTGGTCTTCAGTGCAAGCAGTCAATTAAATCCATGCATGCACACAGGAGATCCATGAGTCACAGGGATAGTATGTTACCTTGTGTTGTTTAGACCTTTTCAACGCACCCATATTAGCTCACTTGTTGTCTCATATCTCGTGTCTTTAGAATTATTAGGCATTCACCAACACTCTTGTGGCATAACCAATTTCTTAGACTCCCTCATCATAATCAGTACATTTGCATGTTTACTATCCACTTCACTTTAGACTAAAATTTCCTGGGGATTTGTTGCTTCTGCACACCTTTTTTCTCATTTTCCTTTTCATGGAATTCACATTATCACCACTTTATTTCATTTCATTCTCTTTGCATTACCGCCAATATTCACACCTTTACCACTTTCCTAATTCATCTTCTCTCTCTTCTCACCTCACACCCTCCTATATTATTCACCTCATACACTACCTTTCCCCTCACAAAAAATCACTCACCACACCCCTTACCTCCAACTCACTGAGCTTCTCACACCCCATCTCGGTCACACTCATGACCAAGATCACCCTACACACTTTCATTCCCATGACCTACTACCCATGCATCAGTACCCCAACTCATTTGTTCACCCTCATACCATCTTAAATTCACCCTGAGCCCCGTGCACCATCAAATATATCCCCTAACCCCATCAATTTCACTCACAAAAATCTCGACACCCTTCCACCCCCTTCCCCCTCAGCTAACCCTACATAGATCCCAACCCTAACTCACTCAAGGTGTCTCAAAATAACCTCTCACTTCACTCACCCACCGAATTTCCCCCTCCCTAACTCATTTGTCGTAGCGACTGAGTCCTTCTCCCCACCTACTCAACCCTTCCCCACCTTGGTGATTTTCCCTTGTAACTCACTACCCAATTTTCCTCACCCCTTTTACCCTTACAACTTCCCTCCCATCCAAGATTTTCCAGCCCATCCTTGTCAACTCACACATGTGACTCGACTGACCTAGCGTAGCCACCCCACGCTACCCTCCTTACTCATCCTAACTTACTTGCAACCTCTCTTGTCAACACCCTATCTCACCCACCTCCCTTGCTTCCCTATCGAGTTTCTAGAGTGACTCAACTCGCCAAGCTAACCCACATTCTTCATTACTATGACTTATATGCTCGCCCTAACCCATCCTGAACTCACAACCCTTATCTCAACTTCCTTGGTCAATTTGCCCCTACAACCCAGCTACAACTCCTCACCTCCACTCACCTTGCCCTCCTAAATCACCCCAACCCTAAGCTCCCAACACCCATCCCCTAGCCTATCTTTTCCCCATCTCACACACAACCCCTCTCTCAACTCCCCTAGTTGTGATGAACCTACGCGTCAGCCCCAACCCATTCTTGATTTCCTTACCCCTCCCTAATTTGAGATCACCTTGCAAGATCCTCACTCTCCTGAGTTGGCCTTACAATACCCTTAGTTCACCCAACTCCATTATTTCCCTTTTGATTCTCTAGAGAAACTCATCTCACTAAGATACCCCCCACATTCATCGTTATTACAACTCACTCATTATTTCCCCGCTACCCCTGACCCAGCTACTCACCTCACCCTCCCTAGCTCAATCATTCCTACAATTTATCTTTCCTAGATATACCTTTATTACCCCCCCTCCATCCTCGTGACTCACCCTTCCCAACCAAGTTGTCATGGAAAATCCCTTCTACCCTAGTGATGCACTCCACCCCATTCGGTGACACATCTTACCAAGCTCAAATTACCTCACTACTACCATCCCTGCAAACCCCTCCCACGTGTTTTCCCCTTACTTTCCCATTCATCTCCAACCCTTACTCAGTCGTGGTTGCAGTTCATATGTTCCCCACACATCCCACCCACCATCAAGATTGTATTCGAGCTCTCCCAGCCAACCCTCCTGTCACCTATCCCATCTAGCTTGCATGTTATCTTTCCTTACCTTCTCCTATCCCTCCCCTAACTCATCCATCTAGACCACCTCCCCAACTTGCTCCCATATCACATCTAACTCACCCAACTTTTTACGTAGCTCACCACCTCACTCGTGTTGTATCACTCGACGACTCAACTACCAAACTTGTTCGTCATCAATATTTCATCAACTCTACCTATTCACCTCATTACTTACCAATACTTTCATCCATTTTCTGCATACCCCTCATCACTTTTTCACTTGCACATGATTGGTGCAACCCAATGATCTATTCCACTCAGCATGCCTTTTCCCAAGGATCATTTTTTACCTCATCTTCAATCACCACTTTTTGTCCAGCATTATTCTGAAGAACCATTTGATTCCTAAAATGGTCGCTTGAGGGGGAGCTAGGCACAACCCTTCTCATCCTATTTTATGACAACTAATCAAAAATCATCAAATCACATACTTTGTAGTCTTTTCCTTGTGAAATAAACATATCAATCCCTTCGTAGACTCCGAATAAAGTGACCCTTCAATTGCATTTTCAGGTTCTTATATATCCATTCAACCATTTAATCATGTGACTATGGAAACCACAGTCATAGTGTTAGACTACCCCCATCTCATATTTAATTTTTGTGTTGCATCTTTCCTGCTGCAACACGTAGCCCAAAAATGGGGGAAATGTAGACACTTGAAAACACACCTTACGCATAAGGTTCCTTATTTGAAAACACCAAAAAATTATAAAACACAAAAAGACCAAAAAAATCATAAAACCCCACCAATTTGAGCTAAAATATAACTCACCACCCATTTACTAACCCTCACCCACTCACATTTAATTATGTCTCATCACACCTACCCATGTGCATACCCAATTCACATTGCACCCATGTGTATGCCACTCCCATATGCACTTCAAATCTATAAAATAACCCTTACCCCCCTCGTTTCAAACCCTGCCTCTTGGAGCACAAAGACTATAGTTTTATTTTTCTCTCTCTTACTTGCATATCTTGGTTATTTAGGTATTGAAGAAGGAAAGACAAAGCACAAAGGATATATCTAAGTTTTTATAGCATTGTTCTAGAAAAATCTCAACACCAGAGGAAATTACAACTGCAATTGTCTTGCGATCTCCATGTGATTCTTTGTGAAACACAATTGTGATTGTCCAGAGATTTGAGTCAAATATATTGTCATTTCATTTAATCTTTTTTTCATTTTACATAAATAATATGTCTTTTATCTATTTAAAAGGGTTATGTATTTGATTGAGGAAGGTCCCCTAACCACTAAAAACAACTAACATGATTCAAGTTTTTTTTTGTGCAGGAGTCAGATCTAAAGAGTTTTACCCATTTTATTCAATGAAAAAAACCACAATTGTCCCTCTCATGTCAATCGTAGCATAAGCCCATTCTATTTTAGTAACATATATTTTTTTTTTATTATTTAAATGATCTATCTTGTAATTGATCCAAATCTAGGCATACACAAATGTGCATAATTATGTATATATACTTTTATCACCAAATCACTGCACCCTTCGAATGGCCAAGATATGAGTAGGGCATTCGGTGTGATTGGGTAACATGGGATCACCTCTCAAGTTGTGGGACTTGGGATCAAGGTGAACCTCTTGAGAAGGTCATCTTCCTCTTCCTAAACTAAGCACTACACTACACCTAATGCAATAGACGGAACTACCTAGACCTAAACTAACATTTCAAGGGGATTAGGGAGAGAGATTTACAAGAAATAAAACCTAAATTAGAAGTGGTGATGCACCAAGAAAGGGTTTTACTAGACAAAATTTTGGCTTTCCAATGAAGAAATCTGAACATGGGAAGAATGAACGTGCATTACAAACCCAACCGCATACAATACTTCACTCCCAGAATAAGCACAATAACTCCTTAAACTTGCAAAAGAAACATTGTTTGCATAATTCACCTGCAAACATGAGAGAGGCAAATAAAAGCAAAAAAAAATGTAAGGACATATAATTTATCACAAAATATGATTTCCATTACTTCAAGCACCTACACAGTGCATCATTACAGCAGAGAAAGGAAGAAGTTTCCATTACAATGTTTTAAAGAAAGGATTATGAGCCTAAAAATTCAAAACATCTATGCTTGTGAAGTGAGGGGAAACCTGGAAAATGTATAAATTTTTTTTTAAATAATCACCCCTTTTACATTTATAAAAAAATTTGTGTTGTTGAGAGAAAGAAGGAAGAAACCCTAAAATCTAGGCCAAAATGTAGCAAATGATTAATCATTGTTGTTGTCTATGCTTGTCTCATTAATCGCGGCTCCACCATTTGAGTAACTATCCATGGAATGAGGAAGACCTAAAATTTTGGAATGAAAAACTTCCAAAAATCCAAATTCTGATCATTTCATTGCGTAGCTCTCATTCTCCCAATTCCAACGACTATAATTTTGTGGAAAATGGACAATCAGGGAGGATGTTATGGTTGGTTGACCGAAAGTTACTTTTTGGGTATCCCAAGCATTGTACTCCATCAGCTTGCCGAGTCACAAAATGGGTCGGTGAATTTCTTTCTAATTTTTCATCATAGTTCAACCTATTCCCCACCATGTTCTACATTGGTTGGCTACATGGTGCATTGGACAAGATTTTTACTCATGACACCTTGCATCTTGCATTGAGTTGTTTGTTGGTTAGGCTCCTCACAAACTGCTCGACTTCCATACATATATTTATTGGTCAGGCTCCACATATTACATTGAATGGTGCTTTGAATTCCACCAACTTGCCAACTTACCCATCGACCATTTCCCATTGACTGAGTTTCATGCATTCATCGCTTGTTTCAAATGGCAGGTTCCACCTGTTGCCTAACACGCCGATCACCCGAAAGACTCGGTCTCACATGGAAAACACGCATCAAACATCTCTGTGATCACCTTGGCACAGTAATCAAACAAACTTGTCATTTCAAACATCAGATTCTAAATGATTCACCACAACGAACCATACCTCTGAAATGTTGACTCGGTTAAAACCCGAAACGAGCCAAACCCTGAAATCTTAAGTCTGAATTTCAGACTTTGAAGTTTCGTAAGTTAGCTCGTACTTCCTCACGCATTCACCAAAACGACTCGACCTCAAAAATACCGAGTTACCAAAATCCTAAGTGGCTTGGCCATTGACTCTAAAGTCTTCTTTGACCTCTAAAATTTTTATTTCAGAATCATCGAGCCATTTCTATATCACTCCAACTCTGAGCTATCATCCGAATCAAATAATCTCTGAACCACAAAATCACTCTTCTGCAAGACCCAAAGTGCCTTTCCAACTCCAAATCATTTTATTCACCTCATCCACCCACTTGGCCCCTAATTTGAAAATACATGTTTTTTGAGTGACTCGGCCTCAACATATTTGTGATGAGTCAGTCCATTGAAATTCCCTGGCTCGATTGACTCAGCAATCTTCTCTGCATGGATCGATCTCAGAAACTCCGCCTCGATGCATCGATGGCTCGTCCTAGCCATTTCTTCCTTCGTGCAAGCTTCAAACTTGGTCCTCTACGAGCATGAAACCATCTTTTCCCGATATGTTGCAAACTTTGTCCTGTGTGAATTTTCTCACATGCACCGAGCCATACACATTTATCCTAGCCTGAATCATTCACAAGCTCGCTTGCATAGAGACCCCACGGCTCACTTTTCTTATTGCCTTACATACTGAGTTGTGGGATTCTCTCACCAAAATTCCCACCACGATCTGTGTTCCTGCCTCCATGTTTGGTTTGTTGAATCAATACATGCTCCACTCATCCATGCCTGCTATCGACTTGGCTCCCATGTCTGAGCTTAATTCCTTTTGATACAACTCACTCGGCTAAGCCTATCTCTCACGCATGTTTGTAGAGAGATAGGCGGATTTGAACTCGCGACCTACAAAATACAAGGCAGGAGGCCCACCACTCTGCCATAGCATTGATTATTCATAATTTTGAGTCTTTTTAATTAAATATTACCCTTGCGAATGTGCGTGAGGGATAGGTAGATCCCAACTCACTCAAGGCGAGTACCTCCATCGACCTAGCCCCCGATTTGGCTTACAACTTAGCCTTCATCAATCTTCTCACTAGCTACGTTTCTCATATTTTTCATCCATTGGCTAACTTGATGACTTGTGTGATCTCTTTGGCCTATGAGAACTCGAGAAAGCTTCATACAGTGAAAGCATTTTCCCAAAGTCTTCTCATCTTGATATGTATTCTTTGCATTTGTTGAAACATATGTTAAGCCTTTAAGTGGCTCGGTTCATCTAAATTACATATTACATCATGTTCTGGTCCTGAGATGCTGATTAGCTTGACGTTCGGGTATGTGTAAGGCTCCTCTAATGAGCTTGAACTAGACACCTCCATTTCGAGATGCAAGCTTGGCTTGATTATCCTTGTCACCCAATCATTATAGGGCTATTGAAATCCCATTCCATAGTGTCCTATGAATATATACATCTCAACATTACCCTGACCAAGCCATTTTTACAGGCTCACCTGATACGGCTAGCTCCACCTTTCAATCTATTTGGCCAAGCTCTAACGACAAACTTTCCCAATACCTGTAAAATCATCTATGAAGCCAGGCCATATCTATGTGAGATCAACTGAGCCATTCATGACTTGAGCTAGGGTTATGTCTTGCAAGAAAATCAATGCTTCAAACATCCCACCATAATGCCTCATGAATTTAGAGGCTTACAATTTCTACATCAAGATGAATCACAACAAGTTCATTGAGGCACACACACACCACCGAACCACTTAGCACGCCCAAGTGCCTCCAGTAGCTCGATTCTCCTTGATTGATATGGCATGCTTGGAGTGAAATCTCACTGATCTATATTCATACAAACTCTCCATTCATCGATTGCATATAGCTCAGACTGAGCCATTTTTGGGTAAACTCTTTCAATGCACTATGATCTCACTGATTTGCTTGATGAGCATCTTGGTGAGCTATTTCATAGCTCGATGCCATATGACCCCTTTAAAATTAATGTTCCCCTAATTTTGAGTTCTTTGGGCTTCCTCTCAAAACCAGGGGGTAGTAAATATACAACAAGACCCAATTCCTACCCATAAAGACTAAAAGTGAGCCCACTGGGCCAATTTTTCCCTTTCCAAGCAAACTTTAAGCCTCTTGGACCTGAAAAGAAAATAATAGTCCAAGGTGATCCCGAAAACACTCTCAAAGCTTGAAATTGTGCCCGATAACCCCAAACTCCCCATGAAATAATTTTCGGTCTCAGGATGTAATTTTACCTCCGTTGTCCATTTTTTACCAAGGGGCAAAAATGGATAAGATTTTTGGTGACCTCTCAGGGACTAAGCATTTCCAATTGCCTTGTGCATCCATTGGGCATGGAGTCACTATTAATTCCAAAACTGATCTGATCCCTTGTAATGGATCCCAAAATCCCCTTGAGCACTATGAATCTTGAACCTCCTTATAATGCTAAGCATGAGGTATGTTGAATCTGCCCTTTTTCTATACATTCTAGCTTCGATACACTGTGAAAGAGAAACCACGAAACACAACACACACCAATATTGAAAACAATACATACTTCAAATGAAACATGCAGAGTGTCAGGCACTTATTCTGCTAAAATCAAACCTATACCTACTCTATGCTAATTAGAAGTACACGTGAACTAAATGAATCCTGAAATTAGTTTTACAAAATAACTTCCTTTTCTCACAATGGGTAGCCATGCAGATGATTTGATAATGAACATGGCTGAGACTGAGAGTGAAAAATGGAAACAAGCCCAATTATCCACTTGGTTCACCAAGGCATCAACTAGAAAGAAAAAGTATGCCTCTTTTAGTTGCTCTGCATGTTTTTTGTAGAGGCATGCATTGCAACTGATCCTTGGGGCTGTGAAACTCATCCTCACATTCTGAAGTGAATGTGAATGGTTGTGGCTTCTCCTTAGGCTCCAATGAAGCCAGATACCTAATGGGACACGGTCTAATCCTCTGAATATACCCGCTCCTCCAAGCTTCAACTTTAACAAGAAATTCTACCTGAAGACATCCTTGAAAAAGATGGTTGTCCATGATCTGATTTCTCTCTTGTTTCCCATTAGCAAATAAATTGATATTCCTCCTGCATGAATGGTATTGAAATGATGTCCTTTGTTTCCTTTTTCCTCTTTGACAACAAGAAGATCCTCTACAAAATGCAGCTCTTTATCATTGCATGCAGTCTCTAATGAATTCACTGGAAAATCACTGCAAGTGTTTGAAGCGTACTGCTCATATAGGAGTTCCACTTCCATTTGAAGACAAAGTTGTTCTGCATTTTTAACCTTCTCATCCCACATGAGACTTTCAAGGTAATATTCATCCAATTGTTTCTTTTGAGGATTATTAGGGGCAGCAAGATCTTCAAAAACATTCTCCTCAAAATAGGTTCATTAAAAACAGGTTCCACAATTAAGAGCAAAAACTCCTAATGATGTTATCTTCACTTAAGGATTCTAAATTTGGCTCAATTTCTTCTATTTTCTCATTTTCTTCTTTGCTCAATGAGAGATGTGGAAGATTCAATTCCTCCAATTCAAATTCTAAAGGATTGCTTGGAGTGATGGGTTGTACTTGAGTGCTTCCTTCCATAGTAGTAAGCACTTTGTGTTGGAGGAGAGATGTTGGAATAGCAATGTTTTTAAACTCCACAGGATTATGCTCATCAAAGAAATCCTCCAAATCTGATAAACAACTTGTTTCTTCATTCTCTGACTGTGTAAATGATTCAACCTCCCTTATGATGTTCTCTAAATTAGCAGTTGATCCACCATAACCTTCTTCATCTTCAAACATAAAATTTGCAAGATCAAATTCATCTAAGAAATCAGAGTTTTGAAAAAACGAAGAAGAGGAAGGACTTGAAACCTCCTGCATGGCTTTATCTGCATCCAAGACCTTGGAATTTTCCTCAGCCTCTTCCATATGCTCATGAAGCTCTTGGTGACTAATTGCAACATCTGACGATACTATTGGCAAGCTGTTGTAACCTTTCATAAATGCAGCAAGTTCTTGACATGCATGGAAATTAGGATCATTTACACTCATCTGAAACATTCTACACATTTGGGAGCTTTTCTTCTTTTTCTTGCATGGGATCCTCTCCTAGTGAACTTAGAGCTATCTCTTTCTCTTCTACAACTGGTTTTTCCACTTTTGATGATCTAACCTCCTCTGATGATATGGAACCAATATGGATATTGCATTCTGAATAGGTAGATTGTTGGTCTTCATCCTTCAACTTTGTAAGTGTTTCTAGTACAAAACTATTTTATTTCGCTTATTCTTGAGCCTCGACTTCGGAAGAAGGTTTGGTCAGAAATGAAGTTTGTATTGATGTCAAGTTTTACATCCAACTCCTTTAGATTTTTTGCAAGCTCTTCTTTACCAGGTATCCTTATCCTTCTCCTCTTCTTCTTCATTATAATTATATTCTTGGTCTTCCCAAAATGGATTTGGGAATGTAAGAGGAGAGGTGGGTTGGGGCTCAACTACTTTCCTCATTGTTTGAGGTAGTGAAAGAGATACAACTTTTTGTCTTGATGAACTTTGTAGAAAATAAGGAATTTCTAGAAGAATGAGGAACAAATGATTCAAGGTGGGATGGGAAGATAGGAGATGAAGGAATGGAATTCTCAATAGTGGGTAGCTAATGAAAAGCTTAGGATTTAAGGTTTAGTTGAAATGAAATTGATTGAGAACATGAAAAGAGAACTCTGATAGGTGGTGGTGTAGGAATTACCCATTGACAAGGTTTCCTTGCATTAAATCATGAGGCCTCTATCTTCTTGATCCAATCTTCAAGCTTGAGGTCAGTCATTTGAGTCATGAAATTGAATCTTTTCCTTGAGGATGTAAACTTCACATGGCATAGGGCCAACCTAGGACAAGGTACCTTGAAGTTGTTCCTAAATGCCTTCATTTGAGTTGTGCTCTGGAATTCATTTCATACCTGCTTCCATTATTTGCATCTTAAGTTACAACTCATCATCTTCATATGTAAGATAGCCTCCAAAATTTCCATTTCATTGTTCATCATTGGAAAAATGCATAGTTAGGTGAAAAACCAAACTGACCATGTATCTTTGCTCATGGGACATGCATGTTGCAAACTGATTTTCATCATAATATTGAATCTAGAGGTGAATTATAATAACCTGAAGATGGGAGTTGCGGCAGTACAGGAATGAAGGATTGCACAACTTCATGGGAAAGATGTGGAAGAACATGATTGTCACAACTTCATGAATTAGGAGACTTAAAAATGGAGTCGCCAACTATGTTTGGGTATACCTCTTAAGGCTATGATTTCACTAAGATGAAAAATGTGGAAATAAAGTGAATACAAGTTGCAACACAAGAGTGGGTATGGACTCTAGTCCCATCGGGCGTGCCAAAAACTATTGGTGTTGGTAACACGGGGCTAACATATTACAATGGGATACTTTTGAAATGAAGAGCTTTCACCTACTTTCCCACCATGAATGCCAAAAACTATTAGTGTTGGTAGCAGGGTGGCTAAAATATTATAATGGGATACCAGTGAAATTTAGAGCTTTCACCTATGGTCCCATCCAGTGTGCCAAAAAATGTTATCACCAAATCATTGCACCTTCTGAATGGCCAAGTTATGAGTAGGGCATTCAGTGTGATTGGGTAACATGGAATCACCTCTCAAGTTGTGGGAATTGGGCTTGAGGTGAAGCTCTAGAGAAGAATGGTTTCCTCTTCCTAAACTAAGCACTACAGTACTCCTAGTACAATAGAAGAAACTACCTAGACCTATACTAACATTTCAAGGGGATTAGGGAGAGATATTTGCAAGAAATAAAACCTAAATTAGAAGTGGTGATGCACCAAGAAAGGGGTTTTCTAGAAAAAATTATAGCTTTCCAATGAAGAAAGATGAATATGGGAAGAATAAACATGCATTACAAACCCAACCACGTATAATACTTCATTCCTTGAATAAGCACAATAACTCCTGAAACTTGCAAAAGAAACATTGGTTGCACAATTCACCTAAAAACATGAGAGAGGAAAATAGAAACAACAAAAATAATGTAAGGACATATAATTGATCACAAAACATAATTTCCATTACTTCAAGCACCTGCACAGTGCATCATTACATCTGAGAAAGGAAGAAGTTGTCATTATGATATTTTGAAGAAAGGCTTGTGAGCCTACAAATTCACAACAACTCAACTTGTGAAGAGAGGGGAAGCTTGGAAAATTTCTAACCTTTTTTTTAAAATAAGCACCCCTTTTACATTTTATAACACTTTTGAGTTGTTGAGAGAAAGAAGGAGAAAGTCCTAAATCTAGGTCAGAATGTAGCAGAACATTGTCAACCATGCTTGCCTCATTAATTGCAACTCCACCATTCTGAGGCACTATTCACATAGAATGAGGAAATATCTACAACTTAGAACATAAAAACTTCCAAAAATCCATTTTATAATAATTCCATTGTGTATTTCTTTCTCTCTTGATTCCAATGACTACAATTTTGTGGAAAATGGACAATTGGGGAGGAAGTTATGGCTTGTTGAGAGAAAGTTACTTTTTAGGTATCCCATGCATTTTACTCCATTAGCTCGCTAAGTCAAAAGATGGCTCGGTGAGTTACTTTCTTACTCAGTGAGTTTCTTTGTAATTTTTCATTGTAGTTCAACCTATTCCCCACCATGTTCTACATTGGTCAGCTACATGGTGCGTTGAACAGGATTTTTACTCATGACACCTCACATCTTGCATTGAGTTGGTTGTTGGTCAGGCTCCTCACAAACCGCTGCACTTCCACACATTTATTTATTGGTCAAGATCCACATATTACATTGAATGATGCTTTGAATTATGACAACTTGATGACTTACCCATCGACCATTTCCCATTGACTGAGTTTCATGCATTCATCGCTTGTTTCAAATGGCAGGTTCCACCTGTTGCCTAACACGCCGATCACCCGAAAGACTCGGTCTCACATGGAAAACATGCATCAAACATCTTGTGACCACCTCAGTGCACAATAATTAAAAAAACTCATTGTTTTGGACATCAGAGTCCAAATGACTCACCACACTGAATCATACTTCCAAAATGTTGACTCGGTCAAACCCTGAAATGAGCCAACCCTAAAATCCAAAGTCCAAATTTCAGACTTTGAAGCTCGAAAGTTGGCTCGTACTGCCTCACGCATTCACCAAAATGACTTGACGTCCAAAATATTGAATTGCTGAAATCTTAAGTGGCTTGACCGTTGACTCTGAAGTCTTCCTTGACCTCTGAAATTTGGATTTCGGAATCACCGAGCCATTTCTATATAACTCCAATTTTGGGCTATCATCTTAATAAAATAATATTTGAACCCCGAAATCACTCTTCTACAAAACCTAAAGCACCTTTCCAACTCCAAATAATTTTATTCCCCTCAGCCACCCGCTTGGCCCTTACTCCGAAAATACATGTTTGTCGAGTGACTCGGCCTCAACATATTTGCGATGAGTCATTCCAATGAACTTCCCTAACTCGATCAATAGCAATCTTAACCGCATGGCTCGATCTCATGAACTCCGCCTCGATGCACCGATGTCTTGGCCTGGCCATTTCTTCCTCGGCGAGCTTCCAACTTGGTCCTTTTGAGCCTGAAACCATCTTTCCCACCGTGTTGCAATCTTCATCCTATGTGAATTTTCTCACATGCACCGAGCCATAAAATTTTGTCCTATCCCGAGTCATTCACAAGCTCGCTGCATAGAGACGCCACGGCTCACTTTTCCTATTGCCTCACATGCCGAGTTATGGCATTATCTCGCCAAACTTCTCACCACGATCTATGTTCATGCCTCCGCATTTGGTTTTCCGAACCAATACATGCTCCACTCGTCCATTCCTGCTATCGACTCGGCTCCCATGTCCGAGCTTAATTCCCTTTGATACGAATCTCTCAAGGCAAGTAACTGCATCGTCGTGGCCCCCGATCTGGCTTACCACTCAGCCTTCGTCAAAAGTCTCGTTGGCTCTGTTTTTCATATTTTGTATCCACTGGCTAACTTGATGACTTATGTGATCTCTCCGTCCTATGATAACTCGACCAAGATTCATACAAAAAAAGCATTTTCACGAAGTCTTCTCATCCTGAGATGCATTATTTACATTTATCAAAACATATGTTAAGCCTTTAAATGGCTTAGTTTATCTGAACTACATCCTGCATCATTTTTCTGGTATTGATCTATCTATTAGCTTGACATTCGACCGTGTGCAAATCTCATCTGATGAGCTTGAACTAGACACCTTCATTTCGAGATGTAAGCTTGGCTTGATTATCCTTGTCGCCCAATCATGTTAGGGCTATTGAACTCCCATTCCATGGCATCCTACGAATATCTATAGCTCGACATTACCCTAACCAAGCCATATTAAAGGCTCACCCGATACGGCGAGCTCCACCTTTCAATCTATTTGGCTGAGCTCCAATGAAAACTTTCCCAATACCTGCAAAATTTTCTGTAAAGCCAGGCCATATCTATGTGATCTTGACTGAGCCATTCACGACTGAGCTAGGGTTATGTATTTTGAGCAACTCGATGCTTTGAATATCCCACCACAATTGCCTCATTAATTTTGAGGCTTTCAATTTCTACATCGAGTTGAATCACAACGAGTTCATTGGGGCACACACACACCACCGAACCACTTGGCACGCCTGAGTTTCTCCACTAGCTTGACTCTTCTTGACTGATATGGCATGCTCAGAGTAAAATCTCGTCGATCTATCTTCATACAAACTCACCATTCATCTATTAAATATAGCTCGACTGAGCCATTTTGGGGTAAAGTCTTTCAATGCACTACTATATTGCCAAGCTGCTTGATGAGAATCTCAGCGAGCTATTTCATAGCTCGATGCCATATGACCCCTTTAAAATTAATCTTCCCCTAATTTTGAGTTCTTTGGGCTTCCTCTTAAAATCAAGGGGTAGTAAATATACATACAGCAAGACCTAATTCCTACCCATAAGGACTGAAAGTGAGCCCACTGGGCCAATGTTTCCCATTCTAATCAAACTTTAATCCTCCCAGACTTGAAAAGAAAAGAATAGTCCAAGGTGATCCCAAAAACACTCTCGAAGCTTGAAATTGTGCCTGATAACCCCAGACTCTCCATGAAATAATTTTCGGTCTCATTGTGTAATTTTACCCCGTTGTCCATTGTTTCTCAAGGGAAAAAAATGGATAACATATATGTAAAATATTTCAATTGAAAAAAGGAAAAATTTAGAATGCAAGGTTATATCGACCACTTCCAATACCTAAGACACCATGAGAGCAACTAAGTATGGATTTTCCTTTGGTATTTCCCATAATGTAGAAGGGTTATCACTCTATCTTCATTTTTGTGGATATATTCTCAACAACAGATCATTTTATTTCCTACAAGAAGGCCACTAATGCTACACATTTTGTGATTTTTTTTCAGTGAAATTGTGATATTGTATAGTTTAGTGTGCATCATTATATCTAACAGAGATACCAAGCTTATAGGACACTTTTTGTGCAAATTATGGAATAAACTCAACATGAGGTTGTTTAGTTTTTCATATCACCCATGGATGGACAAAATATTTTAACATTATCCTTGACAATCTATCATAATTTTTGGTAGGGGAGAAGGCATGAACGTGGGATGCAGTTCTTTCACAGTGGGATTTTTCCTACAAAACATCTATCAACAAAAGAACTAGGAATTCAAATTTTCAAAGTGTGTGGTATAATTCTAAGAGATATTGTGGAACTCGTGAGTTACCATGAGAAGAAAGGAAGACATTAAAAGTATAGGAATTCAGACAATACATAAAATAAGTACATGAACAAGTATGCAAACAACTTTAAAATAGAAATACACAATACAAGGAATGTTTAGATTTATGGAGGAGACACTTGGATTTTAAGGTGGGAAACTTATTTCAAGAAACTTATGATAAACTCAATTAGAAGGAGATTGGATTGTGAAAATACGTGAAGAATTTTTTAAAGAATGTATATGGGTTAAAGTTACTTGAAGGGATATATATATATATATATCACATGTCTTCAATATGGTGGATATATATCCATACTATGAGGGGTAGACAAGTAGATAATATGGTCATGCAAAATTAGATTCAAGACAATAAATGCTAGAGTGGCATCCAACAAAAATTAAAGGTATTTTGGGAGAACGTTTAGTGAAGACAACATCTGTAAGGAACACAAAGACTATCTAGGAAAATGGAGAGTTTGACTAGTTAAGGATGCATATTTTCTTACATAAAAAATATCCCAATACTTGATCATTCCATTTCGAACCTTTAAGATACCACTTGAGAAGGGGTTCAAGTTTCTTCTTACCTAATGTGTATGATGCAGGATCATCTGGGTTCATGTGTAATCATTTGTCAACTAAAAAACAATTGATCCTCACAAATAAAGTTTTTCACAATACCTTTATGCAATGTTAGTGATAAATACTGCACACTCCTAAGAAAAGCACACAAATACCCTTTTCCTTATCCATTTTTAGAATTATCATAATCTTTGGAAGATTATGAATATCACAAATCCCTATGGAATCCACACAATACCATAATTTTTTGCATAATATTATCCCAAGATACAAAGCATTTATCCTTTCCACAAAATACTTTCCCCCAAAAGTCTAAGCCACCTTACATATATAAGCTACATTGCATAATAGAATTTTGTTCACCTTGCATAGTAATGTTGTGCACTGTTTGTACATACTATTGATGCTAAACCAAATCCACCAATTTTTATCTTGAGTGTTGAATGTCATTATCACACTATTAGACACCTACAAAATCCTCCGAGGACAAAATTGTGGCATACCAATCCCAATTAATAAAAATATTAGACCTATACAAACTTAAAGTGTATGTCAACATCATTATTCTTATGAAGAGCACATGTGGGCCTTGATCCATCCTTCATGTCCAGGGACTAGTAGAAACATCTAGTTCAAAACCTAATCAAATGAAAGGGACCATTCCTACTTAGATCAACAGAAAACTAGGGACACCTAAAGAAATGTCACTTTAATGGATATTTACCCACATTGATATTTTTACCCACCCACTTGAGTGGTCATGAATTATATAATATGAAGGGATCTTGAATATAAAATGATCTTGACTTATTATTACGAAGATTGTATTATACATTAGCCATTAAGGTTGATTATATTTGTAAGTGTGAACCAAAGGGTGGTTTTATGGAAGCTTGGCAGAGTTTGCAATCTTAAGATAGATCTAGGACTAGAATTATTAGCATAATTCTTTTGGAATATCATTTTATAATATAATTGGAGTGAATTGGCAATGTGCATGAAATTGTAATCGCATTACTTTTATTTAATAGAAATATTTATCGTTATATTTTGTTTAGAGGTTGTCTATGATATTTCCTTGGTGAAATATACTCTCACAAGGGTTTTGTGGTGTACGGAACCCCTTTATTTTGGAATCTTGACCACAATTACATCAACTAACCCATTTTTATGTACCTAAGAAAATAAGAAGAAAAAACCCTAATGATTTGTACAAATGCGATCACAAAAATTTAACCACATAATATGATGGTATAGACATAATGGAACATAGTGCCAAATCTAAGATTCAGGACAATCAACAAAGGATGAATTTTGAAAAATATGACAAAGTCACACAAACCACTTTATCCAAGACAGACATCTTCGTCCTCCTTGAAAAAGTACACTCCTATATTTTTAAGGAAGTTTGATACTAGCTTGCACATTCTTCCTAGCCATTTATAGCATTCATCACATCTCAGTCTAGAATTGATGAAATCCTCTCTAACCCTAGTTTTTACATTCCTAGTTGGCTCATTTATGCTAGTGTAATTTATAGTATTTTACGTGAATATGGTTTAGGATTTTTATTTTATTTTACTATAAACTGACCCTATTCCCTTAATACACAATTGTTTAATATTTTAGTTAGAATAAAACCTAATCTTTGTGTTACATTTTTCTAAACCCACTTATTTAATTTACATGTAACCCTATGATTTCCTATTTTCCTTTGGGTTTCATATTTCTTCTAATTTAATTTGGATTTACGCTTCTTTTAGGGTTTATTCAAAAATTATAAGTTATGTTATGGTCATTTTATTCATCATGGGCACCAATTATTATCCCTTCATTGTTTATGACTCTTAAATAAACTTTGAGATGTTATATCTCACCATCTAAAGAAAGTGCACTCTTAGCAAACCTTTCATCCCTTCCCCATCATATTGGTTAGATCCTATAAAATTCACAACATAATAAACTAGTATTTATGATCAATCAAACAACTAACCACAAGGTGGTCATAGTCATTATACAATTTGGAATACCTCCCAACAACCATCTTCCTTGTGGATACAACATTATCAACACAAACCCAATTATTCATATGTTTCCTAGATCTTTGAATGATCCTATTAAAAAATATGACCTCTTAGATCAACTATACAATACTTGAGCTTTTATTTCTATCCTTAACTTACTTTGATGCTTAGTATCACATAAGAATATTTTACATCATGCACTCAAACAAGATACTATTATGGCTATTGCAAAATAGAGAAATTTGCATCTCTTTTCAATAAATTGAAGAATAGTTATCACCACATATCCTTCAATAAAAATAATTCACCACCCCAAAACATTGTGGACTTCAAATTTCCCTTATACATAGAAGTTAAATTTTTCAAAAAAATGGTAAAAAATCTCTTATCGATAATGGAACAAGCCTTAATTTATATGTAGTGATACCTTAGTGGTAATGGGTCTCAACACACAAATTATATAGTAATTTGAAACACAAATAAGAAGTATTAGATAATGTGGCTAAAACAACGTTCGTACCATTATCTTGCTCATTGCTATACATCCTAAAACTATCACACCCTGTAATTAAATGGTTTTTCTGTCACCATGGTTGATAATGGGTGATTTAATTAATTATAAAAGTTGATTTAATAATTATACTTATATTATTATATATACAAATATATACATATATGTATATGCGAAAATATATGCATATACGTATATAGATGCATATGTAAGCATATATGTATACATATAGATGAAATTATTATGTTGGTATGATTATTTCATTTTAATATCCATCTTCGGATTGCACTATTATTCGACGTTGATTTGTTGGATTTTTTAGACTACCACTTTCTGGTTGATATCATTACATAATAATGATTTGTATTGACTTCATTATTGGTTGCAAATGTTATCGATATTTGGAAAAGGTATAAATGTAAATGTTGTAATTGTGAGGTTGAACCTCCTTGGCATCGTGAACGTGGTCATGGAACATTGACGAGGTAATAAGTGTAATGGTTATTGATTATTAGTTTACTACTATTGTTGATAGGTCATAAACCACGAAGAAAATTTAAGGTTGTCGACTAATGTTTATATTGTACATTAACTTACAAGGAACAATGGTCATTGACCATAGTATTGGTATGTAAAATCTATTGATGTTATTGTAAAGCAAGGGTCATCGACCTCGGGGAAATTAGATATATTAAGGTTTATATATTCAATGGTAATGGACCAAATGCAAGGTAAAGATTTATGTTTAAGTTATATTAAAAATGGTCATGGACCGAGGGAGAAAATAAATTTGTTTGTTTAATGGGTCTTAGATCACATTACTTGGCATTGTCAAAGTTTAATGTTTATTGATTTTTATTTATATGGACCTCAACCATATTGCAAGGTAGGAAGATAAAGTTTGAATTAATGTTATGGTCACTAGTCATAGGTGAGTATTAAGGGAATTTATTATTATTAAATGTGGAACCATGGTCACAAACCATATGCATTGCATGTAGTGTTTGGAAATTTTTGAGGGAATAGAAAGTGGAGTGTCAATTATTAAATGCATTTAATAAAGATGCACTACTTTGGGGGAATTAGACACTTGTTGGACAAGCCAAAGCGCATGCAAACTCTCTCTCTTCCTCCTCTATTCACATTTTTGGTTTTGTAGTTTTTTTTCTCTACACAAGAATTTGAAGGAGAAAAAAATAGAAGACTATTTTTGGCATTTGCATGTAAATTTGAAGCTCCATTTAATGGAAATAATTGTATTCAATTTTTTTTTTGGTAATTATTGGATTTTTTGGGGCATACGAAGTTCATATTTCAAGGAAACGTTTGGAGAAGACAACTACAAAATAGGCATGGGTTATTTAACTTTTTTCTTTTTATTTTATTTTTAAATCTAGAAGATGATTTGGTTATCTTTATATGTATATAAATATGGACTATTTATTAGTCTTATTAAGAAATTTTTAGAGGAAAATGTTAAGGAAAAATAAGGAAACAAAATGGGTTTGTTGATTGTTTCAAAGTATGGTTTTCATTTTACTTTGGACTTCCTGGTTTTATTATTTTGAATGAATAAATAACATGGTGTTTGTTGGGACGTTTCACCATAAAAAGGGTTGCTTAATTTTCATTTTTTATGGAATAAGAGTTGACCCTTCGTTTTTATGGATATTGTTGATGGAGAAATTCGAACCAGATATATGCTGTGATTTAAAATGGGAATAAGTAATAATTTTTATGTATTTTTCTTAACAAGCTCATGTAGATCTCTATTTTCTTCTCTCAAATGTGTTTTGGTTGCTTAAGAAATTTTTGTTTTTATATGATTAAAAATGGAAAGAGATTGTGTTTACTAGGTGCATTGAAAATAATAGAAAGGTTGTTATTTTGTGAATAGAATATGGGTTTATGATTTCTTATGACTATTATTCTAAACTGTTAACCCAGTAAAGATAGGTTTCTCCCTTTTGATGAGAGTTAAAATGGGTCATTCTTCTCTAATATATGGTATGAGATTATTGATTTATCCCAATATGGGATTATTTGTTTGAATTGTTTTCAGCTTGTTTGGAGCTCTCCCTTGTCATCTATAAATATCATTTTATTGTTGTAAATCTCTCCAAGATTGGGCCAATAATACTATAATTTTTATTTATTTATTGTGTGCGGCTACGATTGAATGTTTTAGTTTTGGGTTTTGTTCTTACATCTCTCTCTTGTTGTAGATGAATGTTTGGATTTAGGTAATATTAAATAGATTCAACCTCTTGGAGATTTCCTGTACTATTTCTATACAAAGAAAGAATTTTCAAGGGTATATTATTTCTATAAAATCTTGAATGAAATTATTGTAGTATGATCCATGCTAAGTGGATGAAATAGTAAGTCATTTATCTGATAATAATTTGTTGTGGAACTTTTTTTTAGTAATGATTAATTGTTATAATCAGGATTGTTTGACTTTTATTTGATATTAAGGTGGACAACTATTGATATTGTTTGGTTATTATAAAGTATGATACTATTTTACCTCCCTTTTCATAATATCAGAAGAGGTTGATAAGATAGTTTGAATCACCTGATTATGAATTTTGAACATTTAAGAAGGTTACCTTTTTGGTTTGATTCTTATGAGATGATCATAGGGAATTGATTTTTTCTTAATCATGGTAATAAAAAATTGCATTTGTAATTTTTTCAAACAATTTAAAATGTACTTACCTATTGGAAACCACTATGTTGAGAGATAGATTCATTATGTAGTATCATTTTATTTGAACAATGAAATATAAATGTATTTAATGATTTATGAAGTTTATTAGTTATCACTTAGGGAACCTTAACATTTTATTTTATTTCAATTTAATATAACAAGAATATGAGTAGATATCTCATGTCAGTTCATAAAAATGATCATGTATACAATTCCTCTCTCCTGTAGTGTACAGGATGGAGTGACAATATGAAATAACTGATTGGATTGATTACACATGATTTCTTCATGTGATATTGTTTATAATCCAATATGGATTTTTGGAATTGTTTGTAATTACGAAAATATTATTTTTTCAGAATTATTGAAGGCATTTTCCTATTGTACTATAATGATGTATTGTATGTCAATGTTTTGGAAAAATAAGGGTTTATCAATTATTATGTTTAAATAAATATACTTGTTGTTTCATATCACATTTTGTGAGATAAAAATGTGTTTTTACTATTGTTTTACAACAAAGTATGAATTAAATTTAATGATGGTATGCTACAAAACTATATCAGGTTTATTGAATCATTATATTTGAAGGAATATAATGATTTATAAAAATAGTTTGATAAGGAAAGCAATATAATAAAAATAGCATTTATACCCTTATTGTACCTTATTAAAATTAAAGTGTTTAAGTGTTGTCTATAACAACAATGTGTAAAAATAATTTATTAATAATTGATAAGTAATCATATATGATTTTATAGTTTTGTTAGAAAATAAAATCCCACAGAGTCACAATAGTAGAAACTAAAATGCAAAATAAATCACAGATCTGAAATTAAAGGTGCATAAAATAAAAGAACACACCTCAGAGACAATATTTAACATGGTTCACCCAGATCTGGGCTACATCCACCAAAACAGTTGGTCCTTTTTATTCTGTCCAACAAAATACAAGGGATACACCCTACAAAAAATCCATTGTAACTTCCTCTTCTCTCTATCATAGTCTCCTCATGATTACAAAAAAAATTAGAATGCCAATGAGCCACACCTCACAACCCCTTTTAGGGAAACAAAGAAAAAACTACCCTAACCTATACCGTTGGATATGTGACCTAATAATGAATGGTCGATATTTTATAATTAATAAATACATATAAAATGTGGCTCTACAACTAATAAAATTAGGCTCTACAACCAACAAGTTTCATTATGGATGAATAAATGTGTCATTAATGAACATAGTACATTATTGAAAATGGTATAATGTAAACTTTGTTACATTAATATTGTACCTTACTAAATAAGTTGTATGATTCATATCAAATGATGACCAAATGAGATTAAGTGAACATTTCTCAATGAATGATAAACTTATGATATTAAGACACATTATCCATTTTTACCCCCTTGGTAAAATGGATAACTTGAGAAAATTGAACTTGGGTAGTGGATCAGGATTTCAATGGAGAATCTAGAGTTTTCATGTAAATTCCATGTTTTAGAACACTTGCACTTGATTTTGGGAAGTTTGAGATCATTTGGTGCAATTTCCCCTCTTTGGGCTTTAAAAATTTCATCCTTAGCCAAAAATGGATAAAATGGGTAAACCTAGAAAAAATGGCTCTAGAGTATTTTGTTCTTCTTTCCTGGCGCCCCTGGTTCGAGGAAAATCTGAAAAATATAGTGAAAAATCCAATAAATCTAAAAAAATTGCCAAAATTGGCCAAGGGTTCAAATTGGCTCAGCGAGCCACTTGGGCGAGTTAGAGGTAGCTCACCGAGTCATGCCATAAGAGAGTTGTAGGGGGTCCGAGTTACTTTGAAGTAAGGGTGAGTTCAGAGTGATAAGCTTTGGCCAAGGCAAGAAGGATCCCGTTGAGCTATTCATCGAGTTGTAGAGGGCTGGCATGACATGGTCGTTGGGGTGAGTTGTGGCCCATGCAGGCACAAAGGGCTTGCGGGAAAAATGTTCCTTTTGGGGAGATTTCTCCACATTACCAATGTGGCTAGGAAGGTGAAAGTGGAAATGGATTGGTCAAGCCAATGTGGGTGATGGAGGAGTATGGGAAACAATGTTCCCCGTGGAACATTCTTCCCCGTGAAGAGTTGGGGCCTGAACGTTAAGGCGGGGACGATAAACAAGGACCGAAGCTAGGGGTTGAAGTTTTCTCGTGGTGTCAAATGAAGAGGGTACAGAAAATTCATTCCTAGAAGGAACACGTCGATGTGGCCGAGGCAGGATTTCAGAGAACTTGTTCCCCACGGGAACAAGTTCTCAATGGAGTTGGAATCTCCACAAAATGAAGGGGGGCGGTCACAAGGTTGTGGGCTAGCTACTTGCCGAGTCAGGATAGCCTAGTGATATGGCGATGAACACAAGAGAAGGTTGGATCCTGATACAAGACACATGATGAGGTGATAGGGATGTCAACTCGTCGAGCTGGAAAAGAATTCCATGCCACATCAACACATACCATATCCCCATGCACATTTTTTAATATAATTTTATTTTTACACCATCATTTTCAAGAACACAATCATAAAACTGTTAAATCTGAAAATTAAATGAAGTTGGTGAGTGATTTTAGCAGAAATATTTCTATCTCCAAGAAATTAATGCCCAGGCATGGGTATTATCTAAATGAGCCATAAAAGTGACCAAAATTTGAATGATCATAACTTTGCCAATACTCAGCCAAATTGGACAAAATTATACTTGTTGGAATCATGATTTCTCCATTTTCACTCACAAATCAAGAAATCCAAAATTTAGTTGGGATAGGTGGCATTAAAATGTAGCAAACTTCTCTGGGTCAAATGAACACTTCCAGGTGGTTAAAAATACACTTAATGGAGGTATGGAGACCATTTTATTCTTCTACAATCTATAGTACATTGGGGAAGGGATATTCAGAGGTGCCCATGAATTTTTCAAGGAAATCAATGACAAATTTTTGTGGGTGGTAGCATAAATCCGAATCTCTCTTCTTTCTCTCTTCTCCCATCACTTCTACATATTGTAATCTTCTCATTTGGAGAAGGAAAGATATTTTGGGATATGGGGAAACTCTTACAAAAAAAAATTCTTGACTCCATTGAGATGTAAGCCTTCACATGGGCCCGTAGAATGTATTTTCACTTCTATTTTGCAAATGTAATGGACTGTGTATATTTTGAAGCAATAAAAATTGTGTTTTGTGGTGTTTCTACAACCCTTTCTCAAGTTTTATTATATTTCCCTTGCCTCTTCATTATTTTTATTATATTCTATGCATGTTTTAGCTCCTTTGGAGGTTCAAGTTGTTGCGTTTCATCGAGATTGGATGGTGAATGAAGATTTGGGTATGTGTCACAATTGTTTGGCCACTCCTTACTCTATTTTCCTTCTCCTTCTCCATCAACAGGATATTTGCATCCCCTTTTCTTCGTGCTATCACCTCTCTTTAGCTTAGAATATCCCTTTCATGTATATTTATAATTGTCTCTCTCCTTAGTCCCTCAGAATTTCTAGAATAGGAGTAGTTAGCTACATTTCCTTCATTATAAGTAGTTTAGTGCTTAGATTAGGAAGAGGAACTAGCCTTCTCTATAGGTCCATCTCAAGTAGCAGGTCCCACAACTTGAGAGATGGTCCCATGTTTCCCAGTTACATTAATAGCTCATGTAGAAACACATGAAATATCAGAGGGTGTTATAATTTGTTGATAACAGTTCTAGCTCACTTAGTGGGACAAAATATTGATAGGTATATATTTCACAAGTGTTCCATTAGCCACCTCGGTGCCTTCACTACTTGATAATAGTTCTAGCAAGCCCAATGGGACAACACATAATTCATCTTTCATAGGAGTGCATCCTAGCCACCTTAGTTCCTTCTTTACCTAACAGTTCTGGCACGCCATGTGGGACAAGTTTGAAGATATTTCCATTTTCATTTCATCAATTTTGATGTGCACTTGGTGAAATTTTATCCTTTGGAGGAATTTTTCAACATATCTGGTGACTCCACTGGTCTATACAACCCATTTTCTCAACTAGTAGACCATTTCCTTTTCATTTCATTGTCTTTTAAATGAATTTGTGTAATCATGACTTCATTTGCTTACTAGAACCATCATTTACAGCAGTAGTTCCATTCATATCAACCTCCAAACTTGTAAAATTATTCTTCAAACTATTTTAGCACACCTCCATATCCGTTTCATGGAAAAAATTGGATGGAGAATCCATGTTTTTACCAGTATGTAGATTATGGAGGTTTTCTTACACCTGAAGAGTTTGAGGGAAGAATTCAAAGGATGGGGTAGAGATTGGAAGCTATTAACGAGCTACTACATAGATTACAAGCTAGACAACATGGTTTCAGGAAGCCCTGTCTATGGGGAGGTCTCATACCCAGTTGTTTTAGCCCACAACAAAGGATTGAGGTAATGAATGAATCCTTTACCCAAATGGCTAGTTTTGTTTCATCCTTGCAAACATTAGAGGATAATGGATCTAAGGTTGAATAAACCTATCAATGGGATGTTTCAACACCTTTTCCATGCCATTTTTTAATGTCTATCCACAACCAACCACCCAAGCTCGAGGTTGATGATCCTAGCTTCCTTAAATCTTCTCCTTTTGTTTCTTTCCCACAAGAAAATTTTGCACCTTCCCCCTCATTACAACCATTGAAAAATCATATTGAGTCCCAACCCACCCCTCCTCTTGCATTACTAAATCCATTTTGCGAAGAAAATAATCAAAAAATCAGTCAAGGAGGGAAGCCAACTGAAGAAGCTAGTAGAGAAAAACTTATGAAAAAAATTGAAGGATTGGGATTTAAATTTTGAATCCAATCAAATTCCACAGCTGGTTAAATCTTTATTGGAGGCTAGGAATAAAGAGCACAAAAAGGAGACTTCTGATTTGTTTTCAAAAAAATCAGCAATGCATGAGGAAAAATCAAATTCAAAGGTGTTGGCATCTTCAGTGAGTGAATCATAGAGTTAAACTTCTTGATGCCTTACTTGTAACACTTTTGGAATATGGGAAGAGATTTCAGATCTGTCTACTACAGTGACTTCCCTTCATCCTCTTGCATAGAATTTAATGCTTTTGATGAAATTTACATTGGATGGTATGATCTGTCATAACATGAATAGCATGGGTGCCCATAAGGATTCTCATGAGTTGAAAGGGAAATCAAGATCGATCTAACATGGACTTCAGGGTTTGAAGATGAGGTAACAGAGCCATGACTAAAAGTGGTAGGGAGATCATTTCATTGTGGAATTACCTTTCTGCTATTTTCAGTAGTAGAACTTGATGATTATAATATCAGGACTGTGCACTGAATCTCTAATGAAGAATTCACCAAATGCTTGGCAAGCTATTAGAGCTACATATATTGGAGTAAAACTCAAACCATCATCTATAAATACACTTTTAATTTTGGAGTCAGCAATAACAACTTTAATGCTATAATGAGGAATTGCTATGGTGGATTCAAATACTAAAGGTGATCTAGCTATCTTGGAGACGAAATTAGAGTTGCAATAAATGACCAATCAAGTCTTGAAACTTACAAGCATGAGAATGAATTTCATTCGCAACTGCCAAGAATCAATTACAAGACGATCCAAGTATATCCTTATAAAAATAGATGTTTTGAGGAGGTATTTTGATAGATATTGTTGTGGGAGTTTTCTTGAAGTTTATTTGATGGAAGATCATATTGACCTTTAGCAGGTAGGTAGTCCCAGTTGGTTTAATATTGATTTGTGTTCAATGCCAACTTGTGATGGAACAATCAGGTAGAATTTTGTGATTTTAATGGATGGAAATATCTCATTTTGGGTAAGATGGATAAGATTTATTTAAGGCATAATCATCATGAGTGATTAGATTAGGTTGGTGTAGGGAGTTTTTGACCCTCATACAAGTTGTGTATGCAGACTCTTCAAGTATGCAATTAGGGAAAGGGTCTCGATATATCCCCCATTTGCATTATTAGGTGATATGTGTGGAGGTTGCTTCTATAAATCTTACAAAGTCCCTATGATTGGATGCAGGTCCATGGGAATGTAAGATTTTCAATCTCTAGTAGTCAAATGCATTTAGAGTGTCAACTTGATAGTTCTACAATTCTGCAATTATTCATTTTCACTATACCATGATTAAGGGTTTGGGATGGTTCTTCATACTTGGAAGCATAAATCAGGTGGGTGGGACAGGTTACAGATATTCATGCTTGCTTTCATCATATTAGGTTGTAGACACAAGATGACAATGACTCTCTTCGGGAAGTGTACTTGTCCATCTCTTGAAGTCCTATCTTAGGAGGTCCAGTCAAGATGGTGACAAAAAAAGTGTTTGGAAAAGTTGAACATGTTTGGAATCAGCTGACATCATCTCCATACCATGTTCTTCAAGTGGCTTTATTGATAAAAATTTCATTTCAATATGATATTTCAGGTTACTCTCGATGACTCCATACTTTAAGGTATAGCTTAGTCAATGCCATTGATCAGACTCATCTAAGTAGGCATATCTCAATTTGTGTCTTCAAATTGTTATCCATTTTTACCCCTTGGTAAAATGGACAACTTGAGAAAATTGAACTTGGGAAGTGGATCGATATTTCAATGGAGAATCTAGATTTTTCAGGTAAATTCCATGTTTTGGGAAACTTGTAGTTTATTTTGGGAAGTGGCTTCCTAGACCTCGCCACCTTGTAGGAATGCAAAAGAACCTCTTCGATTATTCCTTTTATTGATCCTTAGCCATAAGTCCATTATAGTGACATGTATCCTTGTTGAAGGAGAAATGGTTGCACAAATCTTCTGCTCTACTTTCAAAAGAGGGAAGAAAATATGATAGAGCCCTTAGATAGGTGTAAGAACTATGTCAAATATGTTGCCATGTAGACTTCTTGGCCAAGGGTTCAAATTGGATCGGCGAGTCACTTGGGTGAGTTAGAGGTAGCTCGCGAAGTTAGTCCATAGCAAATTTATAGGGGGGGTCTAAGTTACTTTGAATCAAGGGAAAATTCAAAGTGATAAGATTTGATCAAGGTGAGAAGGAGCCCATTGGGCTACTCATCGAGATGTGGAGTTCTGATGTGACATGGGTTGTTGGGGTGAGTTACAGCCGATACAGGTATAGAGGGCCCACGGGGAACAATGTTCCTTGTGGAGGTAAATTCTTCACATCACCAATATGGATGGCTTCTTGTTTCATCTTGCAATGTCTTGAAGGGCATCCTTCTATGGCCGATGGACCACTCTTGGTAACAATGGAATTCCCCGTGATGAGTTGATGCCCATACATTTAGGAGGGGGCACGATAAAAAGGGTTCAAATTTTTTGAGTTGAAGTGAGCTTGAGGCATAGGTTTGTTGATTGTCTAGTGGAAAATTTAGGTTCCTTCAAAATCAACTTGAGACTGAAATATTAGCTAATTGCAAGATTAGGTTGGATTTTTTCATGTAAGATTCAGTTGTTGATATGTGCAGAAATGTCTCCGTTGATCTTCCACATATTTCCACAAAATTCATTGGTAGTCATTTGATACAAAATGTTTGTGGGTGAGGATTTTTATTGGTTGATTCATTATTCAGCCTATTAGATTTTGCAGGTTTCACTTGTAGAATTTGAGGTGGCTTGATATTTTTCTTATGATGTTGTATAGGGATTCCATCTTGTCGAGCCATATGGCGAGCTCATAAAGGAGTCCATGCCACATCAACACAGACCACGTCCCCATACACAGCTTGCGATAGAATTTCATCTCAATTTAGGCCCGTATTTTCAATAGTGGTCATAATTTGGCTATTAAATCTGAAAATTCAATGAAAAGTTGTATGGGTCATTTTAGGAGTTACTGTAGACACCAAATTTGTGTCTTACGACCCCCTGTGCCCCACATCTCATTTCGCAACCTAACCTCATCACCTAAACCTTACATAATTATTTATTAATTACCTTATAATTAATAAATCCACATCGCCATACCTGCCACCTCATTTCGCCACCTCATCATGGCCACCTAGTCTTAACCCTAAACTAACCTAATTAAGACCTATAACTTGGTCCACATCCACACCCATGACTAATTACTCCTCACCCGCACCTAAAACCAACCTCATAATGACTTGACCAAGCCCGCAACTAATCCCTCGGGAGAAAAGGAGGGAAAGCTGGCTATTTTACCAAAAATAGCCCACTTTGACGTGACCGACATCGGTTCCTACTCGACTACCGTCGGTTGTGTAACCGCCATCGGTTCCCTGTAAATGACCACTTCCAACCAAAAACAAGGGATCAGATTTTCATTTGATCACGAAGAGGAGAAATCATTGAAAGGATCTAGATTTGCTTGGCCGAGCAGAGACAAGTGAAGAATCATAGAAGAGTTTGCAGAAAAGGACATCAAGCCCAAGACGCAACTGAATAACCAGAGCCCAGTGACACTCATCCGAGCATCAGAAGAGGAGATAACTCATCTTGGATTGTCAGATCATCCTACTTGAGTCCTATCTTCGTCATCACAGTCCTGAAACCTACATCTGCATCAGGGACGAGTAAGTAGTGTTTTATATGTTTCTAAGCACCATTTCTTGAGCCTGTGGATTGATAGTAATTATAAGCTCATTCATAGATCTACCACCTACTAGCACCCTGCACTAAACCTTCATCCATACATCTTTGTATTGCCTAGAAGACCATTTTATCACACTCTGAGCCTTCCCTGTCCTCCCATTATTCCCCTCAGCCATCCACCAATCTTAATAACCCCACGATCACCTTGCAACCAACCTCTATCCAGAAGCAATTAGATTGCTGACCCTACCGGTGTCGTTTATCCCCCACCGGCGGCGGTTCTCTAACCGCGGTCGGTTATCCAGTGACCGGCGTAGATCATCCAGTGACCGGCGTCGATCACTGTGACTTATACCTCAAAACCCTTTTCTCGCCTATTTGTCACCTAACAACCTCAGATCTAGTCTGGTTTATCCCTATAACTCAACCTGAATGTATCAACGACCAGTAACCGAACAAACAATGTGACGCTTTATTATTGATAGTTTAGCTTCTATTGCTTTGTAACGAGATACCTAAATCATGATTTTGCAATAGCTTTCTTTGTTATCATTTGTGTTAATTCGTATTAAAAGGGGAACTGACCACCTTCAAAAGGAAGTTTTATATTTCCTAGGCCTAAGGTAGCTCCCTCATTTATTGTCTAATTAAAATCTGGTGGTCTTGTATTCTTACTTGCAGGTAGTCCTTCCAAGACAAAAAGGAGTTCTTCGCATTCGATCTGATCTTTCTCTACGGTACGTGCACACCATCTCAACATTCAACAGGTATTCCTCCTAGCCCTAACCATTATCTGTTTCTCAAAGGAATGAAAGGATAGAAGCAAGTCTATTCCTCAGAGCCGAAACATTCCGCGCGAAACATTTTGGCAGGCCTGGTGGGACCCATTTCGGGTTTCTGTTTCTCTTGCTTGCTTTCATTTAGGGAGCATACTTGTTGTTGTTGTTTTGTTATATTTAGTAAAAGAATTTGTCTTGCTTTCCTAGTTTTTCATTAGTGAAAGTCATCTTATTTGCTTCATCGAATATCATTTTCGATTTGGGTTTAAAACACGTGCATTACATTCTTGCTCGTTGTTTTCAATTCTAGTGAACGTAGACTAAGTAACAGGTCGTACACGTGGGGGTGATTTCCACGGTATTGACAGGAAATTAATCTTACTTTCACTGCACAACACATACCAAATCACTTCATAATTAACACAACAGCTCAAAACATCCCCCCTTTTCCGCGGTATTCCTCCGCCCGATTGAGGTAACCTTATAAGCCAAAACAAACTTGACATTTCCCCTAAGTCTTTTGTTTAGGATTGACATCATTCCGCGTCTAAAGGCATAAGCCCAAATTGATTAAAATTAACCCTAGGGTTAGTTTGTTAATTTGTTTGTGCATTCTTGCTTGTTTTCAGTTCTGTTTCTCTGTCATACACTATTTTCTGTGATCACTAAAGAATAGTTTGGTAGGCATATTAATTACTATTAACACCAAATCAACAACTTCTTACTATTTCTTACACCAGTTCTATTATACCGACGGCAGCTACAGTCTGACCGACATCGGTTATCCTACCGATATTGGTTACTGTCTTTTACAGTCCCTGACAAACCAGCAACCTACCAATTTCAAACATCTTGTTGTCTGTTTCTATTCCTGATAGATTGAAACCCTACTGTGTACTCCTGTCCATGGTTGTTATCACTCGAAAGCAAGCCACCGCCATGGTTTCACATGCTTGCTCTGTGCCTTTTCCTGAATCACCCCCTTCACATTCTGTGGGGAATCCTATGGACACCAACGAGGTTCCTAAAATTCCTGTAGGAGATAAAGAATTTGCCAAATTTCTGGATGCTAATCCTAGCGCTGTACAATACTATTTGTCTCATGCCCCTGACCGTACACCCGACGGTCAACTCCTTGTTGGCATGCCTATCAGTATAGCTGCTCATTTAGCTCCTTCTCCGCCCGATAACTCTGCTTTGCCTTCCGCATCCTTAGTCCCGTCTCCTACCTCAGCAGCTTCAGGGGTTCATACGGCACAGATTGGCTTTCCTTTGGTTAATCTTGGGCCCAACATGTCATTACCACCGACTGCTCCTACCTCATCTCTCTTGCAGACTGTTCCGTTCATGACTTGCTCTCTGCCACCGATCCACACGAGCTTTCCTTCTCAAGCTCCGCCCACCTTTTCATTTCCACACACATATCCGGTAACCTCAACAGCTTATATAGGACATCCCTATTTAGTTGCCTCAACACATTCGTCCTCCATACCTTATCAACATTTAACCCCACCATTGTCTAGCGGTGGCCCTTGGCCCAATTTGCCTCCGTTTACCACAACCACACCATCATCTCATCCAACTACTGATTTAATTAAACAAATGATGGACAAAATGCAAAATATGGAGGCTTCTGTTTCAGGAAGTCGTAGCGCCTTGACATACGAGCAAGTTTGTCAGGAGCCTATCCACCCTTCAGTCCCCCTTCATTCATATCCTCCTCAATGGGAATTACCAAAATTTACCCGTTTTAATAGTAAGGAGGACCCTCAACAACACTTGCGATCATTTAGACATGCCTGCTATCTGATTGCTCACGACGACGCTTTACTACTCCGCACCTTTCCCATGTCCTTATCAGGACCCACCTTGGAGTGGTACAGTGCTTTAACCCAGCACTCAATCTTCTCTTTTAACCAGCTAGCCCAATCTTTCTTGGATCATTTCTCCATTAACATTGCCAAGAAAGTATCTATCACCGACCTCTATGCCATCCGACAATTTGAAGACGAATCTATCGCAGATTTCGTTGGACGATGGCGAGGCCTTATCAACCAACTTACGTATGCCTTGCCTCAGACTGAACTTATCGAACTGTTTACGTGGGCCTGCGCTAAGCACATCTCTCCTACCCTCCAAATTCAAACTTTCCATACATTTGACGAGGCCTTTACTATGGCTCGAAAACTAGAGATTCGAGCCTTAGAGGAAGAGAAATTGCGGTTGCGCAACAAAAACCCCACTTTCCGAACCCAAGATTCCACCAAAAAACCTAACACCACCAATCCTCACCCATCGACTGCTTCGAAATCAAAAGGGGTCGTGCACGCGGTGATGGTCAAATCCCAACCACCATCTAATACCCCGCCAAAAACCACCTATAAGTATAAAGCAGAGCCCATCAACTACACTCCCTTGGGAGAAACATATGGTGTGATATTGGAAAAATTGCTTAAAGCAGGAGCCATTACCTTACCTCCTGTTGAATCTCACTCCGGGTTTGATTCCACTCGCGCCATACCTTCTTGGTACAAATAAAATGACTTCTGTAACTTCCACCGCGTGAAGGGACACAGTCATGAAAACTGCAAGATGTTGAAAAACATTGTGCAGGAAATGGTTGATGCAGGGGATATAGCCCTCGATAATCCTAATGCCCCTGCTAACCGAAATTTGAAAATATTCAACAAACCATTCCCGAATCATTCCTCTAACAGTAATCTAAACCAAGATATCTTAGCCGAGGAGAGCGTTCACGAGATCCATGCAGTCTTCGACTCCCAACCAAAAACCTCTATCGAACAAATTCTGAATCAAGCCTCGTCACTAACGCAGGAACCCGAATGCCCTTCCTCACCATCAAGACAAACCCAAATCCTTGCCATTCCTTTACCCATCAAGGAATTAACTGCCCAGAGTTCCCTTCTCACAAATGAGCCTTCTTACACCACATCCTTGCAAGACTGTGAGCGGATGTTATCTAATTTATCTATTTCCCAGATGTCTCCTTCTACCATTCTTGTTATACAAGAGGAAGGCTCGCCACTTCTTTTTCCATCCTTAGACGAGAAACCTCTTGAACCAACATCACCACATTCTTTAAACATGACGGATCCTCTCAAACATGTTCTCCTACCTATTAGTCCTTCATCACCTAAATATTTTCAGCAACTAGTTGACCTCTTAACGCCCATTGATACAGTGCCTCATCTACCCCCTGTATCACACCCACAGTGAACCGGAATCACAACCCACCTTTCTTCCATACAAAAGTTCCTATTCACACGTGAGGAATTTCATTCCCCAGAAGATAGACAGGTCCTATGGGAACGTTTGAGTATGCCATATTCTACTCAAATGCAGATGACTGATCCAGATGCTTCTACCATATACCTAAGGTGTTTACAAAAGCTTAAAATGCCTATGTCCTCATCTTCACCCCCCTCATCTCTACCAAATACCTCATCCACTTCTATTAACCTAACCAAATCTTCCCCTACGCTTGGGACCTCACCAATACCTAGTCTAACACACCCACCTACGCGGCTTGATTTATCTAAAAATAAAGCCGTCCATCCCATTAGGAGACAAACCCAATCTCCTCCATCTATGCCGCTATCGCAACTAAAACCATCGTCATCACACATACCTTCCATATTGGGACCCCATCCCTCTACCTTACATCAATATATCATACCTCCTACGTTTTATTTAAAGCGACCTACGCCTTCTGTACCCATACAGAAATCCAAGGGTATAGCAACACCATCACCTCGTGGATCCTTCCCACCTATCAACCCTAAACAAATTCCATCATCAAAAGATTTATTTTCTATCACTCCTATTTCTCCATGGTTGTTTTCTGATACCACATCATCTGTGGCCTCATCATCCAACCTAGCTTCTGCGTCAAAGAAGCCACGTTTAGTTAAAACCCATTATCAAAAATCCTTGGCTAAACCACCACCCATATAAACCAACCATACCACATCATCACCAGAATTGACCCAGTCAATAGCCTCCTCTTCCTCTGACTTTGACCCACTCAAAGGGTCTTACGCCAAAATCCTTGCTATGTTGGTAGAGAATGCGACCATTTCCCTACCCCCACATAGACCTTATGATCCATCTAAACCTCAACCTATAGGTTACGATGAGTCTAAAATCTGCGCTTACCACCGCACACCAGGACATGACGTAGAGGGATGCAAAGCGTTGAAATCCATACTTCGTCAGAAGACAAATTACGAAGAGAGAGACCTTTATCTTCAATTCCCTCTCCTATACCACCTATCCCCACCTCACCAAGATCTATCATTATTACAGCCCCACCTCTCGAAGACCATGACCTATCCCTACCGTCTTCCTCTCGTATTCACGAGATCAATATGATTAGTGTTGCTAATCGAGGGCAGAAAAACAATGGGAAAGTGAAAGAAAACACACCTGCGGCATCTCTTTCTCCATCCACCATCCCGATTGCACCACCACCTAAAGTGGTTATTCGTGGACCTGCCTACCCCGTCTCTAATGGAATTGCCCACCGAACCATGATCAAATAGCTTCACCAATCACCTGTAAAAATGATGATGTATGATCTCATTCAGACTTCTGAATCTCATCGACAATCTCTCGTTGAAATCCTTCAAGGGATAGAGGTCTTACCTAATGAAACCTTTCCTGTTACCTCTATTCTAACACCCAATCATGTTGCTTCACTCACCAAACAATCTATCTCCCCAACCACTTCTGTCTCTGTACAGCAAGCCGCTGCTGTCAGTTTCTCCGAAGATGAAATTATCGACTTTGGTGCCGAAGATCCTGACCCTGCTCTTTTCATCTCAGCTTATGTCCGAGACATTCGGGTACGTCATGTTATGATTGACGGGGGCGCTAGCCTAAACATCATCTCTTCAAAAGCCTTCCAACAAATGAATATCCCTTCTAGTTGCATGTGTGCCAACCCCATCATGTTGCGGTCATTCAATGATGCTATTACTTCTACCTTAGGCACTGTGATCCTTAACATTCGTGTAGGGCCACACACTTTACACAAACTCTTCTATGTCCTTGAGGGAGAGTTCCAATACAATATGTTGTTAGGCCGCCCTTGGATCCGGGCTATGGGATGCGTTCCCTCCACCTTACATAGATGCATAAAATTTGATACGAGGGGAAGTCCTACACCGTAAAAGCTGATCCTCCCCCCTTCAAAACTTGCAATATGTTGTATCACCCTAATGATGTTCTTGTACCAGTCAAAACACCCATTCATCCAACCCAGCCATCCACTTCCAATGCACCTACACCTTCAACCATTGAAACCGCCATTACAAATATCACTTCCTTTCCCGCAGATAACATCCCAACCTCTGACCCCTTAGTAGATGTTTTTCAACGCCTTACGCTGGGGGAGTACCACCTATATAACGTCAGCTCTTTCCCTACCCCACAGGAGTACGGACAGTTACATGCACATCCCACCTACGACCGTCGCGTGGGGGAGGTAATCTCTTGCGGACCACCCCATTGCCACACCAACCTAACGTATGGGGGTGTTGACGCATCCTCCATTACCCCTGAACCTCCTCTTGGTGTGGTTCCCTTCTAATCCAATTTCCAATACTTGACAAATCATCGTTTCACCCTCACCTTCTTGACTCGTTGTGCTTGGAAAGGCTTTGGTTTTGGTCTTTATGAACAAGGCCGACATACACTCATTCCCGTGACTACACGCAAACACAATGATCGTAGTGGTCTCAGTTTTCCTGAAACACTTACACTGGAGAAACCTCGTGTCAGTTGTATCCTGGAGGATGACGACGTCACCCCTACCAAACCATCATCACCCATTTTGCCATCATCACCCGCAGAGTCGATAGACCCTGAATCTATCCCTCCTAACTTTTTTTTTTCATAAATGCTATCTTCATAGGTCCTCTCAGTTATCAACGTGATAATGAGGACCCATCTTCTCTTCCCCTTCTGTATCCAGACATGATCGAAGAGGATTTTCCTTCGATTAATGTTGTTGAGTGCCAGGATGACGACTCTGTTTCACTCGGAATGTTTCGTTCCTTTTAGAAACAGATAAGGGTTGGGGCTAGGAGGAATACCTGTAGAATGTCGAGATGATGTGCACGTACCGTAGAGAAAGATCAGGCTGACTACGAAGAACTCCTTTTTGTCTTGGAAGGACTACCTACAAATAAGAACACAAGACCACAAGATTTTAATTAGACAATAAATGAGGAAACTGCCTTGGGCCTAGGAAATATAAAACTTCCTTTCGAAGGTGGTTAGTTCCCTTGCTAATATGAATTAACACAAAAGAATATAAGATATCAATTAAATTGCTTTGTTGAACTGGGTAGGGGAAAGGCTGGTTATTGGTTATAGTCAGTATAATCGATGGCAGTTACTGATAACCGATGGCGGTTACTAATGACCGATATCGGTAGAGTCTAGGATCTTAAGGTTAGTTACTTTGTGGGGTGGTGGTGTTATTTGGTAGTTGTGTTATTTGTAGGGTTGTATATAGGTAATATTAGGAAATAGGGTGATGAGATCTAGATGAATGACAATTAGATGCAATGACACATTGCGTAGTGGATCCAAGAATGGATTTGTGAGGACTTATGATTCAAAAAGTCGAAGAAATGTTATTAAAGAGTACATGTAAGAAGTAGCTTACTGATTATTCACAGAGATCCAAGTCCAAGAGCTCTGATGGCAAAGGCAGAACTGGGGTAGGATGGTCTGGCACACAGCAAATCAAATCAGCTAAGTATCACAGGGCTCTGGTATCCAGTTGTAGTCCTGGGCTTGCTCTCCCTTGCTGCTAACTCTCCTTGTCTCTTCACTTGTCTCTGCTCAGTCAAGTAAAGATCAGGGTTTTCTCGATCGCTCCTGATGCTCTTTCTTGATTCAAAGAATCCTTTTCTCTGATCCCAAAAATGAAATTCTGATCCTTTGTTTTTAGTTTGGGGAGCCCATTTACAGGGAACCAATGGCGGTTGCGTAACCGACGGCGGTCGAGTAGGAACCGGCATCGGTAAGGAAAAAGTAGGTTATTTTTAGTAAAACAGCCCACCTTCCCTGCTTTTCTCTCGAGAGATTAGTTGCGGGCTTGGTCAAGTGACTAGAAGGTCGGTTTTAGGTGCGAGAAAGGGGTCCTTAGTCATGGGTGTAGGTGTAGACCAAGTTTTAGGTTTTAATTAGGTTAGTTTAGGATTAGGGCTAGGTCATGATGATGTGACAAAATGAGGTGGCAGGTGAGGTGATGGGGATTTATCAATTACAAGGTAATTAATAAATAATTGTGTAAGGTTTAGGTAATGAGGTTAGGTTGTGAAATGGGATGCGGGTCACAAGGGGTCATAAGACACGAATTTTGTGTCTACATTAGCCCCTTATTGTTGTGTAGCTTGTGTTGTAACCTGCATGGACAATAATATGAAGTGGTTTCCGTTGCTAAGGGTATAGGTAATCCCCCTCAAATCTATCACAGATTGAGAGAATGTGAAATCAGGGATAGGGTTGATAAAGGGTAAATGGTGTAGAGGGGATGGTAAGGTGGTGGGGTAGGTCCAAGGAAGAAGACGCATGTTAGAATGCAATCATACAACTAGGGTACATGATTTGACGAGCAAACCAGCAGTGCATAGGCAAAGGTCGATAGTTTATCCAAACAAGGGTGATATAATCCTGGTATCCAAGGCATAGGAAGTAGCTCCAGGGTATATAACAGGTAAGGTACAGGAACGTTTAGGCGTGTTCGACAGTACCAAATGGTTGGTTTGGTTGAGATAAACGTCACGGTCTAGGTCTAGGCAAAGTTGGTCGACAGATCAAGTCAAGGACCCTAATCATGCTAAAACACGAACAGGTGAGCTCGATGGAACAAAAAGCTACATGATGGGTGGATAAAAGTATATGTTGTTGATGTTGGGTGAGGTATCGAAGTGGTATGGCCTTGGGTCGGGCCAAATGGTTGGGGTGCGGCCTTGGGTCGGGTTGGATGGGTAGGGTGAGGCCTTTGCTAAATGGGTAGGGTGAGGCCTTGGGTCGGGCCGGATGGTTAGGGTTGCGGCGTTGGGTCGGGCTAAATGGGTAGGTTGAGGCCTTAGGTCGGGCCGGTTAGGTAGGTTGAGGCCTTGGGTCGGGCCGAATAGGTAGGTTGAGGCCTTGGGTCGGGCTAAATGGGTAGGGTGAGGCCTTGGGTTGGGCCGAATAGGTAGGTTGAGGCCTTGGGTCGGGCCGGTTAGGTAGGTTGAGGCCTTGGGTCGGGCCAAATGGGTAGGTTGAGGCCTTGGGTCGGGCTAAATGGGTAGGGTGAGGCCTTGGGTCGGGCCGAATAGGTAGGTTGAGGCCTTGGGTCGGGCCGAATAGGTAGGTTGAGGCCTTGGGTCAGGCCGAATAGGTAGGTTGAGGCCTTGGGTCGGGCCGAATAGGTAGGTTGAGGCCTTGGGTCGGGCCGGATAGGTAGGTTGAGGCCTTGGGTTGGGCCGAATAGGTAGGTTGAGGCCTTGGGTCGGGCCGAATAGGTAGGTTGAGGCCTTGGGGCGGGTCAAATAGGTAGGTTAAGGCCTTGGGTCAGGCCGGATAGGTAGGTTGAGGCCTTGGGTTGGGCCGAATAGGTAGGTTGAGGCCTTGGGTCGAGCCGAATAGGTAGGTTGAGGCCTTGGGTCGGGCCGGATAGGTAGGTTGAGGCCTTGGGTCGGGCCGAATAGGTAAACAAATGGTGTTCAGCAAAGGTGGATATAGGCGATATGTGGTTAAAAAAGGGGCAAATGGTAAATAAGGGCAAAAAAAAAAATGGGGGAAAGTTGGCAGAAAAATCGATGTCGATTCTACATGACCGATATCGGTTAAGGGACCGATACCGGTTCATTAGGGCAAAATGAAACCGATATCGATTAAGGGCGAAAAACCTATAAAAAGAAAAATACGGCTTGTCATTGTCACTTTTGTTATTTGAAAACCAAATTGATTTGTCTGACGTGGAGAGTTGAGATTGGAGGTTTTATTGAGTGAGGTGGAGCTAGTTTGCTGGAGGAGTGAGTTGTTTGCGGGCCCGAGTGAGGAGGAGGCAGCAGTTGATTGGCCGGGGACCCAGCAGATCAGAATTGGAGCTATGGCACAGGCAGGAGGAGCAGGAGGGGCTGGACCAGCTGGACCACCACCACCCATCCCACCATGACGACGTGTCGTCGTTCAGGTATGTTCGGAACTCTTTATTGTGTGCATTTGAATGGTGTTAAGCTAAATTGGGGGTTTGGGTAGGAATTTACATGTTTTAGGAAATAATGAATAAATGGACGTAATTTGAAAAACGAAGAGGATAGATGGGTAAAATAGGGCAAGGCGGCTGGGTGGGTAGGTTTTTAGGGTGTTTGGGTGGGTAGATAAGTAGAAAAATGCAAAAATGTGGGTGGGGGGGCCGTGCGGGGGTTCGGCTCCGGGAAATGACAGTGACCGATGTCGGTCGCTAAGCGACCGGCATCGGTCGCAAAATTCGAGGGGCTGGGTTCTGTGTGGGTGACCGGCGTCGGTCGGTGGTTGACCGGCGTCGGTGGGAAGAGGGCCGTGGTTGGTTGTTTGGGACCGGTACCGGTCCGGGGTTTATGGGGTGGGTTTGGTTTTGGGCTGGGGTGGGTTTTGGGTTTGTTTTGTTTTGGGTGGGGTGGGTTTGGTTTTGGGCTGGGTGGGTTTGGTTTTGGGTTGGGTTGGGTGGGTTTGGGTTTTGGGTTGGGGTGGGTTTGGTTTTGGGCTGGGTGGGTTTTGGGTTTTGGTTTTGGGTTGGTTTTGGGTGGGGTGGGTTTGGTTTTGGGCTGGGTGGGTTTTGGGTGGGGTGGTTGAAGGTAGGTTGCTAGAGGGGGGTGGTATAGAGTTGGGGTGTGGTTGGGGGGATAAAAGGGGGTTTAGAGGGTAAAGTAGATGTTGTGATAAAGAGTAGGTCTAAGGATGTGGGTTGGTTTTGTAGGCACGTCAGCAGTTGATGATGCGGGATAGGATGCCCCCGCTGTTGGTGCGGATGTGGCCACACGTATCTGCGGCTCATTGGGTGATCATGCGTGAGGTGGGACTCGGCGGAGTCCAGCGATACAGAGCTATTGATAGAGATCACAGCCTGATGGTCGCCCTCATCGAGAGATGGGATCCGGCGGACCAATGTGTTCCATCTCCCGACCGGAGAGATGACCATCACATTGGAGGATGTGTATCGCATCCTTCGACTGCCGATCGAGGGGGAGGTAGTGTTCCAGGTAGATTCAGAGATGGCGATGGATAGCATCCTGCAGGTGTTTGGAGATGCAGCCGCGCTACTTACCTATCACAGCGCGAGTATCAGGTATGGTGACATGTACCGTGCGCACCGACACGAGACACGACTGGCCATGCTGATGATGATTGGGATCACCTGCTTCGCCCTCCTGGACTCAGAGGGAGGCCGTTTTCCACGGGCATTGATGGGGGTGCTGCTTGAGATGGTGGAGGAGCATACTTGCTATGCGTGGGCACCAGTGTATCTGGTGCAGCTATACAGAGAGCTCTGGGGTTATCGCCGGATGCGGCGATTTGGTATTTGTTCGACTTTTTTACTTCACTATTGGGCATATGAGCACATCATATGCATCAGACCAGTAGGGCTGCCCCAGCAGCCAGGGCCACAGGTTATATACAGATACGGCTTTCAGAGGTGGTTGGGAGTCGTGGGGCAGCCACGAGCAGTGCTTGTGGGGAGAGACGTTGCCTACTACAGGCATTTGTTAGAGGGCCTGACAGCGGTAGATATCGTATGGAGACCTTACAGAGGTCATCACCCGCACAGAGGAGGCCGAGTACAGTTACGCTGGATCCAGTACACTTTCTGGATAGCAGGACGGAGGCCGGGAGAGTACGAGAGGATACCCCTAGAGAGGGTACGCAGGCAGATGGGGCTACGACAGGACGAGCCACCTCCCTTCCCTCAGTACAGGAGGGATGATGTAGAGGCCCCACTGCCTGCACCACAGCCCTTGGATCTAGATTGGGTTGCTGAGAGGCCAGCAGATGACACAATAGATGATGCTGGTTGTACAGGAGCATACATGGTGTGGTGGGCTGGTCAGAGAGCGGCGAGGGTAGCACAGCCCGCACAGCCAGACTTGGCAGCTGTGACAGTAGAGAGAGATCAGATCAAGTGTCAAGTGTAGCTCTTACAGGGGCAGCTTGCTGCTGCGCAGGCACAGATAGGGGTCTTACAGGGGCAGCTAGCCCAGGCTCAGGTACAGGCACAGGCAGCACCACCACCAGCAGCACAGCCACAGGTGTAGGTACAGGTACAGGTAGCAGTACCAGCAGTAGCACAGCCACAGCCCCAGGCACAGGTACAGATACCACTGCCAGCAGCGGCACAGCCACAGGCACCACCAGCACAGGCACAGGGGGTACTGGCAGTAGGAGTCCGGGGACCAGCCCCAGTACCGACGGTGGCACGGGATAGATACATGGAGGTGAGAGCGGAGGCCCGGTACTATCAGGATGTTCTTGATAGTACCGGAGCTGAGTATCAGCCATATGCGGCACACCGAGCGGAGACCTCGCGTAGTCAGAGATCGCAGGGAGGTGCAGCCACAGCCGGTGTGTCTGTTACAGGCAGGAGGCGAGAGGCGCCACAGGGACCAGCAGGGAGAGGTGTCGAGGGCGGTGGGGAGAGCTGAGGGATCCCTGCATTGTTTTTGTATTTGTATATTGGATATGGGCACCGGTCTGCGAACCGGTTATGTTTATAGAGGCCTGCGTGCCTACATATTACTCATTTATTCATTCATTCATTTATTGTATACCGGCCTGCGAGCCGAGTACGGGTTGTACAGTTGGTACCGGCCTGCGAGTCGAGTATATTTTTGATATGAGGGACCGGCCTGCGAGCCGAGTCGAGATTATTGATAGTTATTGCAGCCTGCGTGCCGGCTTTGTTGGATTATGAGATCACAGAGGCCCCGATGTAGGGCACAGTGTATATTTGAAAACTTGTATATATATATATAGATGATGTTTTGATCCATATGCAGTGTTGAAAATGTTTTTAAGTATTTCGTCAATGGTTTGTGGTATAGAATATATGATGAGTTTAATTGACATGTTGATATATGGATGATGTGTTATATGATGAAATGTTGCATGTTTTGGGCTGGTTTTGTGACATTGTTATATATGTATCTGATGAGTTGGATTCAAATGAGGTATAGATAGATAGTTTTTTGTTTTGTTTTGTTTTGGTTTGGTATCCTTAGCTGATGGCTGGTTTGTTTTTGTAAAATAGATGATGTTAATGAAATTGTAATGATATGTGTGGTGGATGGACATATATGGATAATGGTGTTGTGATGCAGGAAAAGAGGCGGGCGCGACAAAAATTAGGTAAAAAAATGAAGAAAAGACCATGTTTCAAAGAGGCGGGTGTAACCGACATCGGTTAAATAACCGACGCCGGTAGTTAGTAGACCGATATCGGTTACATGACCGATACCGGTTATTTAGGTATGAGCTTTTCTAAAAATAAAAAGCTAGGGTGGCAACTTAAGTTCTAATTTTGAGAGCCATGCAAGAAGTTAAATACGCGAACGCGACGCTTTTTGACGACTGAGACAGGTAATTGCATGAGAAATTTGAGTGATAAGGAGAAAAGAGACAGGGAAAGTGAATGTGATCTGAGATTCAGAAGACAGAAAGGCAGGTTTGAAAAAGGTGGTAATAATGGCAGGACGAGGAGAAACATCCAGCAGGCAGGGACAAGAGGGAAGACAAGGGCCACCTCAAGCTACTGCAACCCAAGAGGTAACGTTTTGTTTGTGATTTGACTACTGCATGTTTTGTGAATAAGATGGGGGAGAGTATGTGGGTAGATATGAGAAAGAAAAGATGATAACAAGGGTTATAAATGGGGTGAGTGTTACATGGTAGGTAATCAAGGGTTTCAGGTATGTCTGTGTATACAGAGAGGAATAAACGAGCAATTTATTGTCGTAGGTGGTTGTTTTAGGCAAGGTGTATGAAAGTAACAGGGACCGATATCGGTTAGGGATAACCGGTATCGGTTACTCAACCGGTACCGGTTAGCTGTAAACGATACCGGTTGCTGTAGGAATTTCCAGAATTTGAGAAAAAACCCGGGGGGATTGGAGGAATTGAATGGTTTTTTGTTATTTGGATGTATGCAGGAAGAGGCAGGGTTGAGGATGAATGATAGTGTACCAGCGCTGTTGTCACGAATCCGAGCGGATGTAACGCCAGCTGAATGGACATTGATAAATCGTTTGGGGTTAAGTGGAATCCGCTATTATTCACGAATCGCACGTAACCATGCTATGTTACAGGCGTTGATTGAGAGATGGAATCCTGAGACAAATACCTTCTATCTGCCAACAGGGGAAATGACAGTAACATTGGAAGATGTGTTCCGTATTTTGAGACTCCCAATTACAGGAAAACCAGTATATCAGGCATTACCTAGCACGGCACGGGGAGCGATAACAGCAGTATTTGGTCCATACGCACGAGATTTAACACAGCGAGGTTTGTCATTTACGTATGGGATAATGTATGCAGCACACCCTGAGGAGACAAGGTTAGCAGTGATATTAATGATAGCGGTAGGGTATTACGCGTTACCGAGGGCGGATGGGGGAAGATTTCCAAAGGCATTGATGTGTGTTATTTGGGAGATGATAGAAAGGAACGTGACTTTTGCATGGGCACCTGCATATTTGGCGGAGTTATACAGGGGTTTATGGGCTTGTAGGTGAAATCACAGGACGACACTGGATTGTTCATACTTATTACACTGTTGGGCCTATGAGCACATTGTTTGTGTGTGACCAGTAGGCCGATCCATCCAGTCAGGAGAAACCGGAGTACAGAGGTTGGGATTCAGACGATGGGTCCAGACAGAACAGGAGGCAAGATCCCAGGCCGTGACGGATGACTTTGAGTATTATAGGCAGGTATGGGAGAGAGTGACGATTGCGGATATCTGTTGGAGGCCTTACGGGAATTATATGGTAACAGAGAACATAGCTGAGGAATTGAGGGGTGTAGAGCGATTGAGATGGATCGCGGGGCACAGGCCAGGTGAATATGAGAGGATTCCTATAGATCGCGTGCGGTGAACAATTTGGATTTGTGCAGGATATACCCCAGGCTTATAGACCCTATATGAGGATCGATGCAGAGGCAGTATTCTCACCTCCCCAGCCAACACCTCCAGAAGGGCCTGAAGAGGTAGCAGCCGATCGCAGGGTAATGGATGCAGGAACGACAGAGGCCTATAGATTATGGTGGGTAGCAGAACTGCGAGGTGTACGTGATCATCCTGACATAGCGGTGATTACAGCAGAGAGGGATCGTCTGCAGCGTTTGGTTCAGCAGCTCCAAACGCAGGTGAATGAGACAAGAGGATTGTTAGTGGTTGCGGAGTCACGGGCGGAGAGACTAGAGGCTGGAGTCCTCCATGCGAGAGGGCGTATTCATATGTTACAGGAGAGATTGGCAGATCAGTGGGCGGTACCAATAGCCGTGGTACCTTTGAGGACAGAGAGGCCTGGCGAGAGGGGTCGACGATCACGATCATCACCTAGTTCGGGATGAGGCGTGAGGGTCTAAATAAATGTTAGCAAGGTATAAGAATAAATAAGAGTACCGACCTGCGTGTCGATGATAGAGAAGATGTATTTGTTTAACATCTAAATAAAATGAGATATGTATGTTGATTTGAGTTATAATAATAAGAATGTTATCGTTTTGACTTTCGGTGTTTTGAAAAAGGATAAAGAGGAATGTGATTAAATAGAAATACACAAAAATATTTATATTTACCACACATGATAGGTTATGGTAGGGGATGGTCGAGCTAACCTTGGGAGACCCCATGTCTCCGAAGTGCTGCCTACATAGCCCTTTGCACAAAGCAAGGAGGGGCCTCAGACCGATGTAGTTCTCCCTTAGGATCAGGGAGAGGCGAATTCAGGCAATTTGGTACGGTTTAGGCAATTGGTTGGTTGGTAAGAATATTGATATTAATATTGGTAAGGTAAGGTTGTTGGTGTCGGTAATGAATTGGTGATGTTGTAAAAGGTATAAGGGAAGCGAAAGTTAGCCTACCCAAGTAGAAGGGAACCATGTCCTGATTAAGATCAACACACAATCCTAGATGCGAGGCAAAGCGGAAAGAGTGCTCCGTAGGTGAAAAGAGCTAAACAAACCACACAACGTAGAACGAGCTTGAAGCCCTAGGTACCGTGCATAGACGAGAAGTCCATAGGTGAAAAGAGTTGTATGATCACAATATATCGGGTGTACGTTACGTCCCTTGAGTTGAAACAAATGGTGAGGTGAGGTGGATGATATAGCTGAGGTACAGAGAACTTATTACAAAGTGAGTGTTCTGACGAAAGAGAACCTACCCTAAATAGACAAGTCCATGACCCAAAAAGTTCTTTTTGAATGAGGCTTTTATTTTACTGAATATAGACTGATCGATGCGGGAAGTCTACAAGGGATATTGATTGTGCTATTCTTGAGGTCTTCACGAAGCTGATCAATGCGAGAAGCTTCTGATAAAGGCTGACTGTGTATAGCTGTCCTTCGAGGGAGCAGTCTATTTATAGTAGCAGATATGATTTTAGTGCATAGCTGTCCTTCGGGGGAGCAGTCTATATAGAATAGCAGCAATAATTTGGCATATAGCTGTCCTTCGAGGGAACAGTCTATATATAATTTAGATAGCTAGATGTTCTTTTGGCGTGAAGCATCTAGTTTGGTAGGAAGTTTGACTCAAGAAAATCCCATAAGAATACGGCTTATTTTAATACTTTGAAGTCATGGACTAGACTAAAAAGGGGAAGGCATCGTTTAGGTGAGGTGAGAATCAAACTATGTGAGCTTGATTTTTATTATGAGGTGTAGGAAACGAAGTGCATGTGGTGGTATGTGAGCTCAAGGGACGAGCGACAGGTAGATAAGAAGTGATATAACACTAAATTCAACAGTAGAATGGTCGAAGATGCAAGGCATTAAGGGGTTCAGGCTCAGGTTTACCATTAAGCGAAGCTAAACGATAAGTGCCTGATCCATAGGTGTGAGTGATTATATAAGGCCCAATCCAATTGGGAGCAAATTTTCCACGTTTGCTCTTTTCTAGTTTGGTGACATGTTGATTCTCTTTGAGGACAAGATCACCAACCTTAAAGGTACGCTCATGAAGTCGCTTATCATAAGCACGTTTGATGCGTTTTTGATAGATTTGAAGGTGATCAAGAGCTGTAAGACGACGTTCGTCAAGGAGCTCCAATTGGGCTAACCGCTCTTGGCGGAAATCATCGTTGGTGAGAATATCCTGAAGAGATATTCTAAGGGAGGGTATTTGTATTTCGAGAGGCAAAACAGCCTCGGTACCGTATACCAAAGAAAAAGGTGTGGCATTAGTAGAGGTACGAATGCTAGTACGATAAGCCCAAAGGGCAAAGGGAATGTGATCGTGCCAATTTCTTCCGGATTCATTGACAACTTTCATGAGGATTTTGGTTAGGGTTTTATTAGAAGATTCAGCCTGACCATTGGCCTGCGGATAGTAAGGCGATGAGAAACTAAGTTTGATACCAAAGTTGTCACAAAGGTCTTGTAACAACTTGTTTTTAAAAGATTTACCATTATCTGTTATTAGGCGATGAGGAATACCAAAACGACAGATAATGTGATGGTTAATGAATTCGACAATTTTTTCCTTTTTGATCGAAACGAGTGGAATGGCCTCCACCCATTTTGTGTAATATTCGGTGGCTGTGATTATCCATCGGTGACGTTGTGAAGAGGACGGGTGAATCTCACCAATAAGGTCTAAACCCCATTGTGAGAAAGGCCAAAGATCTCGTGCGACCTGCAGCGGATGGCTAGGAGTATGTTGAAGGTTAGCATGTTGTTGACACATAACACAACGCTTAACATATTCGTAGCAGTCGTTATTGAGAGTAGGCCAATAATAACCTAGGCGAAGGATTCGTTTAGCCACGGCAAGGCCACTAAAATGTCCACCACAAATCCCATCATGGACTTGTTGGATGGTATAGGTGACCTCCGCGCCGGTTAGACAGCGAAGGAGGATACCATCAAAGCCACGTTTATAGAGGAGTCCCCCCATAACTACATAACGAGAAACACGTTTAAGAAAAGCGCGTTTACCAGTACTAGTAAGGTCAGGATGGGAGAACAGAGGTTGTAAGGTAGTCGTGAAATTGGTGATACCAAGTATCCTGTGAATTAGCAGACACATTATTTATCATACAAACTACCGGGGTTGAGTAGGATGGGGCAAAAAGTTGTTGGACCACGACGAATAATTCAGAGTCAGTTGATGAAGCTGGAATTTGCGAGGCTAAGCAAGCCATAGTATCCGCAAATTTGTTAGTGGAGCGGGGAATGGTTTGGATAGAATAGTGAGTAAATAAGGCTAGAAGTGAGTCCACGTAGTATTTGTACTTTTGAAGTTCCTCATTTTTACATTGGTAGATGCCCATAACTTGATTGACTACCAATTGAGAGTCGCCAAAAATATTGATAGATTTGATACCTAAGTGTATCGCAACTTGGAGACCCAGAACAAGGGCCTCGTATTCCGCTGTATTATTAGTGCAGGGGAAATCAAGCCGGAATGAAAGAGGCATAGGTTCAGCGTCAAGAGGGATGAGAACAATGCCGGCTCCTCCACCGCGTTGGCATTTAGATCCATCGAAGAAGAGAGTCATTGGATACGACTCCTCCTTGAGTGAAAGAGTGGCGATGAGTTCGTCGGGGAATGTAAAATTGGTAAATTGTTCCCCAGGTAAAGGGGCTTCCGCAAGTTGGTCTGCGATGGTTTGTCCTTTGATTGATTTCTGGTGGATGAACTCAAGGTCGAGGTCGGCGAGGAGCATGAGCCATCGGGCGATGCGTTGGTTTAGATGAGGTTTGGCATACATGTAATGGATGGGGTCCGTGTTGGTGATGACGAAAGTTTTGTGATTCAGAAGGTAGTGTCGGAGCTTGGTAGCCACGAATGATAGGGCTAGGCACAACTTTTCTACATGTGTATACCTAGTCTCATAATCCACCAAAGTACGACTTATATAATAAACGGCTTGTTCTCGATTTTCAGAGTCACGATGTGCAAGCATGGCCCCTACAGCGTGGTCAGTGGCGGAAAGGTAAAGGTAGAAAGGGCGGTCGTCTTGAGGTGGGATAAGCACGGGTGGCTGCAAGAGATAAGTTTTGAGAGCTTCAAAGGCTTGGTGGCACTCTTCACTCCATTGAAATTCAATGTCCTTTTTAAGGAGGTGATGGAAAGGTTGACATCGATCCGAGAGTTGGGAGATGAAACGTCGGATAGATTGTAACTTACCTTGTAAGCTACGCAATTGTTTGAGATTAGTAGGTGGGGGCATTTCTATGATAGCTTTGACTTTAGATGGATCGACCTCAATGCCACGCAAAGAGACGATAAAACCAAGAAGCTTTCCCGAAAGGACACCAAAGACACATTTCTTTGGTTGAAGACGGACAGAATATTGTAACAGGCGATCAAAAATAATGGTTAAAACATCGAGATGTTCACTGCGATGTTTAGACTTGCCAAGAAGATCGTCGACGTAATCTTCAAGGATAGTGTGCATAATGTCATGAAAAATGTAGGTCATAGCCCGCTGATAGGTCGCACCAGCATTCTTAAGGCCAAATGGCATTACACGGTAACAGAAGGTTCCCCAAGGAGTTATGAAGGCAGTTTTGTGTTGATCGGCAGGGGCAACCAAAATTTGGTTGTATCCTGAAAAGCCATCCATGAGAGAAAGCATTTCATGACCCGCAGTGAGATCAACAAGTTGATCAATACTTGGGAGGGGGAAGTCATCCTTAGGGCAAGCGAGGTTAAGATCCTAGAAATCCGTGCATATCCGAAGTCCCCCCGTCGCTTTAGTGACAGGTACGATGTTAGAAATCCATTGAGGATAGTCAATAGGCAAGATGAAGGAAACAGAAAGAAGTCGTTGAAGCTCTTCTTTGACCAAGAGGGCAATGCGTGGATGCATTTTTCTCAGTTTTTGTTTGACTGGTTTGGAATCGGGGTTTAGAGTGATGTTATGGACGGCAATGGTAGGATCAATTCCTGGCATGTCAGCGTAGGACCAAGCGAAATCTTGGTTGCGAGCACGGAGGAAAGTAGTAAAGGCAACTTGTTCTGATGTGTTAAGGGATTGTCCGATCTTCACAATGTGAGGATCCTCCTCCGTGTGGATGTTGATTTCTATAGTAGATTCATTCAGCATGGTTTGGGTTTTAGATGGTAAGGCTCGTTGAATATAAGAATCATCCGCGCCAAGGTAAGTGAGGATGGAGTCGTCATCCTGACACTCAACAACATTAATCAAAGGCGAATCCTCTTCGATCATGTCTGGATACAGAAGGGGAAGAGAAGATGGGTCCTCATTATCGCGTTGATAAGTGAGAGGACCTATGAAGATAGCATTTATGAAAAAAAAAAGTTAGGAGGGATAGATTCAGGGTCTATAGATTCTGTGGGTGATGATGGCAAAGTGGGTGATGATGGTTTGGTAGGGGTGACGTCGTCTTCTTCCAGAATACAGCTGACACGAGGTGTCTCCTGTGTAGGTGTTTCAGGAAAACCGAGACCACTGCGATCATTGTGTTTGCGGGTAGTCACGGGAATGAGTGTATGTCGGCCTTGTTCGTAAAGACCAAAACCAAAGCCTTTCCAAGCACAGCGAGTCAAGAAGGTGAGGGCGAAACGATGATTTGTCAAGTATTGAAAATCGGATTGGAAGGGAACCACACCAAGAGGAGGTTCAGGGGTAATGGAGGATGCGTCAACACCCCCATACGTTAGGTTGGTGCGGCAATGGGGTGGTCCGTAAGAGATTACCTCCCCCACGCGACGGTCGTAGGTGGGATGTGCATGTAATTGTCCGTACTCCTGCGGGGTAGGGAAAGAACTAACGTTATATAGGCGGTACTCCCCCAGCGTAAGGCGTTGAAAAACATCTACTAAGGGGTCGGAGGTTGGGATGTTAGCTGCGGGAAGGGAAGTGGTTTTTGCGACGGTGGTTTCATCAGTTGAAGGCGTAGGCGCGGTTGAGGTGGATGGTTGAGGTACATTTGAAGAGGATGGTTGGGTTGAATGTATGGGTGTCTTGATTGGTATAAGCACATCGTTAGGGCGGTATAACATATTGCAGGTTTTAAAGGGGGGAGGATCAGCTTTTACGGTGTAGGACTTCCCCTCGTACTCAAATTTTATGCATCTATGTAATGTTGAGGGAACGCATCCCATGGCCCGGATCCAAGGACGACCCAGCAATATATTATATTGGAACTCTCCCTCAAGGACATAGAAGAGTTCGGGTAAAGTACGTGGTCCTACCCGAATGTTGAGGATCACGGTGCCTAAGGTAGAGGTAATAGCGTCATTGAATGACCGCAACATGATGGGGTTGGCACACATGTAGCTAGAAGGGATATTCATTTGTTGAAAAGCTTTTGAAGAGATGATGTTTAGGCTAGCACCCCCGTCAATCATAACACGACGTACACGAATGTCCCGGACGTAAGCTGAGATGAACAGGGCAGGGTCAGGATCTTCTGTACCAAAATCGACAATTTCATCTTCAGAGAAACTGACTGCAGCAGCTTGTGGTACAGAGACAGAAGTGGTTGGGGCAGTGGGTTGTTTGGTGAGAGAGGCAACGTGATTGGGTGTTAGAATGGAGGCAACGGGCAGGGTTTCATTAGGTAAGACCTCGATCCCCTGAAGAATTTCAACGAGAGCTTGTCGATGAGATTCAGAAGTCTGAATGAGATCATATAGTGTCATTTTTACGGGTGATTGGTGAAGCTGTTTAATCATGGCTCGATGGGCAGCTCCATTAGAGACGGGGTAAGCAGGTCCACGAATAACCACTTTGGGTGGTGGTGCAATCGGGATGTTGGACGGAGAAGGAGAGGACGCAGGTGTGCTTTCTTTCGCTTTCTCATTGTTTTTCTGCGCTCGAGTAGCAACACTAATCATATTAATTTCGTAGACCTGAGATGAGGAAGATGATTGGGATAAATCATGGTCTTCAAGAGGTGGGGTTGTAATAATGACAGATCTTGGTGAGGCGGGGACAGATGGTATAGGAGAGGGAATGGAAACTAAAGGTCTCTCCCTTCGTAAGTTGTCTTTCTTAACCTTTCTATCTGGGAGAGGTGACTGACGAAGGATGGTTTTTAAAGCTTTGCATCCCTCCACATCATGTCCTGGTGTGCGGTGATAAGCGCAGATCTTAGACTCATCATAACCTATAGGTCGAGGTTTGGACGGGTCATAAGGTCTCAGTGGGGGTAGGGAAATGGTAGCATTCTTTACTAACATAGCAAGGATTTTGGCGTAAGATCCTTTGAGTGGATCAAAATCGGAAGAGGATGAAGGTATTGATTGTCTGGGTTTTGGTAATGTTTGGGTATGGTTGGTTCGTGCGGGTGGTGGTTTAGCCGAGGGGTGTTGACACACGTTTTTCACTAAATGTGGTTTCTTTGGCGCAGAAGCTACATTCAGCTGGTTAGATGATAAAGCTACAGATGACGTGGTAGTGGGACACAACCACGGAGAAAGGGGAGTAGCAGAGAATAAATCCTTTGATGATGGAATTTGTGTAGAGTTGATTGGTGGACTAGATGTGTGGGGTGATAATGTTGATATACCCTTTGATCCCTGTATGGGTGCAGAAGGCGTAGGTTGTTTTGAAGAAAACGCAGGAGGTATGATATATTGGTGCAAGGTGGAAGGATGAGGTCCCAATATGGAAGGTAGGTATGACGATGATGGTTTTGATTGTGATAGAGGCACGGGTTGAGTGTATCTCCTAAGTGGCGGGGCGGCTTTATTCTTGGACAAATCTAGTCGCTTAGGCGGGTGTGTTAGACTGGGTATTGGCGAGGTCCCAAGTGTAGGGGAAGATTTGGTTAGGTTGATAGAGGTGGATGGGATATTGGTATAGATACGGGGGGTGAAGAGTGAGGACATAGGCATTTTGAGTTTCTGTAAACACTTCGGGTATATGGTAGAGGTATCGGGATCGGTCATCTGCATTTGAGTAGAATATGGAGTACTCAAACGTTCCCATAGGGCCTGTCTATCTTCTGTGAGAATGACAGTCTTCACGTTTGAATTGTAAATTTTGTACGGAAGAAAGGTGGGTTGTGATTCCGGTCCACTGTGGGTGTGATACAGGGGGTAAACGAGGCACTGTATCAATAGATGTCAAGAGGTCAACCGGTCGTTGAAAAGATTTAGGCGATGAAGAACTAATAGGTAAGAGGGCATGTTCGAGAGGATCCGTCATGGTTAAAGAATTTGGTGATGTCGGTGCAAGAGATTCCTCGTCTAAGGATGTCAAAAGGAGTGGCGTATCTCCCTCTTGTGCAGCAAGAGGGGTAGAAGGGGAAATCTGGGAAATAGATAGGTTAGATAACATCCGTTCGCAATCTTGTAGGGATGTGGTATAAGAAGACTCATCGATGGGAAGAGAAGTCTGGGCAGTTAACTCCTTTATGGGTAAAGGAATGATTTCGCTTTGGTTCGATGGTGGTAAAGGAGGTTCGGGCTCCTGTGTTAGTGAAGAGGCTTGATTCAAAATTTTCTCGATAGAGGCTTTGGGCTGGGTATCAAAGACTGCATGGATCTCATGAACACTCTCCTCGGCTAAGATATCCTGGTTTGTGTTACTGTTGGGAGAGTGATTCGGGAATGGTTTGTTGAAGATTTTCAAATTTCGGTTGGCAGGGGCATTAGGATTATCGAGGGTTATATCCCCTGCGTCAACCATTTCCTGCACTATGTTTTTCAACATCTTGCAGTTCTCATGACTGTGTCCCTTCACGCGGTGGAAGTTACAGAAGTCATTTTCTTTGTACCAGGAAGGTATGGCGCGAGTGGAATCAAACCCAGAATGAGGTTTAACAGGAGGTAATGTAATGGCTCCTGCTTTGAGCAATTTTTCCAATATCACACCATATGTTTCTCCCAAGGGAGTGTAATTGATGGGCTCTGCTTTATACTTATAGGTGGTTTTTGGTGGGGCATTAGACGGTGTTTGAGATTTAACCATCACCGCGTGGACAGCTCCTTTTGATTTAGAAGAAGTGGACGCGTGAGGAGTGGTGGTATTTGGTTTATTGGTAGAATCAGGAGTTCAGAAATTGGGGTTTTTGTTGCGCAACCGCAATTTCTCTTCTTCTAAGGCTCAAATTTCTAGTTTTCGAGCCATGGTAAAGGCTTCATCGAATGTATGGAAAGTTTGAATTTGGAGAGTAGGAGAAATGTGCTTAGCACATGCCCGCGTGAAAAGTTCGATAAGTTCAGTCTGAGGCAAGGCATATGTAAGTTGGTTGATAAGGCCGCGCCATCGTCCGACGAAATCTGCGATAGATTCGTCTTCGAATTGTCGAATGGCATAAAGGTCGGTGATGGATACTTTCTTAGCAATGTTAATGGAGAAGTGATCCAAGAAAGATTGGGCTAGTTGGTTAAAAGAGAAGATTGAGTGCTGGGTTAAAGCACTGTACCACTCCAAGGCAGGTCCTGATAAGGACATGGGAAAGGTGCGGAGTAACAAGGCATCATCATGGGCAATCAAATAACAAGCATGTCTAAATGATCGCAAGTGTTGTTGAGGATCCTCTTTACTATTAAAACGAGTAAATTTCGGCAACTCCCATTGAGGAGGATATGAATGAAGGGGGACAGAAGGGTGAATGGGCTCCCGACAAACTTGCTCGTATGTCAAGGTGCTACGACTTCCTGAAACAGAAGCCTCCAGGTTTTGCATTTTGTCCATCATTTGTTTAATTAGATCAGTAGTTGGATGAGATGATGGTGTGGTTGTGGTAAACGGAGGCAAATTGGGCCAAGGACCACCGCTAGACCCTGGTGGGGTTAAGTGTTGATAAGGTGTGGAGGATGAATATGTTGAGGCAACCGAATAGGGATGTCCCATATAGGATGTTGAGGTCACTGGATACGTGTATGGGAATGAAAAGGTAGGCGGAGCTTGAGAAGGAAAGCTCGTGTGGATAGGTGGCAGAGAGCAAGTCATGAACGGAGCAGTCTGCAAGAGAGATGAGGTAGGGGCAGTCGGCGGTAATGATATGTGGGGTCCGAGGTTAACCAACGGAAAGCCAATCTGAGTCGTATGAACCTCTGAAGCCGTCGGATTGGGAGACGGGGCTAGAGATGCAGGAAGCAAGGCGGTATTATCAGGCGGAGTGGGAGCTAAATGAGCAGCTATACTAATAGGCATACCAACAAGGAGCTGACCATCAGGCGTACGGTTAGGGGTATGAGACAAATAGTATTGTACAGCGCTAGAATTAGCATCCAGAAACTTGGCGAAGTCCTTATCTCCCACAGGAATTTTAGGAACCTCGCTGGTATCCGTAGGATTCCCCACAGAATGTGAAGGGGGTGATTCAGGAAAAGAAACAGAGCAAGCATGTGAAACCATGGCGGCGGCTTGCTTTCGAGTGATAACAACCATGGACAGGAGTTCACAGTAGGGTTTCAATCTGTCAGGAATAGAAACAAACTCAGACTGGTAAAATTGGTAGGTTGCTGGTTTGTCAGGAATTGGAAAAGACAGTAACCGATATCGGTCTAGTAACCGATGTCGGTTATACTATAGCCGACGTCGGTCAGGTAACCGATGTCGGTGTAAGAAGTCTGGGCTAACAAGATATAAAAAGGCTGCTAATTTGATTTTTAACAACGTTTAGTATACTTGTCCAATTATTGATCACAGAAGACAGAGTATGAGAAAGAAAACAGAACTAAAAACAAGCAAGATGCACACACAAATCCAGAGATTAACCCTAGGGTTAATTTTAATTATCGTGGGCTTATGCCTTTAGACGTAGAATGATGTCAGAATCCTAAACAAGAGACTTAGGGGAAATGTCAAGTTGTTTTGGCTTATAAGGTTACCTCAATCGGGCGGAGGAATACCGCGGAAAAAAGGGGGGATGTTTGAGCTGTTGTGTTAATTGTGAAGTGATTCGGTATGTGTTGTGCAGTGAATGTAAGATTAATTTCCTGTCAATACCGTGGATATCACCCCCACGTGTACGACCTGTTACTTAATCTACGTTCACTAGAATTGAAAAACAACAAGCAGGAATGCAATGCACGTGTTTTAAACCCAAATCGAAAATTATGTTCGATGAAGCAAGAGAGATGACTTTCACTAATGCGAAACTAGGAAAGCAAGACAAATTCTTTACGAAATATATAACAAAAGCAGCAACAGCAAGTATGCTTCCTAAAATGAAAATAAGCAAGAGAAACAGAAACCCAAAATGGGTCCCACCGGGCGTGCCAAAATGTTTCACACTCGGAATGTTTCGTTCCTTTTAGAAACAGATAAGGGTTGGGGCTAGGAGGAATACCTGTAGAATGTCGAGATGATGTGCGCGTACCGTAGAGAAAGATCAGGCTGACTGCGAAGAACTCCTTTTTGTCTTGGAAGGACTACCTGCAAATAAGAACACAAGACCACAAGATTTTAATTAGACAATAAATGAGGAAACTGCCTTGGGCCCAGGAAATATAAAACTTCCTTTCGAAGGTGGTCAGTTCCCTTGCTAATATGAATTAACACAAAAGACTATAAGATATCAATTAAATTGCTTTGTTGAACTGGGTAGGGGAAAGGCTGGTTATTGGTTATAGTCAGTATAACCGATGGCGGTTACTGATAACCGATGGCGGTTACTGATGACCGATATCGGTAGAGTCTAGGATCTGAAGGTTAGTTGTTTTGTGGGGTGGTGGTGTTATTTGGTAGTTGTGTTATTTGTAGGGCTGTATATAGGTAATATTAGGAAATAGGGTGATGAGATCTAGATGAATGACAGTTAGATGCAATGACACGTTGGGTAGTGGATCCAAGAATGGATTTGTGAGGACTTATGATTCAAAAAGTCGAAGAAATGTTATTAAAGAGTACATGCAAGAAGTAGCTTACTGATTATTCGCGGAGATGCAAGTCCAAGAGCTCTGATGGCAAAGGCAGAACTGAGGTAGGATGGTCTGGCACACAGCAGATCAAATCAGCTGAGTATCACAGGGCTCTGGTATCCAGTTGCAGTCCTGGGCTTGCTCTCCCTTGCTGCTAACTCTCCTTGTCTCTTCACTTGTCTCTGCTCAGTCAAGTAAAGATCAGGGTTTTCTCGATCGCTCCTGATGCTCTTTCTTGATTCAAAGAATCCTTCGACCTCTGATCCAAAAATGAAATTCCGATCCTTTGTTTTTGGTTTGGGGAGGCCATTTACAGGGAACCGATGGCGGTTACGTAACCGACGGCGGTCGAGTAGGAACCGGCATCGGTAAGGAAAAAGTAGGCTATTTTTAGTAAAACAGCCCACCTTCCCTGCTTTTCTCCCGAGAGATTAGTTGCGGGCTTGGTCAAGTGACTAGAAGGTCGGTTTTAGGTGCGAGAAAGGGGTCCTTAGTCATGGGTGTAGGTGTAGACCAAGTTTTAGGTTTTAATTAGGTTAGTTTAGGATTAGGGCTAGGTCATGATGAGGTGGCAAAATGAGGTGGCAGGTGAGGTGATGGGGATTTATCAATTACAAGGTAATTAATAAATAATTGTGTAAGGTTTAGGTAATGAGGTTAGGTTGCGAAATGGGATGCGGGTCACAAGGGGTCGTAAGACACGAATTTGCATCAGAACAAGCCGCCTTTACTACCTTTCTCCGTACCCGCAACCAAGCTTTCGCTTGGTCCTACGCGGACATGCCAGGAATTGATCCTACCATTGCTGTCCATAACATCACCCTAAACCCCAATTCCAAACCAGTCAAACAAAAACTGAGAAAAATGCATCCACGCATTGCCCTCTTGGTCAAAGAAGAGCTTCAACAACTTCTTTCTGTTTCCTTCATCTTGCCTATTGACTATCCTCAATGGATTTCTAACATCGTACCTGTCACTAAAGCGATGGGGGGACTTTGGATATGCATAGATTTCTGAGACCTTAACCTCGCTTGCCCCAAGGATGACTTCCCCCTCCCAAGTATTGATCAACTTGTTGATCTCACTGCAGGCCATGAAATGCTTTCTCTCATGGATGGCTTTTCGGGATACAATCAAATTTTGGTAGCCCCGGCCGATCAACATAAAACTACCTTCATAACTCCTTGGGGAACCTTCTGTTATCGTGTCATGCCATTTGGCCTTAAGAATGCTAGCGCGACCTATCAGCGGGCTATGACTTACATTTTTCATGACATTATGCACACTATCCTTGAGGATTATGTCGATGATCTTCTGGGAAAATCTAAACATCGCAGTGAACATCTCGATGTTTTAACCATTATTTTCGATCGCCTGTTACAATATTCAGTCTGGCTTCAACCAAAGAAATGTGTCTTTGGTGTTCTTTTAGGAAAAATTCTTGGCTTTATCGTCTCTTTGCGTGGCATTGAGGTTGATCCATCTAAAGTCAAAGCTATCCTAGAAATGCCCCCACCCAAAAACCTCAAACAATTACGTAGTTTGCAGGGTAAACTTCAATCCATCTGGCGTTTCATCTCCCAACTCTCGGATCGATGTCAACCTTTCCATCACCTTCTTAAAAAGGACATTGCCTTTCAATGGAGTGAAGAGTGTCACCAAGCCTTTGAAGCTCTCAAAGCCTATCTCTTGCAGCCACCCATGCTTATTCCACCTCAGGATGATCGCCCTTTCTACCTTTACCTTTTTGCCACTGACCATGCTATAGGATCCATGCTCGCACATCGGGAATCGACATGTCGAGAACAAGCCATTTATTATATAAGTCGTACTCTCATGGATTACGAGACTAGGTATACACATGTAGAAAAATTGTGCCTAGCCCTATCATTCGTAGCCACCAAACTCCGACATTACCTCCTAAATCACAAAACTTTTTTCATCACCAACACGGACCCCATTCATTATATGTATGCCAAACCACATCTAAACCAATGCATCGCCCGATGGCTTATGCTCCTTGCTGACCTCGACCTTGAGTTTGTACAACAGAAGTCAATCAAAGGAAAAACTATTGCAGACCAACTTGTGGAGGCTCCTTTACCTGGGGAACAATTCACCAATTTTAATTTCCCCAACGAACTCATCGCCACTCTTTCACTCAGGGAAGAGTCGTATCCAATGACCCTCTTCTTCGATGGATCCAAATGCCAGTGTGGCGGAGGAGCCGACATTGTTCTCATTCCTCTTGACGCTGAACCTATGCCTCTTTCATTCCAGCTCGATTTCCCCTGCACTAATAATACAGCGGAATACGAGGCCCTTGTTTTGGGTCTCCAGGTTGCATTACACTTAGGGGTCAAATCTATTAAAATTTTTGGCGACTCTTAATTGGTAGTCAATCAAGTTATGGGCATCTACCAATGTAAAAATGAGGAACTTCAAAAGTATAAACATTACGTGGATTCACTTTTGACCTCATTTACTCGTTATTCTATCCAGACCATTCCCCACTCCACTAACAAATTTGTGGATACTATTGCTTGCTTAGCCTCGCAAATTCCTGCCTCACCAACTGACTCTGACATATTTGTCTTGGTCCAACAACTCTTTGCCCCATCTTACTCTAGTACCGGTTGTTTGTATGATAAATAATGTGTCTGCTAATTCGCAGGATCCCTTGGTACCACCAATTTCATGACTACCTTACGACCTCTGTTCTTCCACCTGACCTTACTAGTAACGGCAAACGCACTTTTCTTAAATTTGTTTCCCGTTATGTCATCATGGGGGGACTCCTTTATAAATGTGGCTTTGATGGTATCCTCCTTCGATGTCTAACCGGCGCAGAGGTCACCTATACCATCCAACAGGTCCATGACGGTATTTGTGGTGAACATTTTAGTGGCCTTGCCATGGCTAAACGAATCCTTCGCCTAGGTTATTATTGGCCCACTCTTAATAACGACTGTTACGAATATGTTAAGCGTTGTGTTATGTGTCAACAACATGCCAACCTTCAACATACTCCTAGCCATCTGCTACAGGTCACACGAGATCTTTGGCCTTTCTCACAATGGGGTTTAGACCTTATTGGTGAGATTCACCCGCCTTCTTCGCAACGTCACCGTTGGATAATCACAGCAACCGAATATTACACAAAATGGGTGGAGGCCATTCCACTCATTTCAATCAAAAAAGAAAAAATTGTAGAGTTCATTAACCACCACAGTATCTGTCGTTTTGGTGTTCATCATCGCCTGATAATAGATAATGGAAAATCTTTCAAAAATAAGTTGTTGCAAGACCTTTGTGACAACTTTGGTATCAAACTTAGTTTCTCATCACCCTACTATCCGCAGGCCAATGGTCAAGCTGAATCTTCTAATAAAACCTTAACCAAAATCCTCATGAAAGTTGTCAATGAGTCCGGAAGAAATTGGCACGATCACATTCCCTTTGCCCTTTAGGCTTATCGTACTAGCATTCGTACTTCCACTAATGCCACACCATTTTCTTTGGTATATGGTACCGAGGCTGTCTTGCCTCTCGAAATACAAATACCCTCCCTCAGAATATCTCTTCAGGATATTCTCACCAACAATGATTTCCGCCAAGAGCGGTTATCCCAATTAGAGCTTCTTGACGAGCGTCGTCTTACGGCTCTTTACTCACCTTCAAATCTACCAAAAAGGCATCAAGCTGTGCTTATGATAAGAAGACTTCATGAGCAGTACCTTTAAGGTTGGTGATCTTGTCCTCAAAGAGAATCAACATGTGAACCAAACTAGAAAATAGCAAACGTGGAAAAATTTTCTCCTAATTGGATTGGGCCTTACATTATCACTCACACTTACAGATCAGGCACTTATCATTTAGCTTCACTTAATGGTAAACCTGAGCTTGAGCCCCTTAATGCCTTGCATCTTCGACCATTCTACTATTGAAATTAGTGTTATATCACTTCTTATCTACCCTACGTTCGTCCCTTGAGCTCATTTACCACCGCATACACTTTGTTTCTTACATCACAAAATCAAATCAAGCTCACATGGTTTGATTATCACCTCCCCTTTTTAGTCTAGTCCATGACTTCAAAGTATCAAAATGACACATTCTTAATTAAAACACTTATGGGATTTTCTTGAGTCAAACTTCCTACAAAACTAGATGTTTTATGCCCAACGGACATCTAGACCTCTAAATTATACAATAGACTGCTCCCTTGAAGGACAGCTATATGCCAAACTATTGCTGCTATTATATATAGACTGCTCCCCCCGAAGGACAGCTATACATAAATACCGCATCTGCTACTATAAATAGACTGCTCCCTTGAAGGACAGCTATACACAGTCAGCCTTTATCAGAAGCTTCTCGCATTGATCAGCTTCGTGAAGACCTCAAGAACAAAAAAATACATATCCCATGTAGACTTCCCGCATCGATCAGTCTATATCTAGAAAAATAAAATAAAAATAAAAGCAGTACTTCAAAACACTTTTGAGTCATGGACTTGTCTATTTAGGTTTGGTTCTCTTTTGTCAGAATAATCATCTTATAATAAGTTCTCTGCACCTTCGCCCACATCAACCACCTCACCTCACCATTTGTCAAAGCAACAAAACTCAAGGGATGTGACGTATATCCGATATATTGTGATTATACCACTCTTTTCACCTATCGACTTCTCGCCTATGCAAGGTACCTAGGGATTCAAGCTCATCCTACATTAATATGTGGTTTGTTTAGCTGTTCTCAACTACGGGACACTCTGGCCTCTTTTTCTCGACTCTAGGATTGTGTGTTGACCTTAATTAGGACACGATTCCCTACTACTTGGGTATGTTAACTTTAGTACCCTACCAACACCAACAACATTACCCTACCAACATCAAATGTTTTTTACCAACCAACAAATTGCCTAACCACAACCAAATTGCCTGAATTCACCTCTCCCTGATCCTAAGGGAGAACTACATCGGTCTGAGGCCCTTCTGTGCTTTGTGCAATGGGCTATGTAGGCAGCACTTAGGAGACATGGGGTCTCCTAAGGTTAGCTCGACCATCCCCTACCATAACCTATCATGTGTTGTGTTTTTCCTTAAAAATATAAGTATCTTCACGTATTTATATTGATAACACTCACCTCTGCAACCAACCACTCGGCCTGACCTAAGGCCACAACAAACCAATCAGGTCCGACCCAAGGCCGCAACCAACCAACCAGGCCCGAGCCAAGACCGCACCCAACCAATCAAGCCCGACCCAAGGCCGCACCCAACCAATCAGGCCTGACCCAAGGCCGTACCCAACCAATCAGGCCCGACCCAAGGCCACAACCAACTAATCAGGCCTGACCCAAGGCTGCAACCAACCCATTTGGCCTGACCCAAGGCCGTAACCAACCATCTGGCCCGACCCAAGGCCGCAACCAACCAATTTGGCCCGACCCAAGGCCGCAACCAACCCATTTGGCCCGACCCAAGGCCACAACCAACCCATTTGGCCCGACCCAAGGCCGTAACCAACCATCTAGCCCGACCCAAGGCTGCAACCAACCATTTGGCCTGCCCCAAGGCTGCAACCAACCATTAGGCCCAACCTAAGGCTGCACCCCACCAATCAGACCCGACCCAAGGCCCTCACTCATCAATCGACCCAACCCAAGGCCGCACGAATTAAATACCTCGCCCAAAACCAACAAATTACAATTTTATCCACCCATCATGTAGCTTTTTGTTCAATCGAGCTCACATGTTCATGTTTTAGCATGATTAGGGTCCTTGACTTGATCAGTCGACCAACTTTTCCTAGACCAAGACCGTGGCGTTTATCTCAACCAAACCAACCATTTGGTACTGTCGAACATGCCTAAACGTTCATGTACCTTACCCGTTATATCCCCTGGAGCTACTTCCTATGCCTTGGATACCAGGATTATATCACCCTTGTTTGGATAAACTATTGATCTTTGCCTATGAATTGCTTGTTTGCTCTTCAAATCATGTACCCTAGTCGCACTACTGCATGTCAACGTGCGTCTACTTCCTTGGACCTACCCCACCATTTTACCATTATCTCAACACCATTTACCCTTTATCAACCCTATCCCTGATTTCACGCTACCATCAATCTATGATAGATTTGAGGGGGATTACCTATACCCTTAACAGGGGTAACCACTTCTTATTATTGTCCGTGCAGCTTTAACAAAGACAAGCTACACGACAACAAGGGGCTAATGTAGACACCAAATTTGTGTCTTACGACCCTCTGTGCCCCGCAATTCATTTCGCAACCTAACCTCATCACCTAAACCTTACAAAATTATTTATTAATTACCTTATAATTAATAAATCCACATCGCCATACTTGCCACCTCATTCCCCCACCTCATCATGACCTAGTCTTAACCCTAAACTAACCTAATTAAGACCTATAACTTGGTCCACATCCACACCCATGACTAATGACTCCTCACCCGCACCTAAAACCAACCTCATAATGACTTGACCAAGCCCGCAACTAATCCCTCAGGAGAAAAGGAGGGAAAGCTGGCTATTTTACCAAAAATAGCCCGCTTTGACCTTACCGATACCGGTTCCTACTTGACCGCCGTCAATTGCGTAACCGCCATCGGTTCCCTGTAAATGACCACTTCCAACCAAAAACAAAGGATCGGATTTTCATTTGATCGGGAGGAGGAGAAATCATTGAAAGGATCTGGATTTTGCTTGGCCGAGCAGAGACAAGTGAAGAAACAAGAAGAGTTTGCAGAAAAGGACATCAAGCCCAAGACTGCAACTAAATAACCAGAGCCCAGTAACACTCATCCAAGCATCAGAAGAGGAGATAACTCATCTTGGATTGTCAGATCATCCTACTTGAGTCCTATCTTCGTCATCACAGTCCTGAAACCTGCATCTACATCAGGGACGAGTAAGTAGTGTTTTATATGTTTCTAAGCACCATTTCTTGACCCTGTGGATTGATAGTAATTATAAGCTCATTCCTAGATCTACCACCTACCAGCACCCTGCACTAAACCTTCATCCATACATCTTTGTATTGACCAGAATACCATTTTATCACACTCTGAGCCTTCCCTGTCCTCCCATTATTCCCCTCAGCCATCCACCACTCTTAATAACCCCACGATCACCTTGCAACCAACCTCTATCCAGAAGCACTTAGATTGCTAACCCTACCGATGTTGTTTATCCCCCACTGGCGGCGGTTCTCTAACCGCGGTTGGTTATCCAATGACCGGCGTCGGTCACTGTGACTTATACCTCAAAACCCTTTTCTCACCTATTTGTCACCTAACAACCTCAGATCCAGTCTAGTTTATCCCTATAACTCAACCTGAATGTATCAACGACCAGTAACCGAACAAACAATGTGACGCTTTATTATTGATAGTTTAGCTTCTATTGCTTTGTAACGAGATACCTAAATCATGATTTTGCAATAGCTTTCTTTGTTATCATTTGTGTTAATTCGTATTAAAAGGGGAACTGACCACCTTCGAAAGGAAGTTTTATATTTCTTGGGCCTAAGGTAGCTCCCTCATTTATTGTCTAATTAAAATCTGGTGGTCTTGTATTCTTACTTGCAGGTAGTCCTTCCAAGACAAAAAGGAGTTCTTCACAGTCGATCTGATCTTTCTCTACGGTACACGCACACCATCTCAACATTCAACAGGTATTCCTCCTAGCCCTAACCCTTATCTGTTTCTCAAAGGAATGAAAGGATGGAAGCAAGTCTATTCCTCAGAGCCGAAACATTCCGCGCGAAACAGAAATATTTCTAGCTCTATGAAATTAATGCTCTGGCCCAGGAATTATCTAAATGAGCCATAAAAGTGATCCAAATTCAAATGATCATAACTTCCTCGATACTCAACCAAATTGGAAAAAATTATACTCGTTGGAATTGTATTTTTCCCACTTCACTCAGAAATCAAGAAATCAGAAATTCGGTAGGGGTTACTGGGTCAAAAGTGTAAAAAACTTATCTAGGTCAAATGAACACTTCTAGGTGGTTCAAAATGCATTTAATGGAGGTATGGAGACCAATTTCTTCTTCTACAAGCTAGAGTAAATTTGGGAAGGGATATTTAGAGGTTCCCATGCCATTTTTAGTGTAATCAATGATATTTGTTGGTGGATGTTAGTAGAAATCTAAGTCTCCTATTTCTCTCTTTTGTCATCACTTCTATATATTGTAATCTTTTCACTTGGAGAAGGAAAGATATTATGGGACATGGGGAAACTCTTTAAAAAGTATTTTCTCAACTCCATTGAGTTGTAAACCTTCACATGGGCCTATAGAATGTATTTGTGCCTCTATTTTACAAATGTAATGGACTGTGCATATTTTGAAGGAATAAAATTATGTTTTGTGGTGTTTCTTTAACCCTTTCTCATGTTTTATTATATTTCTGTTGCCTCTCCATTACTGTTATTTTATTTTTTTCATGTTTTATCCTCTTTACATGTTCAAGTTGTTTTTCATGGAGATTTGATGATGAATGAAGATCTAGGTCTGTGTCACAGTTGTTTGGCCTCTCCTTACTCTAGTATCCTTCTCCTTCTCCCTTGGCAGGATATTTTCACCCCCCTTTTCTAGGTGCTATCACCTCTTTTTAACTTAGGATTTCCCTTTTATACATCTTTCTAACCCTCTCTCTCCCTTGTCCCTTGGAATTGGTAGAATAGGAATAGTTAGCTCCATTTCCTTCATTAGGAGTAGTTTAGTTCTTATATTAAGAAGAGGAACCAGTCTTCTCTGTAGGTCCATCTCAAGTAGTAAATCCCACAACTTGAGAGACGATCTCATGTTACCCAATTACACTGATAGATCATGCACACACACATGAAAAATTAGAGGGTATTGTAATTTGGTGAAATCAAGACCAATACTAATTAGGATTCATTAGATCATTAAAATGTAATATATGGTTAAATGAATCTATTTTGAATGACACCATTAAGTTATGATAAATTGATAAGAGGTACCAATAAATGATAGTAACTCAATGAGTTACTATAATCCTCTATCATGAAACGGATAACGTGATGTGATGCTAAACAACATAACGTAAAGACAATCTTATCTACTTAACCTAAATAAATAAGAAATTTATAAATGAAGTGTAGATATTTAGAATTGTTATTCATATCGACAAAATCATAATTTTGCTAGCTTATAATGGATACAGGAAGGATAGTGAGTAAGTAATGACAAAATTCATTACGTGGTCTCTATATTTCCCATAGGGATCCTAAAATGGGACTGATAGGATCCTTTCAATTAGGAGGATGAGTCATAATTCCTACTTCTTCAAAAATTGAACTTAGCTTCTTAAACAATTAAATGAGATCTAGATAACTGTGAAGAGATGATTGTGCAGTGACAGAGACAAGCTTTTATGACTTGTGTGTAGTCACAAATCTAAGCTTGCAAGTCAACACTTGAATATTTGGCCAAAGTAGTGTAACTAGCTTAATACACTATATGTTCACCATATTCCTAACTTTTTGTGTCGAATATTGGATGGATTACAGCTTGTTTGATTTCTAGGTTAACACTTAGGAGTTGCGCATAGTTCTCAAGACCTATTAAAAAGGTTTAACCAAAGTTATACAAGTTATACTCACTCAATTATAGTGAATTAAGGGGGATCATGGAGATCCAATTGACCCTTACAGTTACACATGGTTATCATTTGTTATCAGATAGATTGTAAACATTTAATTATTTTGGATTTTAAATTGTTGCAAGCTGAAAAATCGTTGAAGGAATTCATTTTGATTAAGGGGTTTTTATTAAATCCTTTAATTTGGATTATTAATAACATGGGTGTTACATTTTGGTATCAGAGCTGAAGTTTATCAGCTATTGAACTTTATGAGTTCATACGCTAACTAAACATCTTAAAAAATTTAATAGAATATAATGTTTACGAGAAGGGCTAACAATGAGGCTAAAAACTAAATCTATATGAAATCTTAGGAGTCCTTTAGGACACTCAAAACCATGTAGCTACCTTAGAGCAACAGGTTGTGGGTGAGAATGAAGAAGAAGAACCTAAGGTTGAACAACCTATAGTAAATGAGGAAGAATGGCCTCATTTTGGAAATCCTAATGCTGGAAATTAGCAAGGAAACAAAACAAGCCACTTGATAGTTGAACTATCAAGAAATATCAAGTGGATCAGTCCACCCAAGTTTGATGGAATAACCTTGGGAGATGGATTTGAGAACTAGTTGAGTGAAATGGAAAAATATTTTGAGATAAGATATTTTTCTAAAGAAACCAAGGTAATTTGGGGTGGTTTTTAGCTCTCCAATGAAGCATCTTCATGGTGGGACAACTAGAAGATGGAGTTAGGATTTGATAGAGCTAGTATCACTTCGGAATAATTTAAATTTTACTTCCGTCAATGCTGGTTACCGCAACTATACTTTGAAAAAAAAATGTTTGGATTCTAAAACCTAACTCAAAGTAAACCAAGTGTGACTAAATATTGGGAAAAAATCACCAAATTACTGAAGTATGTACCACAGTATCAAAAGGATGAAAAAATTAGAATACGTAAATTCATTATGGGTCTAAACCCCATCATTGGAGAAGTAGATGCATGGTCTTTCCACTATGGAAGTTGTATTTGAAAAATACATTAGGTAAGAGCAAATCTACAAGAAATTTCTACTCGTAGAGATGAAAAGTGAAAGAATATATTCAACTCACCTTCACCATTGGCACCTAGAAAAACATGGTAGAAGAAGGTAGGCAACAAAGAAAATTATATCAAAAATAATATAGCAGATAAACCTAATCTGAATGCAAGGAAAAATGGGAAAAATAATTTTGTAACAAATGATAATAAATTTGAAAAGAAAGGACCTTTTGTTGGATGTTTAAAATTTGGTGGTGACCACTATGCTAATAATTGTCTCTAGAAGAATTATGGGAATAATAAACATTAATGAATTCATGTTGTTGTGGTTAACCGCGAAGATGAGAATCAAGCTACTCACATTCAAGTGTCAGGTAAGTTGTAGTAACTTTGTTACTATTTTATTTGACATCGGTGTAACTAAGTTCTTTATTTCTATTAAATTAGCTATAAAACTGAATAATAAATTTGGTTATTTGAAAAATACATGGATTGTACAATATGGGAATAATGTTGTCCAAATTGTAGACTAATGTTTATGTGACACAAAATTGGAATTACCTAACTTCACCACTGAACTGGACCTATACATAACTCCTCTAGGGTCTTCTGACATTATTATTGGTGTAAATTTTTTGTCCCAACATAAAACAACTATATATTTTTCAAAAAACAAATAGAATGCCTAGATGACATGCAGAAAAAAGTAAGTACACATGGCATAAAGAGGAATTTTAAAGGAATATTTATGTTATGTAGTTTAAGAAAGCTAAGAACAAGGGTTGTATGTTGTAAGTGATAAAAATTTATGATTTTAGCAAGGAAAGTAAGACTTGCTTGGAGGATTAACCATTGTTACAATAATATAGGGATGTCTTTCTAGAGGAATTTCCCAGACTTCCTCCTAGACATGATTTTTATTTTACTATTGATATCAAACCTGGAACTGAACCGATATATAAAGCACCATACAAAATGAAAACTGAATTAGTAAAACTAAAAGCAAAAATTCACGAACTATTTTCTAACGAAATAATTAGATAAGTGTGTCTCATTGGGGAGCATAATTCATCTTCATTAAGAAGGATGGAAAATTTATACTATACATTGATATCACATATTTAACAAGGCCAAAATTAAGAATAGATATCCTTTACCAAGGATTGATGACCTTTTTATCAGATGAGAGATGCATTTTTCTATTTCAAGATTGATTTGTGATCTAGTTATCATCAGCTAAATATAAAATATGAATACATTCATAAGAGAGCGTGTAGAACAAGATACATGCATTATGAGTTTATAGTGTTACCTTTTGGAATCGCTAATGCACCAACTGCATTCATGAACTTAATGAATAATATTTTTAGAAATATCTAGACAAATTTGTGTTAGTTTTCTTAAATCACATTTTGCTTTATTCCATTAACATGGAAGAACACAATGAACACTTGAGAATAGTGTTAGATGTTCTCAGAAAAAAAAAATATGGTAAAATTTCAAAGTGTTCTTTTATCATAACAAATTGTAGTACCTTATGCACATAATCAATAAGGATGGGATTTCAGTTGATCCATCAAAAATAAAATCCATAACTAAATGGCTAGCACCTAAGAATGTACATGAAGTTAGAAGCTTTATGGGGTTAGTTGAATATTACACAAAATTTGTGAAATATTTTTCTAGAGTAGATGCACCAATAATTTATTTGCAGAAACGGGACAAAAAGTTCATATGGACTGATAAGTGTGAAAGAAAATTTAATATTCTAAAGGAAAAACTTACAAAAACACTTGTTTTGAAGGCTTCGGATCCCAACGAAAGATTCACCATGGTAATTGATGCCTCTAGTAAAGGTTTCAGTGGGATGCTTCTACAAAATGATCATGTAATTACTTATAAAAGTAGAAAGATGAAGGTGCATGAGTAGAACTATGTTCCCCATAACTTATAACTTTTTTTCATAGATCATGCTTTGAAAATTTGGAGGCATTACCTACCAGGAAAGTCTTTCAAACTGAAAATAGACCACTTGGGGCTAAAATATATCTTTACACAGCCTAATTTGAATGAAAGACAATTATGTGGCTTGATTTTTTTGTCTAAATGTGATTTTAATATGTTGAAGGAAAAACTTACAATAACACTTATTTTGAAGGTTCTGAATCCCAACGGAAGCTTCGCCATGTCAATTGATGCCTTCGGTGAAGGTTTATGTTGGCCCTATGAAATAATGACTAAGTATCAAAGGAACAAATGATAGTGGCATGAAAGAAGAGGGTTGTTGTGCTATGCCCTTAACCTATTGCTTGTATTAGGATATGAGTAGCCGACTTGTAGCTTACCATATCATTTTATTATATCATTTATACTTTCTCATGCTTAATGGGTCGTCCTTGGTGATGGCCATAACATATGAATAGTATATATAGGGGATTGTAGGTACTATTTCATTATCATTTGAGCATTTGAGTCTTATTATATGGTTTGGAGGTTGCCCCTTCGAAGTGGAGAAGCTATTCTAATTGCATATTGAGATCATTATTCTGAAATATTGTGTCATTTGGTGTTCTATTGTTTCTCATAATCTGAATTATACAAGAAATTTCATTACAAGTAGTATCAGAGCTGCGATCTGGCCCAAAATTAGGATATTCGGATAAAATTAATTGTATAATTTAGATTAAGAGCAACAATAGAACACCAAATAACAAAATATTTCAGAATAATGATCTCAATATGCAATTAGAATAGCTTCGCCACTTCGAGGGGGGGGCAACCTCCAAACCATATAATAAGACTCAAATGATCCAATGATAATGAAATAGCTACCTATAATCCCCTATATATACTATTCATATGTTATGGCCATCACCAAGGCCGACCTATTAAGCATGAGAAAGTATAAATGATATAATAAAATGATATGGTAAGCCACAAGTCGGCTACTCATATCCTAATACAAGTAATAGGTCAAGGGCATAGCATGCCCTTCCTCTTCAAACCAATGTTGTACTCAACATTGAATAATTCTGTATGTTGCTGCAGAAAACCTTCATCCTCCCAAGTGGCATATTCTGTGCTCATATTCTTCCACTTGATTAGATATTCCTTAATGTCTCTAGTTCTCAGCCTCTTAGTACGTGTTTACAGAATCTTCTCTGGCTCCAAAATGATTCTTCCTTCCTCGTCAAGTTCTGGTAACTCTATTTGGGCTTCAAATTTCTGTCCAATAACCTTCTTCAGGCATGAAACATGGAATACTTGGTGTATGTGTGAAGATGGAGGCAACTCTAGTTTATAAGCAACACTACCAATTTTCTGTAGAACCTAATAAGGGCTATAATATTTATGAGCAAGTTTGTTTTCCTTTTTCTGTTGCTTTAGGGACATCTATTTGTAAGGTTGGAGATGTACAAAAACCTAGTCACCAATTTCAAAATGTCTTTCACTATAGTGTTGATCTGCTTGTTGTTTCATCATGTTTTGTGCTAATGCTAAATTCTCCTTCAAACTAGCCAAAACTTGTTGTTAATGTTGAATGTGTTCCTCAACATCTCTGACCTTAGTTTGCACCCTCAAGGAGGAAGTGATAGAAGGTGGATGGTAACCATATAATGCTAAAAATGGGGTTATTTGAGAAGAGGTATGAAAATATGTGTTATACCACCATTCTGCCAGTGGTAGCCATTTAATCCACCTTTCTTGCTTATCTGATACAAAACAACGTAAATAACCCTCTAAGCATTTGTTGACCACTTCTATTTGCCCATCAGTTTGAGGATGATAAGATGAAATGTGAGCTAGCTGAGTACCTAAACATGAAAATAATTCCATCCAAAAATTACTTGTGAAAATAGGATCACGATCACTTACAATTATCTTTGGGGTTCCATGTAGCCTTTGAACTGTCTCTAAAAAAATAGCTGCGACTGTATTGGCTGCAAATGGATGTGATAGGGCACAAAAATGGGCATATTTTGTGAGCCTATCCAAAATCATGAAAATAACATCGTTACCCTCTGAACAAGTAAATCCGGTGATGAAATCCATGGAGACCTCCTCCCATCTCTGGCTAGGAATTGGTAAGGGTTATAACAGACCTGGTGTCTTAATTATTTCTCCTTTGTTCTGTTGGCACACTAAACACTTTGATAAAAAAATTTTTACATCCCCCTTGAGTCCTTCCCAAAATAATTCTCTTTTTATTCTATGATATGTCTTCAAAAACCCAAAGTGTCCTCCAACAGGTGAGGCATGTAGCTCTGCAAGAATCTTATGCTTCAACTCATAATTTTTACTCAAGTATAACCTATCCTTGTACCATAGGGCATTACCTTTCCACTCAAATTTGTTAGATGTCATAGATCCTTGCTTAATATTCTATATTAGAGATTGTGTATCCTTATCTTGATTCCAATCCAATCTTACTTCATCCACCCAATCAACCATCAACATGGACATTCCACATAGTAAGGCATCTACGGATGTATCCCTTCTAGACAATGCATCAGCTACTACATTTTCTTTACCCTTTTTGTATATGATTTCAAATTCATAACCCAACATTTTTGTTACCCACTTTTTTTGTTCCTTAGATGATAACCTTTGCTCAAAAAATTATTTGAGACTATCGTGATCATTTTTTACCTTGAAGTGTCTACCCATGAGATAGGGCCTCCATTGCTTGACCTCATGAAGAATAGCCATCATTTATTTCTCATAGATAGGTTTGAGAAAATATTTTCCTTTGAATTGGTGACTCTCAAATGCAATTGGTCTTCCTTCCTGCATTAGAACTGCTCCCAATCCTAATCCTGAAGCGTCACATTCAACAATGAAGGTTTTTGAGAAGTTGGGAGTAGCCAAAACTGGGGTGCTGCACATGGCTTTCTTCAGCTGCTCAAAGGATTTAGTGGCTACGTCTATCCAATGGAAGGCATCCTTCTTTAGCAATGCAGTGAGTGGGGTTGCTATTCTACCATATCCCCGCACAAATATTCTATAGTACCCTATTAGTCCTAGAAACCGATGAAGATTTTTGAGATTTTTGGGCCTTTGCCATTCCACCATAGCTTTGATCTTCTTAGGATCAACTTTGACGCCTTCATGGGATACAATATGACCCAATTACTCTACCTCTTGTACACCAAAAGAACATTTGGATGGCTTTGCATACAGAGTATGTTTCTCAAAAACTTCCAACATGTTATTTACATGTTGTAAGTGTTCTTCCCATGTCCTACTGTAAATCAATATGTCATCAAAGAAAACTAATACAAATTTCCTTTAAAAAGGGCTAAAAATAATGTTCATCAAGCTTTGAAAGGTTGAGGGTGCATTTGTAAGACCAAAAGGCATTACCAAAAACTCATAGTGGCTCTCATGAGTCCTGAAAGTCATTTTATGAACATCTTCCTCTTTTATCCTAATTTGATGGTACCCTGAACGAAGATCTAATTTTGTGAAATAAACAGCACCATGCAATTCATCAAGTAAATAATCAATTACTGGAATAGTAAACTTATCTTTGATGGTGTAATTGTTGATTTCTCGGTAATCTAAACTCATCCTTCTTACGTACCATGACCACTGGTGAAGAATATGCACTCTGGCTATGCCTGATGATACCTGCCTTCAACATTTCCTCCACCATTTTATTGATCTCACTTTTCTGGGAATATGGGTATTTGTATGGTCTGATTTTAGGTGTTTGGATCCCTGGAATCAACTGAATGACATGATCATGATCCATAACTGGTGGTATTCCCTTTGGAATTGCATCAAAAATAGATGAGTGAGCATCCACAATCTTCTGAACATCAGGTGGCATTGAAGACTCTATATTTTGTATTTCTATGGAAAATAGCTTTGCTATAAAGCCATCCACTCCTTTTCTGAGAACCTTCTACATCTTATGAGAGCTAATAATCTGTGAAGACTTAGCTACCATCCCATTCAATTGTATTTTCCTTCCATCTGAATGAAATTGCATGAACAATTCTTGGAAATTCATCTCAATAGTACCTAAGGTTGTGAGCCATTGGACCCCCAAAACAATATCTACCCCTCCCATAGAAATAGCAAACATAGGTGAGTCTAACATGTAGTCTCCCATGGAAAGCTTGATACTATGGAACTTTCCTGTGCACTTGACTGTCCCACCATCCATAATCATAACTTGCATTTCTGGAGTTGGGTAAATAAAACAATTGAGGCGGGCAGCTAACTTACTATTTATGAAGTTATGAGTACTCCCTGAGTCAATCAACACCATCACCTTCTATTTTTTGAGATATCCAATAACCTTGAGTGTTTGAGGAGTAATAATAATTGACAATGCATGGCAAGAAATTGTAGGTTGGTGATCCTATACTTCATCTTCTATTGGTTCCTCAGCCTCTCCTATAATTTCAGCTTCCTCATCATCCTCATTACCTCCATCAATATAGAACAACTTATTCTCAACACATTTATGTCCCGGTCCATATTTGTTATCACAGTTAAAACATAATCCTTTTGCTCTCTTTTCTTCCATTTGTTGAGGAGTAAGTCTAATTGGCTTAGCAAATGAAGGTGAAGAGATACTATGGTCTTTGGTGTTAATGAAAGGTGGCCTCCTACTACAAAGAATTTTTTCCTCTGTATGACATGCCATGATAATAGAATTAGAAAGCTTGATTTTATTAAACATCTATACCTCATGCTCGATGTGGTCCTTAAGACCCCCAAGAAACAAGTCATTCAGATTCTCTTTTGGAATATTCTCCACCCTTAAGGATAGGTTTTGGAATTGATGCACATAATCTTTGACTGATCATGTTTTCCGTAACTTTGCTAATTTACTAAATTAGTTCTTTGAAACACTGGAACTATAGTGGAATTGTAACTCCTCGGTAAAAACTGTCTAAGTGACACCTAGACCATTCTTCTACCTCTGAGCACATAACCAACGATACCAAAAAAATTGGTCAGGTTCAAGATATAGGGATGCCAATGTCACCTTTTGTCTTGATGGTGTTTGATGTAACTCAAATAATTTCTCCATTTGATCTATCCAATTCAGGGGATCCTTACCATCAAATTTGTGCATATCCACTTTCAGCATCATGTTCCATGGTTGCGAATAACTTTGATTCTGATGGGACTGGAAAAGTGATCCAATATGGTTAGTTTTTCCATGGTTTTGAACTGAAATTCCTCCTTGGTTGATATGGGCTGGATTTGGGCCATACTTATTACCCTTTACATGTTGCATGATATCATCCAACCGATGATTGATTTGGGCTATGTCTCCTTTAGAGGCCATCTTATATTGTACATTTCACAACTCATACTCAAGTTGGCTCACCTTATGATCAATTGAGGTAAACCCTAGTGTTGAGGAATATGTATTTACCCCTTCTGAATCCATCTCTTCAATCACTACCCCATCTTTATCTGGGTTTTTACCCAGAGTAACCAGATTCTTTTTTACTCTTGTGGAAGGCCCCACCATGATGTCAAATCTTAGGTATTAGGGTTTCGATACAATTTAATCTGAATAGGAAAAAACACAGAGAAGATACTAATACTATTGTTTTGAGAGCTTTCCGAAAATGTAAATAACTTGAAAACTTTCCACAATTTGCACCCTAGGGAGCGATGTTATGAAAAACCCTAAATTTGTAATAAATTTTGCAAAATAAATAAAACAATTCTAAAAATTTCAGGGAACCTTACTTGAAATTCTTTACAACTCTGGTAAAAATATCTCCCACCAATTCACTCTGGTTTGTAATATGTGGTGAAAACAAAAAATTAGGGTTTTTGCCTTAATTTCGGCCCAAATCGCAGCTCTGATACCACTTGTAATGAAATTACTTGTATAATTTAAATTAAGAGAAACAATAGAACACAAAATAACACAATATTTCAGAATAATGATCTCAATATGCAATTATAATAGCTTCGCCACTTCGAGGGGGCAACCTCCAAACCATATAATAAGACTCAAATGCTCCAATGATAATGAAATACTACCTATAATCCCCTATATATACTATTCATATGCTATGGTCATCACCAAGGCCGACCTATTAAGCATGAGAAAGTATAAATGATATAATAAAATGATATGGTAAGCCACAAGTCAGCTACTCATATCCTAATACAAGCAATAGGTTAAGGGCGTAACATTATATGGTTTGGAGGTTGCCCCTTCGAAGTGACGAAGCTATTCTAATTGCATATTGAGATCACTATTCTGAAATATTTTATTATTTGGTGTTCTATTGTTGCTCTTAATCTGAATTATACAAGTAATTTCATTACAAGTGGTATCAGAGCTGCGATCTGGGCCGAAATTAGGGCAAAAACCCTACTTTTTTGTTTCCACCACATATTACGAACCAGAGCGAATTGGTGGGGGATATTTTTACCCAATTTGTAAAATATTTCAAGTAAGGTTCCCTAAAAATTTCATACTATTTTGATTTATTTCGCAAACGTTATTACAAATTTAGGGATTTTCATAAAATTTCTCCTTATGGTGCAAATTGTGGATTTTTTTCAATTTCTTTACATTTTCAGAAATATATCAAAAAATTAGTATTAGTATCTTCTCTGTGTTTTTTCCTATTCGGCCAAATTTGTACCGAAACCCTAATCCCTAAGGTTTGACATCATGGCGGGGCCTTCCACAAGAACTAAAAAGAATCCGGTTACTCCGGGTAAAACCCCAGATAAAGATGGGGTAGTGATTGAAGATATGGATTTAGAAGGGGTAAATACATATTCCTCAGCACTAGGGTTTACCTCAGTTTATCATAAGGTGAGCCAACTTGAGTATGAGTTGTGAAATGTATAATAAAGGAGACATAGACCAAATCAATCATTGGTTGGATGATATCATGCAACATGTAAAGGGTAAATATTATGGGCCAAATCTGGCCCATATCAACCAAGGAGGATCTTTAGTTTAAAATCATGGACAAAATAACAATTTTGGATCACTTTTCTAGCCCAATCAAAATCTAACTTATTCGCAACCACGGAACATGATGCTGAAAGTGGATATGCACAAATTTGATGGTAAGGATCCCCTGAATTGGATAAATAAAATGGATAACTTCTTTGAGTTACATCAAACACCATCAGGAAAAAATGTGACATTGGCATCCCTGTATCTTGAACCAAACCAATTTGTTTGGTGTCGATGGTTATGTGCTCAAAGGCAGAAGAATGGTCTCAGTGTCACTTGGACAAATTTTATCGAGGAGTTGCAATTGCACTATAGTTCCAGTGTTTCAGAGAACTAATTTATTCAATTAGAAAAGTTACGACAAACAGGATCAGTCAAATATTATGTGCATCAATTCTAGAACCTATCCTTAAGGGTGGAGAATATTCCAGAAGAGAATCTGAATGACCTGTTTCTTGGGAGTCTTAAGGACCACATCGAGCATGAGGTACGAATGTTTAATCCACTCAATATTTTTGATTCTATTAGCATGGCATGTCGAGCAGAGGAAAAATTTATTTGTATTAGGAGGCCACCTTTCCTTAACACCAGATACCGTAGTATCTCTTCCCCTTCATTTGCTAGGCCAATTAGACTGACTCCTACAAATGAAAGAAAAGAGAGCAAAATGATTATGTTTTAACTATGATAGCAAATATGGATTGGGACACAAATGTGCTGAGAATAATTTGTTCTATATTGACAGAGGTAATGAGGATGATGAGGAAGCTAAAAAGATAGGAGAGGCTAAGGAACCAGTAGAAGATGAAGTAGAGAATCACCAACCTACAATTTCTTATCATGCATTGTCAGGTATTATTACTCCTCAAACACTCAAGGTTATTGGCTATCTCAAAAAATAGAAGGTGACTGTGTTGATTGACTCAAGGAGTACTCATAACTTCATAAATAGTAAGTTAGCTACCTGCCTCAATTGTTTTATTTACCCAGCTCTAGAAATGTAATTTATGATTGTGGATGGTGGGACAGTCAAGTGCACAGGAAATTCTCATAGTATCAAGATTTCCATGTGAGACTACATGTTAGACTCACCCGTGTTTGCTATTTCTATGGGAGGGGAAGATATTGTTTTGGGTGTCAAATGTCTCACAACCTTAGGTACTATAGAGATGAATTTCCAAGAATTTTTCATGTGATTTCATCCATATGGAAGGACAATACAATTGAATGTGATGGTAGGCTGGTAGCTAAGTATCCACAAATTATTATCTCTCATCAAATGCAGAAGGTTGGATTTATAGCAAAGTTATTTTCCATAGAAGTACAAAATATAGTCTTCAATGCCACCCAATCTTCAGAAGACTGTTGATGCTCACTCATCAGTTTTTGATGCAATTCCAAAGGGACTACCACCAGTTAGGGATCATGGTCATGCCATTCAGTTGATTCTAGGGAGCCAAACACCTAACATCAAACCATACAGATACCCATATTCCCAGAAAAGTGAGATCAAGAAAATGGTTCAAGAAATGTTGAAGGCAGGTATCATCAGGCTTAGCTAGAGTGCATATTATTCACCAGTGGTCATGGTACATAAGAAGGATGAAACATGGAGAATGTGTCTAGATTACCGAGAACTCAATAAGTACACCATAAAAGATAAGTTTACTATTCCAATAATTGATGATTTACTTGATGAATTGCATGGTGTTGTTTATTTCACAAAATTAGATCTTCGTTCAGGGTACCATCAAATTAGAATAAAAGAGGAAGATGTTCATAAAATGGATTTTAGAACTCATGAGGGCCATTATGAGTTTTTGGTAATGCCTTTTGGTCTTACAAATGCACCTTCAACCTTTCAAAGCTTGATGAACATTATTTTTAGGCCATTTTGAAGGAAATTTGTATTAGTTTTCTTTGATGACATATTGATTTACAGTAAGACATGGGAAGAACACTTACAACATGTAAATAAAGTGTTGGAAGTTTTGGATAAACATACTCTCTATGTAAATCCATCCAAATGTTCTTTTGGTGTACAAGAGGTAGAGAACTTAGGTCACATTGTATCCCATGAAGGCGTCAAAGTTGATCCTCAGAAGATCAAAGATATGGTGGAATGGCCAAGGCCCAAAACTCTCAAAAATCTTCATGGGTTCCTCGGACTAACAGTGTACTACAAAATATTTGTATGGGGATATGGTAGAGTAGCAACCCCACTCACTACGTACCTAAAGAAGGATGCCTTCCATTGGACAGACACAGCCACTAAATCCTTTCAACAGCTGAAGGAAACCTTGTGCAGCACCCAAGTTTTGGCTACTCCTAACTTCTCAAAAACCTTCATTGTTGAATGTGACGCTTCAGGATCAGGATTAGGAGCAGTTCTAATGTAGGAAAGGAGACCAATTACATTTGAGAGTCACCAATTCAAAGGAAAATATCTACTCAAACCTATCTATGAGAAAGAAATGATGGCTATTCTTCATGTGGTCAAGCAATGGAGGCCTTATCTCATGGGTAGACACTTCAAGGTAAAAACTGATCATGATAGTCTCAAATCCTTTTTAGAGCAAAGGTTATCATCTGAGGAATAGAAAAAGTGGGTAACAAAAATGTTGGGTTATGAATTTGAAATCATATACAAAAAGGGTAAAGAAAATGTAGTAGCTGATGCATTTTCCAAAAGGGATACATCCGCAGATGCCTTACTATGTGGAATGTCTATGTTGACAACTGATTGGGTGGATGAAGCAAGATTTGAATGGGATCAAGAGAATGATACACAATATCTAATATAGAATATCAAGTAAGGATCTATGACATATAACAAATTTGAGTGGAAAGGTAATGCCATATGGTACAAGGACATGTTATACTTGAGTAAAGATTCTAAGTTAAAGCATAAGATTCTTGCAAAGCTACATGCCTCACCTGTCAGAGGACACTCTGGATTTTTGAAGACATATCATAGAATAAAAAGAGAACTATTTTGGGAAGGACTCAAGGGGGATGTACAAAATTTTGTATCATAGTGTTTCGTGTGCCAAAAAAACAAAGGGGAAACAATTAAGACACTAGGTCTATTACAACCCTTACCAATTCCTAGCCAGAGATGGGAGGTCTTCATGGATTTCATCACTAGATTGCCTTGTTCAGAGGGTAAGAATGTTATTTTCATGATTTTGGATAGGCTCACAAAATATGCCCATTTTTGTGCCATATCACATCCATTTTTAGCTAGTATAGTCACAGCTATTTTTTTGGAGACAGTTCAAAGGCTACATGGAACCCCAAAGATAATTGTAAGTGATCGTGATCCTATTTTCACAAGTAATTTTTGGATGGAATTATTTTCATGTTTGGGTACTCAGCTAGCTCATAGTTCATCTTATCATCCTCAAACTGATGGGCAAACGGAAGTGCTCAACAAATGCTTAGAGGGGTATCTACGTTGTTTTGTATCAGATAAGCAAGAAAGGTGGATTAAATGGCTAGCACTTGCAGAATGATGGTATAACACATCTTTTCATACCTCTTCTCAAATGACCCCATTTTTAGAATTATATGGTTACCATCCACCTTCTATCACTTCTTCCTTGAGGGTATAAACTAAGGTCAAAGATGTTGAGAAACACATTCAACGTCAACAACAAGTTTTGGCTAGTTTGAAGGAGAATTTAGCATTAGCACAAAGTAAGATGAAACAACAAGTAGATCAACACCGTAGTGAAAGACATTTTGAAATTGGTGAATGGGTTTTTTTACATCTCCAGCCTTACAAAAAGATGTCCCTAAATCAATAGAAAAAGGACAACAAACTTGCTCCTAAATATTATTTCCTTAATCATGTTCTACAGAAAATTGGCAATGTTGCTTATAAATTAGAGTTGCCTCCATCTTCACACATACACCCAATATTCCATGTTTCATGCCTGAAGAAGGTTATTGGATAGAAATTTGAAGCCCAGACAGAGTTACCAGAACTTGACGAGGAAGGAAGAATCATTTTGGAGCTAGAGAAGATTCTGCAAGCACGTATTACGAGGCTGAGAACCAGAGACATTAAGGAATATCTGATCAAGTGGAAGAATTTGAGCATAGAAGATGCAACCTAGAAGGATGAAGGTTTTTTGCGGCAACATCCAGGATTATTGAATATTGATAACAACGTTGGTTTGAAGGGGAAGGGCATGCTACACCCTTAACCTATTACTTGTAGTAGGATATGAGTAGCTGACTTGTGGCTTACCGTATCATTTTATTATATCATTTATACTTTCTCGTGCTTAATGGGTCGGCCTTGGTGATGGCCATAACATATGAATAGTATACATAGGGGATTGCAAGTAGTATTTCATTATCATTTGAGCATTTGAGTCTTATTATATGGTTTGGAGGTTGCCCCCTTGAAGTGGTGAAGTTATTCTAATTGCATATTGAGATCATTATTCTGAAATATTGTGTTATTTGGTGTTCTATTGTTTCTCATAATCTGAATTATACAAGTAATTACATTACATGTTGGGCCTGTGAATATTGACTAAGTCCCCATGGAATCATGCACGTGCAGGACCAAATATGAAGAAGGGAACATGGGGAAAAGTGCACAAGACAAGGGTTTTAGAAGGGTTTTGTAGAAACCATGGCGTGCGCTCAAGACAAAACCAAGGGTATTAGGACTTAGCCATATTCGACATTCAAAGAAGTACATGAGGAAAGTGTGACACGACCAAGCATGTGGAGTGGTTAAGGCACCATCCTGGTGACTTGGTAATCAAGAAAGGAATATTCCACACGATGGAAGGATCCAAAAGGAAATCATTACAGAGAGTGGAGAACCCGGATAAGAATAAGCATGCTCCATTAGAGGACCACCTTGACATTTGGCGACCAATATACTTCTTCTAAAAGTCATGGCAGTGGGTGATAAACCTATATATAGAGATGCTTGGGTAGAGGAAAAGAGAGACTGGGCATTGAAACTAGAGAGACTACTCTTGAAAATGACATCATCATAGAAGGGATGAAAGAAGAAGCTCTGTTGAAATAATATGAGGTTCCATAGGGCTGGGGTTATTGTTAGAGTATCATAGTAATATTGGCATACCTCAAGAGATAGATTTGTGACAATTCTTGTAATATAGGAATTATAGTGAGGAATTTTGATGCATGTCTTATTTGCATTGATGCATTAGTATGTTATGAACCTGATGAATGTAATGTGGTTACAAAACTATGATCAATATGAATATATAGTTCTATTCTAAATACATATTATTCATGGGTGTAAACCCTTGTGCATTTTCTTTATATTATGAATCAAATATACTATCTGTATGATGTTTCTCTTGTTATCTGAATGGGTGTGTTGATATAGTAACTCGTCCTAGGCACTCAAAATGAGTGTATGGCCCTTTACCTTTTTACATCTAAGTTTTTGTCCATAATCAATGTATTCTCACATAACTCACATAAAGGAGGGGCTCGGCACCCACACATGCCTCAGGTGAGTGCACAGCACCTGTTGGGTGATAGGTCAGCGTGCATGGGATTAGAAGGTTATTTTAAGGACATAAAAAATGACTACATCTTGGTTCTATTACCAGGACCTCTTTTCAAAGTTGTTGTGAGAAATGGCTACATCTTGGTTCCTTTGACGTGTGACGATAGATTGATTGACCCTAGAAAGTGTTGAAGCATGATTCAAGAGCACAGAGGATGAGTTTTCTCAAAGATTTAGTATTGGACCTGAGTTTAATGCACATATATGGGTAGAAGAGCACCTATATCATGAGCTATATGAAACCTTCTTTTTTATTTTCCAGTAAAATTATATGAATGGATTTCAGCATATGAATCCAGATCGAGATGGTACTATAGATCACATGTGTGGACCCTAAATGATTACCAGAGAATGCAAGACACAGATCTAGCTTGGACACGTGTTTTTTATTAGTGGTGGAGAGGAGTGTTGACCATTTATACTCTAGAATATGCCATTTCTTTGTATTCTTGTCCGGAGATTGTTGAGTTTGAGTTCCTAAGAGAACATAGAGGATCATTTTTATGATCTATCCTATTGGCTATGAATATATTTATTATTAAATTAAGTTTGGAGGCATTTCCTATGGCCAACTAAACTTCTCTGAGTGCTGGGTGAGGAAGCTAGGGTGGAGGAAGATGGTGGACATTGTAGTTGAAAAGGAGATGGAAGAGAGATGACTCAAGTATGGTGAAGCTCTTGAAAGGGAAATGGCTAGACAATGTGAGGTTATAGGAGTGATGGATTTATGAAGGTTGACGTTATGGGAAGGAGTTGAAGTTCACACAGAGGACATAGAACCTGAGAATTATGTTCAACCCCATCTCGACATGTGTAGGAGAGAGACCCCTTCAGCTTCTAATGAGATTTCATCATGTGAAGAAAGGAGAGACATCGGCATGTATCTGAGCCCACATAGTGACCAACCCCTGATGCTTAGTGTTCCAGATCAAGAGATAAGAATTTCTAACCCAGTAAGTATCGAAGGAAGTAACTGATCTGTGCCTAAGAGATATAACTTCTCATTTGGGACATATATGGCTGCACAAATCATTCCTGTGTTTAGAGGAATTTTTAGGCAAGGTACACGTACACAAAGTTTGGGTATCGTAATTGGTATGGGACACACGTCTGGAAATGAGGAAATATCACAAACCATTGGTGCATAGTTCATTGGGACATTGGGAACTCTAGGCGTGACCACTTCAAGCCCATTTCTAGCTATAGGAAGTGGATCTAGTGGTGTAGGAGCTAGAGGACCTGGTGGGCCTAGTGGATCCAAAGGATCTAGTGAGTCAGGAAGGAAAAGACCTAGTGGGTCTGGTGGTGGAGGAAATACTAAAGGAAACCAAGGTTCTAGGTCAGGCAGGAAAGGGCCTCAGCCACTGTACGAATGAAAATTGACATGCAACCTTCAACCGCACTCAACCCCTTGAGGTCGTGCCAGAGCAGCTAATGTTTGAATGTGTGTAGCTAAATATACGAGGATCAGTGACTAAGATCTGGTAGTGTGATCTCTTGGTAGCTGAGTTGGCAAAGGGGAGATTTAGAGGTTATGAACGGGTAGTGTAAATTCCCTATCATTTGTTTATCTAACTTGGATCAAAGTGTTAATCTAGTTTGAAGTGTCCAAATTAACTAAGATGAGACCAACAATCTATGCTACTATTGAAAAGGGAAACTAATCTAAAAAAATCACAAAGACTGAAAGATTACAATCACAAATAATAATTTGCTTCTATTCTAAATAATTAAAACATTTCTACACTAAAACTAAACAGGCGAGATAACCCGGTATGGTTATTCACCTGTGTTGAGTGTATTAAAACTAAACTAACTTAAAATAATAACTTTTCCAAATGATCTACAATGTGTGGACAACCTCCTACAAATATTCTCTCCTTTAGATCCATAGGGATGGGAAGAAGAGGATCCATCACCAGGGATTACTATGAAATATTCAAACCCTCTTGGAAATTAACTAATTACTTGCAAATGAAAGAAAATTGATTTCTAATCTATTTGATATGATGTAACAATGATAAAATATAAGAATGAAGGAAATAAAACAATAAATCCAACCTAGAATTCACAAAATAGAGGTAAATCCAGATGTGTAGTAATTTGTCCCCTTAGTATGTTCCTTTTTCCTCTAAGTTTTCATTTGAGTCCAAGGGATTTGGAATGTAAGAACACCAGTAGGAAGATGGAACTTGCATAATGGCATCTTGATGGAAGTATAGATACAATGCAAGTAGAAGAGAGATAACACAAGGTACCAGAGCTTGGCTATGCAATTCCTAGCAAGATCGTAGTAGCAATACAATGCAAGATACATAAAATTTTCAGGCCCTTTTTCTTGAACACAAGCATGGAATATATAAGAATTTAGAATGGGAGGTGCCTTGATGCATAAGGCAAGAAAAAATAGTTCTAACTAATTAAATATATTTAAAAATAAAAGAGGGAAGGAATACCATTCAAAAAAGACCATTTTTAGGCAATTTGGTTCACAAACACACCCTAAAATTTGAGTTAAGTGAAGCGTCGTGTGTCAAAAACATGAATGGAGAGTTCTAGAAAAAGCATTCAGAACTTCCGCCCTACAAAGGGAGGTGGTCTTAAGACCACTGCCCAAGCCTGGGAGGCAGTCCTAGGACCGCCGCCCAATCCTGGGAGGTGGTCCTTGGACCTCCTCCCAAGCCTGGGAGGCAGTCCCAGGACTGTCGTGCTACCTGGGAGGTGGTTCTAACACTAAAGGCCAAAACAAGCACAGAATGAAGTCGAAAGCTGAAAGAAAGTGTGGAAAATCTAAGTAAGGATTTAGAGGTTACAAATATACACTGCAAATGGATTTTATAGCTCAAACACCTTCTGAAAGGATAGAATCATCATTAGGGACTTTTGTAACCATTTTTCGACAATGTAGCACATGCAATTTTGGGTGTGTACATATTGCCCCCTTGAAGAAGTGTCTTAGCCATGAAAAGGCATAAAACGTAGATTCTGAGTATGGCATTCCTAGAATGGGGAGTTAGAAGCTATACATGACACGCCTGTGTGTCGAAATGTCTCCGTCCAAACTCCCACTACGTGTAAAACAAGAAGAAGACTCAAGTGCAGATAGATAAAATATCAAAAAATAAACACTAACTTAAAATGAAAAGAGGACTCACCATATGTGCGTGGATGTAGAAATATACTTGCGCTAACGCTCCAACCCTATGAACACATACACTCAAAACGAAGTCAAAACAACATATATATATGAAAACAAACTCATTTTTCAATTAATTTGTGCATACTAACTTGGTGATTTTTGAACTCTGGGCCCACAGTGATCATTTTTCTTTTTTTAGTATGGCTGAATTGGAATGGATTTGGGAATGGTATTTTACATTAGGCTTGGCCCTTTGCTATTTGAATACTTTTCAGAAGAACTCCTAAGAAATTCATAACTAGAGCAGTCATAAGGGACCTCAAAAAGGCAGATAGGAAGAGTTCCTTTATTTCTTAGTCTCTATTTTGTGCAGCATATATGATGTTTTGGTATTTCATGCTCATTGTGAGCGTTTTGACCGCACCTAGTGTGTGATGGAATTGTACAAAACTATGACACACCATGATATGTACAAATATCTATTTTTGGCTTGGTTATTCCTTGCATAGAGTTGACTTCCATTTATGATTTAATTCACATCTGTACTCTTAGATGTTTAGAATTTCCATTTTTTATATGTTTTTCAGAATGTATGCAATGGATATGAATGCTAACAGAATGATTGTTTTTTATAATGCTGATATATGATGATGTAAGCACAATGCGATGTTTGAATTTTAGTTTCTTTAAGTAATATTTGATACCTCATGTTGTCTTGGAAAAATGTGGTGATAAAATGATATGATAAGAAGATGTACGTTCCCCACTCCTGACCCCATGAAACTAGTAGGATGTAAGGGTTCAACACCAAGAGACAGAAAGGGCACAAGTTATGAAAAATTGCTGAATGGTAATGATGAGGGAAAGACAATGGTTTGACAGGACCAAATTGGGACACTACAACCTCACTCTACTCAAGTTTTCTTCATAGTTTAGAATGTGAATTGCTTTCCATTTTATCTAGACTTAGATCCATAAATGGCCACTTGGTTGACAAAATATGGTTTTGAGGTTTTAAACTCTTTTGGAATTTTGGAAATCTAACTCACTTTATTTTTGGCTTATGATTTCACAAAATTTTAATGAATTAATTGTAACTTTCAATTTTGTCAAAGAGACCCCCTATACCTTGCCCCATGCTACCAGTAGGAAGCATGGGCTCATCACCATGGACAAGGATATGTGAGTAAGGGAATTTCTCTCCTTTCCCAACCCTACATCACCAGTAAGAGATGCAAGCTCAACACTAAAGGTTGGTAGGGAAAAGAAATGTGTAAAATAAATTTTTTGTGTGGATTTGTATTTGACTTACTCATCTAGGCAAAATGTTTAGAATGTTCTTATTTCCAAAGAGATGTATACGGGATAGATGTGACACTATGAAGCTTCTAGAATAGACCATTGTCAAAGACACCTAATCTAGAAAGAGACTATAAGCGAACCAAGTATATAGGCCTTGGTATGATCATGGTCAAAACTTTGTCTTATCTTTCTTAAACTGATGAAATGATTCAGAAATAATTGATGATACCATGAAGGTTTGAAGAGACATGACTTGAATTTTTTGCCAATATTTTAAGAAGTTTTTTTAGGAATTGATATAAGAGTAAGTCCTTTGATCACAAATTTATGAAATGAACTAGAAGATGAAAATGCAATGTAGATGCAGTAATGTACATATGGAAATGTAGGTGAAACTACATGTCATGATGCCTAAGGTGAAGAAAGTTGATGAATATCTAAAGTTTCACCCCTAAAAGTACACAGTGGAGAACCATTATCCTTAGAAAAAATCATTCTCTTGAAAAGGGCCTACCATTCTAGGTTTAAACTTACAACCCTTGCTCGAAAGTGTATATGTGAAATCATTAAAATAATTTGTCTGAAAGAGGCATTCATGCACCTCTTTGTCACATTCTTGAGACATGGTGTGTGGGTGAGCATGACCATGCTACTCATCCTTATTTCCTACATGGAATGTTGTGTTTATTTGTAACACTTGCTAAACGATGAGGCATTTCCCCACGGATATGGAAAAATTAGTTTCAAATGCACATGGGTTGAAACTAGGGTTTAGAATAGGACAACCCCTATAGATGGTTTTGATGGGCATCGTTTCAATCTCAAATTTCCCTTCTTCATTTCTTAATTCCATCATGTTCACACCTAGATCTAGGTCGTCAGAGGGAAGAGATGCTAAACCGAGAAGAAGACCCATTCCCTGTGGTTCAAACGGGAGGAAGATAGGATTGTCACTCTCTAAGAGTTTCATAATTCCTGTTTTGGCTTTAGTGGACATTGATTCCACAGATATTGATTTACCCTTATCTATTTTTTCCAACTCAAATGTTTTTAGGTTAATGAATTCAACCTTTGGAATGTCCGGGGTGACTGGGACTAAATATTTTGTTAGAGGTGGTTTTTTCAATTGATTAGCATGAAGTTCATACTCTGTATGGATTCCTTTCTTGTTCTTGAGATTTTCTAAGTGTATATCAAAGGGCTTAGGATCCCCTTAAGTGATGAAGAGATTCCACAAATGGAGGAATCTAATCTCCTGGAACATGGTAGAGGGGATAGCCTTCATTCAATGAATCCAAGGTCTCCCAAGGATCATGTTATAACTTGTTTCCCTGTCAATAATGTAAAACTCTATCAAGATGGTTTTTAGACAAAGAGTGACTGGAAGAACTATGGTTCTAATCAAGGTCTCTTTAAGACTGTCATACCCCTGTAATGTGTTTCTTGTAGAGGAACAATTTGTCTCTCCATATCCCAACTTCTACAAGAAAGAGAAGGGAACCACATTTTTGGTTGGATATTTTGTCAAGCCAAAATATGAGGTTCAACCACAGTACATGGGATTAAATCCCTCCTCAAAGACATGTGAGGCTTCATGTTTATTACTAATCTAAAACACAGTATAAATAATATGTACAGTATTCACACTAATCTAACCATTAGGGTTGGGATAGAATCTCGAAATCCATATCCACACTAGGTGAAGATATTGTTATTTTTCGAAATGGAAAGGATTAGAAAGGAAATTATTATTATGGAAGAAACACAATGGAAAGGAAATGAGAGGAACGTATTTTATTTCGAGTAAACACAGAGCACGAAATAATCATATGACCTTTAGATAAAAAATGTAATGTTTGAAATGATTAGAACAATCAAGATGCTAAGAAAAGAATAGCTTAAGATTATGAACATAAGAACAATATCTTAAGAAAGATACATCTCACAACACAAATTTTACAAAATAGCATTAGTTCTTATTCCTCAAATGATTAAAAGAAAACACAAAGTCTTTCTTCTTCACAATAGTTCTCAATATTCCAAAAATCTCAACCTCTTGGAATGCATAAGCATCCCTTATTTATAATAAAAAGAGTTGAGAGAAAGTAGGATAAATCCTAGAAAATAGTCCTTTAAATGAGAGTCCTATTTTACTTCACTCTCACGTAGGAGACCAATTCAAAATTTGATTCCTACATGACGAAACAAAAATGAAAAAGACATGTCAATTTCAGGATTGAAATGACATGAAACATTATGCCTATTCTATTTCATCATCTTTGTCTTCCTCCAGCAAAGCCTGCTTGTCCCAAAATTCTTGGAACTTTTAGATTATTCCCTACATCTCATCTTCATCGAGCATGATGGAATTATCACTCAAGACTTCACACATTTCCTGAGTATCGCTCACATTACCTTGAAGTTTCTTCAGTCTCTTGTTGAGTTTCCTTAGTGTTTCCAAAGAATGTTCAATCTTCACAAACCTATCAATGATTTCCAGGTTAAATCCATCAGTTGGTTCATACTGAATTGATTCTTGGATCTTCTTGTAAAGCTCATCAATGGGTAGAATACTCAAGCTTTCATTCAACACTTTAGTGTAGATCTTGATTAGCTCTTATTCTATGTCATTTGTACCATCAACTAATCGATCTCTTGAGTCCCTCAATTTTTTGCAAGCTTCATTGAGAATCCTTATTCTAAATTTAATGGATTTGGTCAGTTGAAAATGCTTGTACCCATGTGGAATTATGCCTTCTCTGACCAAAATGTGGGATGGAACCTGTTTCAACGTATTGAGAGCTTCAAAAGTTAACTATAGGTTCTTGACTTTTGCTGAAAATTCTTCATCCATTTTCTCTCCATCCTTCTTTATATCCTCTAAGGATTTGTATACTTTCATGGTGTCATCAATGACCTATTTTCCTTGTAAGAGCAGCCTCTGGATCCATTCATTGACCGTTCTCCCCTTCTCATTAATCTTTTTAATCATGGGTACCGATGAAAAATCAAACCTGATAGGAGTAGAGGATGAAGGTGTTGATTCAGGAGGCTTTGAGAGCTTGAGTAGTACTTTTGTTAGCTACTCTACTTTCTCTTTTATCTCATCTTTGTTTGCCTTTGTTTCCTTCAGCTTCTGGCACAACACATTCATGGTATATTGTGCATCCTGTTGTGCTCCCTCCATTGTTACTTTTCCTAGATCAACCCTTGTGATCTGATAATTGGTGATCATTATATCATCCTTGGTTTTATCAGCTGCGGGAGTGGAAATTTCCACAAACTTATGCCCTGAGGCATCCACTAAAATCCTTGAACTATTTTGGGTTTCTTGGTAGACTTGGTAGGAGTGACCTTGAGGGAACTGAAATCAAAGGCTGGTAGGGGAACTACCACCTTCCTCTTCCTTGGGGTCTGATCTATTAACCATTGAGGTGTATTGGAAGAAGTTGCTCCCATTGTAGGTGTTATGATCACATCTTCAGGTGGAGGAAGGTTTGCTTTTGGAGTGGTGGTCACTACAAGAGTAGTGTCCATGGAAATGGGCTCAGGGAATGAAGGTACAGAAGGAGGAGGCATATCCATGGTTATCTTAGGTCCAGTGGGGAGAGGCGAGAGGCTAGAAAAGATGTTGGCCATAGCTGAGGAACTTGATGAAGAAACCTTAAGCAAAGGAGGTTGAATGGGGGGAGGTAATGATTCTGAAATTACAGCTTGAGAGATAAGAGGAAGGCTTACCTATGATGAACTATCAACCAAAAGGGGAATAAAAGGTTGACCAACCTCTTCTCCTGAAGGAAGATTTCCTAGTTCTGGTGGTGGAGGTGAATTGAGAACCTCAACCATTTATGGGAGAGTGGCCACTGATGTGTTCCCTTTCTCTTCTCCCTTTGTGACAAAATTAACCTTTATTGGCCTCTTGGAAGGGTTCTTATCCTTTTCCTTTTTTCCCTTAGAGGGTCTCACTTCCAAAGTAGTTAGCTTTGAAAAAATCCCTTCTTTATAACTCATTCCCCAAGAAATGAGCCATGCCTTAGTACGGGTAAGAATTTGAGCAGCTCTTCCAGTGATAGAAGCTTTATCAGCAATGTACCAATCAATGGCTGGGAATACATATTGGTCTTCATTCAACCCATCATATGAGGTGTCAAGGACACTCTCGTTGTCTTTAGTGCCTTTTGGGATGTTAGATATATGTAACATCTGAATCACTTCAAGTGTCAACCTACTATTTTCCTTTCCTCTGATAGCAACTTCATCTCAAAGATCAACCCAAATGTATTCTACATTGGGCACATGTAGATATATGGTCCCGTACAACTTAAAGAATCCTCAGAAATCAAATCCATCTCTATGCTTCATGTGCTTTTTCAACTTGTCTTGCAGCTCATGCACCAAGTTCTTGGATTTAACCACTGTTGAGCATGTGTACCTTCTGATGGAAATAGGGAAGGAGATGACGGCCTTGTGCTTACTCTTTTGGAATTTGTGAAAATCCAACAATAGTCTAACCAACTCCATCAGGATCAGCTTATCACCTGGGAACCTGGGCAATTGGAAAGGATCACCCAGGTACATGACCACCCGAAGCTATGTGAACTTCTTGAACTACAAGAAGATACAACCCCATTTCGATACTTCAGCCCATGCTTCATCAGAGACTCTTCTTTTCCTTAGATCAGGGTTCATTCTACAGATATTTTCATAAAAGAAGGCATTGTTCACTCTTCTAAATTGATCCTCAGAACCTTTGATTGTCAGCTAAGGGAAGTACCGATATATGTGTTCTATTACCCTATCTCCCTTTGCATCCAACCCTAGATAATTTCTCATGCCGGCTGCTGCATAGGTGATATATGATGACATATAAAACTTTCCAGTAGTCAAGACTATCTTCATCTCGGAATCAATCTCATCACTTATAAGACTGCTCAAATCGATCCTTTGTTTAATCTTCTTTATAATGACCATGAATTGATACATCCACCCTTGGAAGTATCTTGACTCGGGGAGTCCAAATACTCAACTCAGTAGGGTAATAATATCATTGATTTCAAGGATATTCTCATGCCTGATGCAGTCTTCTTGATTGTTGTCCTAGGCTTTCTGTGCTAACTTAAGATCTACGTCAACATATTCCTGAAAGTTGGGTAATCTTAAGAGGTCATCAAAGTAAACCCCCGTCTAACTTCAATATGATTTCTCCTGCTTGATTTCTCACTGAGTGAGAATTTGAGTCATAATTGGAAGCACAGGACAGAATGAACTCAGGGCATTGAGCAGACATTGGGAATCCTGCTACATAAGAGGGAGGCCACTGCTGGTTATTGACTTCATCCAGGGAATCTGAGAAGAATCCTTGGTTCTATTTCAAATGTCCTCCATGTCTCAGATGTCATAATTGCAGTCTATGTAGGAAGGGGACTCCATCTTCCTGTACTTATACTTCATCTTTCCTGACATTTCTGACTTATCCTTAGATGATCTAGGATTCGACATGAGAAGTCCTGAAGAAAGAATGCCTAGATAACTTCTGGTTGAACAATCAGGCTTGGAAGCTTGCTGAGCAACCCTACAGACCTGCCACACTAACCAGACTTTGAGACATGTCAAGCACTTCATGAAACCTGACACACTACAATGTATATCAGAAACTAGGTTGTGTCAGACACTTTGTGAAACCTGACACAAAGACGGAAATCAGAGGATGTCAGACAATCTATAGAACCTGATACAAGTGGAAGTTGAGAGGTGTTGAGAATTTGGAGAAACCCAACACAAGTGGAAATTGGACGGTGCTAAACACTAATCGAAACCCGATACACTGTAGAAACCAAAGGATGTCGGACACCCTGTAAAACCTAAAACAAGCATTAGGTTTCTGGGATGTCAGAACAGGTAAAATCTCCACCAAGTTTGTAAGTTAGGTTTTGTAGATTATTCTCAAAAACCACAAGAGTATATCCATGGAAGAAAACAAGAAAACACCCAGGATGAATTTTTTAACAAGGGGTTTTATGGGAATACAACAAAAAAATGAAGAAAACAATCCTAAACCCTAAACCCAAAGGAAAGAAAAAGAAAAGAGGAAATACGTAGAATGAATACTTCAAAGACAACCCCAAAGGCTACAAAATGATAAAAAGAGAAAAATACCTTCAATAAATTCAAAAAATGGTCGAAGACGGATCACGAAATCAATCAAGAAGTTTAGTCAGGTTTGGAGGTCGAAGGAGCGTGTATGAAAATTCCACATAGTGAAAATATGTCAGGTAAAAATGACGTGTAAAATTGGACTATTTATAAAACCCTAGCATTTATTACACCTCCTCCGACATGTTTGCTAACTAACCAAAAAATCGACATTAATGCCATGTCATCATGCTTAGCACGTCTGAAAACCCAAAACAAAGGTTTTCTTATCAAATTGAGTTTCGGGAACCAACTGACATGAAGCATGCAAAAGACATGTTTGGGTGTTATCAAGTTCCAAAAACCCAAAACAAAGGGTCATTTCAGGTTTCGGGTTTTGGGAAACAAGCAACATGAAGTATGTTTTTTAAAAGGTATGTTCCGATGCTCCTGAGTTTCGAAAACCCAATACACGGGAATGTAATTGGGTTTCAGGTTTCAGAAGACACTTGATATGAAGCATGTAAAAGACATGTTTCCATGCGATGGAAACCTGAAAACCCAAAAATCTCCTTCAAAGGGCATTTTTAGGAGATTTTGTCAAAAAAAATCTCTGGTTATCTCAATTTTAGCTGAAATCACTAAAAATGAGATAACACACATTTACAGTAGCCCCATTGTCAATCATGGATCTCTTAATGTAATTGTTATAAACCCTGACTTGTAAAAATAAGGTTGGATCACCTCTTTGGGTGATTTCAGCTTCAGACGGCATCTTGTCTATATCGAAAACAAACCTGGTATCCCTATCATTTTGTCCCAGAGGATTTATGTCAAAGTTAATATGATTTATTTGAGCATTAGGATGTGGCATAACATGGATTAAATGACCAATACCTAGTGTATTGAGCAATGCAGAATGATGCGCAAGTGAATTCTTCAGCAAATCTAGAAACAAAATGTTAGAAAATGTCTTGTTCAAATCTGATATTAAATAATAGACTCCTACTAGTTTTACAATTATTGGAACGTCATCCTATGGGAAGGAAAGATCAGGAAGAGTTTTTGAAATAGACTCCTTCATCAGAGTTGTTGCATTAATTTAATGCTCAACCTCTAGCTCAACTAATCCCAAGATTTTTGTATTATCGTTTGAACCAAGGTTATGAGCAACCTGAGAATTGTTAGAAGTTGAGGCTTCATGATTGTTATTCCCTATAGGGATGCCCTTGTTTATATTTTTAGGATTCACTTGGGAATCCCCAGGATGTTTAGGGCTCGCCTTTTGAGGTGTGACAGGTCCAGTATGACTAGGCTGCGGGTTTGTTTAAGGATTTGTTAGGAACATGTCTACAAAGATTCACCTTTGGTTTTCAGGAAGTCTTTACAGAAACTTGTTACAATCGTGGCAAGTCCTATCATCATGACCTTGAACCTTATGAAAACCACAATATAGGTTACGGTCATAAGCTCTTGGCCTTTTAGAAGCGTCTTGTTGTTATTGATTATAACCTCAGTTGTAGTTTTGGAATTGGTTGTTATAACAATGATTCATTACCCCTTGTCCAAATTTTTGATAATGGTTTGTGCCTTGGGTTTTATTTTTTTTTCAGTGGATGATTTATATCAATGGTGTTGAAATAATACACAATGTTAGGTCCTCTTTGATTTCCCAAGTTATCATTTTTGGCTTGATCAGTAGCACTATTCGTGGTAGCACCATGATTGCGATTCACACCCTTAGGTCCTTGGTTGTTGGCACTATGGTTTTGATAATTTACATTATTTGATTTGGGGATACAAATTTCCCATTGGGACCATAGATCTTATGCCCATTATCAGTAGCATCTTGGTCAATCCAAAGTGCACCTTCCAAAACTTCCTCATAAATATGGAAAGGAAACTTTTGGACCTCTTCCTTAGTCTCTCGATTGAGTGTTTGAAGGAAAAAATCATAGAGTTCCATCCAGTTGGGTGCACTTACAGAGGAATAGAGAACTTGGCACCATCTCTGGATGAAATGGGTAGCAAATTCATTTTTCTCCTATCTAATATGCAAGAACTCCTTAATCATGGTACACAACAACTTGTTAATATCAAATGCTTTAATGAAATCAGAAACAAGTTGTTTAAAGGAATGTATAGAAACTTTTGGAATACTGTAATACCAATCCAATGTGATTCCTTTGAGATTCTTTGGAAATATCTTAGCCACTACAACATCCCAAGGAAGTAACTCCCTGATAACAGTAGCGTAGGACTTGATATGAGAATTTGGGTCTCCTTCTCCCTTAAATTTTAGAAGATATGGCAATGGGCACAGAAGCATGACACCATGTATGGTGAAGTCAAGAGGCTCCTTTAAGTACTCATCGTATGTACCCATTGCGTAAGATTCCACCATTGAAGATCCTTGATGAGGAGGTGGAGTAGGAGGAGTTGGATAAACTGCATTATAAGCATTCACAGGAACATATGGGGTCCTTTGATAAGGCATGTAGGGAGTGGGAATGGTAAATGGGTCTATCGAGGGAGTTTTTGAATGCATATGCATGTAGGTGGGATAGTATCAGGATATAGACTAACAAGTGTAAAACCAGGGAATGTCACATTGCGTATTGTGGTGACATTCAAGAACACACTACCACCAAGCCCTTGTGTAGGATAATCTTGAGAAGGATGAGGACTCATCCCTAGTGTGTCTAACCCTGTGAGAAGATCACATGGATTTGAATGATCCAGATAACCTTAGTTTATATGATATTGCGTTCCTGGCTCATTGGAAGGGACGTATCCTTTGTTGTCAACTAGATACCCCATTTTATGCCCTACTATATGTGTTGGCTGTGAAGTATGGGAAATTTCTAGTTCTCTAATCATCCCCACTAAAGTAGAAATGTGATTGTTGGGAGAGGATTGAGTCTCTTGTTGGGGTGCCTATGGCATAGGGTTTGATTAAGCAGGCTCATGATACCCTATCATGCATTGTTCATTGTTATAATTCTTGTCTTCCTCAAAAGTAAGAACCTTAGGATAGGTATTCAAAATCTCAGAGGCTGAAGCCTTCATTATAGCCAAAGACTCATCTATCTGACAAAGAGGATTAGTTATTCATGCAAATAGATCATCCTCTGTTAATTACATGGAAATATGAGGTCCTGACAAGACTCTATGATAATAACATGTCCCATTTGTGATAACAATGTGGTTTGCATTGGGTTGACCGTATTACATGTCTAATGGTTGATCAACCTTCTCCATCCTTGCATAGATAATGGGGTTCAAAGTGTAACTAGGGGAGGTTTGGACATTGCTTGTGTAATTGGAACCCCATCTTGAAAGAGAAGGGGATTTTTGTGGTTGCACGTTGGTGTAATATCTATCAGAGCTAGATGGCCCACAAAACTCTCTTCTAGAGATATTTTAGAAAGTATAAAATACCTACCAACAAAGGGAAAGAAATGGAGAGGTGAGGTTAATGAAAGGAAAGGAAACAAGAAGGAATTAATTCTTCACGTTAGGTTCACCAATTTATACAGATGAAAATTTACATGTAACCTTCAACTGCACTCGACCCCCCAAGTTCGTGCCAGAGTAGCCAATGTTTGAATGTGTGTGGCTAACTATAGGAGGATTAGTGACTAAGATCTGGTAGTTTCATCTCTTAGTAGCTGAGTTGGTAAAGGGGAGATTTAGAGGCTATGAATGGGTAGCATAAATTCCCTATGGTTTGTTTTCCTAACTTGGATCAAAGTGTTAAATTGTTAATCTAGTTTGAAGTGTCCAAATTAACTAAGATGAGACCAACAATATATGCTACCGTTGAAAAGGGAAACTAATCTAAAAAAATCACAAAGACTGAAATATTACAATCACAAACAATAATTTTCTTCTATTCTAAATAATTAAAATATTTCTACACTAAAACTAAACAAGCGACATAACCCAGTATGGCTATTTACCTGTGCTGAGTGTATTGAAACTAAACTAACTTAAAACAAGAACTTTTCCAAATGATCTATGATGTGTAGACAACCTCCTACATATATTCTCTCCTTCAGATCCACAGGGATAGGAAGAAGAGGATCCGTCACCGGGGATTACTATGAAATATTCAAACCCTCTTGGAAATTAACTAATTACTTGAAAATGAAAGGAAATTGATTTCTACTCTATTTGATATGATGTAACAATGATAAACTATAAGAATGAAGGAAATCAAACAATTAATTCAACCTAGAATTCACAAAACAGAGGTAAATCCAGATGTGTAGTAGTTTGTCCCCTCAGTATGTTCCTTTTTTCTCTGAGTTTTCATGTGAGTCCAAGGGATTGGGAATGCAAGAACAACAGCAGGAGGATGGCACTTGAGCAATGGCACCTTGATGGTAGTCCAGATGTAATGCAAGTAGAAGAGAGATAACACAAGAGACCATAGCTTGGCTATGTAATTCCTAACAAGATCGTAGTAGCAATACAATGAAAGATACAAAAAATTCTCAGACCCTTTCTCTTGAACACAAGCATGGAATATATAAGAATTGAGGATGGGAGGTGCCTTCATGCACAAGGCAATAAGAATTAGTTCCAACTAATTAAATGTATTTAAAAATAGAAGACGAAAGGAATACCATGCAAAAAAGACCATTTTTAGGCAATTGGTTCACAAACACACCCTAAAAGTCAAGTTAAGTAAAGTGTCACGTGTCAAAAACATGCATGAAGAGATCTGGAAAAAGCATTTAGGACAGCCACCCTACACAGGTTGGCAGTCCTAGGACCACCGTCCAAGCCTGGGAGGCATTCTCAGGACCGCCACCCAAGCCTAGGAGGTGGTCCCAAGACCTCTGCCCTGGCTGGGAGTTGGTCCCAAGACCATCACCTTTCCTAGGAGGTCGTCTACACACTAAAGGCCAAAACAAGCACAAAATGAAGCGGGAAGCTAAAAGAAAGCATGGAAAAGCTAAGTAAGGATGTATAGGTTACACATATACAATCCAAATAGATTTTAAAGCTTGAACACATTTTGAAAGGATATAATCATAATTGGGGACTTTTGTAACCATTTTTCGACAATGTAACACATGCAATTTTGGGTGTGTACAACCACCTCTGCAAGTATTTTTTAAGATGTCGTTGCACCTACAAAACTACATAGGTATTAAGGATGTTACAGAGCATGTGCACAACTATGAATTTCTATTATGCGTGAAGGGAATCACTACCCCGGGGTGGAAGGTGAGTCAATTTACAACAATGTTACAGGGGCATGTGTATAGCTGGTACCATAAGTATGACACCCTTCAGACAGTGGTGGATTACACTGCAGTGAAAAATACCTTCCTAGCAGAGTTCTATATCCCAGAGTTTGACAAAAAGAGCATCAACACTCTGAAAGAAATCCAACAAGGAATGGTAGAGAGTGTGTGGGAATATGACACATTTTTCAAGACTCTCTTGTCAAAACTATCCTCTGACATTCACCCCTCTCAGCATTCTCAATGGTTTTTTGGAGGATTGATAACACCATTTAAAAGGTAATTATCACACAAGACTTTCACATAACTGCACGAGGCCTTAGAGGTGGCCTTGCACACTGAGGCTACTAGAAGCATTGATACTGATGTTAGCCCTTTCCTTGAGGCTCAAATTGTTGTAATGGCAAAGTAGCTAGAGAAACTATCTAAAAACTTAGCACACGAGACTGGCAATGGTCTATGGTGCATGGAGTGTGAGGTAGAGGGGCATGCAAAGGACAATTTTTCTCAAAGTTCGATACGTGCCATGACAGTGGACTATGAAATTTTCCATGAGGATCATGATGCAAGTATATGCCCACTACTATAACACGTGATCCATAAGAATGTGTCTTTTTATTGAAATATTTGTACCTCTATGACCCATGACACCAAGGATTATAGGTTTATTGACCAGGTTTATGATGTCATTGATCTCAGTGTGCGCTAAACTAGCCTTACAAGTAGTTCTCAAGGATGATGATCACCACTATGAAGGGCGAGCAGATGGAGGAGTGTGTGGAAGAGGTTCCCACAGAGGATTTTTGTGGTCGCAGTAACCACAATGGAGGGAGAAGTGAGTTCTCATGTGGAACCTGTTATAACTATGGGTCAATAGAACATTATAAGTGTGAGTGTCTTGATCTATTACAATTCTCATGGTGTGGAAAGAAACATAAGTATGAGGAGTTCCCTGAGCTATTTGAGCACATGAGATAGCAGAACCAAAAAGATAAGGGCATTGGGATGGTAAGCAAAAATAATTATTACCCATAATGGATGCCAAGAGTGGCGCGTGAGTCAGGATTAGAACCTGTACCGGTGACAATGTGAGTGGAGGCTACAGGCGCTAAGGAGATACCAAGGTAAGGAGTTTACAAGGAGAGATCTAGTGTCTAAAGGAGTAGTCAAGGAAGTTGGAACAAAGGAAGAATGTTGAAGCTCTGCAGAAGGATCTCGATGAGGTCATAGAAGTATGCAAGATGTTAAGGTAAGAGAATATCATTCCCTTTCTAGGAGATTGGTTATGGGATAAGGTACCATGCACTGGAGGAGTACGCAAGAGGTAAGTGTTGCATGCTAATCTTCCTCCCCATAGCCTTGACTACCACAAAGAGATAACCTAGAATGTTGTTTTAGATGGATGGCTTCTGAGAAATATTTTGATCGACACGGGTGTAGAGGTCAATGTTCTCACCTTGGATGCATGGAATCAAATGGTAAGGCCCATACTACAGCCATCCTCAAGTGTGTTGTATATGGAGAACAAGACAAAAGTAATGCCCATTAGTGTCTTGAAGGATGTAGTTATCACTATTCAAGGGGCCAAGTTCACTAGGGACTTCAAGGTCTTGGCACTATCCGAGGTAAAAACTTCCCAACATTGCTTGGTTGCCCCTCATATTACAAAAATAACGTCAACCAACAGTTTAACAAGGGGTCTATCAGTTTCGAGAACAAGTAAGAACGGGTCATCATCCCTTTAATAGACAGAAATTCAGCACTCTATACTGAGTCCTTATGAGAGGAATTCCTCGACAAAATCTATTTGCACTCTATCTGGGACCCTGAAGTAATTCATCCTATGGAAGGAGATATTCAGTTTGAAGATGCTCAGTCAATGAGTTATATAACCAACATAGAATGTAACAATTGGGTGCATGTGACCTATGAGTTAATTGGGTGACAATTAAGAGGATGTGTAACAAGGGTGACAAAGGCATACTCAGCCAAGCACCTGGGAAGTAAGAAGCTACCAAGTTACTCTAAAGGAGTAAGCCCTGATGATTTCTTGTGAGAGATGGAGGCTCAGTGGATAAATGAGGATGAAAGGAGAAGTATGCTCAGTTATAACTTACTCAGGACTGTAGCACGTTGGTGGGAAACATATCACGAGAGTCTTCTAGAATGGTGGAAGGTAAGAAACGCATTCTTTGTTAGGTTTTCCAGAAGCAATGCATGCACTATTATCCAAGACTACCATGGCAAAGAACCTACCTCTTCCCATATCCAAGCATGTGAGAAGGCCTAGATGGAAGGCACATAAGCTTTACCACCTTCATTATGGGTACATAAGTTATATTGCACCTTACAAGGTTGTGCGTGCATATGGTACATTCACTTGGATATGCGCCATTAGATAGTGAATTGGCAGGAGTTGGCGGTTGATCTCATTTAAGTGTTCAAGTATCAAAATACAAAGCCATCGGTGGATAATGCATTTCAGGTGGTCAACCGTCTTATAATGGGAGATGGTGTTATGACAGAAGATAAGGTACTGGAGTTATTGGGTGAACCTAGTTTGGAGATGTTTTTTGATGAAGATGAATCTGAAGTGATGTAGCTTGAGCACGCATGAATTGAAAAATAAAAAGGAAAAATGATTTATGTGATAGATGGGGAAGAAATGGAGATTTTGGTGAAGAAAGACCATTGTGAAAATTTTAGGCTAATGTTTGAGAGATGTTAGCAGTTGAGGATATCCCTCAACATTAAGAAATGTGTCTTTACTACTCCATTTGGAACCCTGTTGGGGCATATTATATGTAAGGAAGGTTTACTGGTGGATCCCACCAAGGTTACAGTTATTGTGAGATTAGCGGAGCCTGCCAATTAGAGCATTGTGTGCGGAGCCTACCAATGAGATTTGAAGAGGAAGCATTTGGCTATATGTGTCACACCCTACATGTTGATTAGTGGATATTTGTATAAGTTAGGATGTGATGAGGTTATGCACCGATGTGTGTTAGAACATGGGCGTTTTGAAATTATGGAGGAAATGCTTAGTGGGATTATAGGAGGACACTATGTAGGTAATGCCACTGCATGGAAGATTCTAATGGAAGGGATTTGGTGGGAAAGTATCTACCAAGATTTTCTTGAGTTTTGCAAGTCCTATGACCATTTACATCACATTGGAAAACCTGGGAGGAGGGATGAAATTCCCTTACGATCAATAGTCAATGTTGAACCATTTTAAAAATGGACAATTGACTTTGTAGGATAAATTTCACCTGTCGCGTGAACGACTGGCTCATGTTACATCATCACTTGCATTGATTACTTGACAAGATGGGTAGACACAACTCCTATAAAGGATTTTACAATAGCGATAATAGTGATATTCTTATGGGAAAACATAATCAACATATATGGATGTCTATTGAGTTTAGCTAGTGATAGGGGAACACATTTTATGAATGAAACGGTCAAGATGTTATTGGAAGATTTTATGGTGGCCCATCACAAGACTACCCCTTATAGCCCTCAAGAGAATGGAATAGTTGAGGTGTTTAACAAGATACTAAGTCACACATTGACCAAAATTTGTGATGTTGGAAGACAAGACTAGGATGACAAGGTATCAACTGTTATATGGGTATACAAGACAACCTACAAGAGATTGAACAAAGCCACACCATTTCATTTAGTGTTTGGTGAAAAGGCTATTTTTTCGGTTGAATTCATATTACCATCGCTGCGTATAGTGCACGCAAGAGGATTGGCTGATGAGAAAGTGCTCAAGGAAAGGATTGAAAAGTTAATGCAGTTATACGAAAGTGTAGTGTGCACATTTTTATAGCCTTAGTTATTTGTTGTTTTTTTTCTCATAGACATGTTTTGGCAAGGATTTGATATATTTTAGACATTACATTAGGATATTTGATCTTATTAGACATGTATGGAGATTTGGGTGTATATCACCAATTTAGCTTGATTACTATGTTGTCACATTATCTTATGATGTCATGGATACTAATTGATATGATGTTGTTTCAAACTGTAATTATATTGATGACTACTCATTTAGTTGCATGTTTATATTCTATGAATAAATGTCACTTTATAATTATGTCTAACTTATGGTGAATTGTGTATAATTGTGCACGTTGTCACATTTTTTATTCCAGAAAGATGATATGCTAATTTAGAATTCATTCATATCTTATTGAGTAGTTGATTTACATTTTATCATACAGGTGCGTTTAATGTGTGTAATGAGTGTGCAGGTCACAAGTCACAGGAGAACGTGGGATTCAGGGCAGCTACACAATCTTGCACAAGCATCCCATAGGGCTAAGCCCTAACCATGTTTACTATATGAGGCCTTAGTATTAGAGTTTATTGTTTTGGGCACCATGAGTGACCCTCATTCGTAATGTAATATGTCTTGTATTATTAATCTTTCTTAGGGTGCTTAGTTTGTGTTGTAAACTTGTTTTGGGGACTTAATGGACCCACTTGCATTAATTTTTGAGTTTATATAATGATGTGTTTAATCAAAAGGGATTAGGGTCACATGTGAACCCTTGGGTGGGCCTCACATCCTCTACCCTTGTGCCCAAATGTGCCAAACCCGAAATTGGGCTATTTTAGGCATTTTTAGTGACCCCCTTTTTAGTTTGGGAGTTCACTTAGCATGAAAATGGGCCCTTAGACCCTACCTAATAAGTACGGGGGCTTATTTCCAAGGTTTAGAGGGAATTTCCCTCACATTTTACCTTCCTTTGGTCACATCCATGTAAGGTGGATGGGTAAGTGTGCTTTGTTAAAAGTTGCACAAGTTTTTTTTGTTGTTCATTTTGAGTAATTTGGGAGAAGAGGGTTAAAAGCTATTTTATCATTTCTCCCTTTTTATTTTGAGAATATTTGACCTTGAGGGAAGAGAGGGGTGACACATGTCACCCCCTCATTTGTGAGGATTTTTGTTGGCTCCTCTTCAAATTCTCCCTCATGGGGAAAGAAGAGAACTTTTTTTTTGGGAAATTTTTCTTGGAGGCTTGTGGATTTTGGAGCTAGAGCTTGCTTGGACAAAGAAAGGGAAAAGTTAGAAGTGGAGAGCTTTTGGAGGTAGGCTCCTTGAGTTATTTTTTTTGTTTATTGCATATTAGATGTTAGCCTTGATTGTTTAAAATGTGTGTGCTACTTGGGTGTAACCATTTTGTAGTTATGTGTGTGGTTTTATTTTCCTCCATCCATCATATGGCATGATGGACTTTTGGAGTTGTGGGGGAAGAGAGAGGGATTTTTCCCTCTCAATACTAATTGCTTGATGGGAAAGCCTTGTAGGATTTTAGTTACTCCCCTCAAATGGTTTGAGGTGGGGAAGGTGGTTCATATGGCTTGAACCTCCTTCCCCATTCTTGGTGAGGAAACCCCCTTGCGGTTTGAAAATCCTTCCAAGAAGGATTTGGTGAAAGGGTGGAGAAATAAGGAGGGTTTGAATGACTTTGGAGGAATAAGGAGGGTGTGGAGATCTTGGTTTTGTGCAACTAATGTTGGCTACCACTTTTGGAATTTAGAGAAATCCTTTCTTCTCTTCCCCATTTTAGAGGTAGAACATGGTTTCTCCTCTTTCTTTTCTTCTTTACAAATTGGTGTTTTGTTGTAATATTGTCCTATCCCTATGTGAATGTAATTTTGGTTGTCCTCCCTTACTCTTGTGTAAAGTTTTGGATAGTATTCCTATTGCCCATGGGCTTGGGGGAGGCTAGCATGCATTCCAACCTTGGAAAGGCATGTAATGATGCCTAAAGGTTTGGTGGTTAAACAACCTTCTTCTCCTTGTTTTGGATTCTTTTGAAGGCATTTGAAGTTAGATCTCAAGTTGGAAGTTGGTTAGAGTTCTTGTTTTATTGGCTTCTCTCTTTGTCTACAAGTTATGTAAAAATCACTCTCATTACAAATTAAATGATATGTCTATGAGAGAGCTTTCCTTATCTTGTAAAATCTTCCTTTGTATCTTGGAGTACTTGTAACTTGAGTCATGTTGGCTTGAGCTATCTCCCTTCAATCTTACAAAGAGACTTGTAATATGTTTTTCTTGTGTAGTTCATGTATCTTAGATAAAAATTGCATAGTGAGTTTGACCTCCTTGAAATGAAATCTTGTATTAGATGTTTCTTTTTATATGAACTTGTTGTATCCCCATTTTGAGGGAAAGTAGATTATTGGATATAGTGTTATTCTCGATATAAATTTCCTTGTAAAATTTTGTAACATGTGTGAATGTAAAATTAAATGTCATTCTTGGAGTGCAATTTCTTTTAAATTTTTCTTTAAAAAAATTCAGATAATGGAGCACAACTAGTTCTCTTTCTTCCTTTTTACTAAAATGAAATAGATATATTAGATAAAGAAAAGATGAACATTTCTTTTCCTTCACTAAGTTGTAAACTTAAATTCCAAGTCTATTTTACCACGTGAAATAATTAATACATATTTCCTTTTTACATAAGGGAATAATTTTATAGTTCACATAGTTCTTATAGATTAAAATTTGTGAAGTTTAAATAGATTTTGAAACCAGACCTTATGATTCTCAACTTATGGAAAATTGTTTAATATTTCACATAGTACATCTATATATATCAAATATATATATATATAATTAATATAGTAATTTTTTATTATAGTTGTGTTACTTTCCTTACAAAATCATTTATTAATTTATAGGTAGATGGTTATATTTCACACTAACGTATATTGCCGCATGATATAGTACAAATTTTTATTTATTTAATATACATATTATAATTTGTGTGTGTGTGTGTGTGTGTGTGTTATCATAGGTATTAATAAAGTGAATTTAAAACAAAATACAAATTTTAATTAACACAAAAAAATAGAGTTTGGGGAGGGACGATCCCTCCTTGCACCCACGTAGCCCCCACCGTGCCATCTCCACCTCCTACCACACCCCTACCCTGCCGCACCACCACTGCTCCATCCTCCCACATGTCCACTCTCCCCTCTCCTCCACGCATTCCCCCCCTCTCACCTTCCATGTTTTCCCCTCCCCATGCCGCTGCCGCTGCTCCACATGCATATCCCTCCCTTCCTCCAAACTCTGCGGCCAAACCTCCTTCAAACCACCGCCCTGGCATTTTTACAAAACCCCTGCATTTTCTTCTTCCATTTAGTGGTGTGTATGATGATTTTTAGAATGGTAAATATAAATTTGTGTACATGGCTTGCTCATTTCCATGGATCTCAACTTCCATTACTCCTTCACCTGCACAAGAAGAAGCAAGAATAAAACTAAAATGATAAGGAAAAGAAAAAAAAAGATAAATATGCATTAGGGAAAACTTAGGGCAGATTTAAAATCAAAGGTCAAGATCTGTTCTATCATAGGGTTCTCCTTCAACCCTACACTTATTAAGTCATGATCATTTTATGGGAATGTAAAATAACTTTTATGGGTGTGGAAATACAAATAAATAAAAGGGAAGATTAATTAAACTCAAAGGGTGTGTAGTATTTTTAAGATGACCTTAATAAGCTCAGTAGGAATAAATAATTAAATTACTTTGGGAAAATGTTTTATTTAATTTTGAGTAAAATTATAATATACAATAAATTTTAAGGGGAAGATGTTTTAAACAAACACATTAGTAATAATTGATTTATCAAAAAAAAATTCTGTAAATTTTTAGTCACATTTGGGGTGTGTTTTCGGTGTCCCGGGATGGGGCATCACATTTGGTATCAGAGCAGAGGTTCACACATGCAGACACTCTGGGTAATTAATTAACTAGTTAAAGATATTTTTAATAACATTAAAGTAAATAAATAAATAAAAATAAATTGGTTAATTTTTTTAATAAGTTAATAACCTCTTATTTCACCTCGTGCACAGAATGGCACCCATGAGACAAAGTTCGGTTAGGGGTTTGGGATGTAGTTTGCCTATGCTCGAACCACCAGCACCCGAGTTAGGGCCTCAGATCTTAGAGGCTCTTCAACAGTTGATCGACATTGTGCAGTAGCATCTTCCACCACCACATGAGGTGAGAGAGGAGGAGATTCTGTTAGGAGTCAAGGAGCCGATAGGGGAGCACGTGCACTTAGAGCTGTTAGAGAACGATACCCCGAGGTGGGAGAGGTCATGTAGCCCTTTCGTTTACCACGAGAGGGTAGAATCGTACTATCGTAGTTGCTCACACAGTCTTGAGGGACCATTTGAGGATAGGCAACCCCACTCACCTATTGGAATACATCACCAAGATCGAGATATAGGTAGTGTAATTAGAGACTTTCTTCACTTGCAGCTACCTACCTACACTGGCTCTATAGATGGCTTTGGGGCTGAGTCATGGCTCCTTAGCCTAGATAGCTATTTTGGCTTACACTCTTACGAGAGCAATGTCAAATCCAGGTTTTCCATACACCTCCTCTGAGACGCAACAAGTGTTTGGTGGAGGAATGAGGAGCGGAAGCTTCATTTGACTCGAGAGACAGTGACCTGGGAGTTGTTCGAGGAGTGATTTAGGGCTCACTATATGTCAGAGCATTTCGTGTAGAAGAGGATCGATGAGTTTCACGACTTACGACAGGGATTTGGCACAGTAGCACAGTATGAGAGCAGGTCCCTAGATCTTCTACAATATGTGGACTACCTGCAAGATGAGAAAATACAGGTTAACAGATTTATTAGGGGGCTTAATGTAGATATAGCAGGAGTAGTTAGGATGTTATCTCCTCCTATGCTTGAGAAGGCCGTTGAGAAGGCCTACTTAGCTGAGGAGAACAGGACCAAGGCACAAGAGCACCGAGATAGAAACAAGAGAAAGTTTCAGGATAGGATATAGACCTTTCAGAGTCAGAGGTCATGGGGTATAGCACCACCCCCTAGAGGAGGATTCTGGCCTCCGCCAGAAGCCACAAGGGCTCCACCGCACCCACAACAGTAGATGCAGCATCATGGCCACCAGCAGTAGAGGGCTAGACAAACTCAGAGCTTTCAGAGAGGTGGCACTAGAGGAGGTTTTGGTGGAGCCAAGGATTAGAGACATGGCACTCAATAGGCACAACTAGCCCACACACAATAGTCTGCTAGGGTTAGACCAGTAGGATCAGTGCACCAAAGTATAGGAGGGACCCTATCTCAGAGGGGTATAGGAGGATGTTTTATTTGTGGGTCCCCTGATCACTATGTGCATATGTTTCCACACAAACCCACTACCATGGATATGCAGAGAGATCCTAGATCTGAGCAGATGGTGGGTGACTTGGGATGCACCCATCATGTATATGTAGCGGTTGATAACCGCTAAGCCGAGCATCAGGCCATAGTCATTGAGACGACAGGTACTATCAGGGGTATTTTTGTCTCAGTACTTTTTGATTCAAGTGCTTCAAATTCTTTTATATCTCCTTCTATAGTGGACCAATGTGGGCTAGTGGTGGCTAGGAAACCAGATGATTGGCAGGTTGAGTTGGCCTCTGGGGCTAAACTCATCATGGACTCGTATGTGGAGAGTTACGTACTTGATTTAGGGGTCTTCTCCACTACACTTGACCTCCGAGTTATTCCTCTAGGATCCTATCAGGTAGTGTTGGGTATGGATTGGCTTGAGGCTCATAAGGCTAAGGTAGATTATAGAAATAAGGTCATTGAGTGTCAGGATGATCTTGGGAGTACAGTTGTGATATCAAGGATATAGAGGCCTATCTCCTTGCATATGATCTTGGCTAAGAAACTCAAGCGGAACATTTGTAAAGGGTGTTAGTTGTTCACTATCACCATTAGTGATCGATCTGAGAGCACTCTAGAGCATTCACCCTTGGATGATCATGCAGTTTTGAGGGAGTATGCAAATGTGTTTCCCGACAAGCTTCGAGGGTTACCACCCTGTAGAGAGGTGGATTTCACCATCGATTTAGTGCCAAGATCCACACCAGTTTCTAGGGAACCCTATCAGATGATAACCCCAAAGCTTCATGACCTAAAGATTCAGTTAGAGGAGTTTTTGGAGAAGGGTATCATTCATCCTAGTGTATCTCCTTGGGGAGTGCCAGTCATATTTGTAAAGAAGAAGGACGGTTCTCTCAGACTTTGTGTTGACTTCAGGCAGCTCAACAAAGTCACAATAAAGAGAAATTATCCACTCCCTAGGATTGATGACTTATTTGATTAGATGCGGGGAGCTAGAGTGTTCTCCAAAATCAATCTCAAGTTAGGGTACCATCAGTTGCACATATCAGATGCAGACATTCATAAGATAGCTTTTCACACACGTTATGGGCATTATGAGTTCACAGTTGTTCCATTTGGTTTGACTAATGCCCCAGCTGTCTTCATGAGCTTCATGAATGGAGTATTTATGACTTTCTGGATCGCTATGTCTCAGTGTTCCTAGATTATATTTTGATATATTCTCATTCTGAGGAGGAACACGAGGAGCATTTGAGACAGGGACTACAAGTTTTGAGAAAGCAATTGTATGGGAACTTGAAAAAATGCAACTTCTTTCAGACAGAGATTCAATACTTGGGTCACATCATATCAGGAGAGAGTATCTTAGTAGATCCCTCTACGATACATGCTATCATGGATTGGCCAGCACCCACATCCGTCACTGAGGTGAGGATTTTTATGGGCTTAGCAGGCTAACTACCGTAGGTTTGTTCAGAGATTTCTCACCCTAGGGACTTAATCTTTAGAGAACAGGGAAGAAGTTTGATTGGTTAAAAAAGTGTGAGCAGGCCTCATTTAGATTCTTAAGGAAAGCTTAAGTTGTCCATTGGTAGGGTTCCATCTTACCAGTTCCAATGAGTCGACCTGACAAAGGATTTTGTTGTTTGCACTGATGCATCGCTAGAGGGTTTGGGAGCCATTCTTATGTAGGAGCATCAGGTGATTTCCTTTGAGTCATGTAAGCTCAAAGACTATGAGCTTAACTATCCTACTCATGACTTAGAGACACCAATAGTTTTTCATTCACTTGTGTGTTGGCGACACTTCCTTTTGGGTAGACCTTTTATTTTAAGGAAGATCATCGCAGCTTGCAGCATATCACTTTTGATATTTTAGAGGTCATCGGTCTAGTTGCCTACCACCTAGATTTTCCACCATGCGTTGCACGGGCCCACCATGTATTTCATGTTTATGTACTACGTAGATATGTACCAGATGTTTCTCATGTTTTGGATTGGTTGGAATTACAGGTAGAGGAAGGAGGGTAGTGGAGACTGGAGCCCGTACGCATACTGGAGCACCGGAGGTTGGCCCTTCGGGGTCGAGACTTGGACCAGGTTAGAGTGCAGTGGGAAAGATATGATGAGAAAGTAGCTACCTGGGATGATGCTACACCATTGAGGGCAAGATATCCCTATCTCTTCCAGTGACTCCAGAAGGAAGTCTAATTTTAGTAAAGGGGGATGTAGTGCCCACATTTTTATAGCCTCAGTTATTTGTTGTTCTTTTTTCTCATAGACATGTTTTGGCAGGGATTTGATATATTTTGGACATTACATTAGGATATTTGATCTTATTAGACATGTATGGAGATTTGGGTGTATAGCACCAATTTAGCTTGATTACTATGTTGTCACATTATCTTATGATGTCATGGATACTAATTGATATGATGTTGTTTCGGACCATAATTATATTGATGGATACTCAGTTAGTTGCATGTTTAGATTCTATGAATATATGTCACTTTATCATTATGTCTAACTTATGGTCAATTGTGTATAATTGTGCACGTTATCACATTTTTTATTCCAGAAAGATGATATGCTAGTTTAGAATTCATTGATATCTTATTGAGTATTTGATTCACATTTTATCAAACAGGTGTGTTTAATGTGTGCAATGAGTGTGCAGGTCACAGGTCATAGGAGAACGTGGGATTCAGGGTAGCTACACAATCTTACACAAGCAACCCACGAGGCTAAGCCCTAACCGTGTTTACTGTATGAGGCCTTAGTATTAGATTTTATTGTTTTTGGCACCATGAGTGACCCTCATTCGTAATGTAATATGTCTTGTAATATTAATCTTTCTTAGGGTGTTTAGTTTGTGTTGTAAACTTGTTTTGGGGACTTAATGGCCCCACTTGCATTAAGTTTTGAGTTTGTATAATGATGTGTTTAATCAAAAGGGATTAGGGTCACATGTGAACCCTTGGGTGGGCCCCACATCCTCTACCCCTGTGCCCAAATGTGCCAAACCCGAAATTGGGCTATTTTAAGCATTTTTTAGTGACCCATTTTTAGTTTGGGAGTTCACTTAGCATGAAAATGGACCCTTGGACTTATTTCCAAGGCTTAGAGGGAGTTTCCCTCCCATTTTTCCTTCCTTTGGTCACATCCATGTAAGGTGGATGGGTAAGTGTGCTTTGTTAAAAGTTGCACAAGTTTGTTTTGTTGTTCATTTTGAGTAATTTGGGAGAAGAGGGTTAAAATCTATTTTATCCTTTCTCCATTTTTATTTTGAGAATCTTTGACCTTGAGGGAAGAGAGGGGTGACACATGTCACCCCCTCATTTGTGAGGATTTTTGTTGGCTCCTCTTCAAATTCTCCCTCATGGGGAAAGAAGAGAACTTTTTTTTGGGAGATTTTGCTTGGAGGCTTGTGGATTTTGGAGCTAGAGCTTGCTTGGACAAAGAAAGGGAAAAGTTAGAAGTGGAGAGCTTTTGGAGGTAGGATCCTTCAGTTAATTTTTGTGTTTATTTCATATTATATGTTAGCCTTGATTGTTTAAAATGTGTGTGCTACTTGGGTGTAACCATTTTGTTGTTATGTGTGTGGTTTTATTTTCCTTCATCTATCATATGACATGATAGATTTTTGGAGTTGTGGGGGAAGAGAGAGGGATTTTTCCCTCTCAATCCTCATGGCTTGATGGTAAAGCCTTGTAGGATTTTAGTTCCTCCCATAAAATGGTTTGAGGTGTGGAAGGTGGTTCATATGGCTTGAACCTCCTTCCCCATTCTTGGTGAGGAAACCCCCTTGGGGATTGAAAATCCTTCCAAGAAGGATTTTGGTGGATGGAAAAATAAGGAGGGTTTGAATGACTTTGGAGAAATAAGGAGGGTGTGGAGATCTTGGTTTTGTGCAACTAATGTTGGCTACCACTTTTGGCATTTGGAGAACTCCTTTCTTCTCTTCCCCATTTTAGAGGTAGAACATGGTTTCTTCTCTTTCTTTTCTTCTTTGCAAATTGATGTTTTGTTGTAATATTGTCTTTTCCCTATGTGAATGTAATGTTGGTTGTCCTCCCTTACTCTTTTGCAAAGTTGTGGATAGTATTCCTCTTTCCCATGGGCTTGGGGGAGGCTAGCATGCATTCTAACCTTGGAAAGGCATGTAATGATGCCTAAAGGTTAGGTGGTTAAACAAGCTTCTTCTTCTTGTGTTGGATTCTTTTGAAGGTATTTGAAGTTGGATCTCAAGTTGGAAGTTGGTTGGAGTTCTTGTTTTATTGGATTCTCTCTTTGTCTACAAGTTATGTAAAAATCACTCTCATTGCAACTTCAATGATATCTCTATGAGAGAGCTTTCATTATCTTGTAAAATATTCTTTTGTATCTTGGAGTACTTGTAAATTGATTCATGTTGGCTTGAGCTATCTCCCTTCAATCTTTAAAAGAGGCTTGTAATATGTTTTTCTTCTGTAGTTCATGTATCTTAGATAAACATTGCATAGTGATTTTTAACTCCTTGAAATGAAATCTTGTATTAGATGTTTCTTTTTATATGGACTTGTTGTAACCCCATTTTGAGGGAAAGTAGATTATTGGATATAGTGTTATTCTAGATATAAATTTTCTTCTTGTAAAATGTTGTAACATGTGTGAATGTAAAATTAAATATCATTCTTGGAGTGCAGTTTCTTTTTAATTTTTCTTTAAAAAAATTTAGATAATGGAGCACAACTAGTTCTCTTTCTTCCGTTTTACTAAAATTAAATAGATATATTAGATAAAGCAAAGATGAACATTTCTTCTCCTTCACTAAGTTGTAAACTTAAATTCCAAGTCTATTTTACAACGTGAAATAATTGATACATCTTTCCTTTTTACATAAGGAAGGGAATAATTTTATAGTTCACGTAGTTCTTATAGATTCAAATTTGTGAAGTTCAAATAGATTTTGAAACCAGATCTTATGATTCTCAACTTATGGAAAATTGTTTAATATTTTACATGGTACATCTATATATATCAAATATATATATATAATTAATATAGTCATTTTGTATTATAGTTGTGTTACCTTCCTTACAAAGTCATTTAATAATTTATAGGTAGCTGGTTATATTTCACACTAACATATATTGCCACATGATATAGTACACTTTTTTATTTATTTAATATACATATTATAATGTGTGTGTGTTTGTTATCATAGGTATTAATAAAGTGGATTTAAAACAAAATACAAATTTTAATTAACACAAAAAAATAGAGTTTGGGGAGGGTCGATCCCTCCCCACACCCACGTAGCCCCCACCGTGCCATCTCCACCTCCTGCCACACCCTCACCCTGCCACACCACCACTACTCCCTCCTCCCACGTGGTCACTCTCCCCACTCCACGCGTTCCCCCCCTCTCACCTTCCATGATGTCCCCTCCCACACTGCCACCACTGCTCTACATGCAGAACCTCCCTTCCTCAAAAATATGAGGCCAAACCTCCTCCAAACTGCCACCCTACCATTTTTACAAAACCCCTGCATTTTCTTCTTTCATTAGGTGGTGTGTCTGATGGTTTTTCAGAATGGTTAATATAAATCTGTGTACATAGCTTGCTCATTTTAATGGATCTCAACTCCCATAGCTCCTTCACCTGTACAAGAAGAAACAAGAATAAAACCAAAATGATAAGGAAAAGAAAAGAAAAGATAAAGATAAAGATGCATTAGGGAAAACTTAGGGCAGATTTAAAATCAAAGGTCAAGATCTGTTCTATCCTAGGGTTCTCCTTCGACCCTACACTTTTTAAGTCATAATCATTTTATGCGAATGTAAAATAACTTTTATGGGTGTGGAAATACAAATAAATAAAAAGGAAGATTAATTAACCTCAAAGGGTGTGTAGTCTTTTTAAGATGACCTTAATAAGCTTCGTAGGAATAAATAATTAAATTACTTTGGGCAAATGTTTTATTTAATTCTGAGCAAAATTATAAATGGATATAAAATAAATTTTAAGGGGAAGATGTTTTAAACAAACACATTAGTAATCATTGATTTATCAAAAAAATAATTCCTCAAATTTTTAGTCACTTTTGGGGCATGTTTTTGGTGTCCCGAGACGAGGCATTACAGAAAGGTGATCACTTGCTAGATGGATTCAAAAGACTAAAAAGGCTAGAAAAAGGCATGGCATGATTTTCATATCAAGAATAAGTAGTTTAAGGTTGGGCAGATGGTTTTTTTTATGATCCCAAGTTTCTGTGCTATTCAGAGAAGTTTAAAGTCCATTGGTTTAGCCCATACATCATCTCATACATCCTCGAGTCAGACGCATGCCAGTTAGAAGCACTATATGGAAAGAAATTACATGGTCATTTCAATGGGAGTAGGTTAAAGCCCTACTATAAATAAACCTTCCTTGTGTTTGTAAGTAAGGCATTCTTGCCAGTTAGCTTAGGATTTTTCTTTATGCTTTCCCTTTTCTTGTGTTTCCCTTTCTCGTTGTTTGTTCCCTTTTGTTTGTTTTGTTTTGTGCCTTTTGCACTATTAACCACTTATTACTTTCAAAAGTTTGATTATGCCCAGAGGAATGTGCATCTATTTTTGTGTGGGGTGGAGTAGTGTGAAGTAAAATACAAGTTGGTAGTAAAAGTTGTATGGCCCGGATTGAAGGATTAAAGGTGTGAAAGATAGAAGAACGTGCATGTAAATGGTGGAAAAGAATTTTGGGTGTCAAGATAGCTTAACAAAGACCATGTACAAAGGATATGAAGCATGGGAACAACATGAGGTAGGTGAGGGAAAAAATCAAGATAACTGAAGAAGTTCCTTAAGTGCCATAGACGCACACGTAAGAGTCTTCGATCAGTAAGGATTTTTGTGCAGCAGAAGGTTGTAGAAGGTTTCACATAGGATTGGGCGTGTGGGTAAGGGTGCTTAAGGTTGTCTTTAATGGAAAAATCCACATTTAATGTTGAGTAGATCAGTGAGAGATATATTAGTTATTTCCAGAGAAGAACAAAAATCTATAAGTATGAAGTCGAGCACATTATTATTTTACCTTGATATTATGAGATTGAAGAAGATCTTATGAACTAGGGCATCCATGAAGAAGATATTTGTGAGAAGGTAAAGTCATAGAGATATGAGTGCATGAATAGGTTGATCTACAAACCAGAGTGGAAGGAGTACACAAGAATAGGCAAGAAAGTTTTAGAGGAGTACGTTGTTTTGTGGAAGATTTTTTCCAAGTTAGGGTTCTACAGCTAGGGTGTGAAATTAGAAGGATTTCTTCATGAAGTTGAGCCATAGGGTTGAGAATAGTAACGAAGAGGAGCAATAAGAGTTTATATTTTATCCCGATAAGTAAAATGAAACCAAAGAAGGCAACAACTTCACCAAATAAGGGCAAGGGAAAAGGAAAACAAACTCCCACCACAACTTTTAACAAGGAGTGGTACATAGAGATGTAGTACCTAGATGGAGTGTTCCTAGGGAAAGAATGGGTTTCCAATGTGAGGAAGATGGCCATGAGTGACTACAATCATTGTACAAGCATTACAGAGAAAGAGATGGCATTGGAACTGGTATGTCCGATGGACAAGCAGACACTAGAGGGAATGCCGATCTACAACAATGGGGTGAAGGTGAAGTTGGAAAAGGTCAGGTTGCTACAACTTTATGAGTTTCCCTATTTTGGCAATCCCGAGTGGTTATACCAATGGCTGATGTCACGTGTGCACGAGGACCACTTCTATTTTGCAGGCCAAAAAATTTGCATAACTCCCCAACTCATATATAAGTTTACGGGCTTTGTTTGTGAGGGGGAATCCATAGACAAATACTTGGAAGATAAGGAGGCCATCAAGGAGATAGTGGAAGCCTATTATTACAAAAACGGTTCATGCTACTTTGACATTGTAGATATCCCCAACCTTGTAATGAGGATGGTCGCACACTTGGTTACCAAGCTAAATGGTCAAGAGAGGTGGATGCATGTAAACTAGACATGGTTGAATGTATGTCAGAAGATTTCAAAAGGAACCATATACAACTTGTCCACCTATATTGTAGAAGAAATCATAAGCAGTACATAAGAAGGGGATAAGATAATGTTTGGAAATGTCCTTCTCACCATTGTCTTCTCAGAGATTGGAGTGCCTGATGTGCTAGAACATTTCATATGGGAGTATCTAGATGAATATCTATCACCAAAAAAAAGATTTGAAAATTATACTTGCGATACCATGATGGCCGCCCACAAGGTGCGCTTGGAGAAATGGTACAATCGAATGCATAAAAAAATTAGTTAGAATGGAGAATACCTGAATAGTTTCTCATGCTAGTAGATGAAGAGGATGTTTTTTATGTATACTAGTACTTCTACATTGTCATATTCACTCTGACAGATGGGACCAAAAGTCCATGGCGCAAACTACCTTTCTCTTTCACTACACAGTATTTCCAAGCAGGGGTAAACCACTTCAATGAATCTAAAAGGCTAAGGTTTAACCTTAGCAAAGTATACCAGGACCACTGGGAGCTACATAGGAAGCTCATCAAAGAAGTGCACATATGTGGAGAATTATTTCTCCCATGAACTACAGATGATGAAACCCTTGATGTTGCAAATTTTTGGAAGGACCGCAACAAGGGTGTATTTGCACATCAAGACTAAGTTATAGAAGGGTTCCTACTTGGAGAATGATGTCTCCATCCCAAAGCATATCACTGGGAGTAAGAAGGATGCACCAAAGAAGAGAGGAAGGGAAGAAACCCTAGAGAAATAAACACCGGAAAAGAAAGCACAAAGTGTGCGGATGGCATAATTTATGGGCGCATCAGAGTTAGGCACCAATTCAAGCACATACACATTTAGAAAGAAGTCTCTCATCAAGGAGAAGGAGAATAAACCTGAGGAAGAGGTACCAGAACAAGAAGAGTCACCTAGAAGAGAATCACTTGCTAAGGAAGAGCAATAATCCCTAGCTAGGAAGAAATAGAAGTTGACGGGGAAGGAAAAATCAAAGGAGATGGAGAGCTTGGAATCCTACAGGGGCGAGAAGGACAATGATGAGAATGAAGAATTTCAAAATCATCCCGTGTATGATATACATGATTTAGAAGAATAAGGAAATGAAAAGAATAATGGAGATGAGGAGGATTCCCAAGGCAAAGCGGTTAGCGACGAGGTGAACACTAAGGATCAGAGGACCCCCAGCCTCACCAAGGAGAAGGTAGAAGAGGCTACAGAGAGAGAAGTAGTAGGCATAATCAAAAATTTAGTGGAGCAAGATGTGGATCGGAGTGCAACGGAGATAATGAAGGAGATATAAGATGAGAGTGTAGGGAAGGATTATGGGAGCATGGGTGGAGATCCTAGCTTAGTGGTGAGATTTCCAAAGGTTGCACGTACAAGACGGAAGACCATGGTAGTAGCACAAGGGTAGGGAATGGGTTATATCAATAATCCAAAAAAAGTTCTATGTGTGTACTTCCAAAGCATTCTACCAATAGAAAAACTCATAGAAATGTATTTATTTGATGAGGAAGGCACGTACCCGGGAACTAGGAATATGTTATATTGGGCGTTCAAGTCCCATGTTGATGAACCTAGGTTTGAATTAAGCCAAGGGGAACTGATGAAGATGCTATAGGAAAAAGGGGTAAACCCTCTAGTAAATGCTCAGTAATTATCTGATGAACAAGTTTGTAATGCACTCAACAAGGTTTCAGTGGAAGTTGAGGAAAGAATTTTTGGAAGGAATGACCGGGTGAGATTCCTAGAAGGGGAATTGGAGAAGAAAAAGGAGGAGCTCGTTGAAAAGATAAAATATCTAAAGCAAGAGGAACTAATCAGAGGACAAGTAAGGTGCAAACTAAATGAGGAAAAGGCTAGGGTGCAAGAGGTATACAAAAAGGTAGAAATCATTACAGATGTTATCATCTTAAGGAATCCAGACCTAGCACCGCCCGAGCAGAAGTATGATTCAACCTTGCAATTTTTGTAATACCTAACTCACATCCTCACCATGGAGAGGTAGCCCCTCACTTTGGAATCAGCAGTAGAATTGTTAGTGTGCCAAGAGAAAGAGGAGAAGTTGAAGGTGGTGAAAATAGTCGCTCAGTACACTAAGTTCCTTTCCGATGTGAAGGCCACTGCACAGATAACGGAAGCTTCTTATGACAATTACGTGGAAAGAGATAGAGTGGAAATAATTTTAGTTTCCACCCATAAAGAAAATATCAAGGATTTTCAGGAGAAGAATAAGGGAAATAGGGGAGAGTAGGATAAGATCCTAGTCGAGATGGAGAAGAATTTAGAAGCTATCGAGACCTTGAAGAGCTCGATCAAAAACTGGCTGAAGGACTTATATCCTGATATCACCCATAGGATGGATGCACTGGACAACCTTGACAAACAACTAGAAGGGATTTTTGATATGATAAGTCCTAAGGGGGATGAGCTAAAATTTGAAGAGGTGAGAAACCTAGTAGGTGACCTCTATCAACAGGTGCAGGGTGAAGTAGATACCTAGGAGAAGATTGAGGTAGATATAAGAAAGGATTTCCCACTCCTCCTTCAGCAATAAACATATTCTTCTTCTTTCCTCCATTATTTAATTCTTCCATTCTTCATTCCTTCATACTTTGTTCCATATATTAAGATTCCCTCCAATTTTTATTGTTTGAAGGAAGCATGTTTCAAAGGAAGGAGAACAAGCTTAGTGTGGGGTGATGTTGGGCCTAATAATATTGACTAAATCCCCAAGGGTGTGTGCATGCACGAGACCAATTTGAAGAAGGATGCGTGGGGAAAAGTGTGTTAGACAAGGGTTTTGTTAGTGCAAAATCATAGCACCCCAAAATGACTCATGGATCTGCTTTTCTAAGGCAAAGTCATTTGGTCTGATTGCAAAACATTGAGCTTTTACAAAGTGTGGGACCTTTACAAATGGGGAAAGCTCTCCAGAGAAGGTTGGTTCCTCTTCCTAAACTACTTGCCACAAGCTATTCCAGTGCATACAAGCTAATCTAACCTAATCTAACTTCCAAGGAGATAAGGAGAGAAAGAAAACAAGGAAAAATAGAGCCTACACTAAAACGGTGATACACCAGAGAAGGAAAATTTTGATCATCTATCAAAACTGCCATGGAACAAGAAGAGGTGAGCAATGGAAAGGATGGACAAGTGCATCACAGAACAAAGATGGATTTCACACAGAAAATGTTCCAAAACTCCATGAACATAGCTCCAAAACCCGCAATGAACATCCAAACATGCACAAATACCAGCAATAAAGAGAGGCAAGAAGAAAACAACCAAAAAATGAGTAAGGATGGACAAATGCATCACAAAACATGTTTTTTACTCCTCTAGAATTTTGCACAGAACATTATTTCATGGGTAAGAGCTAAAAATTCCATTACATAGCAGGGGAGGAGGTTCAAACTCTAGTTTCAACCCTGGGGAAGAAAAGAAGGGAGAGGCAGAGAAGAAGGATGAACAACCTTTTACAAATGAGCCAAAATTGGCTTTTTATGCTCGAACAGAATGAAGGAAATGAGAAAATGTGGGAAAATAAATTTTAAAACTCCAACCATAGACAAGATCTATTTAATTAGCCTGCAAAATGATGGGTGTCCATGAAAAATCCCATACTTCATCGTACATTGCTTCGCAGAGAAAGAGAGAGGCCCATACTTCATTAATTTTGGTTGTTAGGGTCATTTTCTACCATTTTCCCGTGTCATAGATGTTTTCCCATTTTTCTCCCACAAATCTCCATCAAAAATCAAAATTGAATATTTCATCATGTAGAGGATTTCAATAGCTTTCCATTAATACCAAAATTTTGAAAAACTGAGCTCTGGTTCGAAAGATATGGCCCTATGAAGATTTAGGGAAAAACTGGTAAAAACAGAGTCAAAATTGGGGTCGGTAGGGTCAAACTTTAAATTTTTCCCTTCAAGTCTACATGACACGTGGCACTCTCTGGATGATCTGCAGGCTGAAGACCTACCTTTTTCCCTCTTTTTTCAAATTGGAAAAATTTCCCAAAAACTCTGTACACCCCACTCCTCCGATGACACGTGGTGCTTCCTAATTCGCTGATGGGATTGTGGACTCATTTCTTGCCTTCAACCTTTTTGATCAAAAAGGCAAAAAAACTTAACTTCTTCCTGACCCCTGCCGCGGCACTGCTAACATGGACATGTGGCATCATTTCATTGACTGCAGGCCTTGGCCATTTCCCTTCCATTTTCCTTTGCTAGATATGTGGTCCGATTCTTGACTTTAACCCTTTTTCCTAAAAAGGCTAAGTGGAAAAATTTTCTCCTTGGCCCCATGAATGTGCTTTGTTCCTCCTTCGAGCCCGTGGGCTAAAATTTGACTTTGAGCATTTTTACAAAAATTCATAAGTGCTAAAAGTTTCCCATCACTCTACCAGTATGCCAAATCTTCCTTGGAAAAATTTCATTCTCCACTCCACCGGCTTGAGCCTCTTTGGCACAAAACTCTCTCAAGCTTTACGGGCCCACCTAGGGAAAATTTCACCTCCAAACTCTACCGAGCCATAACTCAAGAAATACAAGGAGTTAGGAGGGCTTCTTTACCTTTCTGGAAAGGGGAATAAAAATCCTATCTGATGAAGCCATTTCCAAATCTTGTGAGTGCTTAAAATGTGTGAAAATTGAATTTGAAGCACAAGGAAGGAAAGAATGAAGGCAAGTTAGTCAAAATAGGTAGGGGCTCATTTTGGATAACAATTTTGGAAACTTAGAGGGGGCATATGCCTGCTAGATGAATGATCAGTGGTCTTTGTTGCATCCATTAGGCATGGATTCAAGCTTGATAACCAACTTTGATCTGAACTATGAAAATATGACCTCTGAGCCACTTGGAAACCCACTGAAACTTGGATTTGATCTTCACCAAAATCCACTGAATGGATTGTGCAAGAACAACACCAAACAACTATGTACAAAACTGAAAATCATACATGCTCCAAATGTAACATACAGAGTGTGCAAAAGCACTTCTTCTGCTGAAAGAAAACCGACCTACTCTACTCTAATTGGAAGCAAAGGTAAGCTAAACAAAGCCAACAACTGGCAAGGAGAAACTCCCTTCCTCAAAAATGGCAGCCATGCAAATGATTTAGAGCTGATCATGGCTATTATTATGAGTGTAAAATCAACAAGAAGCTAGTCTTCTACCCAAATTAGCAAGGTGTCAGCTGAAAACAAATTAGATACCTCTTTTAGTTTCTTTGTATTTGTATTAAAGAGGTATGTTAGTTGATCCTTGGTATTTGGTAGCTCATTCTCATGCTTAGAAGAAAGCATGACTGGTTGTGACTTCTCCCTTAGCTCCAATGAAGCCATGTACCTGATTGGGCATGGTCTGATCCTTTAGATGTGCCCATTTCTCTGAAATTCAACTCCAAAAATGGATTCTTCTTATGGGCCTTTTTGGGTGGATGGTGTGGAAGAAATGATGAAGTTCTCTTACTCTTTCTCTTCCTTCATGGTAGTATGGAACTCTTCTATAATATGCAGCTCATCATTATTGATTGCAACATCCAATGAAGTTGCTTTTGCATTATTGTAGCATGTTGCAATACATTGTTGGCTATGGAGTTCCTCCAATGTAGCTTTTGGAAAATCAAATTCTTCCAACTTTGATTCAAGAGGCATGTTGAAAACTACATTTGGTACTTGCATGTCTTCTTCCATGGAAGCAGGTTCTTGTAGTTAAAGAATGAATGATGAAGAAGGAAAAGTTACAATTTCTACATGCTCCTTCTCATCAAAACATTCTTCCAAGTCTGATGGCAAATCAAACTCTTCAATTTGCTGCTGCAGCAAGGTCTCTCTCTTTTGTATGGTGACCTCCAAATCTGCATTTTTTTAACCATGTGGAACTTCATCTTCAAACATGAACCTTGTCAGCTCGAACTCATCCAAAAAATTAGATTTTTGGAGAGATGAAGTGGGAGAGAAATCTGTAACTTATTGTGCAACCTACTCATGATTCAGTGGCTCTGAATTTGTTTTGGTCACCTCCATGATGGATTCATTAATCAAATCAAGACCGTCAAATAAAAGAAAAAAATCTTCAATAATGCTTCCTTCATCTAGTTCCAATTCCGATTTGATTTCTTCTAGTTGCTCCTCTTCAATGGGACTTGGAGCTGATTATTAGAAAAATTCTTATTCAAATCCGATATTAAATCATAGAATCCTACTAGTTTTATGATTTTAGGAATGTCATCCTATAGGAAGGAAAGATCAAATAGGGTTTGTGAAACATACCCCTTCATCGAAGTTGCATTAATTTAACGCTCAACCTCTAGCTCAACTAATCCCAAGATTTTTGTATTATCGTTTGAACCAAGGTTAGGAGCAACCTGAGAATTTTCAGAAGTTGAGGCTTCATGATTGTTTTTCCCTATAGGGATTCCCTTGTTTATATTTTTAGGATTCACTTGGGAATCCCTAGGACATTAATAGGTTCACATTTTGAGGTGTAACAAGTCCAATATGACTAGGTTGCGGGTTTGTTTCAGGATTTTTTAGGAACATGTCTACAAAGAGTTGCCTTTGGTTTTCGGGAAGTCTTTGGAGAAACTTGTTACAATCATGGCAAATCCTATCATCATGACCTTGAACCTTATGAAAACCACAATATAGGTTAGGGTCGTAATCACTTGGCCTTTTATAAGAATCTTGTTGTTGTTGATTATAACCTCAGTTGTAGTTTTGGAATTGGTTGTTATAGCCATGATTCACTGCCCCTTGGCAAAAATTTTGATAATGGTTTGTGCCTTGGGTTTGATTTTGATTTTGCAGTGGATGATTTACATCGATGGTGTTGAAAGAATACACATTGTTAGGTCCTCTTTGACTTCCCAAGTTATCATTTTTGGCTTGATCAGTAGCACTATTTGTGGTAGCACCATGATTGTGATTCACACCCTTAGGTCCTTGGTTGTTGGCACCATGGTTTTGATAATTTACATTATTTTGATTTGGGGATACCAATTTCCCATTAGGACCATAGATCTTACGCCCACTATCAATAGCATCTTGGTCAATCTAAAGCACACCTTCTAAAACTTCCTCATAACTACGGAAAGGAAAATTTTGGACCTCTTCCTTAGTCTCTCGATTGAGTGAGTGAAGGAAAAGATCACAAAGTTCAATCTGGTCCATGTTGGGTTCACTTGTAGAGGAATAGAGAACTTGGCACCATCTCTGGATGAAATGGGCAGAAAATTCATTTTTCTCATGTATAATATGCAATAACTCCCTAATCCTTGTACACAAAAAATTATTCATATCAAAAGCTTTAATGAACTCAGAAACAAGTTGTTTAAAGGAATGTATACAAGCTTCCAAAATACGGTAATACCAATCCAATGCGATTCCTTCGAGATTCTTTGGAAATATCTTAGTAACTACAACATCCCAAGGAAGTAACTCCCTGATAGCAATAGCGTAGGCCTTGATATGAGCATTCAGGTCTCCTTCTCCCTTAAATTTTGGAAGACATGGCAATGGGCACATAAGTATGACACCACGTATGGTGAATCCAAGAGGCTCCTTTAAGTACTTATCATATGCACCCATTGCATAAGATTCCACCATTGAAGATACTTGATGAGGAGGTGGAGGAGGAGGAGTTGGATAAGTTGCATTATAAGCATTCACAGGAACGTATGGGGTCCCTTGATAAGGCATGTAGGGAGTGGGAATGGTGTATGGATCTATCTAGGGAGTTTTTGAATACATATGCATTTAAGGTGGGATAGTATCAGGATATGGACTAGCAGGCATAAAACCAGGGAATGTCACATTGCCTATTGTGGTGACATTCAAGAATGCACTACCAGCAAGCCCTTGCGTAGGATAAGCTTGATAAGGATGAGAACCCATCCCTAGTGTGTCTAACCCTGTGAGAAGATCACCTGGATTTGAATGATCTAGATAACCTTAGTTTACATGATATTGTATTGGTTTCTCATTAGAAGGGATGTATCCTTTGTTGTCAATTGGATACCCCATGTTATGCCCTACTATATGTGTTGGTTGTGAAGTATGGGAAATTTCTAGTTCTCTAATCCTCCCCACTAAATTAGAAATGAGATTGTTGGGAGAGGATTGAGTCCCTTGTTGGGGTTCCTGTGGCATAGGGTTTGATTGAGTAGGGTCATGATACCCTTTCATGCATTGTTCATTGTTATAATTCTTGTCTTCCTCAGAAGTAAGAACCTTAGGATAAGTATTCGAAATCTGAGAGGTTGAATCCTTCATTCTATCCAAAGACTCATCTATCTAACGAAGAGGATTAGATATTCGTGAAAATAGATCATCCTCTGTTGATTGCATGGAAATGTGAGGTCTTGACAAGAATCTATGGTAATAACATGTCCCATTTGTGATAACAACGTGGTTTACATTGGGTTGATCGTATTACATGTCTAATGGTTGATCAACCTCCTCCATCCTTACATAGATAATGGGGTTCAAAGTGTAACTAGGGGAGGTTTAGATGTTGTTTGTGTAATTGTCACCCCATCTTGAAAGAGAAGGGGATTTTTTCAGTTGCACGTTGGTGTAATATATATCAGAGCCAAATGACCCACCAAACTCTCTTCTAGACATATTTTAGAAAATATAAAATACCTACCAAAATAAGGGAAGAAATGGAGAGGTGAGGTTAATGAAAGGAAAGGAATTAAGAAGGAATTAATCCTTCATGTCGGGTTCACCAATTTATATAGATGAAAATTTACATACAACCTTCAACCGCACTCGACCCCCCGAGGTCATGCCGGAGAAGCCAATGTTTGAATGTGTGTGGCTAACTATACAAAGATTAGTGACTAAGATCTGGTAGTGTCATCTCTTGGTAGCCGAGTTGATAAAGGGGAGATTTAGAGGCTATGAACAGGTAGCATAAATTCCCTATGGTTTGTTTTCCTAACTTGGATCAAAGTGTTAATCTAGTTTGAAGTGTCCAAATTAACTAAGATGAGACCAAAAATCTATGCTACTGCTGAAAATGGAAACTAATCTAAATAAATCACAAAGATTGAAATATTACAATCACAAACAACAATTTGCTTATATTCTAAATACTTAAAATATTTCTACACTAAAACTAAACAAGCGAGATAACCCCGTATGGTTATTCACCTATTTTAAGTGTATTGAAACTAAACTAACTTAAAACAAGAAATTTTCCAAATGATCTATGATGTGTAGAAAACCTCCTACATATATTCTCTTCTTCAGATCCACAGGGATAGGAAGAAGAGGATTCGTCACTGGGGATTACTATGAAATATTCAAACCCTCTTGGAAATTAACAAATTACTTACAAATGAAAGGAAATTGATTTCTACTCTATATGATATGATGTAACAATGATAAAATGTAAGAATGAAGGAAATCAAACAACAAATCCAACCTGGAATTCACAAAATAGAGGTAAATCTAGATGTGTAGTAATTTGTCCCCTCATTATGTTCCTTTTTTTCTCTGAGTTTTCATATGAGTCCAAGGGATTGGGAATGCAAAAATAGCAGCAGGAGGATGGCACTTGAGCAATGACAGCTTGATGAAAGTCCAGATGCAATGCAAGAGACCAGGCTATACAATTCCTAGCAAGGTCGTAGCAGCAATACAATGCAAGATATACAAAATTCTCAGGCCCTTTTTTTTTAACACAAGCATAGAATATTTAAGAATTTAGGATGGGAGGTGCCTTCATGCACAAGGCAAGAAGAATTAGTTCCAACTAATTAAATCTATATATAAATAGAATAGGGAACGACTACCATGCAAACAAGACCATTTTTAGGAAATTTGGTTCCCAAACACACCCTAAAAGTTGAGTTAAGTGAAGTGTCACTTGTCAAAAACATGCATGAAGAGTTCTGGAAAAAGCATTCAGGATTTCCGCCCTACACAGGAAGGTGGTCCTAGGACCACCACCCAAGCCTAGGAGGCATTCCCAGGACCGCCGCCCAAGCCTAAGAGGCGGTCCCAGGACCTCTGCCTTGGTTGGGAGGTGGTCCTAGGACTGTCGTCCTGCCTGGGAGGTGGTCCTGACACTAAAGGCCAAAACAAGCACAGAATGAAGTAGGAAGCTGAAAGAAAGTGTGGAAATGCTAAGGATGTATAGGTTACAAATATACACTCCAAATAGATTTTAGAGCTTGAACACCATCTGAAAGGATAGAATCATCATTGGGGACTTTTGTAACCATTTTCCAATAATGTAGCACATGTAATTTTGGGTGTGTACAGCCACCTCCGCAAGTATTTTTTAAGATTTTGTTACACCTACTAGACTACATAGGTATTGAGGATGTTATAGATAATGTGCACAAGTGTGAATTGCTATTGCGTGTGAAGGGGATCACTACCTTGGAGTGGAATGTGAGTCAATTTGTAACAATGTTGCAAGGGCACATGCATAGCTAGTACCGTAAGTATGACCCCCTTCAGACATTGGTGGATTACATTGCAGTGAAAAATGCCTTCCTAACAGAGTTCCATATCCTTGAGTTTGAGAAAAAGAGCATCAACACTCTGAAAGAAATCTAGCAAGCAATGGTAGAGAGTGTGTGAGAATATGACGCATTTTTCAAGACTCTCTTGTCAAAACTATCCTATGACATTCACCCCTCTCAGCATGCTCAATGGTTTTTTGGAGGATTTATAACACCGTTTAGAAGGGAATTGTCACACAAGACTTTCACATAACCATACAAGGCCTTTTAGGTAGCCCTGCACACTGAGGCTATTGGAAGAGTTGATACCAATGTTATCCCTTTCTTTGAGGCTCAAATTGTTGTAATGGCAAAGCAGCTAGAGAAACTATCTAAAAACTCAGCACATGAGACTTGCAATGGTCTCTGGTGCACGAAGTGTGAGGTAGAGGGGCATGCAAAGGACAGTTTTCCTCGAAGGTTGGTTCGTGCCATGACATTGGACTGTGAAATTTTCCATGGAGATCATGATGTAAGTATATGCCCACCACTACAGCGCGTGATCCATAAGAATGTGTCTTGTTATTGAAATATTTGTACCTCTATGACCCATGACACCAAGGATTGTAGGTTTATTGAACAGGTTTATGATGCCATTGATCTCAGTGTGTGCCAAACTAGCCTTACAAGTAGTTCCCAAGGATGATGATCACCGCTATGAAGGGCAAACAGATGGATGAGCATGTGGAAGAGGTTCCCATGAAGGATTTTTTGGTCACAGTAACCACAGCGGAGGGACAAGTGAGTTCCTATGTAGAACCTTTTATAAATGTGGGTCAATAGTACATTATAAGTGTGAGTATCCTGATCTATTGCAATTCTCATGGTACAGAAAGAAACATAAGTATGAGGAGTGCCCTGGGATATTTGAGCACATGAGCTAGTAGAACAAAAAATATAAGGGCGTTGGGATGGTAAGAAAAAAGAATTCTTACCCACAATGGATTCCAAGAGTTGCGCATGAGTCAGGATTAGAACCTGTACTGGTGACGATGTGAGCAGAGGCTGCATGCGCCAGGGAGATACCAAGGCAAGGAACACTAGTTATGAGAGAAGAAGTGGTACATGGAAAGTCTCTTGACCATGTTCATTAGAAAGAGGTATTTCAAGAGACTATGGATGTGATTCATAGTTTACAAGGAGAGATCCAGTGTTTAAAGGAGTATTCAAGGTAGTTGGAACAAAGGAAGAATGTTGAGGCTCTGCAAAAGGATCTGGATGAGGTCATGGAAGTATGCAAGATGTTAAGGTAAGAGAATATCATTCCCTTTCTAGGAGAGTGGTTACAGGATAAGGTACCACGCGCTGGAGGAGTACGCGAGAGGTAAGTGTTGCATGCTAATCTTCCTCCCCATAGCCTTGACTACCACAAAGAGATAACCTTGAATGTTGTTTTAGATGGATGGCTTCTGAGAAATATTTTGATCGACATGGGTGCAGAGGTCAATGTTCTCACCTTAGATGCATGGAATCAAATGGGAAGGCCCACACTACATCCATCCTCAAATGTGTTGTATATGGAAAACAATACAAAAGTAATTCCCATTGGTGTCTTCAAGGATGTAGTTATCACTATTCAAGGGGCCAAGTTCACTGGGGACTTTGAGGTCCTAGCACTATCCGAGGTAGATAACTTCCCAGCATTGCTTGGGTGCCCCTCATATTACAAAAATAATGTCGACCAACGGTTTAACAAGAGGTATATCAATTTTGAGAACAAGTAAGAAAGGGTCATCATCCCTTTAATAGATGGCAAGTCAGCACCCTATACTGAGTTCTTATGAGAGGAATTCCTCGACAGAATCTATTTACACTCTATTAGGGACCCTAAAGTAATTCATCTTATGGAAGGAGCTATTCAGTTTGAAGATGCTCAGTCAATGAGTTATACAACCAACATAGAATGTGACAATCGGGTGCATGTGACCTATGAGTTAATTGGGTGATAGTTAAGAGGATGTGTAACAAGGGTGACAAAGGCATGCTCAGCCAAGCACCTGCGAAGGAAGAAGTTGCCAAGTTACTCTAGAGGAGAAAGCCCTGATGATTTCTTCTGAGATATGGAGGCTCAGTGGAGAAATGAGGATGAAAGGAGAAGTATGCTCAATTATAACTTACTCGAGACTGCAGCACGTTGGTGGGAAACATATCATGAGAGTCTTCTAGAATGGTGCAAGATAAGAATCACATGCTCTTTTAGGTTCTCCAGAAGCAACGTGCCCACTATTATCCAAGACTACCATGGCAAAGAACCCACCACTTCCCATATCCAAGCATGTGAGAAGTCCTAGATGGAAGGCACATAAGCTTTACCACCTTCATTATGGGTGCATAAGTTATATTCCACCTTACAAGGTTGTGCGCATGTATGGTACATTCACTCGGATATGTGCCATCAGACAGCGAATTGACAGGAAGTTGTGGTTGATCTCATTTAAGCGTTCAAGTATTGAAATACAAAGCCATCAGTGGATAAGGCATTTCATGTGGTCAATCACCTTAAAATGGGAGATGGTGTTATGATAGAAGATAGGGTACTAGAGTTATTGGGTGAACCTAGTTTGGAGACGTGTTTTGATGAAGACAAATTTAAAGAGATGTAGCTTGAGCGTGCATGCATTGAAAAATAAAAAATAAAAATGATTTATGTGATACATGGGGAAGAAATCAAGAGTCTAGATGGTAACCATTATGTAGGTACGCATGAAGTGATGGATAGCACTGATGAGAGATCACGTGCCTACCATGAGCCCTTGAAGAAAAAGAAGGTTAATATTGGTTCTGAAGCAGAACCTAAGGAAGCTATCATTGGGGATTATTTCTTGGAGAAAGGGGTTTCTAAGATCATTGACCATTTATGTGAGTTTCAGTATTTATTCCCATGTGGGTACCATGAGTTCAAATTCGTTCACCACTCATTGGGGGAAATGCGGATCAAGGTGAAGGAAGGTATGTGCCTGATTCGAAAGAGACCATATTAGAGGAATCTAAACTTGTGCGTATGGTTCAAGGAGGAGATATAAAAGATGATAGCATCAGGCATCATTGAGGCTATAGAGGAATCAGACTGGGTGATTAAAATGGTTATAAGCATTAAGAAGGATGGAATGATAATGATCTATGTTTATTACATTGACTTGAATGTAGTGTGTGTCATTGACCCTTTCCCAACCCCCTTCACTGAAGAAATTTTGGAAGGAATAGCCAGGCGCGAGGTCTATTCTTTTACAGATGGGTTCTCAGGATACCACCAAGTTAGAATTGGAAAGGAAGACTAGGAGAAGACAAATTTTTCCACTGAATGGGGAATGTTTTCCTACACGGTCATGACTTTTGGGCTGAAAAACATGCCTGTTGTGTTCTCACGCATCATGGTACAAGCCTTTCAAGACTTCATCCATAAATTTCTTTAGGTCTACCTAGATGACTAGACTGTATATGGGCTCGTAAAAGACCATTGTGACAATTTTAGGCTAATGTTTGAGAGATGTTGGCAGTTGAGGATATCCCTCAACATTAAGAAATGTGTCTTTACTACTCCATTTGGAACCTTGTTGGGGCATATTATATGTAAGGAAGGTTTACTGGTGGATCCTGCCAAGGTTGCAATTATTGTGAGATTAGCTAAGCCTACCAATTAGAGCGTTGTGTGAGAATTCCTTAGGCATATGGGGTACTAGAGGAATTTTATTAAGGGGTATGCCAAGATCACCGCGCCCTTGGAAAAATTAATTAAACACAAGAGTGCCTTTCACTGGGGAGAGGCACAACAAAATTTTTTTGACATATTGAAGGATAGGCTTGTCACTATGCCCATATTATGATTTCCCTCTTAGGATAAGCCCTTCCATGTGCATGTTGCTACCTCGGGGAAAGCCATTAGAATAGTACTAGCACAACCTAGTGAGGGGACTATTGATCACCCTTTGTGTTGTTCCATTAGAAATTTGACACTAGCAGAAAAAAATTAAGCAACTACTAAGCGTGAGGCATTTTCAATTATCTACGTGATTCATAAGTTCAGGCGGTATCTTCTGGAAACACTTTTTATATTCTACACAGATGACATGTCTTTGAAATATTTGGTAAGTAATCCTATTTTGTAAGGGAACATATGTTGTTGGGTCCTGCTATTTCAAGAATTCAATTTTTTCAGTTGTGGTAAAATAAGGAAAAAGTAACTTAGTACCGAATCACTTATCAAGAATTAACACATAGGAGGATGCATAGAGCATTGAGGATACCATGTCAAACACGTAATTTTGTATGTTGTGGCATGTTCCCTCTGACTTGGAGGATATTGTATTGTTTCTTAAAATGGGTGTGGCATCGTAAGTAATGAAGTATTTGGAGAGGAAGCAGTTGGCTATACGTGTCATGCCCTACATGTTGATTAGTGGAGATTTGTACAAGTTAGGATGTGATGAGGTTTTGCGTCGATGTGTGTTAGAACATGAGCACTTTGTAATTATGGAGGAATTGCTTGGTGGGATTGTAGGAGGACACTATGTAGGTAATTCCACCATGTGGAAGATTCTAATGGAAGGGCTTTGGTGGGAAAGTATCTACCAGGATTGTATTGAGTTTTGTAAGGCCTATGACCACAGCCAGCACATTGGAAAACCTGGGAGGAGGGATGAAATTCCCTTGTGATCGATAGTCAGTTCTAAACCATTTTGAAAATGGAAAATTGACTTTGTAGGACCAATTTCACCTGTCGTGTGAAGGACTGGTGTTGGGCCCCTAAAATATTGACCAAGTAGGAAGGCATGTAGGCATGCAGGATCCCAGTTATAGAATGGCACGTAAGGAAAAAGCACGCAAGAGAAAGAGTGAAGGAAGCACATAGTTCACGTAACATGTGAAAGGAGGTTCGATACTTAGCCAATTTGAGCGCCCATGGAAGAACACATGAAAAGCATGATCGGTTACACACGCATAAGATGCCAACTGGTGATAGGCTACCCCAGGAAAGAGCATGTCCCAGATGGAATCTTCTAGAAGATCATCATGAGATAAAGTGGAAAGCTTAGGCCTGGAGGAGCATGCTCACATGAAGGACCACAATCGACACTTGGAATCTGATCTGAGGGCACTGGAAGGTGATTTGGTAGCCCGGGAAAGTTATAAATAAAAGTGCCTGCTGCGGGAAAAAAAGAGGACACACACACAGAGTTATATAGAGGATATTCATCGGGAGAACCTAAGAAAGAGAAGGAGTTTGTTATGCAACACAAGCTTGAGAGATAGCATGGGTGAAGCTCTGCAGAATTACTACGAGTGGATATTTACATTAAGGAGAGAATGTACTAGGCATAGAGTTGTAATTTCTTTTTCTTTTAGCTTAGTTATACAAGTCCAGTGATATGCATGACTGCGGTCTACACTCCGTAACACTCTGTAATGAATCAATGATTATAATGAGGTTACCTATTATAATTAGCCATGGATATCAATGGATTTAGTGCATACTTCTCACATATGAGTTCTCTTTCCTTTCATGTTATGTATGAATGCTTGTATAATTCTTTCTGTTACAATATATGTTCTGGATTATGTTAAAGCATTCGATCTGAGTGACTGCAAGGATCTTGAGGACATTCTGATCCCTATGGTTCTTGTTTTTCTTAACTTCCTAAATACTCTTATAGTAATCATAGATGATGCTTCCCACTAAACTCACATAAAAGAGAGACTCAATACCCACACATGCCTCAGGTGAGCGCTTGGCTTCTACTAGGTGATAGGCCAGTGCGCATGGGGTTTCTTCCTTTTATAATAGGAGTAAAAATGACTACATCTTGGTTCCATTTCCAGGACCTCTTTTTAAAGTTGTAGTGGGATATAGCATACATCATGATCTATGTAATGAGTAATGACAGATCGGTTAACATTGGAAAATGTTGAATCATGGTTCAAGAGCATGGAGGATTAATTTTCTCAGAGATACAGCCCTGGACCTGAATTTAATGCACATGGATGGGTAGAAGAGAACCTCTACCATGATCTATATGAGACATTCTTCTGTTGCTTCCCAGTAGAGTTATATGAAAGGGTTTCAGCCTATATTTCTAGATCAAGTTGGTATTATGGATCACATGTATGGGCTGAAGAATACTACCAAAGGTTGCAAGATGCAAATCTGATATGGACCCATGTTATTGATCATTGGTGGAGAGGAGTACTAGCTAGCTACACTCTGGAGTACGCCATTTCTACGTATTCTTGTCCAAAGGTTACTGAGTTTAAATTTTTGTGAGAACCTAGAGGGACATTTCTATGTGCTATTCCTCTAGCTATGAAGATATTGATGGTGACCATGAGTTTAGAGGCACTCCCAAAGGCCGGCTAAACCGTTCTGATTGCTAGGTAAGGGAACTTGGGTGGAGGAAGATGGCAGATATCATGACAGAGAAGGAGAGGGAATAAAGATGACTCAAGTATAGTGAAGCATGTGAAAGGGAGATTCCTAGATGATGCAAGGCTACTAGTGTGATGGATCTATGGAGGCAGACATTGCAGGAAGGAGTTGAGGTTCATGCGGAAGATGTGGAACCTAGGCAACCTGTGCTACCCCATCTTGGCAAGCGCATAAGGGAGACCCCTTCGGCTTCTGGTGAGATTTTTTCACATGGAGAGAGGAGAGTCGTTGGCGCATATCTAAACCCACCCAGTGACCAAGCCCTAGCACTTAGTTTTCTTGATCCAGGAAGAAGTGTTATTGACCTAGTTGATATAAGTGGAAGAGACAGATCCGTGCCTATGAGATATATATTTTTAGTTCCTTCTTCTATGGCTGCACATATTCTAGTATTCAGAGGAGTTTTTAGACAAGGGGCAAGTGTACAAGATTTTGAGATCACATTAGGGAGTGGTGCGGGACAAAGTAGTGGTAGTGGGGTGTTATCACAAAACATCGACGTACAGTTCAATGGGACCATGGGGGCTGCTTGGCACAGCTCCTACAGGCCCTATTGGACCCAGTGGTTCTAGTGGATCTGGTGGCTCTAGAGGTATAGGACCCGGTGGACCTAGTGGATCAGACGGTGGAGGAAACACCAGAGGGAACCAAGGCTCTAGTTCAGGACAAGGACCCCAGCCACCACCTCAAGTATTCTTTGAAATGTCTCTGCATTTTCCAGATTACAGGGGCATTGAGGATGTTGCGGAACATGTTCACAAGTGTGAACTACTATGGCATGCGAAGGGTATCACAACACCAGAATGAAAGGCTAGTCAATTTGTGACCACACTATAAGGGCACGCGCATAGCTGGTATAGAAAGTATGACCCTCATCAAATAGTGGTGGACTACACTGCTTTAAAGAATGCATTCCTAGTAGAGTTCCACATTCATGAGTTCGAGCAGAAGAGCATCAGCACTTTGAAGGAGATTCAACAAGGAATGTCAGAGAGTGTGTAGGATTATGATGCACATTTTAAAACTATCTTGTTTAAATTATCATATGATATTCACCCTTCACAGCATGCACAGTGGTTTGTTGGAGGATTGATCACCCCTTTTAGAAGGGCCTTATTTCATAAAACTTTTACAAATCCATGCGAAGCATTGGAAGCTACCTTGCATGTCGAGGCTATTGGTAGTATTGATATTGGCATTAGCTTGTTCTTGGAGGCTCAGATTGCTGCTATGGCCAAACAGTTGGAAAATTTGTCCAAAACTCAGTCCATGAGACTCGCAGTGGTTTATGGTGCACAGATTGTGAGATAGAGGGGCACGTTAAGGATAATTTCCCCCGGAGGATGGTACATGTTGTGACAGTAGATTGTGAGATATTTTATGGGGACCATGATGTAAGTAGATGTCCCTTACTGTAGCATACAATCAAGAAGAATGTATCTCGTTATTGCAAAATTTGCACCTCCAAAACCCATGATACAAAGGACTATAGGCTCATTGATCAAATCTATGAGGCCATTGATCATGGGGTACGCAAAACCAGCATTTCCAGTGGTTCTAAAAATGATGATCACCATTATGAGGAGTGTGCAGATGGAGGTGCGTATGGGAGAAGTTTGCGAGGAGGAAGGAGTGAGTTCCCATGTGGAACATGTTTAAACTATGGATCTACATAACATTATAAGCATGAGTGCCCAGACCTATTACAGTGCTCGTGGTGCGGAAATAAGAATAAGTAAGAGGATTACTCAAAGTTATTTGAGCATATGAATCAGCAGCACCGGAAAGACAAGGGCACTGCGATGGTCAGCATAAAGAAGGAATACAAATAGTGGATGCCTCAGGTAACATGGGATGAAGGTTTGGATCCTGTCTTGGTAACAATAAGGGCAGAAGCCATGCGCATAAGAGAAGTACCAAGATAGAAGACCTTGGTTACAAAGGAGAAGGTTGTTCATGGAAAATATCTAGACCCCGTGCATCAGAAGGAGATATATCAGGACACCATGGATGTTATTTGAAGCTTACAAGGGGAGATCTAGTGTCTAAAGGAGCACTCTAGAAGGGAGGAATAAAGAAGGAGAGTTGAGGTGCAAAAGGATGACCTGGATGAGGTCAAGGAGGTGTGTAAAATGCTAAGGCAGGAGAACATCATTCCTTTTCTAGGATCCTAGTTGAGAGAGAAGGTACCATGTACTAGAGAAGAGTGCGAGAGATAGGTCTTGCACGTGAACCTTCCCCCTCATAGCCTTGACTATGACAAGGAGATTAAATTGAATGCAATTATAGATGGATGGCTCCTCAGCAATATACTCATTGACACTGGTGCGGAGGTTAATGTTCTAACTTTGGATGCATTGCATTATATGGGGAGACTTGCATTACAGCCATCTTTGAATGTGTTGTATATGGAAAACAAAATGAAGGCAATGCCCATCAGTGTCTTAAAGGTTATAGCTATTACTATCTAGGGAGCCAAGTTTACTTGGAACTTCGAATTCTTGGCACTCGCCAAGGCAAATAATTTCCTAGCACTACTTGGGTGCCCTTGGTGTTACAAGAATAATGTGGACCTTCGGTTCAAAAAAGGGTACATCAGCTTTGAGAACAAAGAGGAATGGGTCATTATACCCCTGGTTGATGGGAAGTCGACGCCCTATATTGAACCATTGGGAGAAGAAGTTCTGGATAAGATTTATGTGTGCTCAATCAAAGACCCTGAGATGGTACACCCTACTAACAGAGTTATCCAGTTTGAAGATGCTCAGTCAGTAAGTGATACCACCAGTCTGGCTTGTGATAATTGGGTGCATGGAACTTATGAATTAATGGGATGGTAGTTGAAAGGGTCAGTGACCAAGGTAACAAAGGCACGCACTGTTAGGTTCCTTGGAGGAAAAGATCTGCCCAAGTATTTAGAAGGAGCATTCCTTGAGATCTTTATGTAGGAGGTAGAAGCTTAATGGAAGAATGAGGAGGAACGGAGGGAGATGTTAAGTTATGTCTTGCTTGAAATAATAGCTCATTTGTGGGGCACACATCAAGAGAGCCTTTTAGAGTGGCGCAAGGTAATAATTACTTTCTCTGTCATATTTTCTAGGAGTAATGTACCCACCATCATCAAGGACTACCATGGGAAGGAGCCCACCTCTTTCCATATCCAGGAGTGTGAACGGGTCTAGAGAGAAGGTGCAGAAGCTTTGCCACCATCCCTCTGGGTGCACAAGTTATATTCTACACTGCAGGGTTGTGCGCATGCATGGTACATTCATTCAGAGACATGCCGCTAGATGAGGAATTGGCAGGAGCTCATGGCTGACCTTATTCAAACCTTTGAGTATCAGAGTACCAAGCCATCGATTGATAAGGCCTTGCAGGGTATCAAGCACCTTACCATGGGGGATAGTGCCAAAACAGAAGATAGGCTGTTAGAATTATTAGGTGAACCAGGTATAGGGGCACGCTTTGAAGAAGTTGAGGAAACAGAAGAGTTACAGCTTGAGCGCGTGTATTTGGAAAAGGAGAAGGGAAAGTTGGTATATGTGATTTATGGAGAGGAATCGAAAAGCTTAGATGTTATCCATTTTGTAGGGACGCGTGAGGTAGTGGACAATGCAGATGCTCACATGCGTGCCTACCATGAGCCTTTAAAGACAAATAAAGTTAACATCAGTTCAAAAGAAGATCCTAAGGAAGCTATTATTGGTGATTACTGGATAGAGAAGGAAGTATCAAAGATCATTGATCTGCTACGTGAATTTGAGGATTTATTCCCACATGGGTACCATTAGCTCAAAGGCATTCACCATTCCTTGGGGAAGATGAAGATAAAACTGAAGGACAGTGCGTGCCCAGTTAGAAAAAGGCCCTACTAGATGAATCCCAATTTGTGCCTGAAATTTAAGGAGGAGATAGACAAAATGATAGATTCTGGGATCATTGAGGCAGTGGAATAATCGAAGTGGATAAGTCTGATGGTAATCATCATCAAGAAGGATGGGTGGATTAGGATTTGTGTGGACTATAGGGAATTGAATGCAGTTTGTGTCATTGATCCATTTCTGACCCCCTTCATTGAAGAAATTTTGGAAGGAGTCACTGGGCGCGAAATCTACTCCTTTACGGATGGATTTTCAGGGTACCACCAAGTCTGGATTGCAAAGGAAGACCAGAAGAAGACAACTTTCACCACCAAGTGGGGAAGTTTTGCATATATGGTCATGCCCTTTGGGTTGAATAATGTGCCTGCTATCTTTTCGCGCATAGTGGTGCAATAATTCCAAGACTTCATCCATAAATTTATTCAGGTCTATTTGGATGATTGGACAGTATATGGTCTAGTTAAGGACCATTGTGACAACTTGAGATTAATGTTTGAGAGGTGTAGGAAATTGAGGATATCCCTCAACATTAAGAAGTGTGTGTTTGCTACACCCTTTGGGACCTTATTGGGGCATATCATATGTAAGGAGGGCTTGTTGGTAGATCTCGCTAAGGTTATAGTTATTGTGGGCTTAAGGGAGCCTACTAGTAGGAGCGTAGTGCATGGATTCCTTGGGCATATGGGGTATTATAGAAAATTCATTAAGGGATATGCCAAGATCGTCGCACCTTTAGAGGATCTGCTTAAACAGAAAAGTTCCTTCCATTGGGGAGAGGCACAACAGAGGGCGTTTGATACATTAAAAGAAAGGCTTATTACAGTGCCTATTTTACATTTTCCCTCTTGGGACAAGCCCTTCCATGTCCATGTAGATGCCTTAGAAACCACCATTGGAGTAGTACTTTCACAACCAGGTGAAGGGATTGTTGATCATCCTCTCAGTTTTGTAAGCAGGAAGCTAACACCAGCAGAGTAGAATTATACCACAACCGAGCGCGAGGCATTTTCGATGATCTACACACTCTTCAATTTTAGACAGTATCTGCTGGCAACACCCTTTGTATTCTACACCGACCACATGGCATTAAAGTATTTATTAAACAATCCCATTCTTTAAGGGCGCATATGTCGATGGGTGTTGTTGTTTCAAGAGTTTGAATTCAACATTGTAGTGAAGCCCAAAAAAAACAACTGTGGGCCTGATCATCTATCAAGGATTGATTCAGGAGAGGACGCACAAAGTATTGAGGAAGCAATGCCAGACGCCCAACTATTTAGATTATGGCGCGTGCCCTCGGATTTGGAGGATATTGCAGTATTCTTAAAAGGAGGTGTGGCACCAGATGGAGTGAAGGCATTGGAGAAGAAGTAGTTGGCCATACGTGTCGTGCCCTACATGTTGATTAGTGGATACTTATACAAGTTGGGATGTGATGAAGTTTTGCGTAGGTGTGTATTAGAGCATGAGCACCTGGCCATCATGGAGGAAGCACACAGAGGAAGTATGGGTGGGCATTACGCAGGTGATGCCACTACACGCAAGATATTAATGGTAGGATTATGGTGGGAAACCTTGTACAAGGATTGTAGAGATTATTGTAAAGCGTGTGACCACTGTCAGCGCATTGACAAACCAGGAAGGAGAGATGAAATGCCTTTACACCCTATCCCTAGCGCAAATCCTTTTGAAAAATGGGCAATAGATTTTGTGGGACCTATTACACTAGCAGTGCATAGGACTGGGTCACATTATTTCATCACTTGCACGGATTATCTCACAAGGTGGGCAGAGGAAGCCCTAACTAAAGATTGCATGGCAGCAACAGTGGCAAGGTTCTTATGGGAGAACATTATCACAAGGTATGGATGCCTGTTGAATTTGAACAGTGATAGGGGTACACATTTTCTGAATGAGACCATGTGGATCCTATTATCATAGTTCATGGTGGCTCATCACAAGAATACACGCTATCACCCAAAAAAAAATGGCACCATAGAAGCATTCAACAAGATACTGAGTCATACCTTGACCAAGATTTGTGATGTCGGAAGACTTGATTGGGATGACAAAGTATCAGCAGTATTATGGGCTTACAGGACTACGTATAAAAGACTAAACAAAGCCACACCTTTTCAATTGGTTTTTGGCATGGAAGCTATTTTTCTGGTTGAATTTATGTTACCTTCTCTATGAATAGCGCGCACAGGAGGATTAGCCGATGAACAAGCACTGGAAGAAAGGATTGATGAGCTAATGAAACTGGATGAGAGATGATCACTTGCCTGATGGAGCTAGACAGTGGAAAAGGCAAAGAAAAAGGCTTGGCATGATCACCACATTAGAAACAAGAAGTTTGAGGTTGGGTAGATGGTGTTACTATATGATTCCAAGTTTTTGTGCCATCCTAGAAAGTTGAAATTCCATTTGTTGGGTCCTTACACAATCTCATACATCCTCGTTTCAGGAACGTTCTAGTTACAAGCCCTAGATGGGATGAAGCTACTTGGACACTTTAATGGGAGTAGGATGAAGCCCTACTATAAATAATTCTTCTTGGTGTTTGTAAATAAGGTCGTTTTGCCAATTAGTTTAGAATTTTCCTTTATGTTTTTTCCCTTTTTTTGTGTTTCCCTTTCACGTTATTGTTTTGTTTTGCAACTTGGGCACTGGTAACCTTATTGCTATTTTTGGAGAATTTTTGAGTGCGCAGAGGAGCGTGCATTGCTTTAAGTGTGGGGTGGAGAAAAGTGAAGAAGCAGGTGATTTAAGTACCAAGGAAGTTGTGTTGAAAATCCTTGTTGAGTAGCTGGGTTGAAAGAGGTATATGAAGAGAAAAGATAAAACGGTTGGTGCCATGGTAAAGCTACTTGTAGATCCCACATACTGAGAAGGAGAAAGCACATTTGAAAATAACATGAGGTAGGTGAGAGCAAGGATCATGATAGAATAAGTACCTTCGGCACGGGTTATGCGTGTGCAAGAGTCTCCTGTCAGGTTGGATTGGTTGCACGCCAGAAGGTTGGAAGAGTTTTCACACAAGGTTGGGTGCGCAAGTGAAGGTGCTGAAGACGGGATTTGCTTGAAAAATCTGCATTAAATGAGCAAGGTACGGTGGTAGGTGAAGTAGCATTTAATGATCAAAAAAGGAAAAAACTATAAATAAAGGGTCGGGGCACTCTCATTTCTTACTTTGTGAAAACGAAGAGTTGGAGATATAAGCGAGTTCTATAAGCTAGGGTTTTCAGATTCGATCGAGTGGAAGAAGATCTGTGAGATTGAAGTAGCCAGTTTGAGATTGTGAACCAGAAGGAAGGGATTACATGGGTGTGGAAGGAATTGAAGAGGCATTGTCTTGTGAAGAGTTTATCCAAGTTAGGGTTCGACAAACTAGGGCACGAGTTTAGAAGAGTTATATCACAGATTTGAGATCAGAGGATTGGAGGAAGTAAAACAGAATAACAAGGAGAGAATTGGAGTGATAAAAATACCCTGACCATGGCACCAAAGAAAGGAAAGGGCAAGGCCAAGGCCAAGCAGCAAGAGCCCGAGACAAGTACGAATGAAGAGTGGTATGCAGAGATGCAGTACCCCAACGGGGGTAATGATGGGTAAGGAATGGGAGTCTCACCTGAGGAACATGCCTGTGAGTGATTACAACCATCAAACGAGCATGATCAAGAAGGAGATGGCACTGGAGTTAGTGTGCCCCACAAATAAACAGACACTAGAAGGGTTGCCCATTTACAATGATGATGTAAAGGTCAAGATGGAGAAGGTGGGATTGCTGCAACTCTATGAGTTGCCCTATTTTGGAAAGCCAGAGTGCCTATATCAATGGATGATGTTGCAAGTACATGAGGATTACTTCCATTTTACAATGCGCAAGATGTGCATTACTCCTCAACTCATCTCACAGTTCACGGGCCTCAAATGCCAAGGATTCAACCTAGATGATGACCTGAGTGACAAGGAGGCAATCCAGGAAACCATTACTGAATATGCCTGCAAGAAAGGGTCGAGATACTATGACATCTCTGACATCAAGGACCCAGTGATGAGGATGGCCACACATCTAGTGATAAAGCTAAATGGCCAGGAGAGATGGAATCAGGTCAATAAGCCTTGGTTACATGTCTGCAGGAAAATGTACAGAAGGAACCATCTATAACCTACCTGCATACATCGCGGAGGAAATTTTCAGTTGCGCGAAGGAGGGGGACAGAATCCTCTTTGGAAACATCTTGTTAACTATAGTGTTTTTAGAGATTGGAGTACTAGATGCGTCAGAAAAGTTTGTATGGGAATACCCCGCCAAGGACCCTTCGCCCGCGAAGAGGTTTGAGAAGTATGTGTGCGACACAATGTCAGCACCCCACAAGGCGTGCCTGGAGAAGTTGTACATGTGCCTAAGGAATGCATTTAGGGAATAATGGAGGATTCCTGAGAAACTTTTGGCAGTCACTGAAGGAGAAGCCAAATTTTTGGTGTACCAACACTTCTGCCTGGGCAGGTTCAGACTAGTAGATGAGTCTTGGAGCCCATGGTGCAAGCTTCCCTTCGCATTCACAGCTCAATACTTCCAAGCGGGAGTAAATAGATTCATGGAGTCCAAAAAGCTGAGGCTGGAGCTGGGTAGTCTAGACTGGGAGCACAGAGAAATGTGTAAGAAGTTGAACTACCCTGGAGGCAAGTGCACATACATAGAGAGATATGTATCACACGAGATTCAAATGACAAGGCCGATAACATTACCCATCACTAGAGGATTAGCAACACGCATGTGTACTTGTGCATAAGGCTGAAGTTTGAGAAGGGCGCGTACCTAGAGAAGGAGGTATCCATACCTGAAGATCCCATGGGTAGGAAATGGCCCGTGCCCAATAAGAGGGGGGGAGAAGGAGAAGCACCAAGTGTGCAAACTGCTTAGACAGTGAGCATGTCGTCGACAAGCGCTAAGCCCAGTACTTACGCATGTAGAAAGAAGTCCCCTAGAAAAAGAGAAGACACCAGAGGAAGAGGCACCAGAGCAACCCCTCACCAAGGAGAAGTCCCAAGAGGAAGAAGAAGAATCTGAATCCCCCTGTCAAGAATCCACCTTTCAAGAAAAAGTAGATGATAGAAGAAGAAGCTAACTTGGAGGAGACTGATAGCTTGGAGAAACACCTGGGTGAAAGAGAGGATGAGAGTGGAGAAGGTGACAGCGGGGAGGATGAACCTGAAAGGGACCAGGAGCCACATGTCCTGGAAGTATACAACTCCAGAGAAGAGAGTGGAGAGGAGAAACAGGAATTCATTTTCATGTGGTGAAAGAGTAAACAGGGTGAGGAAGGCACCCAAGACATGGGAAAGATTGAGGATAGCATGGAAAAGTAGGAACCCATAAGCTTCACAAAGGAGCAGATCACCGAGGTGGCAGAGAGAGAGGAAAAGAAAATGCTCGAGGCCTTGGTTGATCAAGAATTAGAGCGCAACGCTGATATAGTGCTGGAAGAAGGAAAAGAGGAAGACAGTGAGAGGAAGCAGGCCAGTATGGGAGGAGGTCCCAGCCTAATTGTAAGTTTTCCAAAAGGAGCATGCTCAGGGAGAAGGGCTCTTGATGTAGAGAAAAGGCCAGTAATGAGCTACATTGATGAATCAAGGAAGGTGTTGTGCACATGGTTCTAGAGCACTATACCCACTGAAAGGCTTATAGCCATGGGGTCGTTTGAAAAGGAGGGCACGTACCCCAGGACCAAGAATATGTTTTCTTCGGTGTTTGAGTCCCACATTGATGAGCCAGACTTTGAAGTCCACCAGAAAGTTCTCATCACGTTGCTAGAATCTAATGGAGACAACCCCTTAGTGAATGTTTAGGAGCTTTCAGACGGGCAAGTATGCAATGCTCTTAATAAGGTCGCGGTTGAGACAGAGGCCAGGCTATTTGCGCAAAATGACAGCATAAGGGCTCTAGAGGGGAAGTTGGCCAAGAAAGAAGAGGAGTTGGCTGAGATGGCCAGGAACTTGAAGCAAGAGGATTTGATTAGTGTGTAGCTGAGGTGCGAGCTCAAAGATGAGAAGACAAGGGTGTAAGAAGTCTACAAGAAGGTGGAGTCGATCAAGAGCACCATCATATTGAAGCACCCAAACCTAGTACCAATCCCTTAGAGGTATGCATCAACTTTGGAATGCTTAGAAGACTTAACGCATGTCCTCACCATGGAGAGATGACCATTGGTCCTAGAGTTCTGCGGAGGAAGTAGCCAACGTGCTTGAAGGAAGAAGACAAGCTGAAGGTGGTAGCACTCATTGTTGAGTATAGCAAGGTGCTCGCATATGTAAAGATTGCTTCCCAATCTGCTGAGGCTGCATATGACAAATGTGTGGATAGGGATAAGGTAGCAAGTTCCTTGGTCACTACCCACGAAGCAGAGCTAAAAGAATTCTAGGAGAGGAATAAATGAAACAGAGCAAAGAGGGATAAAGTCCGAGCAGAGGTAGAAAGAATATCCGAGGAGATTGAGGCACTAAGGGGCTCAATCAAAACATGACTGAAGGAGCTATACCCTCAGATCACCAGAAGGATGGACACACTTGAAGACCTAGGCAAGGAGATGGAAAAGATTGTTGACACTTTGGGCGCCCAGGGGATTGGCCTAACTTTTGATGAGGTAAACATCCTGGTCGGCGACCTCTGTCAGAAGGCGCAGAATGAGGTCGATGCATGGAGAAAATTGGAGGCTGACTTGCAGAGGGATTTCCCTAGCCTACTAAGCTAATGCCCCCCCATTATTTCTTCTCTCCCCATTCTTTCATTCCCTTATTCTTTTACAAAATGTAAGGCTAACGCTAAAATTCTTTAAGGTAGCATGCATCTTGGTTAAGTAGAGTGTTTCCGAGGATGGAGAAAAAGCATATTATGGGGTGATGTTGGGCCCCTGGAATATTGACCAAGGTATGAAGGCACAGTAGGCACGCAGGATCCCAGTTATAGAATGGTGCACAAGGTAAAAATCACGCAAGAGAAAGAGTTAAGGAAGCACATATTTCACGCGATGCGTGAAAGGAGGTTTGGGACTTAGCTAATTTGAGTGCCCAGGGTAGAACACGTGAAAAGTGTGATCAGTTGTGCATGGATAAGATGCCATCCTGGAAATAGGCTGGCCCAAGAAAGAGCATGCCCCAGATGGAATCTTCTAGAAGATCATCATGAGATAAAGTGGAAAGCTCAGGCCTGGAGGAGCATGCTCGCATGAAGGACCACAATCAACACTTGGCATCCAATCTGAGGGTGCTGGAAGGCAAGTTGGTAGCCCAGGAAAGTTATAAATACAAGTGCCTACCATAGGAAAAGAGAACACACACACACACAGAGTTATATAGAGGATATTCATCGGGAGAACCCGAGAGAGAGAAGGAGCTTGTTATGCAACGCAAGCTTGAGAGATAGCATGGGTGAAGCTCTGCAGAATTACTGCGAGTGGATATTTGCATTAAGGAGAGAATGTACTAGGCATAGAGTTGTAATTTCTTTTTTCTTTTGGCTTAGTTATATAAGTCCAGTGATATGCATGACTGCGGTCTGCACTCTGTGACACTTTGTAATGAATCAATGAATATAATGAGGTTACCTGTTGTAATTAGACATGGATATCAATGGATTTAGTGCATACTTCTCCCATATGAGTTCTCTTTCCTTTCATGCTATGTATGAATGCTTTTATAATTCTTTCTGTTACAATATATGTTATGAATTATGTTAAAGCATTCGGTCTCAGTGACTGCAAGGATCTGGAGGCCGTTCTAAGTCCTATGGTTCTTTTTTTTCTTAACTTCCTAAATACTCTTACAGTAATCATAGATGATACTTCCCACTAAAATCACATAAAAGAGAGACTCGGTACCCACGCGTGCCTCGGGTGAGCACTCAGCTTCTGCAGGGTGATAGGTCGGCGTGCATGGAGTTTCTTCCTTTTATGGTAGGAGTAAAAATGACTACATCTGGCTCATGTTACATCATCACTTGCATTGATTACTTGACAAGATGGGTAGAGGTAATGCCTATAAAGGATTGTACAATAGTGACAATAATGATATTCTTATGGGAAAACATAATCAGCAGATATAGATGTCTGTTGAGTTTAGCTAGTGATAGGGGAACACATTTTATGAATGAAATGGTCAAGATCTTATTGGAAGATTTTATAGTGGCCCATCACAAGACTACCCCTTATCACCGTCAAGTGAATGGAACAGTTGAGGCATTTAATAAGATACTAAGTCACACATTGACCAAAATTTGTGATGTTGGAAGACAAGACTGGGATGACAAGGTATCAACCATTATATGGGCATACAAGATAGCCTACAAGAGATTGAACAAAGCCACACCGTTTCAGTTAGTGTTTGGTGCAAAGGCTATTTTTCAGTTGAATTCATATTACCTTCGCTGCATATAGTGCGCACAAGAGGATTGGATGATGAGAAAGTGCTCAATGAAAGGATTGACAAGTTAATGTAGTTATACGAAAGGTGATCACTTGCTAGATGGAGTCAAAAGACTAAAAAGGCCATAAAAAGGCATGGTTTGAGGTTGGACAGATGTTTTTTTTTATGATTCCAAGTTTCTGTGCCATTCAGAGAAGTTTAAAGTCCATTGGTTTGGCCCATACATCGTCTCATACATCCTTGAGTTAGATGCATGCCAATTATAAGCACTATATGGAACGAAATTACCTGGCTATTTTAATGGGAGTAGGTTAAAGCCCTACTATAAATAAACCTTCCTTGTGTTTGTAAGTAAGGAATTCTTTCCCATTAGCTTAGGATTTTACTTTATGCTTTCCCTTTCTTGTGTTTCCCTTTCTCATTGTTTGTTCCCTACAGTTTGTTTTGTTTTGTGCCTTGTGCATCGGTAACCACTTATTACTTTCAAAAGGTTGATTATGCCTAGAGTACTGTGCATCTATTTTTCTGTGGGGTGGAGTAGTGCAAAGCAAAATACAAGTTGGTAGTAAAAGTTGTATGGCCCAGATTGAAGGATTAAAGGTGCGAAAGATAGAAGAATGTGCATGGAAATGGTGGACAAGAATTTTGGGTGTCAAGATAGCTTAACAAAGACCATGTACAAAGGATATGAAGCATGGTAACAACATGAGGTAGGTGAGGTCAAAAATCAGGATGAGCCGTAGATGCACACGTAAGAGTCTTCGATTGGTAAGGATTTTTGTGCGTCAGAAGGTCATATAAGGTTTCGCATAGGATTGGGTGCGTGTGTAAGGGTGGTTAAGGTCGTTTTTAATGGAAAAATATGCATTTAATGTTGAGTAGATCGGTGGGAGGCATAGCATTTATTTCCATAGATTAACAAAAATCTATAAGTATGAAGTTGGGCACATTATTATTTTACCTTGCTATTATGAGATTGAAGAAGCTCTTGCAAACTAGGGAATCCGTGAAGAGGAGATTTGTGAGAAGGTAAAGTCATAGAGATATGAGTACGTGAATAGGTTGATCTACAAACTAGAGTGGAAGGAGTACACTAGAATAGGGAAGAAAGTTTCAGAGGAGTACGTCATTTTGTGGAATAATTTTTCCAGGTTAGGGTTCTACATGTAGGGCACGAAATTAGAAGGATTTCTTCACGAAGTTGAGCCATAGGGTTGAGAACAGTAAGGAATAGGAGCAAGAAGAGTTTATATTTTAACCCAATAAGTAAAATGGCACCAAAGAAGGTAACTGCTTCACCAAATAAGGGCAAGGGAAAAGGAAAACAAACTACCATCGCAACTTTTAACGAGGAGTGGTATGCAGAGATGCAGTACCTATATGGATTATTGTTGGGGAAAGAATGGGTATCCCATGTGAGTAACATGGCCATGAGTGACTACAATCATTACACAAGCATTACAGAGAAAGAGATGGCATTGGAACTGGTATGTCCGATGGACAAGCAAACACCAGAGGGAATGCTGATTTTTAGTGATGGGGTGAAGGTGAAGTTAGCAAAGGTCAGGTTGCTACAACTTTATGAGTTTCCCTATTTTGGCAAGCCTGAGTGGTTATACCAATGGCTTATGTCGCGTGTGCACGAGGACCACTTCTATTTTACGGGCCAAAAAATGTGCATAACTCCCCAACTCATATATAAGTTTATGGTCTTTGTTTGTGAGGGGGAATCCATAGATGAAGACTTGGAAGATAAGGAGGCCATCAAGGAGACAATGGAAGCCTATTATTACAAAAACGGTTCATGCTACTTTGACATCATAGATATCCCCAACCCTGTAATGAGGATGGTCGCGTACTTGGTTACCAAGATAAATGGTCAAGAGAGGTGGATGCATATAAACAACACATGGTTGAATGTATGTCAGAAGATTTCAAAAGAAACCATCTATAACTTGTCCACCTATATTGCAGAAGAAATCATAAGTAGTGCACAAGAAGGGGATAAGATAATGTTTGGAAATGTCCTTCTCACCATTTTCTTCTTAGAGATTTGAGTGCCCGATGTACCAGAAAATTTCATATGGAAGTATCCAGATGAATATCCCTCACCAGTAAAAAGATTTGAAAATTATACTTTCGATACCATGACAGGCACCCACAAGGCGCGCTTGGAGAAATGGTACAATAGAATGCACAAAAAAATTAGCTATAATGGTGAATACTTGAATAGTTTCCCATGCTAGTAGATTGAGAGGATGATTTTTTTGTATACTAGTAATTCTACATTGTCAGATTCACTCTGACAGATGGGACCGAAAGTCCATGGCGCAAATTGCCTTTATCTTTCACTATACAGTATTTCCAAGTAGGGGTAAACTACTTCAATGAATCTAAAAGGCTAAGGTTTAACCTTAGCAAAGTATACCAGGACCACTATGAGCTACGTAGGAAGCTCATATACCCAAAGAAGTGCACGTATGTGGAGAATTATTTCTCCCATGAACTACAGATGATGAAACCCTTGATGCTGCCAATTTTCGGAAGGACCACAACGAGGGTGTATTTGCGCATCAGGACTAAGTTATAGAAGGGTTCCTACTTGGAGAATGATGTCTCCATCCTAGAGGATCCCACTGGGAGGAAGAAGGCCAAGCAAAATAATAGAGAAAGGGAAAAAACCATTGAGAAATAAACACTGAAAAAGAAAGCACCAAGTGTGCAGACGACACAATTTATGGGCACGTTGGATTCAGGCACCAAGTTAAGCACATACGCATTAAGGAAGAAGTCTCCTCATCAAGGAGAAGGAGAAGACATTTGAGGAAGAGGTACCAGAACAAGAACAGTCACCCAAAGAGAATCACCTGCTAAGGAAGAGTAAGAATCCTTAGCTAGGAAGAAACAGAAGGTAGCGGGGAAGGAAAACTCAGAGGAGATAGAGAGCTTGGAATCCTACAGGGGTGAGAAGGATGACGATGAGAATGAAGAATTTCAAAATCATCTCATGTATGATATACATGATTTAGAAGAATAATAATATAAGAAGAATAATGGAGATGAGGAGGATGCCCAAGGCAAAGTGGTTAGCGAGGAGGTGAAAACTAAGGATCAGAGGACCTCCAACCTCACCAAGGAGCAGGTAGAAGAGGCCATAGAGAGAGAAGTAACAGGCATAATCAAAAATTTAGTGAAACAAGAGGTGGATCAAGAGTGTAATCGAGATACTCAAGGAGATAAAAGATGAGAGCATAGGGAAGGGGTATGGAAGCATGGGTGGATATCCCATCTTAGCGGTGAGATTTCCGAAGTTTGCACGTGTAAGATGGAAGAACATGGTAGTAGCACAAGGGTAGGGAATGGGTTATATCAATGATCCAAACAAATTTCTACGTGCGTGCTTCTAAAGCATTGTGCAAATAGAACAACTCCTAGAAATGTATTTATTTGATGAGGAAGGTGCGTACCCGCAAACCAGGAAGATGTTATAATTGGTGTTTGAGTCCCACGTTGATGAACCTGAGTTTAAAGTAAGCCAAGGGGCACTGATGAGGATTCCATAGGAAAAAGGGATAAACCCTTTCATAAATGCTCAGAAATTATCTGATGAACAAGTCTGTAATGCACTCAACAAGGTTTCAATGGAAGTTGAGGCAAGACCTTTCGGAAGGAATGACTGGGTGAGATTCCTAGAAGGGGAATTGGAGAAGAAAAAGGAGGAGCTCATTGAAAAGATAAAATATCTAAAGCAAGAGGAACTAATCAGAGCACAGTTAAGGTGGGAACTAAATGAGGAAAAGAATAGGGTGCATGAGGTATAAAAAAAGGTACAAATCATTACAGATGATATTATCTTACGGAATCCAGACCTAGCACCACCCGAGCAGAAGTATGATTTAACCTTGAAATATTTGTAATACCTAACTCACATCCTCACCATGGCGAGGCATCCCCTCACTTTGGAATCAGCATTAGAATTATTAGTGTGTCAGGAGAAAGAGGAGAGGCTGAAGGTGGTGAAAATAGTCACTCGATACACTAAGATCCTTTCCGATGTGAAGGTCATGACACAAATAACTGCAACTTCTTATGACAATTATGTGGAAAGAGATAGAGTGGAAAGCATTTTAGTTTCCACCCATAAAGAAAATATCAAGGATTTTCAGGAGAAGAATAAGGGAAATAGGCCAGAGTGGGATAAGATCCTAGTCGAGATGGAGAAGAATTTAGAAGCTATCAGACCTTATAGAGCTTGATCAAAAATTGGCTGAAGGAGTTATATCCTGAGATCACCCATAGGATGGATGGGTTAGACAACCTTGGAAAACAATTAAAAGGGATTTTTGAAATGATAAGTGCTAAGGGGGATGAGCTAAACTTTGAAGAGCTAAGTGTGCTAGTAGGTGACCTCTATCAACATACGCAGGGTGAAGTAGATGCCTGGGAGAAGATTGAGGTAGATATAAGAAAGGATTTCCCACTCCTCCTTTAGCAATAAACATATTCTTATTCTTTCCTCCATTATTTAATTCTTCCATTCTTCATTCCTTCATACTTTGTTCCATATATTCATATTCCCTCCAATTTTTATTCTTTGAAGGAAGGATGTTTCCAAGGATGGAGAACAAAATTAGTGTGGGGTGTTGTTGGATGTCAAAATATTGATTAAGTCCCCAAGGGCGTGTGTGTGTACGGGACCAATATGAAGAAGGGAGCGTGGGGAAAAGTGTGTAATACAAGGGTTTTGTTAGTGCAAAATCATAGCACCCCCAAATGACTCATGGATCTACTTTTCTAAGGAAAATTCATTTGGTGTGATTGCACAACATTGAGCTTTCCCAAAGTGTAGGACCTTTGCAAATGGGTGATGCTCTCCAGAGAAGGTTGGTTCCTCTTCCTAAACTACCTGCCACAAGCTATTTCAGTGCAGGAAAGCTAATCTAACCTAATCTAACTTTCAAGGAGAGAAGGAGAGAAAGAAAACAAGGAAAAATAGAGCCTACACCAAAATGGTGATACACTAGAGAAGGAAAATGTTGATCATCTATGAAAACTACCATAGAACAAGAAGAGGTGAGCAATGGAAAGGATGGACATGTTCATCACACACCAAAGATGGATTTCACATAGAAAAGGTTCCAAAACTCCATGAACATAGCTCCAAAACCTGTAATGAACACCCAAACATACACAAATACCAACAATAAAGAGAGGCAAGAAGAAAACAACCAAAAAATGAGCAAGGATGGACAAATGCATCACAAAACATGTTTTTTATTACTCCAGAAGTTTTCATAGAACATCATTTCATGGGTAAGAGGAAAAAATGACATTACAGAGCAGGGGAGGAGGTTAAAACTCCATTTTTGACCCTGGGGAAGAAAAGAAGGGAGAGGTAGAGAATAAGGATTAACAACCTTTTACAAATGAGCAAAAACTGGCTTTTATGCTTGAACATAATGAAGGAAATAAGAAAACATGGGAAAATCAATTTTAAAACTCCAACCACTGACAAGATCCATTTAATTATCCTACAAAATAATGGGTTTCCATGAAAAAGCTCATACTTCATCGTACATTGCTTTGCAGAGCAAGAAAGAGTCCCATACTTCATTAACTTTGGTAGTTGGGGTTGTTTTCTGCCATTTTCCCATGCCAAAGACGTTTTCCCATTTTTTTCTTACAAATTTCCATAAAAAATCAAAATTGAATAGTCCATCGTGTAGAAAATTTCAATAGCTTTCCATTGATACCAAAATTGTGAAAAATCGAGCTCTGGTTCGAAAGATATGGCCCTCTGAAGAATTAGGGAAAAACTGGTAAAAACAAAGTCAAAATTGGGGTCGGTGGGGTCAAACTTTAAATTTTTCCCTTTTGGAAAAATTTCCCAAAAATCTTCGCAGCCCCTCAGGTCCGCATGACACGTGGCACTCTCTAGATGATCCACGGGCTGAAGACTTGCCTTTTTCCCTCTTTTTTCAAATTGGGAAAATTTCCTAAAAACTCTCCACACCCTACTCCTCCAATGACATGTGGAACTTCCCAATTCACTGATGGGATCACGGGATCATTTCTTGCCTTCAACCTTTTTGACCAAAAAGGCAAAAAAAATTAACTTCTTCCCAACCCCCGTCGTGGCGCTGCTGACGTGGACACGTGGCATCATTTCATTGGCTGTAGGCCTTAGCCATTTCCCTTCCATTTTTATTTTCCGGATCCACGGGCCAATTCTCGACTATAACCCTTTTGCCTAAAAAGGATAAGTAGTAAAATTTTCTCCCTGGCCCCGCAAATGCACTTTGTTCCTCCTTTGGGCCTGTGGGCTAAAATTTGACTTTGAGCATTTTGACAAAAATTCCTAAGTGCTAAAAGTTTCCCATCACTTCGCCAGTATGCCAAATCTTCCTTGGAAAAATTTCCTTCTCCACTCTACTGGCCCAAGCCTCTTTGGCACAAAACTCTCCCTAGCTCCACGGGCCTGCTTAGGGAAAAATTCCCCTCTAAACTCCATTGATCCATAACTCAAAAAATACAAGGAGTTAGGAGGACTTCTTTACCTTTCTGGAAAGGGGAAGAAAAATCCTATCTGATGAAGCCATTTCCAGAATCTTTTTATTGGTTGCAATGTGTGAAAAATTAATTTGAATCACAAGGAAGGAAATAATGAAGGCAAGTTAGCCAAAATAAGAAGGGACTCATTTTGGATAACAGGTTTTAGAAGGGTTTTGTAGAAACCATGGTGCACACATAAGACAAAACTAGGGGACTCAAGAATTAGCCATATTAATCATTCCAAGAAGTACACAAGGAAAGCGTGACCCAACCAAGCATGCGGAGTGGATAAGGTGCCATCTTGACAACTTGGTGACCAAGAAATGAATATTCCATACGACGGAAGGATCCATAAGGACATCATTATAGAGAGCAGAGATCCCAGATGAGAATAAGCATGCTCCATTAGAGGACCACCTTGACATTTGGTGACTGATCTACTAGAGGAAGGCATGGTGGTGGATGATAAACCTATATATAGAGATGTTGAGGTAGAGGAAAAGAGAGACTGGGCATTGAAACTGGAGAGACTACTCTTGAAAAGGGCATCATCATAGAAGGGATGAAAAGAAAAGATCTGTACAAATAATAGGAGGTTCTAGAGGGCTTGGGTTACCATTAGAGTATCATAGTAATATTGGCATATCTCAAGGGATAGGTCTATGACAATTCTTGTAATATGTGAAGCATAGTGGGGACTTCTAATGCATAAGTCTTATCTGCATTGATGCATTATTTTTTTATGACCCTAATGAATGTAATCAGGTTACTAAACTATGATCAATACGAATATATGGTTCCGTTATAAATACATATTGTTCATGGGTGTAAACCCTAGTGCATTTTCTTTATATTATGAATCAGATATGCTATCTATATGATGTTTCTCTTATTATCTGAATAGGTTTATTGATATAATAACTCATCCTAGGCTCTTAGAATGAATGCATGGCCCGTTACCTTTTTGCATCTAAGTTTTTGTCCATAAGAAATGTATTATCACATAACTCACATAAAGTAGGGGCTCGGTGCCTGCATGTGCCTCGAGTGAGTGCCCAGCGCCCACTAGGTGATTGTCCGGAACGAATGGGATTAGAAGGTTATTTTAAGGACATAAAAATGACTACAAGGGTGTATGAATAGGCACATAAGGTTGATAGAGTTACACCCTGAGGATTCACGCCCGGTAAGATAGAGTTTGAGACTTAGCCATTTTTCATGGCATGGGCTAAGAATAGGAAAAGGAATGAATACATCAAGGCTAAGAAAATTCTATTTTGGGAACAAATGGAAGATCAAGAGATATGCAAAGTTTGAGCTAATAATAGGATTAGATCATGGTTTAAATATAGAGATAATCTATTATTAGCAAAGCTTACATGCTTTGTAGTTAAATTTTTATGCACGCATGGCTATTTTGAGCATACATCCTATTTTGAGAGTGCAAAGGGAAATTCCCTACCCCTATATATATATATATATATATATATATATATATATATATACAAACACATACATACATATATATATGTATGTATGTATGTATGTATGTATGTATGTGTGTTTGTATATATATATATATATATATATATATATATATATGTATGTATTGATTTATATTGGTTAGAGATATATATGTTTTTAGTTGTAAAAGAGTTATGTTGTTGGTATGATTTACGTGCATGACTTTGTGATGTTATTAATGATGTATACAACTACTATTTTTGATGAATTAATATAATGGATTGTTTTGGATGGATATTAGTTGTTGTTGTCTCTATTTATGGTGCTTGTATGGTAAAATTGATATTAATCCTTATGTGATCTATATGTTCTTTTATTACATGTGTTTCCAATTTGAGCTCATGGATCTAGTTATTATGATGGACTATACACTTGGATTGTGGTTATTATAAACATACATTCTAAAACCTTATAAATACAATAACAAATATGGACTCGGTAGCTTCGTACACTTTAGGTGAGCGCTCATATCTATCTAGATGAAGTGTCAGCATGCCTAGGCATCTGATTATAAAATAAGACTATATTTTGGGTGGGATACTTCTGTAAAATGATCATGTAATTACTTATAAAAGCATAAAGATGAAGGTGCATGAGTATAACTATGCTCCCCATAACCTAGAACGTGTTGTCATAGTTCATGCTTTACAAATTTGGAGGAATTACCTACAAGTAAAGTCTTTCAAACTGAAAACAAACCACTTAGGGATGAAATATATCTTTACACAGCGTAATTTGAATACAAGACAATGTATGTGGCTTGATTTTTTATCTAAATATGATTTTGACATTAGCTATATTAAAGGAAAAGAGAACCATTTAGCTGATGTACTAAGTCATAGGAAGCATGGTTCTGCTATTGTAACCATCATAACATAATTTAAAAATGAAGTAAAGAAACAAATGCAAACTGATCATATTATCTTCGTGTAAATATTGTGTTAGCAACATATCCGAATGATAGGAGATATGAAGGTTTTATGTTTGATAATGAAGGAGTCTTGAGATATGAAAAAATATTTTATGTTCCTTTAGGTAATGAACTTAGAGTTAAAGTCATGGAGGAATTTCGTGATGTTCCTTATTTCAAGCATTCCAGAGTGATGAAATCGTTGGCTAATGTAAAACAACATTACTTCGGGAAAGGAATGAAAAAATACATGACAAATTATGTTGCTCATTGTCTTGAGTGTCAATGTGTTAGGAAGAGCACATGTGTCCTACTAGTTTTTTGTATCCTCATAACATTCCACATTAAAAATTAAAAGTAATTAGCATAGATTTTGTGGAAGGACTACCATTATCTGATAACAAGCATGACATGATTTTACTAGTGGTTGACAAACTAACCAAAGTAGCTCACTTCATACCAGATAATCTAAAGGATGATTCATCCGTACATGTAAAATGGTTTGTGCATGAAATTTTCTAATTTCATGGAGTTATGGAATTAATTATTTTTGATAGGGATCCAAGAATAGCATCTCAATTTTGGAAAACTTTAAACTCAACTTTGGGAACAAAACTAAACTTTAGTTCAGAATACCATCCAGAAATAGATGGTCAAATAGAAACAGTTAACTGAGTTATGGAGGATATGTTATGAATGTATTGCATGGATCAGAAATATAGGTGGGAAAAATATCTTCCATTGGTTGAATTTTCATATAATAACACTTATCATTCTTCACTGAAATTATCACCATTTGTAGCGTTTTATGGGGGAAGGTGTAGAACTCTTATCAGCTAGAATATAATGGAGGAAAGAGAGGTAGTAGGTTCATAAATGTTAAGAGAAATGGAAAATCAAGTGAAAATCATTTGTGAGTGGATGAAGGAAGTACCCGATAGGTAGAAAATCTACGTAGATATCAAAAGAGTTGATAGGAAATTTAATAAAGGAGATACATTCTTCTTAAGGGTAAACCCCAAAAAGAACTCAATTACGTTTGAAAAGTCTACCAAATTGACACCTACATATGTGGGACCTTTCAAAATTTTATATTTTATAATTCCACTGGCATACTGACTAGAAATACCACCTGCATTGTCTAGAATACATGATGTTTTTCATTTTTCATTGCTTAAAAAGTATGTATCAAATATAACACATGTCATAAATTGGAACTATTTACAGGTTTAGGACCCTAGAATAATTGTAGTGGAACTAATTAGAGTGTTATAAACTCACAGGTTTCAACTTATAAATCACGATATTACACAATGCAATGTCTAATGGGACCAATATTCTGAGGATAATGCAACTTGGGAGAATTTGAATGAAACAAAAATAGCATTTCCTTATCTGCTTTGGTGAATAAAAATTTTATTTGGCTATTTGATATAAACTTATTAGCCATTACTTAATACTTATGATGAATTCAATTGAATTTTTTTTGTATTACGAACTTTTTAAATTAATTAAGATTACAAGGTTGTTTACAGTCAGGATTTATGATATTGGATTAACTAAAATTCTGAAAATTTTCAATTTTTATGAAAATATGAGCCAATTTTTCTTTGGCAATGATGTTTATACTTTTATTCATCTTATATTATTGATAACATCAACATTAAATCCTCGAGATGATTAGTATTTAAGGGGGAAGTATGTCACACCCCGTAATTAAATGGTTTGTATGTCACCGTGGTTGATAATGGAAGACTTAATTAATTATAAATGTGATTTCTCAAATATTGAAATTTGTAAAACCCTAATTGTAGAGTCACAACTCAATGACAAGCAATAAAGTATAGGTCTAACCTAAGTAATAAGATAGATAAAAAATGAAACCTTACGTGCAAGAGAGGAAATAGAAGACTTAGCTAATTTTGCAATTAATCACGAAGTGTGCTGAAGTGGAAAAATATGGAACATGAGGAGGGATCTTTCATAACCGCACTCAGAAAATTATAGAACTATCAAGATAATTTGGACCAAGGCACCTTGGCTAGGTCAGGGGTTCCTCGATGTTGGAGATTGCCTCTAGGTTCCCGTGACTGAGAAAATGGTTGGAATCTAAATTTTCTTATGCCGCACCAATATCGCTAGCCTTTGTTTTTTTTCACATGTATGTCGTTGGACAATCGTAGAGTTCACCTATAACCTGTAAAATAAATGATATCCTGCAAACCCCAAAACACATCAAATCCTAAAAAGAAAAATATGTAAATGGGAGTCGGATTGACACTGAACTTCACCTGACAGAGTGAACTTATGAATGACTGCTTCATTACATCTCAAACTCCATGTAGTTTTATGTGTGTAGAAATTGTGCCCTAGGAATCTCTTGTGTAAGATGCACCAAATAGTGAGCAATAGCTAGATGTAGCAATGTAGATATATGTGTGTATATAAAAAATGAACTTCCCCTTCTATGCATGTATGCATAATAATTAATCCTTTATCCCTTGAATGATAGCTAGATGGATGCTTTGATGCTCTTAGAATACCTTTGGATGTAACCTTAGGTGGTGATAGTAGATTATTAGAGCTTGTTCCTTTATTATGGTCACATAAATTTGTATTTAAATGATTCCCTTGTTTGAATTTCATAATTGACATCTAAAAGGCTAACCACCAAGAAAACAAGATTCCCAAAAGGTAAAAGGGGTGAGTAAGATACAAAGAGGTTGGGGTTCCCAGAGGGGACAAGGGTACCTGGGCATTGGCATCCTAGCTAGGCTCTGGTGCTCATAGCCAAGAAAGATAAAGCAATGAAATTCAGACTAGGAAGTGAGGTGTGCAAGACCATAGAGAAAGAAATAAACAAAGAAAGTAAAGAGGCCAAATATAGAAGTTAATTACTGGTTTTCTCACTTATGAATCATATAAATAGTGGTACATGATTAGGACCTAAAAATGTACCCAAGTGCATGATTTAGTGGCTAAATTTTCCCCCACTTTATGTTGTTGAGTGAATACTTGATAACATAAAGTAGATAAGATATGTGCACTCGATAACCATGTAGATCGATGGAGAAATTTTTCTGAGGAGATAAGAAAAAGTGTGGAGTGATAAAATGAAGTGTGGAAGCTAAAAAAGAGGAAGTGATGCTAGGGTTAAAAGCATGTGTTGTGTCGCGTTGTACCTGTTGTCATTATTGTTTGATGTGTTCGTTGATGTGACTACTACTTCTCATAAGAATAGACTTACAAAAAGAGCAACAAAAATAGTATTCAAATATGTGTATATGAAAAACAATTTATCCAAGTATGTAAAAAGTGAGGAAAATGTTCACTTAATCCATGACGAGTGAAAAAGGATAGAAAGTGTCCTGAAATGTTATAGAAGAACAATTTTTTTAGGTGATCTCATGCCAAGAGTGATTTTTTTGGGTGATCTCACACCAAGTGCAAGTTTTTTAGGTGATCTTACACCATGGCAGAAGAAGTGTTGGGGAGAAATGTCTAGTGTTATTCTTCGTCCCTAACTGCTTCCCAAAATTTGTACACCACTGCAGATGGTGTGATCCTACTTTTTCCAATTCAATCCATTTCGATCCATTTTGATCCAATGCAAATAGAAAAAGGAGATATAATGCATTCTTATTGTTGGAGGATTTTGCTTGTACTGAGAAAACTACTCTGTATATTGTTATGAACCATGTCGGTATGAGACAGATTTTGTAACTGCCCCCTAGTCATAGGCACCTAGAAAAAGGTCAGGAGAGCCCAGATGCTAGTTTCTATATTTGGGTAGTAGTGTTTGTGTTATACTGAAGACACAAGTCAGAATCTGTGTCATTTTTATAACTGTATATTGCTTTGTTCTTGTACTATGTAGTTATGAACTATGATTGTGTACTATTGAATGGGGTGACTGATTCACTCAATGTATGCCCCCCTTGTTTAGGGTACATGTGATGTCGTTAATAGGATGCGGCCCAAATAAGAGGACTAGATGTTGATCTTAAATTTATGCCCTACAGGGGGGAGGGAATGTGCTTGGTAAAAACCAAGGAACATATAAACAAAGTGGATGGAAACATGTGTTAGTACAAACAAGAAAACTACTCATATAAAATACAATGTGTAATTGATCAAGAAAGAAGACAATGTAGACCATGAAAAACATGTTTTGAACATGGGACATCACTCACAATGTCACAAGAAAATCATGGTCGAAGTGGCTAAAATCATACAAGAAATGAACAAGAAAGACATAGGGAAAAGCTCACAAATAATGGCATACAATGGAAAACAGTAATAATCTAAGTATCAAAAAACCATGATAGCAAATATTTCCTGAAAAGAAAATGTTGCACATGAAGCACCCATTATCATGTTAGAAAGATAAAAAGTATGTCAAGACGTCTATGTTCCAATATAGAGTAGTGTGATAGTAAGAATATGTAGTATAAAATGAAACAATATCACATGTAGTGTATACAAAAGTAGATGCCCCTAGGGACCATAGTGGGACTAGTAAGAGGTACAGTGCCAAGCATCCATGTTATGTGTAATGATCTATGTAAAGTCTTCATTCACAACTAGAGAGAAAGTGAACGCGCATGTGTATGTAGGAAAGATAATGACATGTGATGTATCTTTCTAACATAATAAGCAAAGTGTAATCATGCGAGTATAAGAAAACAAGAACAATGTGCAACCAAGATATGTAGTATGATGTGAATGAGAGAGATGGAATGATATGCAATGTGAGTGATAGGAGAAGTGCTAGTATGCCCCATCGAGCGTATGTGGATTATCATGAGATGAGATTCATTTATAAATTCCCCCTCAACAGTCAAGAAATAACCATAGAACAAGAGTGTGTCATCAAGAAATGGTTTGAACATGTATGCTAGATAGATAGATCAATGAATCATAGAACATGGGAAGTATGAATGTGGTGAGGTTCATTTCAGATTTATACCCTCATCATTCAAGTATGAACCATGGAACTATATTGTGTCATAGGGAAGTGTGCTCTAATGAATTTGTGCAAGAAAGAGATGTCATGAATGCACCGAGTGCATAAATGTGTAGTGTGTGAGGTTCATGAACGTAGGATGCCCTCAATAGTCAAATGTGAATTATAGCACAAGATTTTGTTATCAGGTAATGGTTTGAATTGTGCACTAGATAGATAAACAAAACATATAGCGTAAAGAGTGTGAATGTGGTGAGATTCATTTCATATTTAATCCTTTAGCAATCGAGTATGAATCATGGAACTAAATTTCATCATAGTTAAGTTTGTTGTGTGAGAATGTGATGCTAGAAAGATGTATCGTGAATGTACCGAATGTAGAAATGTGTAGTGTGTGAGGTTCGTGAATGTAGTATGCCCTCAACAATCAAGTGTGAACCGTAGCACAAGAGTGAATCTTATGGTAATGACGATACAAGTTATTTGTATCAAGTTGTGCAAGATGAATGAAGAAGACTAAATGCAAAGCACAGAGAATAATATTAGAAATGAGAGACACCTGAGAATGCTAGGTGGAAATAAGCATGATGCCCCCCAAGTGTGTGAAGGAGATATATTTGGTGGCGTGAGAGATACCAAGCGATTATGGGAGAGTGTTATATGTGTCATGATAAGAGAGATAGAGAATGAACCAACACAATGGTAGGAAGAAGCAACAGTAGGGCCATCCCATAGTGATGGAGTTTGAAATGTGTCTTGGCCATCATTATAAGGAGTAGTTTCTTTGACAAAAATTATTGGTTGGAGATTATGTGGGATTGGTGACACTATAGAAGACTTGATAGAACAAGAGGGTGGAATGATTTTAAGAGGTTGTTGCTTAATTTGAGTGGATTGCATGGGTATTGATTGAGTGACAGAAGAAGAAACATTAGAAGTGATAGCATGATGCTCATTAGAAATAAATGAATCAGATTTAGGAATTTAATTATATATGGAAATTAGAGATGAAAATTTAGGAGCATTTTGTGTAGTAAATGAAATGAGACCATGATTCTTAAGGTGGTAAATTTTTAGCTTAAGAGTATAGCAACCATTTTCATTATGTCCACTGATTTGATGATAATTACAATATGAATGACCTTGATATTTTGTAATCATATAAGCAGGACAGAAACAAGTAGATGGAAAGTTGATCAATTGATGACTGAGGAGCCATGAAAGAATATCTTGTTGCTTAGTATTGAGATCAAACTTTAGAGGTGCGGGGAGAGGTAAGACTTGGGGTTCACTAATTGAGCACATGTATAATACATAGAATGAGAAAGAGGATAAGAACTAGTGTGAGCCTAAGGAGCATCCTTAAGATGTTGGAATTTAGATTTAAAATATGTAATCATGGATTTCGTAGCCTGAAATTTATCTTGAAATAAATAATGTAAATCTTGAATTGTTTTGCAAAGAGAGTGATTGGAATTAGGACCAAGAGAGTCATCAGAAATATGATCAAGGATAGAATTGACTTCATAAGGTGGTGTATCAAGAGGGAGGAAAATAGAGTTACATGTTTTTGAAGAGTATATTTACAAGATGGGTGCATTTGAAGTAATTGATATAAGGGGACTTAAGGAGCTTGAGAATCCATGAAAGAAGAAAAATGAGGATCGAGGAGTATTCGAATGAGTTGGGTTCACTAAATTATTTAACAAATATTGAAATTTGTAAACCCTGATTACATAGCCACAATGCAATAATAAGCAATAAAGTACAGATCTGACCTAAGCAATAAGCTAGATAAAAATGAAACCCTATATCCAAGAGAGGGAATAAAAGACTTAGCTAATTTCACAATTAGTCCCAAAGTGTGCTGATGTGGAAAAATAATGAACATGAAGAGGGATCAATTGAAACCGTATTCAAAAAATTACAAAACTCTCGCAATAATTTGGACCAGGATGCATGGGCACTAGAGACTACTTCTGGGCTCCCATGACTAAGAAAATGGTCAGAATTTGAATTTTCTTATATCACACCCATATCACTAACCTTCGTTGTTTGTCGCTTGTATGTCACTAAAATATTGTAGAGTTCACTTGTAACCTGTAAAACCCCAAAACACATCAAATCTTAAAAATAAAAAGATGCAAATGGGGAGTCAGACTGACCCCGATGGTCACCCAACAGATTGAACTTATGACCAAGTGTTGCACTACATCTCAAACTCCATGTAGATTTGTGTGCTTGTGTGTATAAATCATTCCCTAGGAAGCTCTTCTGTAAGTGTTATAAAAAATAGCTCCCCTACTTATTTGGACAACTTATATTCCCATTCTGGCTCTGAGATTCCACATTGCAAGTTGCACACACTTCAATTACTCCTTTGGCACATTCCCTTGGTTGCAGTTCCTCACACACCCTTATGCGCTCCTCCTTCCCTGTGCCTCCCATATTTCCTTCTCATTTCTTCTATTTGTTCCACTTTCCCTCACACCCAATATTTCTGCACTCACCTTCTTCCCAGAATTATTTGCGCTCTATGTGCGCGCCTTAGACTTGCTCTCCATATTAGTTGATTTCATGACACTCTTGCACGCCCCCTTCCTTACTTCTACACATTACTTTATAATGATTGCACCTCTGCCATATGTTCCTCCAGTAGGTATTCCTCCCATTTCTCCCATGTGTGCCACCTTTGCATTCCCTTCTATTTTTATTTTGTGCCTTCCTCTTGCATGCGTGTCTTCGCACTTTCTTCTACGCCCTTCTATGCCATGTGTTATGTATAAGACTTTGAGTGTGTTACACACATCCAATCAAAGTGCGCTAGCTAGGCACTAAATCCTGGAGACAAATCATTGCTTGACATGTGGTAGAAATGATAAAGAGGATACACATTTGGCCATCCTTCAGCCACTCTCGGAGCACCACATGTATTTACATGTCAGAAGTAACCTGCAGACTTTAGCTTGTCATAACTTTTGCTATAGAACTCATAATAGATCATAGTTTGTCTTATTTGATAACTGTTGGCATGGGCTACCCTCCAGATCATTCAAATTCAAATACCAATGAGCTTTGGTAGGTGAGAAGATGGAAAACGTCCCTCACATAATTAATGCAAGATCGATTGATCTAACCACCTGATTTGATGTGGATCTTGCCTCCTTCCTTCTCCTACACGTTGAACAGATATAGGGAAGAGCATTTGACATATTTACAAGTGGATTTGTAGGCATTTAATACTTTTTATTGGTGGTTGTGATTCAAATCTGAGTTTTCTCTCCTCCTCTTCTTCTCTCATTGATCTATCTATAAATGTAAGATCATGGATCATTTTAAAGGGTTGGATATTTTGGATCCTTTAGTGTTTGCTAAGGATTTTGTATCTCTATATTTTGAGTTTCAGACCTCTATATCTTATTCTTACATGTGGATATCGGCCTCATATACCATTGTAACAGATTGTGCATACTCAGAAGTAATAGAAGCATTATTTTTTAGTTATTCTTCTCCTTAACATGTTTGTATTCTTCTTTATTTCCTTTCCTTTGTATTGTGTGCTAGATGTGCCATTTTGAATCCTTTGCAACTCCATTTTCTTATTGTGTCTCATGAAATCTATCATGTGAATGCATTCTAGTCTACGTTGCGCATGTCTAGCCTCATTTTATGTCTTTTCCTTTGTTTTTTCTCAAAACAGATTGTGTTCATCCCACATTTTTTGGTCTTATCTCCTTCCTTAGTTTAGCTTTCCTTTTCATGTTCTCCTTCTATCCTTGTCCTCTTGGCATCATTATCTTAGGTTTCCTTTTTAGCATAAGGAGTAGAAAAAGTAGTCCTCAACAATTGTTATATTCCTATTTTGCATTTCAAGTGTTGACATGTGATCTTCTTCTAAAGATGTGTTCTTTTGGTTGTTGGAGATCATGCTTGACATGGATAAATATTTTCTATTCTTAAGATCATTAGACTGGAATGGAATGGCTTCCTTGAATCCATTTTTCACTTCTTGTAGGTGAGTTGCAATCTGGTTTAAAAGTTGCAAACTTATCTCTTTATCTGACTCATCCTTGGATCAATTTCAGTGATCCAAGGAATGTTTTAAACCTCCTCAGCTGAATGAATGATAAATTGACATTCCATAATTGAGGGACATGATGGACAAAAATTTGTTATTACAAGTTCTTTAATCTTGTGTGAACATGTTTCTATTCAGTTGTATGTTGTGCTTAGGTCCTTGAAGATTGATCTTGGCAGTCCATTGCTGACGTAAATGAAATGCAACCTATTCATGACATTGGAAGGATTTAGAATCCTAAAACTAAAGGATTATCCTACGGAATCCTAAGCTGGGTAAGATATATCTATATATATCTATGTATATATATATATATATATATATATATATATATATATATATATGCTACCTAGCTATGTTACTTAATTGATTTTATTTCTAACCTAAGCCTTTTGCTAAGGGAGTATGGAAAGGTTTCTAGGCTATCTAAATTAACCTAAAACCTAATGCTATATGGTTATGATATGATCTAACCTAATGTTGGAATTACCTAAGGTAATGTGTTAAGGCCTAAGGTAAATATTCTAAACTAACCTAAGTTTAAGGATCTATCCTAAGCTATTTTAATGGGAACCTAATGGGTCGCATACCTCTAAGGTGATGGTTCCAATGGCATTTAATTGTTGATAAGGTTCTTAAAGGCATACGTACTGCCAGTTTTAGCAGGGGCTAGTTGACTTGGTAGAGGCTTATGTGGAAGTTTCACTAAAGATGGAATTTCATGTTAAATGTGAATTGGCATTCGCCAGACTTGGGAGGTGGTGGCAAGGAAAGATAAGCGGGAAAATTGGAATTAATGAAATTTATTGGTCTCGGTTTTTGTTCACAAACCATCTAGGAAACTTGGAAGGTGGATTTGTGGGAGGTTGTTGGTTTTTGCATGCTTTTTGCATTTTTCTCTGCATGGAGCAAACTGGTTCTTCGAACCAGTAGTTTGACTTGCACTTCATTGTCTATTTTTAACTCACCTGGTCTATTTTTGATCATGGGAAGGTATATGAGGCATTCTGAGGAAAGTTGTTGGTTGGTTGATCTTTCGTGGAGGAGAAAAGGAGTTGGAAGCTCATCTGGAAGTCTCCTTTGATTTGGTAGAAGCACTATCAGGCATGATAGGCTCTAACCATTAAGATCTCTTGCTTTCTTCTAAATGATTCATTAAAATGACTCTGCTCTTTTGAGATTCTTGGCTTGCATGTTTTATTTGGTTATTTGCTTGCTGGGTTTTGTAATCTCTGGTAAATTTGGGTTTGAATCCTTGGAAAAAATTAGTGTATGTCCTGGAAACTTTCTTTGTAAGGGTTAAATAGCTAAGCATGTATGAGAAACTTGTTTCTATGGCTCTGCATGTCATTTCTTGAACTGGTATTGGAAAGGTTGAGGCTATGACTGACCTTTGTCACTGGTTACTTGGTTCTGAGTTTTTGGGAACCTTGAGTTCCATCTGATATTTCTTTAGGAGCTCATGTTTGTTGAGCTTGAGCTTATATTTTAGCTCGTACTTAAACTTGTGTTTGAGCTCGTGTTCGTTTAAGCCTGTCTTCGAGTTCGTGTTTAATTGAGCTTGATTCGGTGTTAGTATTTGATATGAGTTTTTGTTGGAGGTTCTTGTTACTCTGAACCATGTTTGGAAGCTTGGTTAATCCTAGACTATTGTTTGAAGTCCGTATGTAGCTCTGTACTCATGTTTATTCCTGTATTATTCGGGACTGTTAATGGGAGTTCATAACGTATACAACACTCATATTTTATTACTTGTATGGTTTCAAAATTTGGTGAGAAACTTGTGTTTCGTTGGAGTTGGAAATAGGGATTTTGATAAGATGTAAACAGATAATGGAAGCCCTCTACTATTATGAACTATTAATAGGTATTTGTATTATATACTACCTCATATTAAGATACTAGTGTATATCTGAACTCATGTTGGAGATTTTGTGATTCGACACTGTACATTTAATTTGTTACTTAGTGTGTGGAATTCGTAACTGCAACGAGGTATCGGTTCTGTTCTGGTATTTTTTTTGGGTTTTCTTTGTTTAAGATATAAACTGGAATGGGAACATGTTGTTTCCCTAAACCTGTAAATATTCTCTTGAGTGGTCCTGAACCTTTGTGAGAAGTTTGTGTTCAACATTGTGCTCGGATTTTGTATTTTCGAGTTCTGAACTGGTCGTATTATAGACATGTTCGATTTGGTTTTGGTATTGAATTGGGTTTTTACTTGCTTTTATGGTTTAAGCTCATAACTCTTTTGAATCGAACTACTTGCTCAAAGAAAAACTGGAAGAGTGGTTTAATTGGGTTGTTGGGTAATCTCTTCAAGATCTTGACTGAAATATCTTGTTGGTTTATTGTTCTTCTTGGAACCCCGATCTGTTTTCTCTTATAATAAGATGTTGAAATTTATTGTAATATAGTTTCTGTCTTGGCTGAGCTCGTGGGTAATTCAGAGTTAGTTTTTCTATTCGGGTTTTTACACCTCTTGTTGGGTCCATTAAGTGAATACCTGAGTCTTTTAAAAGGTTAAGGAAATTGTGATTCCTTAGGGATAGTGTGTTGTTTCTGAACTTTACTACTATGTTGTTCTAAACTGAAAAAAAATGAACTCATGCTTTATTATGGTAAAGAATGTCAGGGAGATTGTAGTACATTTTCTTCTTACATTGAGTTGGCTTTGTTCTCTCTTCTGGGAGCTAGTGTATGAGCTTATTGTTTGGATTAGAAAGGGGAATTTTTTGTTAAGTGTAATGAGATGATTTAAGGATTGAATCATATTCTGAAAAGTTACTTTTCTAGGTTGTTTGTTTAAGTTCATTTGATTGAAACCTTATGTTAATTATTCTCTTAGGAAATGGAGATTTATTATGTTGATTAGTCTTCTTGTACATATCATTTGACTGATCTGATGTAGAAGGAGATTAGATGATTAGGTTTGTTGAACAGAAAATGTAAACTGGTTGGTTGACTGTTTGATTCTATATTCACTCTTGGATTGAAATGGGATTCTGTTCTGATGAATATCTTAAATGCTGAAGTTAAGGTAGTTGTCCTTTAAATGAGGCAGTCATATTCATGTTATGAACCTGTTTTTGTTTTCGGATGTTTTGTGTTTGGGCATAGTTTGTAATGGGTATTCTTCTTCTTTTGCTTAGGAGTTAGATGAATCATCCTAATGAGAACCATGTTGTAAACCCTTCTTTTGGCTTAAAGCAAAGATAAATGTTGTATTCTATTTTGATAGAATTGGGAACAATGAGATGATATGATCTATTGTTTACTTAAGGATAATTGATAGGATCAATTAAACTTTAATTCTGTAAGGCAGATGTTGTGGATTATATTTTGTTCTCCAAATTCAAATTGGTTAATATACTTCTTTTCTTATTGCTATTACTTATACTAGTTTGTATGATATATTAATTGTCCCATTAAAGCAGAGTTGTTTTAATGGAACAATTAGTGGAATGCAATACGTTTTAAGGCTTAGTGCTTATCATGCTCAGTTCATTGAACTGACCCGTGCTAACAATTTTTGCAGATGGACTTCGTAAGTGATAAAAGAAGGCTAAACTTATGAGATGCATTGGCTGATTTAAATTTGATTCCTTGTGAAGAATTCTGATTCGTTCTTGAGATTGTATTGAAAAATAAAAGTAGTATTCTTTTAGGATGAAGGTGGTTGTTATGCAGTACGCCTAAAGTGCATAAGGCTTGTAAATGTATAAGTTATAAAGATGAATTGAAAGCTGAGAATTTACTTGTATTGGTTGTGTAAATTATCTTGTACTTGTATGAAAAAGATGGATTTCTATCTTGTTGATATTCTTCATATTATTTATATGCTTAATTGGTTATCCTTGATAAGTTGGATAAAGGGATTTAGTTCAATTTCCCTAATCAAAATGCAGCTTGCTATGTTGCAGAATATAATGTTCTTATCTAAACTATAATATATGGTAATGTAATGTGTGTTGAACATACATTAAGAAATGTGGATACTGGGTAGGATATACCCTAACACTTAACATGTAGATAAAGACTCTTTATCTTTCTTAATTGAATATAAACCAAAAAGGTATGTTAATGTGTTTACAATTTATTAGAATTCATTTTGTATGAAGTCTACTTTAATTGGATATATAATCGAACGTTGAACCTATGTAAAATTTATTGTACTTCTTAAATGAAACTTGATAATGCTGTTTGGTTACGGTTAATTGGAAGTTTAACTGTGTGATCAAACATTAAAAACAACTGTAAGTATAAAAAAGTTCTTCATGGACTAAATAAAGAAAATTTAGGAAAGAACTTATTGAGCATTGGATTAGGGGTTGGCAGGGTTGCTGTAATCAAGAAATAATTCAGACTAATAATGTATTAACAATCCCCTCAGGGGTATGTACATCTCGATGAGGTAGTTTCTATATGATGTTGGCACATGCCAACTACAGAGATTTACTTTCAAGAAGTCTTGGGTCTTCTTGAAAATACAGTGTTGTAGTTGACATGTGGCATCACCCTACCGCATTGATCATCTAGATCTACACCACAATAGGAACTCAGACTTGAACTTAGTTTCCCTCTAGTTCTAGATAGGAGCATAATTAAGATATGAATTAGCTTCCAAAGGCTCAGGGTACGTTGGCACATCTGGTCGATTTAGGTCAACCAAGTATGCCCATTTATCCTAAGCCATTGTGAGCATCTTCCTATAATAGGTTATGTTCCTATCTAGGGCTAGGGTTAAACCTAGAACAAGTGGACTGATGGTAGTCAATAAAGACCAATCATGATAATTGAGGAGTGAGGTGAAGGATGTATTCCAATATGACAAGTATGTCATCTAGGAATAGTGACATACACAGTATGTTATAAATCTTTGGCCAAAGTATCGCAAACTGTTGGTTGTGTTGTCCTATGTCACCAAGTTTAAAACAACGTGATATCAGATGAATATTGGTAGCAGATATTCAGATATGTTCTTTAAACAGATCACTCAATACCCGATGTAGGGTAGGATGACAAAGTATATGAAGTATACGATATGTATTTGATACATAAGATAACATAAATAGATCGGTAGCTTACCGAGTTATGGAATGAATAGATTGGTGAATCACCGAGTAATTACAGCTGCATATGTTTATCCATGAAATTTTATTGGCATGGAATGTTTGTTCTAAATAATTCTATATTTAGAACAGTGAACACTATAAAAAATATTTCCTTGTTTCTAAAGTCTTAAAATGGGAATGTTACACAATTTCAGACTTGGAGACAGTATCCCATTATTCCCTCAGAGTGCTCGATCACCCCTTTTTCTAGTATCTATCACCAGGTGAATTTGCATAGGTTTTTCAATTTCCAGGTATATATTACTTCTATACCCAATGGTCACATGTGGCTACTAGTAGCATTGAAAGATTAGTAAATTCATTGTCACCAACATTAGGAGTAGTTTTAGCATTCCCCCCCCCCCCCAAGACTTAGGTAGAAAAACCGGACCTAACTAGGAGGTTCATGTCAGCACATCTGGCAGGACTCCCAACAACTCTGAGAATTCTGATTGATTGCCTTAGGCGATTTCCTGAGGTCTTTCGGGATGACATTTGGGGAATTCCAGTGTAATTTACGATCTCATAACAAGATTTTTTTTCACTCTTCTATTTTGGCACCTCCATCTACTCTGAGTTACAAAATCACCCATAGAAGTTTATCGGGTTCCATGGGCACACATCCAGCCAACTCACTCGCCAGCTCTATTAACTCACCAATCTACACTCGAGACTCATAGCAGACCTTCACACCCTACTATGGCACTCCAACCACCCCCTCATCTAAGGAACTTTGAAAATTTTCACTGGATAGAATTTCTTTGTTTTCAATTGTGCAAACATCTTCAATTTAAGGGCTATTAATTAGGGCCATTCGATTGCTAATAAAATAGCTCAGTAAATTACTTTACTAGTGAGAATCATGTCACTCTTATTGAGCATATCTAAGATGTAGAAAATGCATGCTTTATCTATCTGATCATGCATGATGATGTATCAGTCATGCTATTCGCAGCCTCCATTCAAGTGGAAAGTACCCCAGTGGTATAGATGTCCTGAGAGTTGCATCTATTTCTACTTGGGATGAGTTTAGAACAACTCTATGCAATTACTTTGAAGACAAGTCAGATCACCTATCACTAGTGGAGCAAGTAACTACAACAAAGAGGGTGCCCAATGAACAAATGAGTGATTTCAATATCGAAGGTTTCACAATACTTGGGATAGAATCCCTCAAGAGGTAAGACATACAACCCAACATGCTTTGATGTACTATCTAAGGGCCTTAAATAGTGATATTTTAGTCATGATTAAGTCCCTGGGAGAGTAGAAACTTACCTGCTACTTACAATATTGTAATAATGACAGAAAATAGTCTCATTTAGGTAGGAAAGTTATCTCCTAGACCTCCCGCACCCTTATTCCTAGAAATGTCTCATGCACCCCAACCTTTTATTGCCCATATCCCTAAGAAGAGTGCTCAAACCACTGCATCCACATATTATTTCCCTATGAAACATAAGGAGGATGAAGAAATTAAATCCCTGATTAGAAAATTTTCAAATAAAGTTATATCTTTAGAAAAGTAGCAGGGGCAAGCCTTCAAGAACAGTTCTAATAAGGGGCATAGCCAAAACAATCATCCCTAGAGGAATCAATATGTAAACTAGAGATATGAGAAGAATCAAAAAAAATGAAATATTTCATGTTAGAGTTTGGCATCTTCACTTGCAAGTGGTCCCTCTTGCACAACCTCTCTTAACGCCCATTACCAAGTCAAGCACTAGTTATAGTTAAAACAACATGGCGCAAGAGTCAGAATGGTGCTTTCCTTGTAATATGCCTCATAGTTAGTATCACTACACTAATGTTGCACACATGCAGGCCTATATGATTCATAATGCTTCTAACTGTGTAGGCCTATAAGCGCAAGTGAGCTTGAGAATCAAGAAAATATAGAAGCCCCTTTAGAGGCCAACCTTATGTTCTTTGGTGTCAAATATTTCTATGTAATTAATCAAGCAACAAATGACTCAAATAGACTGTGTTTTCCCAAGTTGCTGACAACATAAGGTGAACAAGAAGAGAATGCTCGATTCTGACATGCAAGTCTCAATTCCTACAACACAGGTCGATCCTTAGAAGCAAAAATATGCAACTAAGGCTTGTAACCAACAACTAAGGCGCACAGTGTTCATGGTACACAAGGCCCTACGCAAACACTTATCCTAAAGTAATTCATGAACATACTTTGGCAGGTAAAGCCTTTGTGTAAGATAAGGCCCTTGCCTTTGTGCCTGAACAAAAAAGACAGGATGTTGTTGCGCCCGAAATGCATAAGTCATTGGGACTTCCATTCAACATTGTGGACCAGATGAAGAAGACAAGTATAAATGTCACAATGTGGGATGCTTTGACCATTCCATCTTAGTGTGACTTGTTGCATGAAGCTCTGATGCAACTTCCACGTGATTCATATGCTTTCATGAATCTATGAGATGGTAGTGGGAATGTCTGCGAGTGTGAGGCAATGTAAGAGATGACCATCGATAACACATTTAAATAAAATTTTCCCAACAATAACATAACAAATAGCCTCGTGACGAGCTTCATGAGGCTCTAAGGTGTCAGGGATAGTTTTCTTATATAAGTAATTATAAATAGGTGTAAACTATTCAGAACCATCATGATTGGACGTGATGGCACAAGTGGTGAGAGGTAATGCTGAGATATAGGTATGTCATAAATGTGTACTTATGAATGTAGCTTGTTCATTAGTAATGTCTTGTGGGATGAGCAACGTGACACTATCCATAACATCTGCATGATGATTCTGACATGCAAGTCTCAATTTTCCTATAACATAGGCCGATCCTTAGAAGCAAATATATGCAACTAAGGCACACAAGTTCATGTACGTGAGGCCCTGTGCAACACTTATCCTAAAGTAATTCATGACCGTACTTTCATAGGTAAAGCATTTGTGTAAGATAAGGCCCCTGCTTTTGTGCCTGAACAAAAAAGAAAGGATGTTGTTGTGCCCCAAATGCATAAGTCATTGGGACTTCCATTCAACATTGTGGACCAAATGAAGAAGACAAGTATAAATGTCACAATGTGGGATGCTCTGACCATTCCTTCTTAGTGTGACTTGTTGCATGAAGCTCTGATGGCCCAACTTCCATGTGCTGACCTTGCTGTCTAAAAACCATGCACTACTGTCAATATATTTTAAATAGAGATGAAGCAAGTAAGTAAGGTTATAAAAACCCCACCCTTTTATATGTCTTTGATCATGGAAAAACAACTTGTGCATAATTGTATGATTGACTCAGGCATTGGTACTTCTATCATGCCTAAGAAAATTACTGATGTCCTAGGTCTTAAGTACAACCCCTTGTCCAAAGGAGTCCTATAACTTGATGGCTCAACTATTACCACTTTGGGAGTCATCAAGGGTATTGAGTTAACCCTCCATGCATGTCCTAGCCTATCACATAACTCAATATGTGTCAATCATTGACCTACCTCCTTTGTTTTCCTTCTGTCTATCAAGAAATTTTACCACTAAAGTGGGTGGTTACTTGTCTTCTGACTAGTCTCATATGTTACTATAAACAAGGTATGGTACCCAGTTTACCATACAAGCTGAGCCAATATTTTCCTATCATGTTGAGTCATATGACCCATCTCCTCTCCAAGCCAATTACCTAATCCAAGAAGGCCAAGTTTTAGTTTTTGAAGAGCATCCTATTTCCTCCTCTGTGCCTGACTTAGTGTTAGATGTGTGGGTGGAAAGACATCATAAATTTGATCCATACACTGAAGATATTGAATATTTTGAAACTGGGCTTGGATACTTATTGCATCCTTGAAGAAGAAGCTATGTTACCACATGCGCTCAAGCAAAATAAAAGAAAATCTTTGGTCTATGGAAGTTATATTTTGATGGTTCTAGAAGCAAAAATGGTGTGGGTACAGGAGTCATTCTCATTTCTCCCAAGGATGAGAAGTTATTCTTTGCACACAGGTTGTAGTTCACATGCTCCAACAATGTAGAAAAATATGAAGCATTGGTGCATGGTCTTCCATTACAGAAAGAAAAGGATTAAGGTGCATTGAAGATCTTTGGGGAAACAAATTGGTTCATCATGTCACAAACAAATGCACGAAAAATAATAAGCTTCTCAAATATTATAAACATCAGAGTTTGGGACCTCTTTGAGAGCTTTGATGCTCTAAATCTGTAGGTGGTACCAAGGAAGATGAACAAAGAAGTTGATCAGATGATTGCGCTCAGTTCATAATTTTCTATTGTGGAGGATTTTGTCAAGGGAAATACGAAACATGTCAAGATGGTAATCAGGCCATCCATTCCAGATAACAACACCAACTGGTAAGTGTTTGACAGTGACATGTAGATCATCCAGTTCATTCAAAATGAAGCTGAGTTCTCTTCAAGCATGCAAGATGACTTGCATGATAGCTATGGTGACCAAGTGATCTAGCTAAAGAAAAACAAGTTTCCTAAAGGGTTGGTCACCTTAGAGAAAATATTCAGCCCTGATGATGAGTTCAAGGGTGAAAATAAGTATATGCACGTGGTGCAAGAAGACTGCACTCCCCAGTCACTATTGCACATGTCAGAAAGGAGTTGTTGCTAAGTAAAGCTTATGCACATGATGAAAAAAAATGCCTTCATATCTCTCTATCAGAAATACAAGTGACATTTTCTCATAGGAGTATGAAGACCTCAAAGGATTTGATCCAAGTGTTGCTCAACACTCCATTGACCTTGATCCTAGTATTAGGCCCATTAGAAAAAAGTAGAGACCAGTCAATCCAAGGATAGAGCCCCTCATGAGGAAAGAGTTATCTAAACTCATTGAGGAAAAGATAATATTTCCAATCAAATACTCTACTTGGGTCACAAATCTTGTTCTAGTGCACAAGAAGAATGGTGAAATCAGACTCTGTGTCAATTTCAAAGATTTAAATAAGGCATCCTTTGAAGGATCATTGTCCTTTTCCTTATATGGAGCATATTTTATAGAATGTGGCCGACACACAAATATTTTCTATGTTGGATGGGTATTTTGGCTTCAATTAGATATTGGTCAAGGAAGAGGATCAATTCAAAAAACATTTACAACCAAGTGGGGACATATGCATATCAGAAGATGCCCTTTGGTCTATCAAACGCAGGTGCAACATTTCAACGCACCATGGATATTGCCTTCAAAGGATATATCAATGAATTGATCTTGGTTTACCTCGATGATATAATTATCTTCTCAAAGTATAGTGTGGATCATATGACACATCTGGAGAAAGTCTTTAAGAGATGCAAAAAGTTTGGGGTGTCTCTTAACCCCAAGAAGTGTAATTTTTTAGTGGCAGAGGGAAAGATTTTGGGCCATGTAGTCTCAAAGGATGGCATCTCAATTGATATTGAGCACATTTTGCCATCCCGGCTCTTTCCCTGATGAAGTGCAAAAGAAAGGCTTACAGTCCTTCCTTGGAAAAATCAAATTTGTTAGGAGATTCATTCCTAACTTTGTAGGACTGATAAGGCCCATCACCCTCATGCTCAAGAAGGACATAACCTTCAAATGGACAAAGAAGGAAAAGAAAGCTTCAACAAGATCAAGAAAGAAATTGCTTGTGCACCAACACTCATCAACCCAGATTACTCTAAGGATTTCATCCTTTATGCTTATGGAGCTAATGTGAGTGTTGTTGTTGTCTTGACACAAGAAAATGAACAAGGGCTAGAGCAGCCAGTGGCTTTCTTTAGTCAAACACTAAAGGATTATGAGTTGAAATATAGTCACACAGAGAAATAGGTCTTCACCATCATATGATCTCTTAAGAAATTCAAGATTATGCTCACCACAAATCATGTCAAGGTGTTAGTTTCACACTTAGGTGTGAAAGACTTCATCATGGGAGTAGAAATCAGTGAAAAGATATCATGATGGGTGACCAAAATCATGGAGTATGATGTGACTATCAAATCCAAAAATCTGGTAAGAGGTAGCATGCTCTGTAAACATGACTTGACTGAGGACACGCAGAATGAACCTGAGACTTCATTATTTCTAGATGAAGATCTCCCATGCACAGAGCATGAACAGAATGAAAATCTTAGCGTCACAGTTAGATGAAGGACATGATCACATTCCTTTCAAAGGGTACATACCCTCCTAGTTGAACAAAAAAAGAATACATCTAAGGATTAATCTATTCCATATGTTCTGATTGATGGCCTTCTCTTCAAAAAAATCTTGATGGTGTGTTATTGAGGTGCATTGATGTGCACGCAAACTGAAAAAGTCTTAGCAAAATTTAACAATGGTTTCTCTAGTGGACACTTCTCTGCCAAAACTAAAATAATGAATATTATAATGGTAGGACTCTTTTGGCCTACCCTGTTCATAGACATGCACAAGTGGGTCATGAAATGTAAATAATGTTTTTCTTTACAGGAAAGAAGAAATTTGGCAGTGCTTCCCTTCAACCAATCTAAGATAGATCATCCTTTTGCGCAATGGGGTCTTGACTTCATAGGCATGATCAATCCTCCTTTGAGAGCTGGCCATAAATGGGTGCTGACAACTACGAATTACTTCACCAGATGGATAGAAGCTGTCGTGCTCAAGGAATCAACCGAGTCAATCATCCTTGACTTTATCAAGGGCATTGTAACAAGGTTTGGTGTTCCTCAAACCATTATTTTAGATAATACAAAAGCCTTCCTTGGTACTAAAATCACTGATTGGGCTCTTAGTCTTGGTATATACTTGAATACCTCCTCCAATTATTACCCTCAAGGTAATGGCTTGGCAGAGTCAAAAAATAAGAACCTGACCAAGATCATGAAGTGAACAATGAATATCAACCAAAGACAGTGGCATATAAAGGTCTTGTGCACGCTCTAGGTAGATAGAATCACAATGAAGAAGGCAATAGAAACTTCACCTTATAAGCTTGTATATAGCAAGGAGGCTACACTTCCTTTGATACTTGAGTTGAGTTCATTATCACTTTCCCAATAACTGGAATTTGAAGGTGCATAGACTAGAGAGAAATAAGAATGGAGAGATGGTTGAACTTGAAGAATCAAGGAACTCTACCATGATCAAGCTAGAACAACATCAACAATCAACAAAGAAGTGGTTTGAGAGAAAGGCTAGGCCTCAATATTTCAAATTTGGGGACTTGGTCTTAAAATGGGATGCTGACAGAGCTAAACCAGGGCATCATTCAAAGTTTGATGCACTTTGGAGTGGCCCATATATTATCAGTTCTTACAAGGAGGCTAACTCTTTCGAGTTATCTCATCTTGATGGAGGCGTGCTATCAATCCCAGTCAATGGGATCTATCTCAAACCATTCCATTAAGCTTGTTGCATCATTTTGTATATATTAGAGTAGTTTCAATTCCTCCAAGTGCACTGTGCACACATTGTCTTATTTGTACATAGTTCTTTCTTTCTACTGTGCTTCTTGCATGCACTCTTTTTTTGCTTCTAGGATGTCAGTCATCTTCCAATAGTTTTTAGTCTTGATTCAGAATAGAGTTCAGAACATGCTTCAAGTTACTCAGGGGTAGTTCTTCAAGTTACAGATCAGGAGTTCATATACACGCTGACTCCATGCCCAATGGATGCTTCAAGGCTACTGATATCCTTCATCTAGTAGGCAGATGGCCCCAAAAGTCACCAAACTATTATCCAAAATAACTCCCCTAGTTATTTTGATAACTTATATTTCCATTCTTGCTCTGAGATTCTACTTGCAGGTTGCACACACTTCAATTTCTCCTTTGGCACATTCCCTTGGCTGGAAGTTCCTCACACTCCCTTGCGCTCCTCCTTTCCTGCATCTTCCCATATTTTCTTCTCATTTTCTCTCTATTTATTCCATTTTTTCCCTCGCATGCCCAATATTTTTTCACTCACCTTCTTTCTAGCAGTACTTGCGCCTTGCGTGCACACCTTAAACTTGCTCCCCATATAAGTTAAGTCTTTGTCACTCTTATGTGCTCCCTTCCTTACTACCACACATTACTTTGAAATGATTATGCCTCTTACCATATGTTCCTCCAACAGGTATTCCTCCCATTCCTCCCTCACATGCTCACCTAATTTTGCACACCTTCCTCTTTTTCCTTCCATGTGCATTTCAGGCTCTTTTCCTTTGCTTTATCTTGTGCCTTTCTTGTCATGTATATGTGTCAAACATTGAGTGTGCTACACACGTAACTAATCAAACATTGGGTACCAAATCACACGTAATAATCATTATGAAACATGGACAGAAAATGATAACTAATGCACAGTTGGCCGATCTCTTCAAGCCAATCAAATCCATGTCTTAACCAATTAAGGTGTGACTATATGGACAACCATAAATTTTGTTGTAAATGACAAAATAGTCTCATTCAAAAGATGATGTGGGTTACACTCTAGATCATTCAAACTCAAATTTCAGTGAGATTTGGTAGGTGAAAAGTTGGGAAAATGTCTTTATGGCCATTAATGTAGGATATCTATTGCTCCAACCACCCAATTTGATCAGATCTCACCTCCTTCCTTCTCCTACATGCTCAAATAGACATGGGGAAGTGCATTTGACAAATTTGCAGGTGGATTTGTAGGCATTCATTGTTAGTTGTTGGTAGTTGTGATTCAAATTTGATTTTTCCCTCCTCCTCCTCTTCTCTCATTGATTCATCTATAAATGTAAGAGCATGGCTCATTGTAAAGGGTTGGACAATTTTAGATCCTCTAGTGTTTGCTAAGGATTCTGTATCTTTGCATTTTGAGTTGCAGACCTTTAGATCTGGTTCTTACATGTGGATATCGGCCTCATACGCCATTGTAACAGACTGTGCATTCCTAGAAGTAATAGAAGCATTGTTTTATGTCTATCCTCTACCTTAACATGTTTATATTCTTATTTCTTTCCTTTCCTTTGTATTATTTACTTGTTGTGTCATTTTAAATCCCTTACAACTTTTTTCTTATTGTGTCTCATGAAATCGGTCATGTGAATGCATTTTGGTTTGTTTATGCATGCCTAGCCTTCCTTTATGCCTTCTCCTTTGTTTTCACTCAAAGTTGATAGTGTTCATCCCCCTTCTTTCCGGTGTTATCACCTTCCTTAGTTTTAGTTTCCCTTTTCTCTTATCCTTATATCCCTGGTCCCTTGGTATCATTAGCTTAGGTTTCCATTTCATCCTAAGGAGTAGCAATAACAGTAGAAATAGGTAGAGGAACCAGCCTTCTTTGGAGGTCTATCTCAAACGTGCAAGGTCCCGCAACTTGGAGATAGTCCCATTGGAAAACATGGAAAAATTGAACCCTTGGACTAAAAATTATTTTTTGAAGCATTTCGGGACATTACAGGTTCCAAGCTTTCCTAATTTGGGAATTGGCTCAGTGGACCAACTTTCAGCCAACATGAGCAAAAAATGACAAAAAGTGACAACTCATGTTGAAGGGTCTTACTGTGTTTCCATTACCCTTCTGGTTTCACAAAAAATCCCAAGGATATCAAATTTGGGCAAAAAATGTTAAAGGTAGACTTAAGAGGGCATTGAGCTAGAACAGCTCAACGAGCAACTAGGAGATCCAACATATGCAACATGTAACAAAGTTTCAAATTTCTCAGGGTGAGTTGATGATGGGCTGAGTCATGGTTTGGTGACTTGAGCTATTCATTGACTAAGTAATTTTGAACTCTTCAAATCTCATGTTGGAGAAGCCAGTAGTTGAGTTTGGGTTAGAAGAAGGTGAACTTGTATTTAGCTCAGCTTATGACATGGTAATTTAACTCACTTGACCAAATTTCCATGTCGGTTTCATACTGAGGATATAGCTCATAAGAAGGAAAGGATCATGTATGGGGCTCAGGATCGAGCTCTGAGTATAGTTACATAGCAGAAAGAATGAATAATTAGGAGAGCCCTAACTTGACATTGTTGAGCTAACTGAGGAAAAATTATGAAGGTTCATTAATAGGATGGATCAATTCTACATGAGAATTGGGATGGAAAGCTCGTGAGATCAATATTAGAGCTCTACAGGATTCCTTGAGCTCAGCACCATAGAGATAGGGTTTGGGTCACATCATTGAGATAACCAAGGGGGAACTCAGTCAGATTCATGGTGGAGTGTTGTATGTAGGCTTGAATGTGAAAAGACTCAAGATTGAAGATGTTGAATGTAGGAATTGATAATAGGGGCATATCGGTGAGCTCATGATAACAGAATATCCATGGCTGATCCACGAGGCAGGAAGGATGTGTCAATGTGATGCAAGCTCGGCATTGGAATGAAGTGGATTAGCGGGTGGGAGATTGCATCAAGGATTAAATAAATGAAAAGGCAGTGCAATGTCTCATCTAGAAGTGACTCGGTTTGGTTGGAGCACGAATCTCAAAAGGTCGAGGTCATATGTTTGGGTTGTGCTCAGAGCTATGGCTGGCTCAGTTCACTAACAGGTGAACTCAGGTATGCTATCAATGCATGGAAGAATATTGGGGAGGCTCTAGTATGGAGCTAATTCACCATTTTGGATTGATCTTAGAACATAATCATACATTATAGCAATGGATAAAGATAGCTCAACTCGGTTGGAGGTCATGGTTGGTGAGTCGTGAGTGGGATAAGTATATATGATTAGATTGATCATAATTCTCTAGGCATGTTGGATGGATTAGGGTGAGCTTAGAAGAGAAGGAGACGACTCAGGGAGGGGCCGAGTTGATGCCGAGTCACTCAGTGAATAGGTGTTTTCAGAGCAAGGGTTGAGTGGGTGATTGAGGTGAATGAAGTGAGACAAGGCAGGTGCAATAGATATGTGAGCTCGTAGGATATTTCAAAGGTCAACACAACTCGGATGCCCTAGGGAATTAATTCACCAAATCGAGTCAAGCCATGGAGCTCGATGAGTAGTTGGTGCAACACTAGGGATAAGTGGTTCAAATTTGAGCTCGTTTCAAACATAGGTGAGTCTTTTTTCAGACATCAAATATTTTTTGAAGTTCGTATAAGGAAGGGCACTTCATATTTTGGGGAGATGGGTCTTCGGAGTTTGGAGTGGCTTGGTCGATGCAAGGTAAGTGGGTAGTTCCAAAGTGTTAATTCCCTAAAGTACGAAGTCTGAAAAATTGTACTTCGGATTCAGACTTTACATTCAAAGATCACGTATATAGTTGGGTGATAAGATTCCTCCAAAACCTGATTCTAAAATGTAGTGGTCAGGTCAAATGTTAGCGCGGGGCTCAAACTCAGAGACCGAGTTTCTCAGTTAACATGTTTTAGTGGGGCGGTTTCTGAGGTTGGTGGGCATTGGGCACGTCATGCATGAAATTTGGGAATTTGGCAGGGATCCCAATGCAATCAACAAGTCACTCATGGTAAGTGTGCAATGTTTGGGGGTTTTTGTTGACCAACGTTCAAGTGGGGATGTGGAGTAAGTCGGTTGAGATGTTAGACATAAATGTAATGGTTAACCTAAGGCATTATTCCATGCAAGACACAGCAACTAGAGCTCGCTCAATGTGAGGTGGGCTATTTTGAAGGATCTGTTAAGACCATGTTGGGAGATAGTTAACGAGGCATTGAAAGGTGGATTGGGGTACTAGTGGTAATAAATAAGGATCTTTCCCGTGTAAATAGAAAATAACTCACAACAAAAGAAGGCAACCTGCCAACTAGCTTGTCAAGTTGGCTGGAAAGCTAGTTTGCCACCAAAGTAAACTCAAAACCTCTTCAAACACCATTTCAAATCTATGGGTCCCACTATGGACTAAAGATGACTCTAAAAAATTATTAAAATGTTATTTTTAATTAAATGGAGAAATTTCAAGTTTTTAAAATTATGAAGGCATGGTGGAGGAATTTTTTCGGGGGCAATTAATGATGCAATCAAGTATGGATGCCACAAGCAAGCATTTCCAACAGCATGGTTAATTCATTTTCTACATTTATACCTAGTATTTAGGATTTTTGCTTCTTTTTCTCACATAATCAGTAGTGCTCTAAAATGTAAAGATATTTCCCTCTCTTCACAAGTTGAGTTGTGAATTTGGAGGCTTTTTATCCTTCCTTCCAAAAATTGTAATAGAAACCTCTGCCTCAACCTATTGTAATGATGCACTATGCAAGTGCTTGGAATAATCAAATTATGTTTTGTGGCTAATTATTTTTCCTTCCATCATTTTGGTTGTTTCCATTTTTCCTTTCTCATGTTTGTCGTTATATTGTTTAACTTTGATTTCCATTACAGGTTTCGAGAGTAGTTGTGCTTATCTGTAAATGAAGTATCATATGTAGTTGGGTTTGTGATGTGTGTTCATCCTTCCCATGTTCATCCTTATTCATTGGAAGAGCGAGAACATTTTCTAGAAAACCCCTTTCTTAGTCCATCACCACTTTTAATGTAGGATTTATTTCATGAAACCTCTCTCCCTAATCCCCTAGAAATTTTATTATAGGTCTAGTTAGCTATTTTTCTTGCATTAGAAGTAATGTAGTGCTTAGTTTAGGAAGAGGAAGCAGACCTTCTCCAGAGGTTAACCTCAATCATGTAATTCTTGAAGCTTGAGAGGTGATCCCATGTTACCCAATCACACCGAATGTCCCATTCACACTCAGGCCATTCGGGGGGTGTGGTGATTTAGCGATAACAATTTTTGGCACACACGATGGGGCTACAAGATTCATATTTTTCACATGTGTGTGTATTTGTGTTCACTTTATTTCAGTAAGTTGTTGTGCTCTTAGTGCAATTTTAGCCTTAGGAGGTAAACCCAAGAACAACTGATGACTCCATTGGTATAAGTTATCCACTCTCTGAGTTGCATGCTTTCTTTTTTCACCCATTTCCATAATTTTTTCTTTCACATCTTTCCATTTTTCTCCCATTCATGAAACTGTGCAATCATGGCTTCATTCCCATAGTGGAATTCCCACTTGCAACAGTAATACCAATCCAATCTTCCGTTAAGCTTGCAAGATTCATTACCAGATGATTACAATCCACCTCAAAATCTTATTTATAGTAAAAATTAGTAGCATGCATATCCCTATGAGCAAGGTCATGTTAAGTTTGTTTATTCACCTAACTATACAAATTTTCAAGAGTAGGAATATGCAGTTGATGGAGGCTATTCTATATATGAAGATTTTGAGTTGTAGACTTAAAGGTATGAAAATTGGAGGCTAAGATAGTGTAGTTAAGGGATACAAATAAAATTGGTGCATTCAATATTGGCTTCAAGGTAGCTTAACCGTGGATATGCCCTATGCCAAGTCACTACAACTTGCAGGAAAATCTTGGTTTCATGGTTGAAATGTTGCCTCAACTGGGAGAATGGATCAAGAAGAGTTGAAGCTATACATGAATATAATGCCAGTCAACTCCTGTCTAATGGAAGTTTTTTACATTACCATCTCAGAGATTTCCTATTCTCATGTACTCCAACCAATATCATTTCAACCTAAACCTTAGTTCCCAATATTTTCACTTGCTGCCCATCTTGTGTATCCCACTTCTTCATCTCTTATTCTTCCATCCCATCATGAATATTCTATTCATCTTTCTTCTAAAATTCCTTATTTTCTAAAAAGGCCATCAAGACAATAATATGTACCTCTTCCACTACCTCAAACAATGAAGTCACCAATTGAGTCCCAATCCTCTCCTCTTGTATTCCAAAATGTGTTTTGGGAGGACCAAATTTATGATACTAGTGAAGAAGAGGAAGATATGATTATGGAGCTTAGAAAGGATGATCTTGCAAATAATTTGAAAGAGTGGGATGCAAGACTTAACATCAAGAAAATTCCACTCCTGACAAAACCTTCTTTAGAATTTAAGGCTCAAGGACAGGTGGTATAAACTAGTTTTGAAGCAGAGACAAAGCCAAAGATGAGGGAAGATGACCAACAATCTACATGTTCATAATGCAACATACATTATAGAACTATGTATTTGAATACTATTGATTCACCCCAAATGAATAGTCGGTTGTAGAAGAGCAAGAGTTGGCTTCAAATCTGCAAGAAGATGGATATGCACAAGTAAAGGAAGAAGATATCTCAAAAGTGCAAGATGCTTCAAGTGAATGCAGTGACCCTAACTGCCATGCATGTCATGAACTTGTAGCTCTTCTAGAGGGTTATAATAACTTTCCAGGAGCGTCATCAAATTTTTCCAGTAGCCACTAGAACTTCCAAGCCATGGCAAAAAACCATCCAGATTCAGAGGTTTCAAGTGCAAAACAGGCTATATAGGAATTTTCAATTCATTCTCTTTTTCCATCCTTTCAAATTTCTTATTCTGAAGATGAATTTGAGCTTTCTAAATTCATGTTTAAAGATGAAGAAAACTAGGGTGGAGAAAAATGCCAATCTGGAAGACACCATGATGGAAGTTGAGATTTCAATGCAACCAATCAATGGAGAGGATGACTATTTGTCAGATTTGGATGGGATTTTTGATGAACAAGAGCCTATGAAACTTGAATATTTTGTTTTTCCATCACATCTTTTCTAACACAAAAGGCGTATTGCTTTAGATGGATACTTAGGAGAGTAACCTATTTCCCATAACAATCTTCTTGAGCCAAGTTTAGAGGAATTGAACCTTCTATATGGCTCATTAAACGAAGGAAAAAAGGAGCACATGGGAGAAGTGAAGTCAAATTCAGAAGCATTGAATGGAGATGATATTATTGAGAGTTTCTTTCTCTTAACTGTGGAATATGAATTGGTTGATGAATGAGTAATGGTGGAAGAAAACCAAGAATGTCTTGCTTCCCCTAATAGTTTTCAAGAGTAGAAAATTGATGGGATTTACCTTGTAAGTTTCATGTTTGATAAGGAGATTAAAAATGAAGGTAAAATTTTTCTTCCATCAGAAGAGGAGGAAATCCTACACGAGCAAAGAACTCCAAACACTTCTAGTGATTCACTAATGATTCCATTGGAGGCTATAAGTATTTCAAAGGAGATGCATGTTGTGGAAGAAATTCTTGTTGTCAAAAGAGGGAAAGAGAATGAAGAAGACATCACTGCAACACCATTCATTCAAGGATGTCTTCAGGTAGACTTTCTTGTTAAAGTTGAAGCTTATAGTAACAGACATATTCAAATGATTAGACCTTGTCCCATAAGGTACTTGGATTTTTTGGAGCCAAAAGAGAAGCCACAACTAGTCACATTCACTTAGGAATATGAGGATGAGTTTTACTTCCCCAAGGATCAGTTGCAATGCCTCTACAAAACAAATTTAGAACAACTAAAAGAGACACGATTCCTCTTTATAGTTGATGCCTTGGTGAACTAAGTGGAGAATTGGGATTTTTTCAATGTTTTAATTTCATTCTCAGTCATGAACATTGTCAAATCATCTACATGGCAGCCCATTGTTAGGAAGGGAAGCTATTTTACACAACTAGTTACAGGGTTCTTTTAGTTCGCTTGTGCCTCTAGTTAACATAGAGTAGGAATAGGTTTTATTTCAGAAGAATAAATTCATGACACACTCTGCATGTTTTATTTGAAGCATGTATGGTTTTTGGTCATTGTGTGTGTTTTGTTTTGTCATTGCTTTTACATAGTGTGTCAAAGGTGAAGTTTTCAGAAGAAGGAAAAATTAAGATTTAATAGAGTTCTATGAAGTCCAAAATCAATAGAAGTTTTACTTAAAATTCTACAGTGTGCCAAGCATACCAGGAAGTAAAGGATTCCAATATGCTTCACACTTGGCAATATTAGATTATGGGACAAGTTCAATGTAGCATCCTTCATCCTGTAGCTCAGTTGTAGAAGATGAGAACATGTGAGGTTTCCAAATAAATTTTTTTCCCAGTCATGAACATTTCAAAATTTTCTTATGGGGATGGGAAGTTGTGAGAAGTAGTATATTCTGGGTCCAGGATACATTTATGTTCAGGAAGCTCAGGAATAGGAATCTAACAATGAGTTAGATTAGTTTGGGATGCAAATAGTGACTCCATGCCTAATGGATGTTGAAGGCTACTAGACTAATGCTTAGCAGGCAAGCATCCTAGAGAGGTCACCAAAAATTTTATCCAATTTTTCCCTTGGGGAAAAATTAGACAACGAGGGTATATTATGCTTTAGGACTAAAAAGGGGGATTCATGAAGCATTATAGGATATTTTAGGTAAAATTTTATGTTTAGGAAGCATTTATGGTGTTGGGGGAAGATTAAAGATCATCTTGTTTTATTTTCCCCTTATCCTGGTCTTGGAGGTTCAAGGTTTAATCATATCAATAAATTGGCCATGGTGGGCCCACATTCATCCAACATGAGCAAGAAATCATCAAAATTGATAATTTATGTTTGAGGGGTCTTGTTAGGTTTTTGTTACCATTTGGTTTCGAGAAAATGCCCAAGGAAATCAACATTAGGGTAAATAATCAGTTTAGTGAGCCTAAAAAGGGACATGAGTTGAAAATAGCTCACCAAATAGCTTGGCAAGTTATTCAGTGAGCTACGGGAGAGATGGTCATATTTATCTCTCTATTAGGTTTAATTTCTAAAGTCAGATGGATAGCTCATGGGGTACTCGAGTGAGTTAGTGCTATGTAGGGTCTCAAGCTCGAGACATGGCTCATCAAGCATGGCAAGGGATATCAGGCTCGGTGCATGGAGGAAAAGGGATGGTATCGAGCTACAAAGTAGCTTAGTAAGCTAATCTGAGTTTATGAGTCACCGAGTGTAATATAGCTCAGTTGAGTTATTTTGACAAATCAAGAGCTTGGCTAGCTCACATATCGGGTCATGTGGGGTGATTAGCTCACCCAAGAAGATGGAAGCTTGGGGATTAGTTGAGTTGGATTTATGCCATCTCAACATAGAAAATAAGGAAAAGGAGCTCGGCATTAGATGAGCTAGGATTAAACATGAAATCAATCCAGGCATGAAGACACCAGCCAACTTGTTCTCAGAGTAGTGATAAAGGATGGTGAGCCTGGTTTGGAGAAATGAATGTGGATGTGAATGATCACTCAATAGGATAGAAAAATTAGGCATGGCTTAAAGACATGATGAAAGGAACACGATGAATGATAAACTATTTGGGATGCATGATATTTACATGGCAAGTTGCAAAAATATTGGACCCACCAAAGGTAGCCAATCTAGGATCAAGACTCGGCTGAGACAACACATGCCACGGGGAAATCCTAAGATTCAAATGGCTTGGGAAAAGAGGTTCATGGGTGAGAGCCATATTGGATTGGGTGTGGTGACTCGAGTTATAAAATGAGTGACTCAAGTCGAACTCATTGGGAGCTCACTAACATGTAGGAGTAATGTAGATGAGTTTGCATTGTAGTCAAGACATGTGGGGTCACAAATAGCTCAGGCTGAGTCATCTTGGTGGATTTAAGCTCACTTGGGTAAAGTTGCAGGTGAGCCATGGAAAATTGAGCTCGATGCAACTGATAAGTAGGAATGAACTCATGCACCATATGGCTCAGGAAAAAATCGAAGTCAATCTGATGTATGAGGTAGGTGGCGGAAGTGGAATGAATGATGACTAGGATCATGAGCTTAGGACATCGTTGACCTAGAACATGAGGCATAACAATGAAGGCTCAAATGATAGAGCTCAAGTTGGTTCTAGGTGAAGTATATGGCAAGAATAAGACATGTGATATCAAGCTTGGAACACTGTGATTTTCATTCATAAGGCCATCATGAGAGATAAGGTTTGGGCCACATCATTGAAGCTGGAATGGAGGGTTGAATTCGGTGTCAAATGTGCATGGTGAATTGAATAAAAGGTATGTAGCTCATCGATCAATCTTAGAACATGGTCGAGCTTGAAGGCATTTTGGAGGGATGCATGCATTGAGAAATGGCAGAGGAATATCAGTGTGAGTTAGTGAGAACAGAATAGTCATGGCCGAGGCATGAGATAACAAGTATGGGGTGCAATTGGACGTCAGCTCAAGCATTGGAATGAAGTGGGTTAGCGTGTGGGACTGATCACATCGGGGGCCAAATAAATTTCGAGTTAAGTTGGTATCTTGGGAGTGGGGCCAAGTCTGGGAGTGACTCGAGTTACTTGATGAGAAAACATTTTTGGAGCAAGGGCCAAGCTCATAGGTGACCAAGTTGTTGAGGTTGCACACATAGGTATAGCGATCATGAATGGAGCACTAGGTGGAACTCGGATCAAATCATCAACACATGTCATGAATATTGGGGATACACAAGGATTGAGCTCAAGAGCTTGAATAGAGTCATAGTGAAACTCGGAACGATAGGATACAAATAGGGTATGGCTCAAACAAAAACCATAACTCAGATCAAGTCATCACACAGAATGGGCATGAGACTGCACATGAAGTAGCTTAGAATGTGGCTTTTGCATATATGATTGGCATCGATCGTTAGAATGAATAAAGCATGGATTAAGATGGCTCAGGGTGATCTCGGAAGAGAAGGAGATGAATCAGGGAGGTGACTAAGTTTGAAAGAAGTAAAAATATGAGTTTCGGTACCCCGAATCTGAAATGGTCAGCTTTTTGGAGAGTTGGAAATCTTCGGCACATTTTGGAAGTCCTATGTGAAGTCTAATACATCGAAGATCAATTCGAGCCATGGATAGTCCAACGAGTTGGGATGAGTGCAACATGGACTTCGAGGCTCAACATGCTTTGTAGTTCAAGATCATGACAATGTCATGGGTGATTTCAAGATTTTTGTGATATGGTGAGGTGAGAGTGTTTTGAGTTGTCCAAACCCCCAAAGTCCAAATTTAGGAACTTTAGATTTCAGAGTCTATGGTGTCTTTGGAGGTTATGATCCGGTTGGGTCGATCGATGCAGAAGTGTTTGGATTCTGAATCCAAAGTGGTTGGAGGTCACTTAAAGTCTAAAGCTAGTGGGTCAACAAGTGGGGTCTCCAGATGTAGAATTTGCATTCAAAGATGCTAACATGTGGATCCAAGTCGGTCATCGAGTTGGTTGAGTCAAAATTTCGGTGCGGAATTTTGAAGGGGACTCGAATGATGGATGCTTCAACGTTGGGGAAATGAATTCAAATCTAGGTCTGATACTGACTTGACTTGGTCAACATTTGTTAGCAGGGAATGGTATTGAAGGATGAATGGGCACGAGTCATGCATGATATTTAGGAACTCACCAACTATACATCAAGGCTGCAATGAGAAAATTCATTCGTGGAGATCACTAAGTCAGCCATGTTTGGATCGGAGTTTGTAGTTGACCAACATACAAATGGTTTCGTGGAGTTAAATGAGGGGAGCCCAATACTAGGAGATGAACATGTGGATTCCAACCAATGTGAGGTGGGTGATTTATGAGGGATCCATCGAGTTGACAAGGGGATCGGCCATTGTTTAATGCAAACCATTTCTTGGGGGAATCAGTTTGGAAATAAAGTCGGTGAATTTGTAAAAGCTTCTGCCAACATTAAAAAAGGTGGAGCTTTCTCAGTGAGCTATTTGGGATCGATAAAATAAATGTAAATGCAAGAGGTGAGCTCACCCATGTGAAGCATAGCAAAGTTTAAATCACCACCATGTAATGCAACTATAAACAAAGAGCTCATCCAACCAAGCTCACCGAGCTATTTGGAAAGCTAGAAAACAAATTAACATTCAAAACCCTCCTAATGCAAACACCATTTCAAATCTATGTAGGTCCCACTATGGCATTTCAAGGATAACTTTTAAAAAATTTATAAAAATATTTGTTTTTGATAAAATGGAGAAAATTCAAATTTTTGAATTTATGAGAGCATAATGGTGGAGGAAGTTTTTCACGGTGCACATTAATGATGATACAATCAGGCATGGAGTGCTCCCTAAGTCAAGCATGGGTAGTTATAGAGGATGGTTACCATTCATTTGCTATAATTTATGCCTGAGAATTTAGGATTTTTCCTTCTTTCTCTCACACAGCTTAGACAGTTCTATAAAATGTAAAGGGGAATGCAAAATTCAAGAGTTAGACAAATTTTCCAATTTTCCCATCTCTTCACAAGCTGAACTGTTGTGACTTTAGAGGCTTTCAAGCCTTTCTTCTGAATATTGTTATGGCAACTTCTACCTCTTCCTTTTGTAATGATGCACTATGCAAGTTCTTGGAATAATCAAACTATGTTTTGTGGCTAATTGTCTATCCTTGCATCATTTTAGTTACTTTCATTTTTACTCTCTTCATGTTTGCATGTACATATGTGTAACTTTGATTTCCATTGCAAGTTTCAAGAGTTACTGTGCTTATTCTAGAAATCAAGTATCGTATGTGATTGGATTTGTGATGCATCATCATCCTTCCCATGTTCATCCTTATTCGTTGGAAGACCAAAAATTTGTCTAGAAAACCCCTTTCTTGATGTATCACCACTTCTTATATAGATTTTGTTTCACGCAATCTCTCCCCCTAATGCCCTAGAAATGTTAGAATAGGTCTAGTTAGCTATTTTTCTTTCATTAGGAGTAGTATATTTCTTAGTTTAGGAAGAGGAAGCTATCCTTCTCTCAAGGTTCACCTCAAGCCCGCAAGTCCCACATCTTGAGAGGTGATCCCATGTTTCCCAATCACATCGAATGTCCCATCCACACTCAGGCCATTCGAGGGGTGTGGTGATTTGGTAATAACATACTCAGTTCTTTTATACCTGAGACACAAGTGCAATTTTGATCTCTAACAATAAGATGCACCAAATAGCGAACAATAGCTAGATGTAGAAATGTAGATAGATGTGTGTATGGAAAAATGAACTTCCCCTCCTATGCATGTATGTAGAATAAACATTCCCTTATCCCTTGAATAATAGCTAGATGGATTATTTGATGGTCTTTGAATTCTTTTAGATACAACCTTAGGTGGTGATAGTAAATTTTTAGAGCTTGGTCCTTTATTATGGTCACATAGCTTTGTATTTATATGAATCCCTTTTTTTAAATTTCATAGTTGACATCTAAAATTCCAACCACCAAGAAAATAATATGCCCAAAAGAAAAAAGGGACCCAAAAGGGGCGAGTAAGATAAAAAGAGTTCAGTGGCACCCAGAGAGGACGAGAATGCCTGGGTGCTAACATCATGGTTGGGCACTAATGTCTAAAGCCAAAAAATATAAAGCATTGAAAGTCAGACTAGGTAGTGAGGTGTACAAGACCAAAGAGAAAGAAATAAAGGAAAGAGGCCAAATATAGAAGTCAATTACTAGTTTTCTTGCTTATAAATCATATGAATAGTTGTATGTGATTATGACCTAGAAATATACCCAAGTGTGTGATTTAGTGTCTACAAAAAGTTGATTTAATAATTATACTTATATATATATATATATATATATATACATATATATATATATATATATATATATATATACATATATATATACATATATATATATATATATATATATATATATACATATATATATATGTATATATACATACATATATATATATATATATATCTATACATATATATATATATATATATATATACATATATATATATATATATACATATATGTACATATATATATATATATATATACATATATAGATATATATATATATACATATATATACATATATATACATATATATACATATATATACATATATATATATATACATATATATATATATATATATATATATATATATATATATATATATATATATACATATATATACATATATATACATATATGTATGTATGTATGTATGTATGTATGTATGCATGTATGAAAACATATACATATACTTATATAGATGAATATGTAAGAATATATGTATACATATAGATGCAATTATTATGTTGGTATGATTATTTCATTTTATTAGCCATCTTCGGATTGCACTATTTTTTCCGTTGATTTGTTAGATTTTTTAGACTACCACTTTCTATTTAATATCATTACATGATAATGATTTGTATTGACTCCATTACTAGTTGCAAATTTTATCTATATTTGGAAAAGGTATAAATGTAAATGTTGTAATTGTGAGGTTGAACCTCCTTGTCATCATGAACGTTGTCATGGACCATTGATGAGGTAATAAGTGTAATGTTTATTGATTATTGGTTTACTACTATTGTTGATAATTCATAGACCACGGAGAAAATTTAAGGTTATTGACTAATGTTTATATTGTACATTAACTTACAAGGAACAATGGTCATTGACTATAGTGTTGGTATGTAAAATTGAAGGATGTTATCGTAAAGTAAGGGCCATCAACCTCGTGGAAATTAGATTTATTATAGTTTATATATTGAATGATCATGGACCAAATGCAAGGTAAAGAGTAATGTTTAAGTTATATAAAAAATGGTCATGGACCGAGGGAGAAAATAAATTTGTTTTTTTAATGGGTCTTAGACCACATTACTTGGCATTGTCAAAGTTTAATGTTTTTTAATTTTTTTATATGACCATCGACCATATTACAAGGTAGGAAGATAAAGTTTGACTTAATATTATGGTCACCAGTCATGAGGTGAGTATTAAGGGAATTTATTATTGTTAAATGTGGAGCCATGGTCACATACCATAAGAATTGTATGTAGCGTCTAAAAAATTTGGAGGGAATGGAAAGTGGATTGTCCGTTATTAAATGCATTTAATGAACATGCATAGTTTTTGGGGAAGTGGAAACTTGTTGGCCAAGCCAAAACACATGCAAACTCTCTTTCTTCCTCCTTTATTCACATTTTTGGTTTTGTAGTTGTTTTTTCTTTGCATGATTATTTGAAGGAGAAATATATGTAATATTTTTTTTGGTGTTCGCATGCAAATTTGAAGCTCCATTTAATGGCAAAAATTATACAAAGTTTTTTTGTTTTGGAAATTATTGGAGTTTTGGGGGCATACAAACTTTAGATTTCAAGGAAAATTTTGGAGAAGACAACTGCAAAACAAGCATGGGTTATTTAACTATGTTCTTGATGTTTTATTTTTAAATCTAGAAGATGTTTTAGTTATCTTTATCTATATAAATCTGGACTTCTTAGTCTTATGAAGAAATTTTTAGAGGCAAATGTGAAAGAAAAATAAGGAAACAAACTGGGTTTGTTGACTATTTTAAAGTCTAGTTTTCATTTTACTTTGGACTTCCTAGTTTTATTATTTTGAATAAATAAATAGCATGTTCTTTGTTGGGAAATTTCACCATAAAAAAGGTTGCTTGAGTTTCATTGTTGTGGAATAATATTTTTCCCTTCGTTTTTCTAAATATAATTGATGGAGAAATTTGAACTAGATGGATGATTGTATTTAAAACAAGAATAAGTAATAAGTTTTATGTATATTTTTTAACAAGGTCATGAAGATCTCTATCTTCTTCTCTCAAATACATTTTGGTTGCTTGAGAAACATTTGTTTTTAGATGATTAAGAATGGAAATAGATTACGTTTTCTAGGTGCATTGAAAATAATAAAAAGGTTGTTATTTTGTGAATAAAATTTTGGTTTACGATTTTCTCGCAACTTTTATTCTAAATTGTTAACCCAATAAAGACAGATTTTCCCCTTTTGATGAGTGTTAAAATGGGTCATTTTTCTCTAAGATCTGGTAGGATATTATTGATTTATCCCAATACGGGATTATCTATTTGAATTTTTTTCATCTTGTTTGGAGCTCGCCCTTGTCGGTTTTAAATATTGTTTTATTTTTGTAAAGATCTTCAGGATTTGGCCAATAATACTATACTTTTTTTTTTTTTATTGTGAGTGGCTGAGGGTGAATGTTTTAGTTTTGGGTTTTGTTGTTACATATCTCTCTCTTTTTGTAGATGAATCTCCTATTTTAGGTAATAGTAAAGAGATTCAACCTATTGGAGTTTGTTTGTACTATTTATTTGCAATGAACAAATTATTGAGGGTATATTTATATAAAATCTTGAATTTAATGATTGTAGTATGATCCATTGCTAAGAGGATGAAATGGTAAGTCATTTGTTTGATAATAACTTGTTGTGGAACTTTTCTATAGCAATGATTAAGTATTGTAATTGGGATTGTTTCACTTTGATTTGATATTAAGGTGGACGGCTATTGAGATTGCTTTATTATTATAAAGTATGATACTATTTTACCTCCCTTGTAATAATATCAGAAGAGGTTGATAAGATCGTTTGAATCACCTGATTATGAATGTTGAACATTTAATAAGGTTACCTTTTTGGTTTTATTCTTATGAGATGATCATAGGGAATTTATTTTTTCTCAATCATGGTAATAAAAAATTACAATTTTAAGTTGTTCAGACAGTTTAAAATAAACTTACATGTTGGAAACCTGTATGTTGATAGATGGCTTCATTACGTAATATCATTTTATTTGAACAATGAGATATAAAATTATTTAATGAATTATGAAGTTTATTAGTTATCACTTAGGGAAACCTTAACATATTATTTTATTTCAATTTAATACAACAATAATATGAATAGATAACTCATTTCAGTTCATAGAATTATCCATGGATATAATTTATCTCTCCTACAGTGTGCAAGATGGAGTGACATTATGACGTGACTGATTGGATTGATTACACATGATTTCGTCATGTCATATTTTTTATAATCTAATGCATATTTTTGTACGTATTTGTAATTGTGAAGGTATTATTTTCACAGAATGATTGAAGGAATTTTTCTATTGTACTATCATGATTTATTTTGTCAATGTTTTGGAAAATTAAGGATTTATCCTTATTAAGATTAAATAAATGTAATTTTTGTTTTGTATCACGTTTTGTGAGATATAAAGGTGTTTTTAATGTTGTTTTATAGCAGAGTATGAATTAAATTTAATAAGGTTATACTACGAAACTATATTAGGTTTATTGAATCATTATAGTTGAATGAACATGATAATTTATAAACATAGTTTGATAAGGAAAACAGTAGAACAAAAACAATGTTTATACCGTTGTTGTACCTTATTAAAATTGAAGAGTTTAAGTGTTGTTTATAATAGCAGTGTATAAACATAAGTTATTAATAATTAATAAGTGATCATATCATATTTAATAGTTTCATTATGGATGAATAAATGTGTCATTAATTAACATAGTACATTATGGAAAAAGATACAACGTAAACTACGTTACATTAATATTTTACCTTACTAAATATGTTATATAATTCATATCGAATGATGACCAGGTGAGATTAAGTGAACCTTTCTAAATGAATAAAAAACTTATGATATTAAGACCAATACTAATTAAGAGTGATTAGATCATTTGAATGCAAGATATGGTTAAATTAATCTATTTTGAATGACAACATTAAGTTACGATAAATCGGTAAGAGGTACCCGTAAAGTATAATAACTCAATGAGTTGCTATAATCCTCTATTGTGAAATGGATAATGTGATGTGATGCTAAAAAACATAACTTAAAGACAATATTATCTAGTGAACCTAAATAGATAATGAATTTATAAATGAAGTGTAGATATCTAGAATTGCCGTTCTTATCAATAGAATCCTAACCATGTCAGCTTAGGATGACTACTAGAAGGATAGTGAGTATGTAATGAAGAAATTCATTATGTGGTCTCTATCTTTCCCATAGGGATCCTAAGACATGGCTGATAGGATCCTTTCAATTAGTAGGATGAGTCATGATTACTACTTCTTCAAAAACTAAATTTAACTTCTTAAACAATGAAATGAGATCCAAATAATTGGGAAGAGATGGTTGTGTGGTGATGCAGACAAGTTTTGATGACTTGTGTGTAGTCCCAAAACTAAGCTTGCAAAGAAACGCTTAAATATTTGGCCAAAGTAGTGTATCTAGTTAAATACATTGTCTATTCAACATATTCCTAATTTATTGTGTCAGATACCTGATGGATTGCAGCTTGTCTGATTTTCAGGTTGACACTTAGGAGTTGCACATAATTATCAAGACCTAATAAAAAGGTTTAACTAAAGGTATACAATTCATACTCACTCGGTTAGAGTGAATTAAAGGGGATCATGTAGATTCAGATGACCCTTACAACTGCACATGGTTATCATTTGTTATCAGATGGATTGTAAACATTTAATTATGTTGGATTTTAAATTACTACAAGCTGAAAATCATTGAAGCCATTAATTGTGATTAAGGAATTTTTTTTAAATCCCTTAATTTTGATGATTAATAACATGGGTCTTACAAAAACTATACTACACAATTCCATGTCATGTCATTAGACTTAAATTATAATTTTTTTTTGGTATGGCCATAGATTCATGCCATAGGGGTATTTCCCTTCACATTACACCAGTGTCTCAAATATATGTATGATGAAGACAAATATTCATGCCCTAAAAATAATGATCCTTACCAATGTTTTCATTTGATAGTCTCTGGTGAATGCTCCATCCTGCAAACTAGTTCCTCTTAACCTCTTCTACAACCACCTACATCACCCATTCCTCTCCAAACACCTAGCACACCCATACAACAAAAGAAACTTAAATTTAGTCTTCTCAATAATAGTGATACATCAACTTTAGTACCACCCTTTATTCCACAAAACACTAATAAATAATGTGGTAATCATATGGGAAACGAATAATATATTCCTGATGATATTGATAACATGTTATCTAAACTCAATTTTAATCCTTTAGACTTGGAGATAACTGCAACAATTTTGAGTCATCTTACATAAGATAACTATATGATCTTATCCCAAAATAGAAAGATTCTTCTACAACAAATTCATTGATCAACACAATTGGTAAAAAAAACTATTATTATTATAATTATTATTTTATCACAAGTTGGGAGTCAAAAGCAATACAAAATTCTTCACCACTATGACACATGTAGTTGTGCTACTAAAACTTCAACAATGCCTTCTATTTCTACGAAAGCATGAACTAAGCAGCATAATATCATTACATCACCACAAAATCTATAACATGGTTTTTCTCACCCCACTCGTCAAATAATGGCTCCACCACATACTTTCACGTGTGACTCATCATAAACACTACAAAATTATCATTTTATATTACAATGACCATTTAACCCTCAGAATGACTTTACGATGACATCAATGAATCCAATTGCTAGATTTCATATAGCTAAAGGTTTATCTTCTAACTCTAATACCACTAGTACATATATTTTTATAACACCTGACACATTCACTCCACCTATGGACATTGATCCTCCATCTGGCATGCACATATAACATTATAATATTGTTCTTATACATATCACTTCACAAACACACACATTATAACACTCTTATCAATTGATTCATATGCAAGGGCATCCTTATATAAATAGGTACATTTTTTTATTTTAGAGGTCTTAGACTTCATTTTGGGTAATAATACATGTTTTCATTTCATTTTCCTTTGTTTTGGTCCTTCAAGTCATTCAAAATATTTTTTCCCTACAAAACTTAAAATTCAAACATTTGAATTATTGAGTAAAGCTTAAGTGCCTTCTTGATTCTAAATTCTTGTATTTTACATCATGATTCGTCATGGGAGGCCTAATAACATGTTGAGAAGAGGTGCACCATATTATACTCCCTTTCCCCATGTACTACTTAAACCAAACCACTATTTTCACCACATTGGGTTGTGTAGTCACTAAATCACGCACTTACTATGTACATCTAGCCTCTAAATACTTCATTTATATGCATGATTTCTAAGCAAGAGAATGGTAGGAAATAAAATCACACATAATTGCAATAATAAAAAATTAATATGCATAATATATTACTGGTCTAAAATTAAAGGTGCGTAAAATAAAAGAACATAACTTAGAGACAATATTTAATGTGGTTCATCCAGATCTAGGATACATCCACAAAAACAACCAGTCCTTTTTATTCCATCCAGTAAAATACAATAATGGATACACCCTACAGCAAATCCGGTGTAACTTTTTCTTCTCTCTATCATAGTCTCCTCATAATTACAACAAAAATCAGAATATCAATGAGCCACTCCTCACAGCCCTTTTTAGGGAAACAAAAAAAACCACCCTAACATATATCGTTAGATATGTGACCTTATAATGAATGGACCAAATTTTACAATGAATAAATACATACAAAACTCCTTTAATGAATAAAATTAGGCTCCACAACCAACAGAGAATTGGTCGTTAACAATACTTATTTTTCTTTCACATTTCTTTTATCTTTATTTCTTGATTTTTATGGACTTACACCTTATAGTTTTGCACACTAGCTGACATCTTTCTCAATCATGATTCCACTATTTTATCTTTTTGGTACCCTGTACAGAACCTTCCATTAGGGATAGGAGTACACGGGTGCTACTATCCCCTTTGGGCACTTCTATCCTCCTCCATTTTTTCTAAATTTTCATATGTTACATATTTTATGTATTTTTTTACTACCCTAGGTTATCCTTTCACTTGTTAATGAAGAAAATTGCATGAATGAATCATATATATACATGTATTATTTAACCTCATTAGGGGGAAAGCATTCAAGAGGCATATACTATTACAAGGAGCTAATATTTTTTATCTAATACATCAAGGACTGCATTTTGGGACTACATACTTCACTGTATAGGAGATTCTATTCTGAATTCCATACCAAAAAAATTTCTTTAGGAATAATTATTTGTATCTTGTTATTCTTTGTACGACCATCACTAGCGTATTCTAGCTCAAGGGACACTATTCCAATCACACACACACAAGAACTACATGGAGTATGAAATGCAATGCAACGCTCAGTGACAATCACATTAGGGTGATTGCAGATGTCATTCTAACTCAAGCATATGCATATTTTTATTCATATAATGTGTGCTTGAGTATTTTACAAGTAGCTAGGGATTCATTGGCAGGTACAAATGTGATTGAGTAGAAGTGCAACAAACTTGGTACAACCTACAGCAAACAAGAATCAACAAGAAGTGACACATAAATTACCAAGATCACAACTATTTCACAAACACTAGTGCTTAGAAGGACATGTCCCATTTGGGGTGCTTTTATCCCTAAGATTGATATACTCCAATTTTTGATACAGATCTTACACAATCCATAATATTCCTTTCTAGCATATTCATCAGTCCAAAATCAATCCAAACATACAGTTACAAGTTGAGTCATCTCTATCTTCTATCATTCACTCTTGTTTGTACTTCTTTAGCTATATCTTTCTTGAATACTATTATATTTATTTGATCATTAGTTTCATTACATTAGATTTAAATTTCATTAAATCATTTGGTGAACCTAGTCCCTTGCATGCTCTTTAACTGATTCATTCTTATAAAAACCCAAACCCTAGTTTCATTAGGGTTCATATATGCATTTTATTGTTAGATCCAAACTTGATTTTCATCTGTCACCTACAATAAAATCAGATCTACAAAAACTTTCATATGGTTTCATGCTTCATCCTATACCCTTTGGGTCACTTTCTAAGGTCCCCAATTTTTAAATAACCTTTTATGCATAAAAACTCTATTTTCAAATTCTTTTGAGGTTATTTTTAATTTTTCCATATTGAACAAAAACCTCTTTTTTGTTTTCCACAATTTTTAGCCCAATTTTTGGAAATTCAAAATTACACATTTTACTAAGGCATAATTCAAAATATATACACTTTTGGCAAAATCCCTTGGATTTTTTTTCAATTTTCAACTTTCAAAAAAACCTCTTTTTAAAAAAAAATTAAATTCGATTTCCATATAAGGTCATTTTATTCATTTGATAACAATTACTTTTTGTTTAAAACCCCTCTTTGGCTCTTATCCCCGTGGTCTCTTAATTGTCAACCCTCTATACATTAATTTTATACCTAATTTTGTTGTTAGATTTTTCATTATTTCTATTAACATGGCCCATACCACAATATCCTTGTTTCATTTACTTCAATGGCACCTCTCATGTAGAGATACTCTTACATAACTATTGAAACAAGTATAGCTCCCTGATAATACGACACCTTCCCAAGTGAATAAAATTTTGAGTCATCTTTCAGATCCTTCTACTAATAATGATGACACATTCCATAAGGTTATCTTAGACTTTATTCAAGCTTTACACCATGACTTTCAAGATAAACTTCAATCCATGAATGTTATAATTATATCACTCAAGGATTGGATACAATGCCTCAAGGATACCTCTGACGCACATATTAGTTCTCCTACTTTGCATCATGATATTTCTAATGTTAAGGATATGCAATATGATATATGTGCTACATGTGCTCACATAAGTGGGGGTAAAATCCTCAAACATAAAACACCTCTTTTATTTGATGAACATGTTAAACAACATGATATCTTATTTGAGCTCCTCAATCATCGATTAATTACTTTGTTGCCAAATCATTACTATCCTCATTATCATCTTACCAAAGCCAAAGTCCAACCATTCTATAATTATCATAGCATTAATGGACATCGAGAAAATGATTTTTTATATTTTATAGTGAAAAATACAATAGCTTGTGCATACGGGATTTCTTTCATTCTCTAAGAAAAATTCTACTACACATATATCTTCAATTTCCACATCTCAATGGGTTCCTAAATCTAATTCATTTATGACTCATGAGAATAATTCCCTATGAAATACCTCAATTTCTATCATACTAAAAGCATCATCACTTGCACTTGAGCCATATCCTACCACCACACTAACAATATCAGTTGAACCACCATTATCCCCATCTAAGGCCAACACAGCAAAGGAATGTAAAAAACATCTCTAATCCTTCACCACGCATTGAGATAGATTATGCAAACATAAGTATCAATGACTTAACAAATAATATATGGATCTCCACAGGTATGTGCACCTACAATCTAAATCCTAATTATACTTTTACAGAATCTTCTAGGAACAACATGTAGATTAATCTTATGGATATAATTGATTCATCTTTACTACTCAAATCGTATGATAACGATGATTCTAATACTTCTTACTATTTTGATGACTATAAGCACCTTGATGAGAATTTTCCACATCTTGATCCTATTGATGAAGAAGATGATACTATTTCACAAAAATCATTATAAATCTCCCACCGTCTAACTATCGAGTACAAAGCAACACAAAAGTCCCGATATAGCATCTCGGTGTCATCACTTGTGTCTTCTTTAGCACAACCCAATCCACTTGTGCATAGTTGTTACCATTATCTCTAGATATATTATTTTGGCATTCACACTTAAGGGCATCCTAATTCCCCCACACTACCCAATGATACATTCTTATTCCTTATACATACTTGATTGTTAACGGCACACACACACACACACACACACACACACACACACACACACACCTAGGGGGGAATCCTTATTCCTCCCTTATATGTGTTATCTTTCACAATTTGTAATATAAAATCCAAATACATGTTTTCTTATATTGATTGGTTGTACTCTTGTTTCCTTATACTGTTATATGTTGCACTTTTACTTCTCATGTTACTATGGTTCCTAGTATGCTTTATCATTTTTCATACACACATGCATGTTCCCATGGTATATTGAGGTGAATTCATGTCACTTATAAGTTGTTACGTGGTGTATGATATTTTTCCATGTCCATTACCAATCCCACTGAGGCTCCTGGGGGCATCTACCTTTTTCCACTTACTATCAGGTTCTATCATTGTAATATTTCACATTTTCATTTCTATATCCAGATATTACATTGTGGCATACTACTTATATTTCTTAACATGATAATGGGTTATTCATATGTACCATTTTCCTTACAATACTCCTTCCAATCATGGTTATCTTATTTTTTGTATCTTATTTGTGGATTATGCCCTATGTTTTCTTGTTTCCTTGTTTGCATAAGCCTTGCTGGCTTTGATTGTCTTGTGACATCTTGAGTGGTGTCCCATGTATGCAACTAATTCCTCATTGTGTCCTTGTTTTTTATTGTCCTAAATGATTTTATTAGCTGTTATTTCCATGTGCATTGTTTGTTTCTCACTAACAATTGTATGCTAGCAATTTCCCCTTGTTTTCCTTACGCCATGGTAACTACCATGTGTAATGCATATTCCCCCTGTAAGAATCCATATGTCAAATATGTATATCAGTTTCATATTTCCTCATTTAGGATTTGTTCACTTTTGTTCATCTCACGCACCCCAAACAAATGGGGGAAAACATCAGTGAAATTTTTCACCCTCCCAACAGTTATAGAATCACAACAGAGGGGACATAACAAAAATTAGTTATATAACATGGCCATAAATAGATTTGGCCACAAAACTCATTCTGAACAAAACTTCCTAGTACAAACAAGAGAGGTGGGAGCTAGTGTCCCACTTGGGTGCTCCTGTCTTGGGGGAAAAAATAGTTACAAAGAAGTTTTTAGCAGTTGCACAATTACAGTCTTCTCTAGTTTCAGCAGTTACAAAGTCATTTTCATCTTGCAATCAGTTATTAACGCGGATTAAATAAGGAACTAACTACTTAGTTAAGAACCAAAGAAAAAAATAAAGTAGGAACAAATAAGGAAGTGACACCTAGGGCATATGCAGGATTGTAATATGCCTAGAATAATGTGTCACCTAAGGCAAGTTACAAATTGGGTTTTTGATCATCTATAGTGGCACTTATCTGTGGGGAAGTGTTAACGGTTGGAGGGAAAATCCTATGATCTCTCCCAATACACTTTCCCTTAGTGGTGAAAATATGCCTAGATCTAAATTTTAGCACCAGGAGGATCAAATACCTAGTTTGGTTACATACACCCAAATCCTTCCTATTATTCCAACCAACTCCTAAGTAACAAGTCTACAAGCAGGAACAAATTTATATCCCTTTATTTTTTATCATTTTAGGTATACTCTAAGCCCTTGGTTTAAATTTTTCCAATATGTGTTTCCAATTTTACATATTTTTCAAGTTAAATTTCAATTGCATTTACATATTGCATTGACTACACTTGTTTTATTTTTTGGGTCCTATCATATCCCAGTAAAAGAAAATCACACAAGCAACCATAACGAAAATCTCTAGCATGCTCTGGAAAATAAAATATTCCAAGAAACTTCAACACGTCATCATCATCCTATTCACGCAAAGGTTTCCCCTAGGATCCTTATCCTTCCCTTCCCTTAGATTTCCATGGTACATATTTTGCACTATTCCATTTGGCACGCTATTAGGAACAATATTATTTCAACTCCCCAAGAGATGCTTTTATTTTCTACTTTATGCTATTGAATCCATATTCACCAATATAAAGTGGGGGGAAAATGTAGTCACTAAATCACACACTTACTATGTACATCTAACCTCTAAATACTTCATTTATATGTATGATTCCTAAGCAAGAGAATTAGTCATTAACAACATTTGTTTTTATTTGACATTACTTCTATCTTTCTTATCTTGATTTCTTGATTGTTTATGGACTTACACCTTATAGTTTTACACACTAGCCGACATCTTTATAAGTCCTAATTCCATTGTTCTATATTTTTTGTACCCTATACAGAACCACACATTAGGGATAGGATCGTCTGGGCACAATTGTCCCCTCTGGGCAATTCTTTCCTCCTTCAACCTTTTTTCTAAATTTTCAGATGTTACATCTGTCATGTCTTTGTTTACTACCCTGGTTTAGCTTTTCACTTGTTAGTGATGAAACTTAAGTGAAGGAATCGTTCATATATATATATACACACGCACACACACATCTTATTTAAACTCATTAGGGAGAAAGCATTCAAGAAGTGTATACTATTACAAGGAGATAATATTTTCTATCTACTACATCAAGGACTCCATTTTTGGACTACATACTTCACTGCATAGGATGGTCTATTTTGAATTCCATACCACACATTTTGTATTGGGACTAATTATTTATAGTAAGCTATTATTTATGTGACTAGAACTAGGGAATTCTAGCTCAAGGGACACTATTCCAATCACACACACACACAAAAAAAAAACTACATGGAGTCTAAAATATAGTGCAGCGCTCAGTGATAATCACATTGGGGTGACTTCTGAGGTCATTATAACTAAATGTAGTCACAAAATCATGTACTTTAGACATTACTTATCCCATTTTCATACTACTATTCATAAGGTTCTTAAGTGGGGAAAGTACTAATTAACCCTCATCTTTTGGCCATCTTGTTTTATTTTATTTCATCATCACCGACCTTTTACATCCACTTTCCCAGCCAGCTTCTACCATCTCCCATTATTTTATCCTTGACTGGGGTGCCCAGATTAGTACTGGGACACCTATGGGCACCTTGGTCCCACCTAGGGCACCCTGATCCTTTTCACACTTTCCCGCCACTTTTTGGGCTCTTTCTATCCATTTATCCTTTGTATTGTTTTGGTGGTCAGCCATTTTGGGTTTAATTACGAAGTAGATCAAGATAACCCTATAAATATAAAGTTATGAGACCATAATGAGGTACCTAGCATCATTCACAACTATCATCCATCTAGATTTGTATCCATATATTGCATTGGAGATCACTTGCATCCACATATATCCATCATCAAGGCACAAGGCTAATACATTTGCATTACACAATTCATAGGGGGAGGATTCTATTCTATTCCATATACACATGCTATTACATTTTCTACATCTAGTTATTTCTCGCTACTTCACAAAGTACGAATGGCACAAGAGAACCTAGGGCACATTATTAGCACACTCACCAGAAATACATTTGGGTTTGAAATGTAGTGTAACATGCATTTAGTAACCCCACTTTTGTGGTAGCTGAGGTCAGTATGACCCATTCAATTGAATCTTTCTTTTTGAGGATTTTAATACTCCTCTTGGTATTTTGCATGTCTTTACGTCATCTTGGATTATTGGTGACATCCAGTATGGGGCAGTGAATCTGATGCGACAGATAGCGAGAGTTTCAAACCATCTTCCAAACTAGTGAAGATGAGTTTCAAATATTTTACACAGACCAGGGCACCTAGTTTGCATACCAGAGCACCCACAGGTACCCCAGTCCCTCTTCAAGCACTCCAGTCCATCCAAATACTCCATATCCATCCTTTTTGTAACTTTTGCATGGTTGTTTCTTCTTCCAAATTCTCTAGTCATCTTTGTGACATAGTCCCATGAGAATCTTCTATTCAGTTGAGTTCTTTCCTCTTCTCTCTTACACATTAGGGTTAGCATTTGCTTTTGCATAGTTGTTTGGTCACTTATATAATTCTTTACTACATTTATTTATTTTATTTATAAATGTTCATAGGTTAGATTAACTATCTCCACATACTACATATTAGTCAATTTTAGTTAATCATTTTGGTGAACCCCACGTTTCAACACTTCATTCACATTTTTAGTTGTTTTCACTCAATTCTTGTCATCGTAGGGTTTAGTCATCATGAGTATCTCAATCAATGATGATTTTCTTGCAAATCCTTATTTACTACATATATTCCAACACTTTCTTGCTACTACTGGAATCCGTGTTGACATGCATCCAGACTCGGTTTATCAAGCCTTTGCCCATGTTTTTTCTTCACATATAGTATTAAAGTATAACCTTCCCACTGACGTTTACACTTTTGATAATTACCCACCGCTACATATAATATCTCGCATTCATAATGTCATTGTTAAGTGTACTTTTATTGATAATGGATCTGAACTTAACTTGTGTTCTATGTCGTTCCTTGAAGCTTTAGGTATTTCCTCTCGTGACGTTATTCCATCTTCAATATCACTACGTGCTTACGATGGTACTTTCCGCCCATGTCTCAGCCACATTAGATTACCTATTATTGTTAGTCCAAAAATTGTCCACCCTATCTTTTTCATGCTTGATTTCTCAGTCTCCTACAAATGCCTACTTGGTAGGTTATGGCTTCATGTCATGCAAGTTATCACTTCTATTGTCCATAATTGTGTAAAATTCTTACATGAGAGCATGGAATATACCATATTTCGTGATCGTGACCACTTTCAGTATTGCAATAGGGTTCCTAATACCAACCTTCTATTCCACGTATAGATATTATAGATGAGCCTCAACCTTGGGAATAACTACCTCACTTACCACTGCTTGATGGTATCATTTGTGTGATAGATGTTGTTTCTTTTGTGCCATCTTCTGCTACTACTATTGTTATGATTCCTTATCAAGTGCCTTTCTATTCCATGGACATCACTCTATCACATATGCCTTCACATGTACCATCTCCCTTAGCACGCCCACCATTTACTTGCACACTCTTCATGAATAATTCATACTGGGAACATATTCCATTTGATCATATGTGCAATGACACTATATGTACATACGAAGGGTTGGCTCACTTATTCTTTTCTTTTGAGGACCTCTATCCTACACCATATGCTTCTCATATTTATTATGGGTATGTCATCATCATTGCTACTTATGGTATTTGTATCTTTCACCTCATGATTTTTCTCATACACACTCCTCGATCCTCACCACTTACATTAGGAAAGTCATGGCTTGATTATATTGGAGGCACTCTAGATCCTGATCATATAAAAATATCATTTCCTATGCCCTTTGTCAATTTTTTTCATTTTTAATAGCTCTTTCCTCTGATACACTCAAAATATCACTTGTTGGTATGCACATGGTTCTCCACTTCTTCCATTCACCAACGAATAATATGTTATGGGCATGTACAACTTATGCCTTAATGGCTCATTACGTGATCAGCCAGATATTATTGTTTATCAAGTCACCAACGCTTATCCATTCAACTATGATCCTAAGAGCGATGATCTCCTAGATGAAATTACATGATAGTTTCTTTCACGCATACATTGGGGGCATAGTATTTACATCCCCCTCTCTCATCATCATATCATCATAGGAACATTTTCTTATCTTTGCATTATAATTCATTCACATACTTACATAGTGTTACAACATACTCCTAGCATTTCCACATACCGCATTTTCACATGCTCATCCACTTTCATCATTGCATACATCACATGAGGGACCTTTGTTCTTAATTATCATTGGCTAGTTAATCTCATTCATATATACTTGGGGGCCTAGCATCTCATACATCCCCCCAACTCACCCTATCATTTATCATCTTTGCATTTGCATATGGGCTTTCTCTCATCACGTGTTCTAGCATCGACCATTATCTAATTACACACTCTTGTGCTTCGGCTCACACTTGACTGCTGAGGGATTACTACACTAAACCCCACACACTACACTAAAGAACATATACACCACATTTATTCACATATAACGCATCATACATGATACTAGTTTTCATTATGCATATATCATACTACGTGTATAGCATCATACACTCCTCATTCTGCATACTACATTACTAGTCTATATACATATATTACATGTCACTTCATTACACTTTACATATTCTACACATCTTGCATTGCATTCTACCCATCACATATTTGCATATTATACTCACCACATGCTCATCTTTCATCATTACATATACTTCATTGTTTTCTACACACTACACTCACCACCCTATGACGAACTTTAGTTCCTCGGTCCATACTCGACTACCGATGGTTTACAAATCCAATGGACCTTACACTCATCACACATTTACTATTCAAAATTTCATCATGTGACATTTCCAACCTAGTGACATACACTTTAGGCTAAATCTTCACCTATTATATCATTTTATAGTGGTATACACCTTAGGTTACATCACCACTCCCTCTTTTCATCTTGTAGTGATATACGCTTATGGCTAAATAATCACTCATCCATTCATTTCATAGTGATATATGTTTTAGGATAAATCATCACTTATATGTTCCATCTGATTGTAATATATGATTTGGCTATAGGGTTCACGCACACATTATTTCTAGGTCGTATCTCACCAATACACATACACATTCATCACAACGCATTAGAAACAACACACACTTCAACCATTTCTCGATGACGCACTCTTTTTTATGGTTCATTCTTGACTACTAAGGGGGGAAACAAAATGAACCTCATTGCATACATTTCCATTCACTCGGGGGGTACTTGGCTCCTATTATTCCATCTTGTATTCCATTCCATCCATCCACATCATATTTCATTATCTTGGGGGCATTTACTCTTGTTTACTAGTGTTTTACATTATCACTTTACTACACATGTTAGATTGATTTCTTATATGTCATTATCTATACCATCCACATATGTGTGTTCACGTATTTGTTTAGTTGTGATCAAAAATACAAATCTTTTACACGCAATATGGATACTCGCCTTCTACCCTTCCTACATTGGTCATTGGGGGCATCCACATTTGATTCTCACATATGTTATTGTTTCATTTTGTACCTATAAATTTATATTACTTGGTTATTTCTCTAACATGTTAATGGATGTTCCATGTGCAGCACTTTTTTTGTAGGATTATTTGTTTCCATGAATACTTATTTTACTTGTTTGTACTTGTCTATCACTGTTTTCTCCTTGTATGTGGCCCTTACCCTATGTTTGGTGTGCACACTTGTTTTTTTTTTGCGGTCATGATGTCCTTACATGTCTTACGACATCATGAGTGATGTCCCATGTTTGTGACCCACTTTTTGACGCTTACTTGTCTTCTTGCGTGTTTACTGTAGACACTAAAACTGGGTCACACTCCCCTTAGTCCCTCGTCAAATAAGCACCTTAAACACACTCACCTAACCATAGCCCCTTTTCACCCCACTCTAATATTAATTTAATTAAATTAATCCATGTCCTGAAAATATCTATTATTTAAATATCCTAATTGGATAATGCCCACACCACCACCTCACCTATACACATCATCTAGCCACCTCACTCTAAGACCTATTCTTAGTATGTTGCCATAACTAACTAAGACCTACCCAAAACCTAAAAATCAAAGGCTACATTCCCTCTAACCACATTCCCACATGTTGAAGAGGATGCTTCCATTCTAATCCATGGAGCAAAAAATGAGCGAGATCCCAGAAAATCAAGAGGATCTGTCTAGTTTAGAAAACCTAGGAAATCCCTCCCTAACTGAAGCCGGTTGCCCTAAACCATTTTTGGTCAACCCGGAACTGCCGTTGATTACCATTTAATCCCCAAAACAACCTTATTTCAAGGTTGGCACATATTTTGAGAGCAAGAGACAAAACGAGAGCTGCATGCAAGTAGAACCAACATTCGTACATGCATCAGAGCATCCACAGCCAACACCAGAAGTAATCACAGAGTCATTTACTCTCACGGGAGCATCCGGGAAAGTGCTAGCACCACACCAAGTTCCTTCCATTTGATCACCTACCATCACCAACCATACATCAAACTCCCACAACAGTAAGTGTTTTGTTAACCAGCACTTGTCCATTGACATTTTAATAGACTCTTTTACTACTATTATTAGTTTCTACTACCATTCTCCTTCCCCCATCATTTACCTCCATGCAAACTCTACCATTCCCCTTCCCACACCATTAAACCACCCATATCCAGTTTCTAGAGAGCCTTGAGTATACCTAAGGCCTACATAGACCTTGGCATTGCCCTTTCCATTTCCTTTTAGCCTTGGATCTACCCTCACATCAATTTTTTATTGAGTTTCCTGTACCCCAACCATACCGACGTTGGTTACCCACAACCGTCACCGGTTAAGCTAAAACGACATCCGTCATGCCAGGCTGTCACCAATCTCTGTGTTTTTACCCTAAGACCAAGGACAGAGCCTAAAACCTCCACTAAAATACCCTAAAAATCCTAGAACCCAGCCTTGACTAGTACCAGTACCCTGACAGAGACCTTGACATTCGGATTCAATCATAGCTTAGCCTGTTGTGAACAAATTTTCTTATTATAGTAAAATGAGATACCTAAATCATTTTAAATACAATAGGATTTCCTTTATTATTAACATTAAGCTATTTCAAACAGTGATTGACAGTCGTCTAGGAAGTATCACACTTCCCGGATCTAGCATACGCTAGGTAGTCCACTGCATATACTGGTTAACTTTTATTTGGTGGTCTTGTTTTCTATTTTAGGTAGTTCCTCCAAGAAAAAAGGAAGCTCTCACGATCAGTTATGGATCAAGAAGTCATACGCGTGTAACAACCTACAACCAGCATCTTAATAGTTATTCCTCCTATCCCTTTACCCTTATCTGTTTCGTCAACATTCAAAGAAACACTCTAGAATCATGTGAAACATTTTGGCACGCCCAGTGGGACACATTCGGAGTTCTTTTGCATTTCTTCATTTCTAGGTGAAAATTTGCATGTTTGTTTCCTTTCTAAAAGGTTCTCACATTAAAATTTCTCCCATGGAATCTTCTCTCCTTCTATTGTCTAAAATTAATCATATTTTGGTGCTTTAAAACAAACATTTCTTTCCTTTCATTAGTATCACATTAGTGAAAGAGAATCCCTTCTCCTGTTCATCTTTTCGTGTCATCAAATCCAACATTTTGATTTGGGTTTTAAAATCAACTTCATTTCATTCAAATTTTTGCATTATCTCACATTAAATGAGGGCAACCTATATGCTGGAAGTCATGCCCAGCTGGTGGTTGACAAATGAATCATTAGAAAAGAACTTCCTTTCTCTTCTTCTCTTTTTGAGTCTTATCGAAATATCAAAAAATTAAAAATATACACATTCTTAAACAACATCTTACCTGGAAGAATTTGTAGGTGATCACACGATCATGGAATAGTGGGCACCTAGCTCGCTGCTTCTATCGAGTCATACTTCAGAGGAAATCCCACCCCCGCCATAACATACTTGAAACCTCTCCTTGTAGATCTCCTTCTTCATAGGAAGCCATCCTCACCAAAAATTCTATTCTAAAGTTCATGATTCAATCCTTAATAGCATAAGTTGAACAAACATAATAGAAAAAGCACTCTTAGGATCATATTTTTCTTAGTGTTTCTACTTGGCTTGCGTTTTGAGGTGGGAGGATTCGTTCTTCATTTTCTTATTTCCCCTTGCACGCTCCTCATCAAAGTTGGTGTATTCCAGCTTTATTTGAGTGTGCCTGGACTTTATTTTCATCATTCTTAGAATTTTGGGTCTGATTCCACATCTAATTTTAACTCACAACCACCTTTTCTTCATCTATGTTTCAATTTCACAGTAACCAGTGTCGGTCCAGTGACCATTGTCTGTTAACCTCTGACCATCATTAGTTTTACCCAACCGGCGTTGGTTTACTGCTCTTTTAGTTACCCTACCCAAAAGGACACCTGATTCACCTTATTTGTTGTTCAAAGTCTATGTCACTCTCATCATATTCACTGTCCAGGTAAATTCCATCAGAATCTTGCATACTTGGTAAATTATTTTCCTTTTACCTTGTTTTCACAGGTTGTCCCTTTTCCATAGTGACCGACCATGGTTACCTGTGACCGGAATTAGTTTACCCTAATGGGAATCGGTTAGCCTGTTCAATTTTCTAGCTCACATTTTATACTAAATTCACCTACCACCACCTGTGTTTCCTATCTTCATTGTATTTATGTGTCATTTACAGAAAGCAGTCGTACCACGTCAATACTTGTTCACATGGTGTTGATGCGTAGCTAGGAAAACACCCTTGTATTCCACACCAGTTGTCAACCACTTTCACCGAGTCCTTCACCACCTTCTATTTTATCACCCATGGATCCTACCTAACCTATCACTATCTCCATAGGTGACAAGGATTTTACACGACTCCTTGACCAAAATCCATCCACCTTGCAATTGTATCTTTCCCACTCATCCACTCAAGATGCCTCAGGTCAGTTGATACATGGCATGCCTGTATCTATCCCCCCAACTCTTGTTCCTACTGCTGCGTAACCCCCTTTGGCTCTGCACTACCCACACCTACCTTTCCCCCAATCATTTCACAGCTAGACCCCATACCTGCTATGATTGCCATGTCTACCACGTATGTTGTACCTACCACATCCATTATACCTTCACCAACCACCCAGAACATAACCTCATACATGCCTACTGTCTCATAGTATACCTGCAGCTACACAGCCACCCCTGATGTCATTGACCCCTACCCCTTTTCAAAACATCATCCTTTCTATTCCACAGTCCTTAACCCCTATTGTTACTAGGGTCACCATGACCCTTCCACCTCCATATATGTACTATCAGTAGCCTCTCGTTTCATCTATCATTCATTCTAGGTACGTACCCCCTATCTCACTCCCTCCTTCTTAATCTACCTATGTGGCAGCACCATATACTGGAACGTTACCCCCATCATATGCCCAACACCAACCTCCTTATGCTACAGGAGGTACCTAGCCATCATAACCTACCAACGACCTAATCAAGTTAATGATGGACAAGATGTAAACATTAGATGCATCAGTTTTTGGCATGCACAACTCTCTCACCTACGATGATATTTGTAATGAGCCTATCCACCCATCCATTCATAACCATCCATATCCCATGCATTGGGAAATGAATAAATTTAATTGCTTCAATAGTGAATAAGACCTGCAACAGCATTTGTGGTCTTTCAAACATGGGTGTTATCTGATCACCCATGTTGATGCTTTGCTTCTGAGGACCTTTCCCATGTCTATGACTGGTCCTTAATTAGACTGGTATAGTGGGTTACCTAGAAATTTTATCTTCTCATTTAACCGGGTAGCCCAAGCCTTCTTGGATCACTTCTCTGTTAACGTTGTTAAAAAGGTTACCATGACTAACCTCTACTCTACGCGTCAATATGATGACGAATCTATCACAGATTTTGTTGCTCATTGGTGTATCCTAATCTATCAACTCACATTCCAACTACCACAAACCAAACTCATAGAGCTCTTCACACGGGCTTATGCTAGACATATCTCGTCGACCTTGTAGGTCCAGACTTTCCGAACCTTTGATGAGGCATTCACCATGGCATGAAATCTACAGATTCGGGCCATCAAATAAAATAAAATTCAACGTTTAAGTCAAATGATACCTCTTATTATTCGAAACCACAGAACAATTATTCAAAATTAAAGGGAACCACTAACGTAGTGGTACTCAAGGCCGGCCCAACTCACCCCTCAAATCAGTCTAGCCCCTCATCTAATCTTTATCCAGTTAAGACCTTTCAATTCAGATGGAAACAACTGAAATACACCCCAATTGGGGAACCTTATTCTTCTATCTTAGAAAATCTCATTAAAGTTGGGGTCATCACCCTTCCTCCTGTAAAACCACACACTAGTTTTGACCCTACTCATCCCATACCTGCATGGTGCAAAGAACACGATTTTTGCAACTATCATCACATAAAAGTTCATAGTGATAGTAATTGCATCACTTTTAAGAACATTGTCCAGGAAATGCTTGAGAAAGGCAAGTTAACCTTGGATAACCCTAACACACCTTCCAATAAAAACCTACACATCTTCAAGAATCCATTTCCTAATCATGCCCCTTCTTCTTATCAAATCGGAGAGACCTCAACTCATGATAGCCATACCTGCAAGGTCCATGTTATTTTTAGTGACGCACTCATTGCTTCCCAATTACCTCATATTCCTTCCATAGAAGAAATCCTAGCCCAAATTCCTCTACCTACACTTGAACCCACTTCACTTATTCCTCCACCCACATAGGAACACCCTTCGTCTCCTCCCTCACCTGTGAAGGAGCCTTCTGTTAATATCGAGACCATTTCACCTTTGGCTTCTCCACCTATAGAGTCTTCACCTGCGATACCTCTCTAACCCCCAGAAGATACTCATTTATCTCCTCCCCCCACAGAGGAGCATCCATCATCTCCTCCACCTATCCAAGATTCAGTAGAAATTTCGTTTCCTCTAGGTGACCATTCTCCATCAATTACCCAAGATCCTACGGACTTACTTTCGGCTCTCTTACCCACATAAGCTAAAGCTAGCAAATTCCCCATTTCTAAGACACATTTTATGGGAATCATCATTGGATCCTCATCAACCTCACCCACTGCAGTGCCATTCTCACGCTTGGCTGACTACTTGGATTATGTGGATAGAGCCTTACTTTGGGGGTGTTTTCTACTTCCTTTCTCAACACATGCAGATGTCACTCACTGACACGTCCACTATATATCCAAAAATATTTTGGTCAATCAAACCAAACACAACCATAACTATCACAAGTTCCCCCATGGTACCACTCATGGCCCAACTCACACCCCTACCCATGACCCAACATGCTTCTACATCCAAACCTACACCTACATCATCGTCCTTTCCTAAACCTATCACCACCTTATGGGTCATTCAAACGGCTAGCCTTACTCATCCACCCATCAAATTAGATTTAGCTACATCCTCCAAAGCCAACACCAAGCTTAATCTGGCACCCAAACAGAATAACCAATCCCATGGATCTCATAATCCAACCTCACCAATCACACCTTCATCACTTTCACCCCTTCCATCCATCTTAGGACCTCTCCCTTCCAGCGTGATTAAGAAATCACCACCCACTAATAAACTAAAAATGCAACAGCCCATTCCTCCCTCGCAGCTCCCTTGCATACCCAAGCACCCGACATAACTTCCACCCACACCTGCAACATCTTTACCACCCATACCTCCAATACCATTGATAACTCCTTCACAACCCATGAAACTTCAGTCTTTTTCCCTCACACCTCCTGCATGACCTGCGTCGTCTACCTTCACAACACCCCAGTTGTCCCCATGGGTAACTCACCCTCCACCATCCACTTTTCCCTCTTGATCTCGTGCACCCGTTTCACATTTATCCAAGAAGGTGTAACCTAAAGACAAAAATACATACCCTCCAATAAGGTAGTCAAACCAACCACACACTCTCTTGCAAGTTCATCTACCATACCCCTACCTAAGAAAACACAACCAACACTTAAGACCACACTAACACCTAAAACCATAGCTCGACCTACTCCCCCTCATACAAAGACCCTTCGTCTACATTCAGCCCCACCAACACCCAAACCCACTTTCACTTCCCATTATGATCCACTAGCAGGATCCCATGCCAAAATCTTAACCAACCTCCTTGAAACTTCTGTCATCACATTACCACCGCTTAGACCTTATGACCCTCTCAAACCCAAACCAAATGGGTTTGACAACACCAAAATTTGTGCTTACCATTGTGTGTTAGGGCACGATGTAGAGAACTGCAAGGCTTTGAAAACTATTCTTATCTAGTTGTGTCCTCCGAAAGAAAACTTTGACAATGATGACCTTCTCAATAAGGACCCCATTTCACCATCACCCATTCCCATAGTTATTCCCTCATTACCTACTTAGCAACCAAGACCTCCACCTCCATAAATCTTAGAGCCACCCCCAAGATTCAAAATTAACATGGTTCGCCTCAGAGAACTCGCTAAAACTCCACCCAAATGTCAGTGTGCTCAACTCATCTCACAAGGTTCCTTCCCGCCACTTGGATTTTGCCCTTCCTATCATTATACCTTTCATGGCTCACCTACTTCACCTACCTCCCCACCTCAGATCAACACGATCCACGTTGCTACCCGCACCTAGAAGGAAAAAGTCAAGGAAAAGGCAACCGACTTGCCAACCAACCATATACCCAACATACCATCCACACCTACACCTAAAATCACTATCCGCGGCCCCACATATCCTATTTCTAAAGGGGTCACACATCACTCCATGCTCAAACAACTACACCAATCCCCCCTCAAAATGTCCCAATACGACCTCATCAAAACCTTGGAATCCCATCGTCAAGCTCTTATAGAGGTCCTTCAATCTATTGAGGTCCTACCCAATGACCCTACACCCATGGCCTCCATTATTACACCTCATCATATAGCCTCTCTCACCATATTACCACCTTTATATACACCTCCACCTACTCACCATGTAACCACCCTTAGCTTCTCAGATGAAGAGATCGCATCGCACCAAACCGATGACCCAAATCCAACTCTCTTCATCTCTGTCCACATCGTTGATATACGTGTACAACATGTGATGATCGATGGGGGTGCTAGCATTAATATCATATCCTCCCATGAATTTACCCAAATGTGTATACCTGAAAATTACATGCATAAACATCCCGTCATGTTGCATTCATTCAATGAAGCTATCACCTATACACTTGGCACTGTCATCCTCCATGTTTGCGTGGCCCTCGCACTGTTCCAGAATTATTTTACATATTGGAGGGGGAATTTCAATACAACATGTTGCTTGGTAGACCTTGGATCTATGTCATGGGTTGTGTTCCTTTCACTTTGCATCATTGTGTAAATTATGAGCATGAAGGACACACCTATACCATTCCGGCCAACCCATCACCTTTCAAAACCTGCAACATGCTTTACCAACCCAATGATGTGCTTATACCCATTAAAGCATCTATGAACATGACCACTACCTCTTCACCTATACCTTCACTCACCAGTGTCACCACTAACTCAACCGCACCTACATCCTCCATTCTTATCGCTGGCATAGCCTCCACGGCCTAACCGTCAGCCTCCCAAAAAGTTGACTCCACCTCCGCATCAACGTCTAACATGTCGTCCATCCTAGCTACCCACATATCGACCACGGATTCCTTAGAAGGAATTTTTCAACGCCTCACTCTGGGGGAGTATCACCTATATAGTGTCAACACATTCCTTACTCCACAAGAGTATGGAAGTCTTCACCAGCACCCTCGCTATGATCACCGCATAGGGGAGTGCCTCCTTTATGGTCCTCCCCACCTTCATACCAATCTCACCTAAGGAGGACTTGATACCACCACTTATATACCTGAACCACCCTCACAAACCCACCCATTTTTCTGTTGATTTCTAATCACTCACCAATCACCATTTCACCCACACTTTCCTACACCGATGTGCATGAAATGTTTTTGGATTTTACAAGCAAGGCCGCCATACTATTATTCCATGTATAAGCTGTAAACATAATGATCATAGTGGTATCAGCTTTGCTGAACCACCTAACAAGAAGGCCCGCATTGAACTCATTGAGGACATTAGCCCTTCTCCACCTTCTTCACCCGCTCCACCTTCACCAACAGAGTCAATGGATCCAGAATCCATTCCTCCTAACTTTTTTTTTCATAAACCACATTTCCTTGGGGCCTCTGACTTATCAATGTGAGGGCGAGGCTCCCTCCTCTCTTCCCTTCCTGTACCCTGAAATGATTGATGATGATACACCTTCGATTAACATCATTCAATGTCAGGATGATGAATCTATACTCACCTACCTTGGTGTTGAGGACTCATATATTCATCAGTTGTTACCATCTGAGATGCAAACCATGTTGAATGAATCGACTATCGAGATCAACATTCATACACAGGACGACCCGCACATTCTAAAGATCGTTCAATCTTTGGATACTACTGAACAGGAAGCCATCACTTCTTTTCTAAAATACCATAACCACACCTTTGCTTGGTCTTATGCTGACATGCTTGGTATTGACCCCACCATAGTAGTCCACAATATCATAACCATTCCTGATGCCAAACCCGTAAAATAAAAGCTGAGGAAAATGCACCCTCACATTACCCTTCTAATTAAACAAGAACTTCAGTGCCTCCTTTCCATTTCCTTCATCTTACCCATTGATTATCCTCAATGGATTTCTAACATTGTTCCTGTCACTAAGGTGGTAGAGGGAATCTGCATTTGTACAGATTTTCGTGACCTCAACCTTGCTTGCCCAAAAGATGACTTTCCTCTGGCTGGTATTGACCAACTGGTTAACGTTATTATTGGTCATGAGATGCTATCACTCATGGATGGTTTCTCGAGTTATAACCAAATATTTCTTACCCCAGAGGATCAACACAAAACTACATTCATCACCCCTTGGGGGACCTTCTACTATCAAGTCATGCCTTTTGGCCTTAAAAACGCTAGCACCACATATCAACAGGTTATGACTTACATCTTCCATGATATCATGCATTGTATATTGGAAGATTACATGGATTACCTCCTTTCCAAATCCAAATGCCACTCTAAACACCTCGTCATCCTAAAAACCATCTTTGATTACCTCATTAAGTATTGTGTTCACCTCCAGCCCAAGAAGTGTTTCTTCGCAGTTCTCTCAGGAAAGATCCTAGGATTTATCATCTCCTTACATGGTATTGAGGTAGACCCTACTAAATTTAAGGCCATTATTGAAATGCCTCCACACACTAACCTTTGGCAACTCCATAGCCTGCAAGGTAAGTTGCAGTCTATTCACTGTTTCATTTCGTAATTGTCTGATCAGTGTCAACCATTTCATCATCTTCTCAAGAAGGATGTCTTCTTCAAATGGGATGATGACTACCACAAAGATTTTGAGGCCTTGAAACAATACCTTCTCCAACCACCCATACTCATTCCACCTAAAGATGATCAACCCTTCTACCTATACATCTTAGCTATCGATCACTCCTTAGGGGCCATGCTTGCTCATCACGATGAGAAACAAAGAGAGCAGGTGGTTTATTACATAAGTTGTACTCTTATGGACTACAAAACCTGATACACCCATGCCAAAAAACTTTTCTTAGCTTTAGTTTTCATTGCCACAAAACTTCGCCATTACCTACTCAACCAAAAAACCTATGTTGTGACCAACATTGACCCCCTACACTTCATGTATGCTAAACCTTACCAAAATCAATGTGTTGCACGCTAGTTTATGCCTTTGGCTGACCTTGACCTCGAATTCATTCATCAAAATTCCATCAAGGGCCAAGCCATCACTGACCAATTGGCCAACGCACCTATTTCTAGGGATCAACCCTCTAATTTTGACTTTCTAGATGAGTCAATTGCTACCCTTTCCTTGGACAAGCCTGCATACCAAATGACACTTTTCTTCGACGGTTCCAAGTGTCAGTGTGGGTTTGGGGCAGGCGTTATCCTCATTTTTCTTGATGGTGAACCCATGCCTTTGTCTTTCAAACTTGATTTTGATTATACAAACAATATTGCCAAATAGGAAGTGCTCATATTAGGTCTCCAAGCTGCCTATGCCTTAGATGTCAATACAATCAACATCTATGGTGATTATCAATTGGTCATAAACCAAGTCAATGGTATATACAGATGTCGTAATGAGACACTTCAAAAGTATAAACATCACATGGACATAATTTTGACTACCTTTGACCATTATACCTTCAAACCATCCCCTGTTCTACCAACAAATTTGTAGATACCATGGCCTGCTTGGCTTCTCAAATACCCACTTCACCCACTGATTCTAACATCTTTGTCACCATACAAATACTCCAATCACCCTCTTATTTACCTCACAAAGTCTACTCTATCGGAACCACTGCCCCCGACCCGAGTGACCTTTGGTATAAACAATACTCAGACTATCTTTATCTCTCCATCTTGCCTCCAGACCTCACTCGTAATGGACAACGTACTTTTCTTTAAAATGTCTCTCGTTACATCATCATGGGTGGCCTCGTCTATAAGCATGGCTTCGATGGTATTATCTTACGATGCCTTATGATTTCTGAAATTCCTTATACCATTAAAGAAGTTCATGATGGCATATGTGGAGGTCACTTTAGTGGCCTTGTTGTTGCTAAGCGTATTCTTCGCCTAGGCTATTACTGGCCGACCCTCAACCATGATTGTTGTGACTACGTTAAGCATTGTGTAAAATTCCAACAACATGCCAACCTTCATCATACACCCAGTCTTGCCTTACAGGTCACTCGTGACCTTTGGCCTTTCTCTCAATGGGGTTTTGATCTTGTTGGAGAAATGAATCCCCATTCTTCCCAGTGACATCAATAGATCATCATCGCTACCGAATACTACAAAAAATGGGTTAAATCCACACCTCTCATCTCCAAAAAAGCTAAGAAAATATGTGAGTTCATCAATTATCACATCATTTGTCACTTTGGTGTCCTGCACTACCTCATCACTGATAACGGAAAACAATTCAAAACTAAAACCTTGCCCAAAACTTTGTAACACCTTCGGCATTCAACTAAGTTTCTCGTCACCTTATTACCCACAACCAATGGTCAAGTAGAATCTGCTAATAAACCTTAAAATTTCTCCTGAAAAGTGGTTAACGATACTGGGAAGGACTCACATACACACATTTCATTTAACCCATTGTGGGCATACCGCACATAGTATTTGCACTTCCACTGTTGTCACACATTGTTCTTGGTCTATGGTATAGAGGTTGTTCTACCTCTCGAATTCCAGATTCCCTCACTTCACATTTCTCTCCATGACATGCTCAATGATGATGACTTTCATCATGACCATTTAGCACAACTTGAGTTATTAGACAAATGTCGTCTTAATGTTTTTGACCATCTTCAAGTTTACCAAAAACGTATCAAACGTGCCTATGACAAACGTGTCCATGAACGAACCTTGCAAGTCAATGACCTTGTCTTGAAAGAAAATCAACATGTAACCAAAGCCAAAAAAATTAAATGGGACAAATTTGCTCCTAATTGGCTTGGACCATACATCGTGACTCATACTTATGGATTAGATGCTTATAGTTTATCTTCACTCAATGGTAAACCTGAACCTGAGCCCCTCAATGCCTTGCATCTTTGACCATTCTATTGTTGACTTTTAGTCCTACCTCACCTTCTACCTCTTTTCATGCTCTTCCCTTAAGCATTTTTCACTTCCCTCCTTTCACTATACCGCCCCCAATGATTAAACAAGAATCATGTGTGTACCTGTCACACTTTTATCTTCTCTTAAATATGTGTACCATGGCACTGCACATGGCATGATTCTCATGGATACTTTTTGTCTACTTTTTAATGAGATCCCATGGTCATTTTACCTTGCTTTTTGAAAAATAATTTGATTCTTCACCTTAGTCTTGTCCATGACTTAAAATCCCTCACATGGGATCCAACTCCTTGAGTCAAACTTCCAATAAAAGATGACTCCCTCAAAAGGACATCTTTTTGTCTACATCACTGCTATAAATAGACTGCTCCCTCGAAGGACAGCTATGTAAGGCTCTTTTAAAAAAAAATATGAACCTTCCCGCATCGATCAGCTTCACGAAGACCTCAAGGAGTTAATTTTCTCATCCCATATAGACTTCCCGCATTGATCAGTCTATCTCAAAATATCATTCAAAACAAAAAAAAAACTTTTTCATCATGGACTTGCCCATTATGACCTTGGATCTCTTGCCAAAAGGCATGCTACCAAATACCATATAAACTAACCACTTGTCACCATCTCACCCTTCGCACTTTCATTTCCTATCACCTCAAGTGACCTCGTGGAACCGTGACATTTGGTGATCATGTGACTACTTTTCACCTTTAGAATAGTCAGTCATGCAATGTTTTTTAGGGTCTTATGTTCATCCACATATCTAAGGTATGACCCACCCATTGTGATCCTTACTAATCAGATGGTTTTCTTTCCTCCTCTTATCTTTTAACCTTCTTCATTATGTATTGATGACCTTATACATGAATATATCCTCGACGCTTATCTTTGGGTAATTTATCATCTCTCACCATAATCAACTCAAAATCACCCATAACAATGTGCCCACAATTCATCCATATCTAAAATACCTAGACTCAATCATGCTTATAACCTACCAACTCATTCTCACACCTCCTCACATTCTTCCCTAGCTTATGGGAGAACGACATCGGCCTGAGGTCCCTTTTCGCTGGGACTATGTAGGCAGCACTCCGATGGCATGGAGCCCTTGGAGGTTAGCTCGGCTACTCTCTACCCTAACCAATTCATCTTTCATTTTCCTAAATCACATTCTACCCTAGTTAGTTTCCTTTTTATATCAATAATTGGAAATTAAACCCAACAAACAAAAAATTGATTTCCACCTTTATCATCATCAAACATACATTCATTATGTCTACCATTTCTTTCCCACTATCATGCATGTACTATAAAAACATCTCAAACATGACCCATATCATCATAAATTTCACAAATTAATGAATTACAAACTCAACCAATTTCGACTCCATCCATGCCTATACCCTAACTCTACCATGCCTAAAACCTAACTCAACCATGCCTATGACCTGACTCAATCCATGCTTAACCACAACCTAACTCGATCCATGTCTATGACCTGACTACCACTCCACAGCTAACACTTCGTATTCAATCATAGCTTAGCCTGTTGTGAAAAAAAATTCGTATTGTAGTCAAATGAGATGCCTAAATCATTTTAACTACAGTATTATTTCCTTTATTGTTAACATTAAGTTGTTTCAAATAGTGGATTGACAGTCGTCTAAGAAGTATCACACTTCCCGAATCTACCATACGCTAGGCAGTCCACTACATATGTTGTTTAACTTTTATTTGGTGGTCTTGTTTTCTATTTTAGGTAGTTACTCCAAGAAAAAAGGAATCTCTCATGATCAGCTGTGGATCAATAATTCATACGCACGCAACAACCTACAACCAGCATCTTAATAGGTATTCCTCCTAGCCCTTTACCATTATCTGTTTCATCAACATTCAAAGAAACGCTCTAGAATTAGGTGAATCATTTACATTACTTTACTTGGTAGTTTACACATTGTTTGTGTACTTTACACTTATGTTGTACATGCATGTGTTTTTGTACTAACACTTGTTTTGGCTAGCCAACCTTGTTTGTGTGCACCTTAGTTTCTACCAAGCACATTTCCTTCCCCCTGCAAGGCAAATTTTTAGGGTACATGTGGTTGGTCTTCTTTTGGGTGGTCTTGTTTCCTATTTTAGGTAGTTCATCCAAGCAAAAAGGAAGCTTCAATGCTCCATCATGTTTTTGTCATTTCAAACTCTTTTCTAGTCCTTCAGCACGCCTTCTATGTTACTCTACATCAGCATCATGTACACATCTCTATCTACTTTATGTTACATAGCTTTCCGCTCACCAACATAAAGTGGGGGAAAAAATGTAGTCACAAAATCATGCACTTTAGACATTATTTATCTTGGTTTCATACTACTGTTTAGAAGGTTCTTGAGTGAAGAAATTACTAATTAACCCTCATCTTTTGGCCATCTTGTTTTATTTTATTTCTTCATTACCAACCTTTTACATCCACTTTCCCAGCCAACTTCTACACCTCCCATTATTTTATCATCAACTAGGGCACCCATATTTGTACTGGAGCACCCATGGGTGCCTTGGTCCCACCTGGGGTGCCCGGGTCCTTTTCACACTTTCCCACCACTTTTTGGAATCTTTTTAGCTGTTTATCCTTCTTATTGTTTTGGTGGTTGGCCATTTTGGGTTTAATTGCAAAGTTAGATCAAGAGAACCCTATAAATATAAAGTTATTAAACCATAATGAGGTACCTAGCATCATTCACAACTATCATCCATCTATATTTGTATCCATCTATTGCATTGGAGATCACTTACATCCACATATATCCATCATCAAGGCACAAGGCTAGGACATCTGCATCACACAATTCATAGGGGAAGGATTCTATTCTATTCCATATACACATGCTATTACATTTTCTACATCTACTTATTTGTTGTTACTTCACAAAGTATGAATGGCACAAGAGAACCTAGGGTACATTATTAGCACACTCACCAGAACTACATTTGGGTCTGAAATGTAGTGCAACACTCATTTAGTAACCCCACTTTTGTGGCAGCTGAGGTCAGTATGACCCATTCATTTGCATCTTTATTTTTTTAGGATTTTGATACGCCTCTTAGTCTTGTGCAGGTATTTACATCATCTTGGATTATTTGTGACATCCAGTACGGGTAGCAAATCTGATGTGACAAAAAGTGAGGGTTTCAGACCATCTCTCGAACAAGTGAAGATGAGTTTCAGAGCTTTTAAACAAACCAGGGTGCCCACTTTGCAGACCAGAGCACCCACAAGTTCCCCAGTCTCTCTCTAGGCACTCAAGTCTAGCCAGATACTCAAAATCCATCCTTTTTAGAGATTCTACGTGGTCTTTCCTACTTCCATATTCTCCAGTCAGCTCTGCGACATAGTCCCACGAGAATCTTCTATTTATTTAAGTTCTTTCCTCTTATCTCTTGCACATTAGGGTTAGCATTTACTTTTACATAGTTACTTGGTCACTTATATACTTCTTTACTGTATTTATTTAGTTTATTTATAGTTTTTCATAGCTTAGATTAACTATTCCCACATACTATATATTAGTCAATTTTAGTTAATCACTCAAGCATATACATATTTTTATTCATCTAATGTGTGCTTGAGTATTATGCAAATAGCTAGGGTTTCTTTTACAGGTACAGGTGCAACTGAGTAGAAGTGCAGTGAACCTAACATGACCTATAGCAAACAATAAGAAACAAGAAGCAATACAGAAAGGACCAAGATCATAGCTATTCCACATACACCAGTGCCTAGAATAGACGCTAGTGATCATGTGACCATGTCCCATCTAAGGTGCTCTTGTCCCTCAGATCAATGTACTCTAGTTTTTAATACAAAGCTTACACAGTCCAGAATCTACCTTTCTAGGTTGCTCATCAATCTAAAATCAATCCAAACCCACAATTACAAGCTAAGTCATCTCTATCTCATATCTTTCACTCTTGTTTGTACTTTTTTAGCTAAATCTTTCTTGAATATTGTTATTTATATAATCAGTAGTGTCCTTATATTAGATTAATATTTCATTAAATGACGTTGAGAAAACCAAGTGTGGTTATGGTCAAAAATTAATTCTAAGGGGAAAAGAAAATAATTTTTTTGAAGATGAGATTGAAGAAGGATATAGCAGAGCTTGAAATATAACAAGGATGCGTTGAAGATTAGAAAGGACAAATTTTTCCTAATATTTTTTGTGAACATTATTGAACAAAGAGGAAACCATGGTTCTCTTCAGTCTTTGCTTGTATTTCTAAGCTTATGTACATGAATAAATGTGATATTGATTGAATAAGGATGGAGATAGTCATTTATCCTAGTAATGTCTCTTTAAATTTTTGTTTACATCTTGAAGTGGTTAATTTTATGTGTACTATGTGAATATAGGCTTGTGCAGGGTTTTTATTTTGGTTTCTTACTATATAGAGATCTAAATAGTTTTCCTAAGGTGTTGTGAAGTTTTTTGGGACTTCGAGGACATATAAGTGTCTATAGACTCTGATAGAAACCTTGACTAATGCTTGGAGAATAATTCCCTTCCTTAATTATGCCACAGAATGTCACAGTCTTGAGCATTATAAAAATTTTATTTGTGTTTTCATGTTAAACAAATCTTTGAGCACGATAGGAAGAGTTCAATGAGTTCATATTAAATAGATAGAATAGTATTCTAGAATGAACATATGTTTGATGAATTAATCTCAATGAGACCCTTGTTTATCTTCTCAGTTACCATGCAAAATCTTGATTTGGGGTTAGAAACCATGTGTAACCACTGTCAATTTGTTAGCTTAGAATAAATCTAGGTAAAGTCTTTTGATCACCATTAGGAATTTGGAGAAGAACCAATATAGACTTGTGAGTGATTGGAGAGATTCAAACATTTTGAAGCACTTATACTCAGCCAAGACAATCTCAGTCTGACTATAACCTCACCAAGACCCTTGTTTTCATCCAAGTCATTTTTTGATCATTTGAAAGTTTATTTGAAACGTCTTGTCTTCATCAAGGAAAAAGAAGGAACCTAGTTGAAGTTTATTAGAATGTTTAGAAGGATTGAATGTCATGAAACCCCTTTATAATGCCTTGATTAAGATAAATTTGTATAATATACCTAATATGATTGTTATTGTAGAAGTAAATAAATACAGTAATTAAGTACAGAAATTAACTCAAGAAAACTAAGCAATAAACTGTGAAACCCTAGTTGAAAAGAGGGTAAGAAGAGCCTTAGCTGATTTGCAGTGAAACCTGAACTGTGCCATAATGTTGACCCAATGAACAAGGAGGTAGAAGCATCACATAAAGACCCTGGAAAGTGTAAATCTAGAGCAATATATTAGATAGGGGCACCCAAAAATGAGCAAGGATGTTTTTGGGTGCCATAAATCAATGAGCAAGGATGTTTTTGGGTGCCATAGATCAAAAATAGGCATTTTTTATTGCGAAAAGGTTAGAAAATCATCCTTTGTAGGTCAAAATTTGTTCATTATCCTTCGCCTTTAATCACTATGAGGTCACACAATGATCACCGAGCTCACTGGAAACTTGTAATGAAGTATTGACATGCAAAAGCCTCAAATAGACATCAAATCCTAAAAAAAAAAAGATACAAAATGAGGGGTTAGACTGTCCTCAGTTGTCAAAATGGTTATCTTACGACTAAGCATTGCACTACATCTCAAACCCAATGTAGTTTTATATGTGTGTGTATGGAATCGTGCCCTATGTGGCTCTTTTGCGTGTCACACTTGATAGCGAGAAAAGTATCTTGATGTAAATAAATATAATAGATGTGTGCATGCAATAGAATAGACTCCCCTCCTATGAAGTGTATGCAGAATAATACATTCTATATAAGACATTTGTTGATTCTAGGGGGGAAATATAATTTTGATGCCCCCCAAGTATGTGATGAGGAATGTGATCAATTAATTTCATCTAAAAGGTTGTTATTCTCATGATCAAAATTGAATCGTGAAGCATCTGAAAGTTGATAGGTGATAGTGTCAGGTTGATCAAGTAAGCAGCCATTGAGATGTAAATTATACATGCCCATAGTGTATTCCTCATGAGTAAAAGGAGGTAATGGAAACCGACGTGCATACCAGCGAGTGAGATTTGGTGAATAGCTGAGAAATGAGTCATTGAAAATGAAAAAACACCCAAATGGCATGGGAAATGATATATCATTATGATAAGGAGCAAACATTCCCCTAATGTAATCAAGCCAAGACTATCCAAGTGTAAGTTGACAAGTGTGGGGAGCACGTGCAAGAAATACTATGAGATAAAAGACTCTAAGACCATAAGCAGCAATAATGCAAAAAAAATACATGATACAGATGATGATCATGAGGCAGAGGAAAGATGTCGCCAACTGTAAAGCCTAGCCGAGTCAACCCATCCTATGTGCATATAGTATTTGAGAAAGTAGGGTCAAATGGAATGTGTTCCTAATAAGATTCATTCATGAAAAAGTGCATGTAAATGGAGGTCTTGTTAATGGAGGTGGCTCATAAGGAGATGAAGGAGATGGAATTACATCTAATGTTTGGAAATGCCCCTAATAAATAATCATAGTAATAGTAGTAGCAGGAGAAGATGGTCTTACAGATGAGACAGCATCTAGCATGCAAATAGCACCTTCAAGTAGTAGCAAATGAGGTGGAGTATCCATAGGTTGTGGTTCATTAGTAGTATCAGTTCGGGGAGTATGAAGTGTAGTATCAGGATCATGGTCACAATATTTGAATGGGTGAATATCACGAGGAATTGTATACTATATGCCCTCATGTATGAATTTGACACAATGATGTACCATAGAAGGAACTGCTTACATGGAATGAAGCCATGGCCTACCAAGTAAACAGTTATATGAAATTTTCAATTCAATGACAAAAAAAACCGTATTAAGATTTTTTGGTCCAACAGTGATATATAGAGTAATGTGACCTAGGCATGGATGAATAAAGCAATCATATGCATGAAGAGAAAGACATGATGACTAACATTAGCGGCAAAAAGACAAATATTTTCAAGGAATGACATAGAACAAAGATTGATTTTATATCCATTATTGATTAGAGTTCATTTGACACCCACATTATAAATGTGAATCATGATGTGAAAAGAAGGATCATTGTCAAAAATAGTAAGATCATCATTAGGATTAGACAGAAAAGCAATATGCTAAGAAAATGCATCGATAAATGTTTGATATATTATATCTGGATGAATATTAGTAGGAATGTGAGTGGTGGCTAGGACATTTTTGATTTTATCTCTTAATTCAGGATTAATGAGCAAGAAATCATTAATATAGATACTCATGGTGAAGAGATCCTAGAAAGATGAAAACATGATAATTATGAGGACCCTATGAGTGTTCATATCAAGACGGGTTCAACAAAATGATTAAGTGAAATGTGGATAATATGCCTAATATGATTGTTATTATAGCAACAAATAAATATAGAAATTAACTCAAACAAACTAAGCAATAAACTATGAAACCCTAGTTGCAAAGAAGGTAATAAGATGACTTAACTATTTCGCAGTGAGATCTCGAATTGTGCAAAAAGATGGAAAACTGGAAAATCCGAAGCACAAAATTTCACAACGAAGCTTAGAAAAATTCAGATTTGGAGGAATAAGCTGGGCATGGGTGCTCGAGAAGGGTCAGGGGTGCCTGCAGGTGCCATAGACCTATAATAGTCACCTTTGAATGGGAAAATGCTCAGAAAACTATATTTCACTGGTCGCAAGGTATTTTTTGTCCTTTGTCTTTGGTCGCTAGGAGGCCACACAATGTTCGCCGATGTTGCTGGAAACTTACAATGAAATAATAAACTATAAAACCCTCAAAGAGACATCAAATCCTAAAAAAGAAATATGTAAAATGAGGGGTCAGACTGTACTCATCTGTCAAACAAGTGATCTTACAACTGATTGTTGGACTATATTTTAGACCTAATGTACTTCTGGGTATGTGTGTGTGCAAAATCGTGCCCTAGGTGGCTCTTGTGTGTTTCACACTTAGTAGTGAGGAAATATCTAAATGTAAGAGATGTAAATAGATGTGTGCATGGAATAGTATATAAATTCCTCTCCTATGAAGTGTATGCATAATAACACATTCCCTTGCCCTTGATTGGATGCTAGATGGATGCTTGAATGCTCTTGATAATGGCCTTTGGATGTAACCTTAGGTGGTGATAGCTAATGTTTAGTGCATGGTCCCTTATTATGATCACATAACTTTATATTTATATGATTCCCTTGCTTGAATTTCATAATTAACTCCGAAAATGCCAACTACCAAAAAGATAAGATGCTCAAATGACTAAAAAGGACCTAAAAGATGTGAACACAATACAAAGAGGTCAAGGGTGCCCAAAGGGGATGGGGGTGCTTGACGCTGGTGTCCTGACTGGGCGCTAATGTCTAGAATGAAGATTGCCAAGGTATGATAAGATAAATTGAGATAAAAAGGGTGTAAGACCAAAAATGACAACAGAAAGAAAGCAAAGATGGTCAAAGGTATGGGTTGATTAGTACTTTTCTTATTTAGGAATCATATGAATAGTAGTATGCAAGCATGACTAGATAATTACCCAAAGTGTGTGATTTTGTGTTTACATTTGCCCCCACTTTAAGTTGTTGAGTGAATGCTTGATAATGTAAAGTAGATAGTAGATACGTACCTAATAACCATGTATATTGATGGTGAAAGCACACTAAGAGACAATGAAAAGTGTGGAGTGATGAAAATGTGGAGTGCGGAAACTAAAGAGGAGAAAGTGCAAAAAGTGACAATGAGATGATGACCATAGGGTGGAAAATCATGTTGTAGATGTTTTAAATGTTCCTATTGTTGATTTCGATACAAATGTGTGTTATTTTTTTATGTGTAATGATGTTGAATGATGTTTTTTGTCGATGTAAGTTGATGTAGGATGATGTTGAATACCACTTCGCATAAGGACGGACCAGCAAAAGAGAAGAATGAACAAGTAGTCAAATACACGTGTATATATGTAAAAAGCATGTAAATAGAGTATGTAAAATGTGAAAATGTGAAAAAGGGACATGTGCACCTGATCCATGATGAGGAAAAGAGTGTAGAAAGGATCCTATAGATCATGTAGAAGACCAAGTTTTTTGGACGATCTCACGCCAGTTGTGCTAGCTACGAGTTTTTCAGGCGATCTCACGCCAAGAATTGGAAGAAGTGTAGGGAGAAAATTTTGCTGTCATCCTCCAACCTTTAACCACTTCCTGAAGTATGGAACACCCCTATAGATGGTGTGTATAAATACGATCTAATTCGACCAATTCCGATCAAATGGTGAAGAAGAAAATGCTGAATGTTGTATGTATGTTGGGTGCTAAGGACTGTATGCCTTGTAAAATCTGTTGTGTGAAGTGTTGTAGATTGTGTCGTATAAAATAATGTTATGTAATTGCCCCTGGTCAAAGGCATATAGGAAGAGTCAGGGGTGCCCATGCGCCACTGTACAGGCTTGAGCAATGGTGTCTGTGCTAAAGTAAGGACCCAAGTCAGGATATGAGCCTTGTCGAATGCTGAAAATTGTGTTATAAAAAAACTGTGTTGTTCTATGTGATGGTTGTAAAATGTTGTATGGGGTGACTAATTCACCCAAATAATGATCCCCCTCATTTGGGGTGCATGTGGCGTCGTTGAGGAGAATGCAACCCAAAGGAGGACCGATTATTGAGCTGAAATCGTGCCCTATAGGGGGGAGTGTGCTTGGTGGAAAGCAAGGCACACAAAAACAAAGTGGCTAGGAGATAAATGTTAGTAGAAATAAGAAAACCATACATGTAAAATGTAAGCTAGTAAACAAGCAGACAATGTGTAAGCTAAGATGTAAGAAGACAATATGCAAAAAAAAATGTAGACCGTGAAAAGTGATTTTCAAACATGGGACATCACTTATGATGTTGCAATACAATCGAGGTTGAATAGGCCAAAAACATACAAGTGTGCACACAAGACAAAGGGAAAATCCCCGTAAACAGTGGTAAACAATGACAAGGAAGAACAAGTAATGTAGTAGACAACCATGGAGGCATATAGACCTGCAAGACAAATGTTGCACATGAAGCACCCGTTAGCATGTTAGAAAGATAAAAAGTATGTCAAAGTGTGTATAATCCGATATACTAGTGTGTTATGAAATAATAACACATGTAGTGTATGGAATAGGATGCCCCCAGGAGCTGCTATGGGATTGGTAAGAGGTATTGTGCCAAACATCTGTGTTGCGTGTATAGATATGTAGAGTTTGCAATCACAACTAGAAAGCAAGTGAATGCACATGTGTGTATGGAAAAATATAATGACATACAAGATATCCATCTAACATGTGTAATAAAGTGTGCATGTAATAAATAAATGTAAGCAAGACTAAGTGTGACCAAGATATGCAACATGCTATGGAATGTAGATGGAATTGAATAAAGTATGAGTGTGATAGGAGGCGCATGCCCCTCAAGTGAGTGTTGATGTGTATGCATGAGATGAGGCTCATTTATACATGCCACCTCAGAAGTCAAGAATGAACCTTAGAGCAAGAGTGCATCATCGAGAAAGGGTTCGAGTTGTGTGAACAAAAAATATGTTATTGTCAAAGCGCAAAGTGTAGAGTGTAAATGCGTGAGTGAGTGAGTGATTGAACATGCGAGTGTGATGAGGTCCATTTAAGATGTAGACCCTCAACAATAGAGTATGGACCATGGAACTAGAGTGTGTCATAGGGAAATGACTGCAACATGTGAAAATAGATGTCAAAAAGAGGTATCGTGAATGTGTAGCATTAGAAGTTGTGCAGATGTATATGAATATGCAAATAGATGTTGCGAGAAGGAGATGAGTACATGATGTGTGAAGTATGTAGTGTGTAGTGTGTAGTGTGTAGTGTGTAGTGTGTAGTGTGTAGTGTGTAGTGTGTAGTGTGTAGTGTGTAGTGTGTAGTGTGTAGTGTGTAGTGTGTAGTGTGTAGTGTGTAGTGTGTAGTGTGTAGTGTGTAGTGTGTAGTGTTTTTTACGTTTTGTGTGAGGGTCGCGTGTATAGGATTCCCTCAATAGTCAACTGTGAACCAAAGCACAATAGTGCATCATATGGTAATGACAATACAAGTGTGTATCAAGATGTGTATTTTATATGTTGGAGTCTAGATATGAAATGATGTGAATATAAGACGTGTGTTGATGCTAGGGAGAAATATAATTGTGATGCCCCCAAGTATGTGATGAGGAGTGTGATCAAGTAATTTCATCTAAGATTTCATTATTTTCATGATCAAAATCAAATGGGGAAGCATATAAAAGTTAATAGGTGATAATGTCAAGTTGATCAAGGATCCATTTAGATGCAAAGTATACATGCCCATAGTTTATTCCTCATCAGTAAAAAGAGGTATGGACACCCAATGGCATACCAGCGAGTGAGATTGGGTGAATAGCTGAGAAATGATTCATTGCCAATGAAACACACCCAACACGGGCAATGGGAAATGATATATCAGTACTTATATCGACTCTAATCGTGCCCCTAATGTATAATCAAGCCAATACTATCCAAGTGTCAAGTGGAGGAAGTGTGGGGAGCACATGTAAGAAAGACCGTGTGAGATAAAATAGCTTAGACCATAAGCAGCGATTAATGCAAAAAATCCATGATACAATGATGATCATGGAGGTGGAGGAAAAGACAAACGGTGTAAAGCCTAGCCGAGTCAACCCATCTTTGGTGAATATAGTATCGGAGCAAGTTAGGGTCGAACGGAATGGTGGTTCCTAATAAGAGTCATTCATGAAAAAAATGCATGTAAATGGAGGTGGGTCATAAGGATATGAAGGAGATGGAATGACATCCAATGTCCAGACAGACCCTCGATAAAGAATAATAGCAATAGTAGCAGGAGGAGATGGTGTTGCAGATGAGACAAAGCATCTAGCATGAAAATAGCACCTACAAGCGGTGGCAAATGAGGCGGAGTATCCATAGGTTGTGGTTCAGCAATATATCAGTTCAGGGAGTAGGGAGAATAGTATTGGTATCATGGTCACAATATTTGAATGGGTGACAATCACAAGGAACTATATACTATATGCCCTCATGTATGAATTTGACACAATGATGTACTGTAGAAGGAACTGCTTGCATGGAATGAAGCCATGGCCTATTAAGTAAATAGTTTTATTGATAATCTGGAATTCAATGACAAACAAAACCGTATTGAGAAGTTTTTGTCCAACGGTGATAGGTAGAGTAATGTGAACCTAGGCATGGACGAATAAATCAATCATATACATGAAAGAGAAAGACATGATGGGCTAACATTAGTAGATGAAAAAATAATCTTTTCAGGAATGACATAGGATAAATATTGAGTTCATATCCATTATTGATTAGAGTGCATGAATCATGATGTGAAAAGAAGGATCATTGTAAAAAATAGTAATATTCGTCATTAGGATTAGATGGAAAAGCAATATGCTAGAGTGAAAATGCATCGATAAATGTTTGATTTATGGTATCTGGATGAATATTATCAAAAATGTGACTGGTTGGCTAGGATAGTTTGATTTTAGCTCTAAATTCAGGATTAATGAGCAAGGAAAACATTAATATAGATTAACTCATGGTGAAGATATCTTAGAAAGATGAACCAGGATGGATAATTATGAGGACCCTATGAGTGTTCATACTCGGATGGGTTCACCAAAATGATTAATTAAAATGTGGATAAAAAGCCTAACTCGATTGTTATTTTAGCAGTAAATAAATACAGCAATTAATTACAGGAAAATTAACTCAGAGAAAAATAAGAAATAAACTGTGAAACGAGAGTTGCAAAGAGGGTAAAGAAGAGCCTTAGTTGATTCACAGTGAAATCTGAATGGTGCTGAAGAGTGCTGACCCGATGAGAAGGGAGTAAGTGTCACACATATTACCCTAGAAAATGTAGAAGATTTGGAGGAAAAAATATACTAAAACAAGTGCACATAGAAAGGGGACCGTGGCCGGCACCGGGGAGCACCAGAGACCAACAAAAATAGGGTGCTTATAGACTGAGGAAAATACAAAAATATCCTTTCTATGTCCAAGTTATTCTGTGTCTTCACCTGTAGTAACATGAGGGTCACAACAATGAGTGTCAAGTCTGCTGGAAACCTTTGCAATGCAGTCTGACCTGCACAAAACCCTCAAAATAGACATTCAAATATCAAAAAGAAAGATGTTAAATGAGGGTTTGTACATGATTCAGTAGGCGCAACGGGGAATCTTAAGAATGAAGTGTTCCTACATATCAGACCCAATGTAGTTCTGTGTGGTGTGTGTGTGCCGAATTGGGCCTAGGTGCTCTTGTGCGTTTGTCACCTTGCTAGTGAGCAAAGTAGAGTAGCTAAATGTACTGAAATCTCATAGATGTGTGCATGGAATAGAAATATACTCCCACCCTATGAATTGAATGACAAACTATGGAAGTCCCTGTCCCTTGAATGATTATGGGACTTGGTATAGGTATTATGCGCTAGACTCCATGTTGTCATTTATAGGTTTTGTGGTGAAATCTTGCAATCACACCTAGAAATCAAGTGATGCACCTGTGTGTATGGAAAAATATAATGACTACAAGATATCTATCTAACATTGTGTAATAAAGTGTACTGTAACAAGTAATGAAGCAAAGTAAATATACCAGTATTAGTATGTTGTGGATGAGATGAAATGGAATGCAGAGTGAATGATAGGAGAATCATTCCCCTTGAGTGCATGTGTATGTATGATATGAGGTTCATTTATTTATGCCCCCTCAAAAGTCAAGAATGAACCGTAAACGAGAGTGTGTCATCAGGAAATGGTCTAAAATGTGTGTACTAGAAAGATGTGATCGTCATAGCGCAAAGCGTAGAGTTTGAATGCATGAGTAGGTGAGGTCCATTTGATATGTAGACCCTCAGAAGTTGAGTATGGATCGTGGAACTAGAGTGCATCATAGAGTAATGACCGTAATGTGTGAAAGTAGATGTCAAAAAGATATATCATGAATGTGTAGATTAGATGTTGTGAGAAGGATATGAATATGCAAAATGCAAAGATGTAATGTGGTGTGTAGTGTGTAGTGTGTAGTGTGTAGTGTGTAGTGTGTAGTGTGTAGTGTGTAGTGTGTAGTGTGTAGTGTGTAGTGTGTAGTGTGTAGTGTGTAGTGTGTAGTGTGTAGGTGTAGTGTGTAGTGTGTAGTGTGTAGTGTGTAGTGCTGTAGTGTGTAGTGTGTAGTGTTTTTTACGTTTTGTGTGAGGGTCGCGTGTATAGGATTCCCTCAATAGTCAACTGTGAACCAAAGCACAATAGTGCATCATATGGTAATGACAATACAAGTGTGTATCAAGATGTGTATTTTATATGTTGGAGTCTAGATATGAAATGATGTGAATATAAGACGTGTGTTGATGCTAGGGAGAAATATAATTGTGATGCCCCCAAGTATGTGATGAGGAGTGTGATCAAGTAATTTCATCTAAGATTTCATTATTTTCATGATCAAAATCAAATGGGGAAGCATATAAAAGTTAATAGGTGATAATGTCAAGTTGATCAAGGATCCATTTAGATGCAAATTATACATGCCCATAGTTTATTCCTCATCAGTAAAAAGAGGTAATGGACACCCAATTGCATACCAGCGAGTGAGATTTGGTGAATAGCTGAGAAATGATTCATTGCAAATGAAAACACACCCAAACGGCATGGGAAATGATATATCAGTATGATCTCGATCTAACGTGCCCCTAATGTAATCAAGCCAATACTATCCAAGTGTAAGTGGAGAAGTGTGGGGAGCACATGTAAGAAAGACCGTGAGATAAAATACTTGAAGACCATAAGCAGCGATAATGCAAAAAATCCATGATACAAATGATGATCATGAGGTGGAGGAAAGACAACTGTAAAGCCTAGCCGAGTCAACCCATCTTGTGTGAATATAGTATCTGAGCAAGTAGGGTCGAACGGAATGTGTTCCTAATAAGAGTCATTCATGAAAAAAATGCATGTAAATGGAGGTGGGTCATAAGGATATGAAGGAGATGGAATGACATCCAATGTCCAGACAGACCCTCGATAAAGAATAATAGCAATAGTAGCAGGAGGAGATGGTGTTGCAGATGAGACAGCATCTAGCATGAAAATAGCACCTACAAGCGGTGGCAAATGAGGCGGAGTATCCATAGGTTGTGGTTCAGCAATAGTATCAGTTCAGGGAGTAGGGAGAATAGTATTGGTATCATGGTCACAATATTTGAATGGGTGAAGATCACGAGGAACTATATACTATATGCCCTCATGTATGAATTTGACACAATGATGTACTGTAGAAGGAACTGCTTGCATGGAATGAAGCCATGGCCTATTAAGTAAATAGTTTTATGAAATCTGGAATTCAATGACAAACAAAACCGTATTGAGAGTTTTTGGTCCAACGGTGATAGGTAGAGTAATGTGACCTAGGCATGGACGAATAAATCAATCATATACATGAAGAGAAAGACATGATGGGCTAACATTAGTAGATGAAAAAATAATCTTTTCAAGGAATGACATAGGATAAATATTGAGTTCATATCCATTATTGATTAGAGTGCATTGAATCATGATGTGAAAAGAAGGATCATTGTAAAAAATAGTAATATCGTCATTAGGATTAGATGGAAAAGCAATATGCTGAGAAAATGCATCGATAAATGTTTGATTTATGGTATCTGGATGAATATTATCAAAAATGTGACTGGTGGCTAGGATAGTTTTGATTTTATCTCTAAATTCAGGATTAATGAGCAAGGAAACATTAATATAGATACTCATGGTGAAGATATCTTAGAAAGATGAAACCAGGATGGATAATTATGAGGACCCTATGAGTGTTCATATCGAGATGGGTTCACCAAAATGATTAATTAAAATGTGGATAAAAAGCCTAATCCGATTGTTATTTTAGCAGTAAATAAATACAGCAATTAATTACAGAAATTAACTCAAGAAAAATAAGAAATAAACTGTGAAACGAGAGTTGCAAAGAGGGTAAGAAGAGCCTTAGTTGATTCACAGTGAAATCTGAATTGTGCTAAAGTGCTGACCCGATGAGAAGGGAGGTAGAAGTGTCACACATATACCCTAGAAAATGTAGATTTGGAGAAATATACTAAACAAGTGCACCTAGAAAGGGACAGGGGCACCTGCGAGCACCATAGACCAAAAATAGGTGCTTATGACTGAGAAAAATATCAAAAACTCATCCTTTCTATGTCACAAGTTATTCTGTGTCCTTCACCTTTAGTAACTATGAGGTCACACAATGATTGTCAAGCTCGCTGGAAACCTGCAATGCAGTATTGACCTGCAAAACCCTCAAATAGACATCAAATACTAAAAAAGAAAGATGTAAAATGAGGGTTTGTACTATATTCAGTAGTCGCAACGGTGATCTTACGAATGAGTGTTTCATTACATCTCAGACCCAATGTAGTTCTGTGTGTGTGTGTGTGCAGAATCGTGCCCTAGGTGGCTCTTGTGCGTGTCACACTTGATAGTGAGCAAAGTAGCTAAATGTAATGAAATATAATAGATGTGTGCATGGAATAGAATATACTCCCCTCCTATGAATTGAATGCAAAATAATGTAGTCCCTTTCCCTTGAATGGATTCTAGAATGGATGCTTTGATTCTCTTGAATATCCTTTGGATGCAACCTTAGGTGGAGATAGCTAATGCTTAGTGCTTGGTCCTTTATTATGATCACATAACTTTATATTTATATAATTACCTCACTTTAATTTCGTAATTAACCCTAGAAAGGCCAACTACCAAAAATATACTATGCTCAAATGGCTAGAAATGACCCAAAATATGTGAACAAAGTATAAAGAGTTTAGGGTGCCCAAAGGGGACGGGAGCGCCTGACACTAGCATCCTGGCTAGGTAGTGGTGTTAAGAATGGGAAATGCAAAAGTATGAAAATACAAATTGATCAAGAAGTTATGCAAGACCAAAAGTAGTAGTAGAAAGAAAGAAAATATTGCCAAAGACATGGGTTAGTTAGTACTTTTATTACTTTGGAATCATATGAATAGTAGAATGCAATCAGGATTAGATAATTACCCAAAGTGCATGATTTTGTGTCTACATGCTCTTAACAATGACAATGAACTCTAGGAACCTTGTCATTAACTCCTTTACCAATTTCAAGCTATAACTATTTTTTTGATTTGAGAAATCATGTCTCCATTAGATTCACACAATCTCACATGGTTCTTAACTAGGGTGTGTCCTGACGATACGACACACTTCTCATGGGAATGATATGATTAAGTATGGAACAATACTACTCAAAAGTCCACCTCAAATTTTATGATATTTCTATCTATTGCCTTGAGTGCAAAATAGTTGTAAATAATGTAAGAAAGTATCTAAAATGTGAAAAAGGAATATGTGCACCTAATCCATGATGATAAAAGAGTGTAAACAGGATCCTAAAGATGATGTAGAAGAACAAGTTTTTCAAGCAGTCTCATGCTAGTTCCACCAACTGCAAGTTTTTTGGGTGATCTCACACCAAGAATTCAAGGAGTGCAAGGAGAAAAATTCTAGTGTCATCCTTCAACTATTTAACTAGGCTGATCCCTCACGGGATTGGAATGTATAATAACCACTGCAGATGGTACATGTAAAAATCTAATCTTGTTCAAATAATTCTGATCCAACATCCTGTAAAATTGTAGAAAAAATGGTTCTGCAATTTGTATGTGCATGCACTGTCGAGTGCTAAGTGGACTAGTGTTGCCCTGTAAAAGTCGTTGTGTGAAGTTCTTAATAAATTGTGTTAAACTGAAAAATGTTCTTAGTGGGGGTTTTATCCTTCATGTTTCACAAGCTATCCAGGAAGGGTTAGGAGTTCCTATGTCATTTAGCTTTACTATTATGTACTTGGTCTAGGCACTAGTGTCTGTGATGTGTTGGGGACCCATAGTATAGACATCTTAATCCTATGTCTGAGATTGATGGTTGCACTTCATAACCGATAATCTTGAACTATGTATATGTGATGGACTATAGAATGTTGTATGGGGTGATTGATTCACCCAAATGATGCCCCCCTAACATTTGGGGTGCATATGATGTCACTGAGTGAGTATGTAGCCCAAAGTGAGGACCGACCACTGTGCTGATGGTTGTGCTCCGCAGGGGGAGGGAGTGTGCTTGGTAGATTTTTTAAGGCATCACATGAAACCAAAGTTGGCTAGCCATCAACTTCAAGTGTAATCAGGTACAAGAAAAGACAATTCACGCATGTAAAAGATGATTAGCGTAAGCTATTGGATGATCTGTTAAAAATAATAATGTAAACATCACAAGAAGATAAAGTAGATCAATGTTTCTAAAGCCAAGTCTTTACAAACATGGGACTCTGCAGTTTATCTGATCTTCTGCAGTATTTTTACATATTTCGCCAGGCTATAGTAGCCATTATAGAATATGTGACTTATTAGAGAAAAATCATTTTACACAGTGGAAAATCCCACTTTGGCTTTATTTGTGCATTGTTACAACAACAAGAAGAAGCAAACAAATAGTAACTTTAAACAACAATGCTTATTCCATAGGTTTAGGACCTGCAAGACAAATGTTACACATAGAAAAGTGACAGAATTGAGACAAATGTTCGCACTGACTTGTGTTTACTCTATGTCACGAATTTTGTATAATCTAATACAGTAATGTGCGTAGGGAAGAAATGAAACTAATAACACCTGTAGTGTACAAAAGTGGATGCCACCATAGAGCCGCTATGGGACTGGTAAGAGGTCCACTAGGCACCAAGCATCCATAGTATGTGCAAAGTGTGGATCTGTGCGAATTTGTGGTAAAAAAACTAGAGAAGCAAGTGAATGTAGCATGTGTGTATGGAGAAGATCAATGACTTTAATAAATATATGTTTAGCATGTGTAAAAAGTGCAAGCCAATAAGTGCAGTCCAGAAGCTTCAGCAAGAGTAAATGCAACCAAGATATGGAAGATGCTTCTGTCCCATGAGATGGAATGGAAATGCAGAGTCCCAGTAATGATAGCTTCAATTCTGTGTGCATTTCCCTGAGGGAATGCTAATAAGTATGCACAACGTGATGAGTGGTTAACCATAGGAATATGCCACTGTTTTCCCCCCTCAATAGTAAGAAAATGAACTGATTTAGAACAAGAGTTCAAATCAATCGAGAAATGTGTCTGAATGGTGTGCTAGAAAGATATGATTGTCCTAGATCATAGACTATGTCAGAACATGTGAGAAAGTGACGTACATTAGTTGACTGCATGTATGTGTGGTTTGAGATTCGTTTTGATACGTAGGCTCTGAAAATGTCAAGTAGGAACCTCATTTGTTGAACTCTGAAGTGCAAACGTAGGGTAGCATAACGCACCATGTATATTTGTGTATGATGAATGTGCCAAGGCTAGATGTATATGTGTGCTAAGATGCGAGACACTTGATAATGTTCAAAAAGTATGGAGGGGGGACCTGTCAAACCTAAGTTATGGACACCGATCCCAAACTATGTGTTTGATGATGTGGGTATCTGCTGAATTCATGTTTGCCAATAGGATAAATGCAGTAGATATATGATGATGATGAAGTTGATACATAGCCTAGTGTACTTAGTTTTGATCTTTACCACGTGTAATGTCAATCTTATAGATGAAGAAAAGTGTTTATTATATGTGTGAATAACGATAGATGGTGAAAATTTGTATCTATGTATGATTGATTTATGTAATAGATAGATCCTGTTGATGAAGCATGTAATGCAAAGATTTGAAAATAGGGTATCTTATGTGTAACAGATCTTCTCCGCGGCCTTCCATGTCATGTATTTTTTAGCGGGCAAAAACATGAATACATCATCAGAGGGTAAAAATGAGGGGTTAAGAATGTATCATGACCCCGTACATCAAGAATGCATCCATAAGAGAGTAGATTAAGCTAGAATGGATAAGTAAGATCAAAACACCATAGTACAAATGATAATGAGTAATAAGGGGGACTTAATGAGCATGATGTCCCCCCCTCATGTATGATGATGGATATGATCAAGTAATATCATCTAAGAGGTCGTCATTATCATGATCAAATTTTGCCAAATAGAGATGTTTCAGTAGACTTGGTAAGTAATTGTGTCAGGTTGGATCAAGTCTTAGAACCATTGAATGGCATAAATTATAGAATGTCCATGGTAAATTCCTCATCATTGAAAGGAGGTCATTGGACATCCATGTGCATAGACAATGAGTAAGGTAATTGTGAATATCCAAGAAATGAATCATTGGAAATGAAAACATGACCAAAGTACATGGGGAATGAATTTTTGATCCTGATCTCAGAGATCTACATGAAGCTCTATCAATGTATATTGTAGAGCATAAAAGACTGAATTTTCTAATGCACATAGGTCATATGAATTATCCTGGTGATGCATGGAAATAATTATAAACTATGAGATAGAAGACGCGGAGATCATCTAAGTAACAATAATGCAAACTAAATCCATGGATAGAGATGAGGACTCCCATGAAGGTGGTATGAGAATGTTGTTTGTCTACGTGGCTAAAAATCCTAGCCGAGTCAATCCATCATGTGTAGCATGGATAGTAATCAGAACAATTAGGATCAAATGGGATGTGCTTCCCAGTAAGAGTCATTATTCAGATAAATATTCATGAAAATATTGACAATTAATACTTGAAAAGAATATTTGAAGCTTTACAAAAACAAGACGATGCTTGTGTATTTTATTAATATCCAAATTAAGCATTACAATCAAAAAAGAGAGTTGTAATATTTATAGATATTGGACAGCTTCTATCTCTTCCACAATATATGGAACAATATCAACTAAACTAAGAAAATATGCATGAATAGCTTGTTTCCCCTAATTTCCCCTACATGAATGCATCTAAGAATAATAAACTAAGAAAAGAACATCATCCTCAAAAATAGGAATGAGACAAGATAGGTGACAACCCATTATTAACTAAGCTAACTAAAGTAATTAAAATTATTACTTTATTACAATATCACTTTAACTCACATGGTGAATTAAGTGTTAGTTTATGTCTAACATTCCCCTCCTTAATTCATCATGCTCTGAAGTGAATAGGATAGAAATACTCTCAATGCCTCAAATTTAGGACGTGCAAGAGAGTTTGTGAAGATATATGCACGTTGATGTTCTGTCGAACAATGTTGAAGTTGGATGTTGTTGTTTTGGACATGTTCGCAAATGAAATGTACTTGCACCCCAAATTTTTTGGTGCATTCATGAAAAATGGATTCCGAAAAAGTTTTATTACTCCTTCGTTGTCTACATGTAGGATTGTTGGATCTTTCTACAGTATTCCCAATCCTTCAAGCATACATCAAAGCCATATTAATTCATAGACAGCTCTACCTACTGCACGATATTCTGATTCTATGGAGGATATTGAAACATAAGTATGCTTCTTACTCCCCCATGATATCATTCCAGATCCCAAAAAGAATACAAATCCTGAAGTGGATTTCCTATCATCTATGTTTCCTACATGATATGAATCTGAATATCTTGTCAAGAAGAAGTTATTGTTCTTCTTGTATTCTAGGCCATAGTCCATAGTTCCTCTGATGTACCTCAGTATCCTCTTTTCTGATTTCTAGTGAGAAACCCTTGGTTCTTGCATGAACCATGAAAGATAGCTAACTGCATAGCTGATATCCGGCCTAGTGTAAATCAAGTAGATGATACTCCCGATCAAATGCCGATAGAGAGTTACATTTACTTGTGGTGATGGATCTATTTGAGATAGTTGAAATCTTGTCTCCATAGGTGTGGAAATTGGTTTAGAATCCATCATATTGAACTTCTCAAGCGTTGTCTTGGCGTATTTCAATTGTGACACAAAGATATGATTTTCTCTTTGCAAAACTTCAAGTTCAAGACAATAATGTAGAAGCCCAAGATCGCTCATGTCGAATGATCGTGTTAGATATTTCTTTGTTGACTCAATCATCCTCACTGATCCTCCAATGATGACTAGATCATGGACATATACTAGAACAATCAATATCTCCCCCCTTGCTTTTTGAGATATAGATTATGATCATATGGACTCCTGTTGAATCCATGTTGAATGAGATGCTCATCGATTTTAACATACCATGCCTTGGGAGACTACTTTAAACCATATAGTGATTTTATGAGTTTACATACCTTTTCCTCTTTACTTGGTATGACAAAACCTTCTGGTTGAGTCATGTAAACTTCTTCTTGTATAATCACCATTAAGAGAGGCACTTTTCACATCCATTTGGTGTATTTTCCAACAAAATTGTGCAGCTAGAGCAAATATTAACCTAAATGTTTTTATTTTATATGTGGGATCAAAAGTCTCCTCATAATCAATGCCTTCTTTTTTAGCATATCCCTTAGCAACTAGTCTAGCCTTGTGTTTATCAAATTTTCCATATGCTTTGTACTTTGTTTTGAAGATCCATCTGCATCTAATCGGCTTTTTCCCTGGTGGAAGATCTATAATTTTCCATGTATTATTTTTCATAAGTGACTTATATTCTACTTCTATAGCATCTTTCCAAGGTTTATACTGTAGGGCTTCTGAAACTGTGGATGGCTCATTAGTTTCAACAAATTTACCCATTAAGGACAAATTGACCTCATTTCATGCCATACTATGATTCCTCATTCTAGTGGTAGTTGTGTCGGGGGCACTATCTAATTTTGCATCTCTCATCATACTTGTATACCATTTCGGCATACTTTTAGTGGTTCCTGTGGGAGGTTGAATTTCTCCATCTTCCCCATCATCATTATCGTTATCAAAGTTATTAACATCCTTTGTTTTCACTGTAGGGATGATTTTTTCATCATGTGAGTGTATGGAAGGAGCATCTACTTATTTCTTCTCAAATAACTCAACATCTCGACTAGTGTATACCCTCCTTGTTCTTGGATCCATAAGTTTGTAGCCAAGTGCTTCATCATTGTATCCCAAGAAGATAAGTTTTTATGATTTCATATCAAGCTTAGTTCTTTGTTTCTTAGGAATGTGCATACTCGCTTTACATCCAAAAACTCTAAGGTGTGAAATAGATGGCTTATTCCCTGACCATAATTCTTGTGGTGTTACTCCATCAAGAGCTGCAATGGGAACACTATTTAGTAGATAGACTGTCATTTTAGCTGCTTTGGCCCAAAATGTTTTGTGATAAACCTACATCATCAATCATACATCACACCATATCCATGATAGTATGATTTCACCTTTCAACAACACCATTTTTTTGTGGTGTGTGAGGAGGATCCATTTGAAGATGAATGCCATATTTTTCCAAAAAATCATTGAACTCATTGCTAGTGTATTCACCCCCTCGATCTGAAGGGAGTGTTTTGATTTTCCTACCAAAATATGTTTCAACAAAGGCTTTGAACTTCTTGAAAGTTTCAAAATCTTTGTCTTTTGTACGAAGACAGTATATCCACATTTTCCTTGAAAAATCATCAACAAAGAGCATGAAATATTGAAACCCATAGTGGCTAGGTCTCATTGGTCCACACAAATCAGTATGCACCAAGTCAAGTTTTACCTTAGCTTGAAATGTACTATGTTTGAATGGTGCTCTATGTTGTTTTCCTGCCAAACAATGCTGACATTTATCTGTACCCTTTTTTATAAGTGGCAAACCCCTAACCATGTCGTATCGACGAAGTGTGTCCAAAACTCGCATGTCCAAGTCTTCGATGTCATAGTTGAGATGATGATGTATCCTTGGCTACAAGTGTTTGATCATTTCGTTGAAAAAAGTCCAACTGAAAAATTCTTCCCACATTTGAATCTTTTGCAACAATTTTTGAGCTTCTTGACTTATCTCAAATTATGCACATGATTTTTACCACCTTTACAATCAAAGTCAATTTTGAGATTGTGATCTAATAATTGACTCACGGATAAAAATTTTTTGTTAAATAGGGACATACAGAACATCTGTAATTTTGCAATTATGTTTCCCAAGTGGAAGTGAAATGGAACCAATGCCTTCAATGTTGTATGATGTATCATCACCCAAAGAGACATGATTTTTGGTGGGTGTTTTACTCATTGTGAAGAACTAATCTTTCTTTCCTGTCATGTGTCGAGTTGCACCTGAATCGACATACAAAATTTGATTTGTAGAATTGGATACTTCATTTGACTGTGCAGAATATAGGAAGTAATCATCATCAAATTGATCTTCCTGTTCAGCTACATTTCCTTGTTGAGTTGGTTTCTTCTTCCACTTTTGATTATCTTGTCCTTACTTACTCTATTGTTGGCTTGATTTTGTTTGTTGGTTATCAATATTTTTTCCACTTGACGATCCTTGTTGGAATGTGTTATACCAACAATTCTTTAACTTATGTCCTTTTTAACCACAAATAAGACACTTTTGTTGGTCCTTTTGGCCTTGTTGAGTGTTACCTTGCTTCATGAGGTTTTTTACTAGACTTATCTTGTTTCTTTCCTTTTTTATTAGAAGCAAGTGCCTACTCTTCAGTTTCACTAGTTAAGTGAATAGCTTCTTCTTGTTGTAGCATATTCACTAACTGTTCAAAAGTTGTTGTTTGACCAGTTATGTTTAACGTGGTCACAAAAATCCTATAAGGAGGAAGAGATCTCAATACTATAGGCACGAGTGATGTGTCAGTTACTTCTTCTTCCAAAGCTTGAAGTGATGCACACAAAGTTTCTACTCTTCTCAAAAACATTTCAACTTTCTCAGTTGGTTGCATTTTCAAGTTCAATAGTTGACTCTGGAGATGAAGTATTGTGTTCTTATTTTTGGACTCATATACTATTTTCAACTTGTCCCAAGATTCTTTTGATGTTGTGGCCTCACGAATATGAGGTTGTACCTCATCTGAAACACTAAACAAGATTATTAACTTTTTTTTATTTGCAAGATCAAATGTAGCTTGTTGTGTAACATCTGTTGCAAATCTTGTTAATGTACCAGAAACAACGGACCATAGATTTTCAAAATCAAGTTGTGCATGAATTTTTGTTTTCCATGCTGGGTAATTATCAAAATGTAAAAGTTGAGAATCTGGAAAAAAGAATTTTGGTGTCGTAATTGTGGCCATTGTGAAGACTGATAAACAGTAGAAGAAAAAATTGAACACTTTTCCCCCCTTAAAGCATGCACACCCCCCAAAAAAAATAATATTTTATTTATTTTGGGCACACTTTTTCAGTCGTTTACAATATTTGGCACTATTGACCCTGTTAAAAATTTGGCTCTATGGCCGATTTGCAAAAATAAAATGGCTCTGTTGGACGATTTGAAAATAATTAAAATTTTGGACTCTTTTGCCTCTTTTCAAGTACAAATAACCTCTAATTTTTTCAGTTTCAGACAAAGCTTATTAAAACCTATACCAAAGCGTAGAGCTTGCAAAAACACACACTTTCAAAAAAATGACACCTCAATCCGAGGTACTAGTTGAAATTTATGACATGTACAAATTCCAATTTCAATATCTTTCCAGACCCCTTTCCAAAAATGGAAAAAAAATTGTCCTCATTTTTTTTAAAAATCAAAAATGTGTTTTTAAAAAAAATACGGATTCATGGCTTTCGTGGCTATCCAAAAATGGAATTTTTTTTAAAACGCGGCCCGACCTCAGTTTATCAACCTTCGCATAGCGCCTTTTTTTAACTTGGCTTTTACAGGCTCCCCTTCTTTTGAACGGAAGCTCTGTTCTGCAGGGTCACACATGATTTGTAGGGTCAAATTTCACGGATGGTTTGTGCAAGTTGAAGTCGATTTGCAGAAATAGGATCACTTGTTTTCTTTTCCTTTCGGCTCAGGTAAATCTATTGTTCTGGAAGGTTTTTCCAAAAATATATGCAAATCCCAGCTTCGTGCAGGGTTAGAGTGCGATGGTGGATGTTCAAATTTGGAGATTTTTCCAATTAAAATGAAACCTACACACTAGACCCAAATAGTGGTGCCTCCAAGAATTGGGGGTCCACTAAATTAAATCAGAGGATAAAGGGGATCTCTTATTTTAGAGAAAAAGAAAAAACCCTGAAAAAATTTATATATAAACTTCATATGCTTGAACAAATTAAAAAACAAATGATACAATCACTTTTTAACCAAGATTGGAGGTGCATCCAAACTATGATTGCAGTTTCAAAAAAAACATTGCCTGGAAAATTTTCTATATTGTTGTTTTTATTGTTGTTGGTGTGTGGAGTAGGGGAAGGGGTTGTGTGAAGAGGCTGGGGAAAACTTTGGCTCCTCCTAGCTCAAGCTTCTTATTCCTCCTCCCTCAAACTTCCTACACTCCCTAGCACTCACAGGTTCAGGATCTTCCAACTCTGATACCAAATCTTGACAATGAATACTTGAAAAGAATATTTGACACATAAGCTTTACATAAACAAGATGGTGCTTGTGTATTTTATTAATATCAAAATCAAGCATTACAATCAAAAGAGAGAGCTGCAATATTTATAGATATTGGACAACTTCTATCTCTTCCACAATATATGGAACAATATCAACTAAACTAAGAAAATATGTAGGAATAGCTTATTGCCCCTAACTGCCTCCCCTCATGGAAATCATCTGGGACCAAAATAAACAAGATAGAACATGATCCCACAAACCATAGGGATGAGACAAGATAGGTGATAATTGACTTTATCTAAGCTAACTTAAGCAATTAAAAAATTACTTTATTACAATATCACTTTAACTCATATGATGAATTAAGTGTTAGTTTATTTCCAATAGAAAACTTCAAAATCTATATCTCAATTCTTAACTCTAAATATGAGAATGAGAATGATTTACCTGATTTGGACACCTTGTTTTCTTTGTTAATTCAAGAGAAGCGTGTAATGGAGAATTTTGATTCAAAAGAGACTGCCTCACAGGAATTGTTTTCTCAGCATCATAAACCTTCTCAAAATAGGAATAATATCAATCCTAATCAGAAATATAACATCAGATAAAAATTTAAACCCAATCCTAAATCTAATTATGTTTAAAATAGTCATAATTTTAAAGTGAAATTCAATGTCACATGTAACAAATGTGAAAAAATTGGTCATAAAGAGTCTTATTGTCGTGTAAAAACTAAAAAAAATGTTAAAAATACTAAAACTAGTAAATTTAATAGTCAAAAGAAAGCTCAAAAACAAAATCATGAAAATAATGTTGAGCATTTTATTTCCTTGTATACTGCTTTCTTATCTTCAAATGAAAATGAATGGATCCTAGATAGTGGTGCCTCTAGGCACATGACCTGTATTTATGATATCCTCTCAGATGTTATTAAATGTGAGGAAAATATATATCTAGGAGATAATTCCATCATTATATTTGTAGGTTGTGGAAATGTTACATTGACAAATGGAATAATTAGGAATGTCTTATATGTTCCTTAGTTGAAAAAGAACTTTTTATCTTGCTCTCAATTAACTAAAGAAAATTATAAAGTTGTATTGCTACAAGATAAATGGTATGTAAAAGATGAACTCGGTAATTTTATTGCATCTGGTATGTAAAAAAAATGGTTTATATATTTTTGATGGATTTGTTTCTAAATCTTGCTTTTCTTCTTCTTCTAGAAATGATCTTCAACTTTGGCATGAAAGACTAGGACATGTGAATTTCATAAGTTTGTATGAAATTTCTCACCTAAATATTGTAATTGGTCTCCCTAAGATGAAATATGATCATGAAACATGTGAAAGTTGTATGCATGATAAGAAACATGTTAAACCATTTCACAAACATAATGATTCAAATTATTATCATCTATTAGGGTTGATTCATAGTGATGTAAGAGGTCCACTTGAAGTTTCTTCTCTCAATGGAGCCTTGTATGTATTATGCTTTATTGATGATTTCTCTAGGATGACTTGGTCTTATTTCATTAAGAAAAAGTCTGATGTCTTGTCTAAATTTCAAGAATTTGAAGTCTTAGTTGAAAATACTTCTAATCTGAAAATAAAAATAATTAGAACTGATAATGGAGGTGAGTATCTTAGCAAAAATTTTGATGAGTTATGTGTGTCGTGTTGGATTCGGTGTGAGTTGACAACTCCCTATTCACCACAGCAAAATGGAATTGCAGAAAGGAAAAATATGACCATTTTAGAGATGGCTAGGACTATGATTCATGCATCAAATGTGCCTAATTTTCTATGGGAAAAAGTGATGAATAATGTAGTCTATATCCTAAATAGAGTTCCTACAAAATATTTACATCAAACTACACCTCATGAAGTATGGAAAAAACAAAAACCAAATATCTCTCACTTAAGAATATTCAGTAGTCATGTTTTTATCTTTATTCCAAAAGTTAAATGGAAGAAATTAGACCCAACCTCATATTCTTGTATCTTTGTTGGTTATGGTTTTTTCTCTAAACTATTAAGAGTTTATGACCCTTTCAAGCATGACATACTTGAAAACAAGAATGTTCATGTCTTAGATAAAACATTTTGTGATGTTTCTTATGAAACCTCCTCTATTTTAGAGCTTGATAATCCTTCTCCTAATAATATGGAATCAAAATTTCAAGAGGATGATTATCCTGATCTAGATATGATGGAGATTGAGTGGGAGTCATCTCAACATGTGTTGCTTCCCAAGATTCCTAAATGGGCTCAAAATCTTGTTAAGGACTCTCATCATATTAGTCTTAGAAAGGTAACCTGTATTCAGCATCTTATCATGCCTTGATGACCCGATATGAGGTTGAACCAAAATCTTTTGAAGAAGACATTCAAGACAAAAGATGCATCAAAGCTATAAAAGTTGAATACAATGATTTAATCAAAAATAACACTTGAGAACTAGTCCCTCCTTATAAATGAAGCATTGTAGAATCCAAGTGGTTGTATAAAATCAAATATAACTCTGTAGGAGAAATAGATAAATTCAAGGCAAGGTTAGTAGCTCGTGGTTTCACTCAGAAACATGGTCTTGACTATGTTGAAACTTTTCCTCCTGTAGCTAAAATGAGCATTGTTAGGATTCTTCTTTCTTTGGATGTCCAATATGGTTGGGAATTTCACCAAATGATGTTAAAAATGCATTTCTAAATGTGACTTATAAGAAGAAATATACATGTGCCAACCTAAATGTTTTGAAGAACCTAATAAGGAACTATATTTCTGTAAACTGAAAAAATATGTGTATGGTCTTAAGCAAGCTCCTAGATCTTGGTATGCTAAAATTAATAGTTTCTTTCAAGATCTTGGTTTCTCTAAATTTTGTTTTGATAATGATTTATTTGTTAAGTTTGAAAATAATTATATTATCATTATTATCTTGTAATTTTATTATCTTTTAATTACTAACAATGATAAAAAAAATTAATTCTTATAATCAAAGAAAGATTAAAACAGCATTTTGAAATGACTGATTTAGGTTTGCTAAATCGTTTTTTAAGCATGGTTATATTTCAGAATCATAAATCTATTGTTACATCTCAATCTTAGTATGCTACTAATTTACTTAGAAGATTTAACATTGATTAACTTAAACCTGTTGTCATTCCTATTGAAGTTGGTGTGAAATTAGATCCTAAACCTAAATGTGCTAAATTTGATCCTACCATGTATAGACAACTAGTTGGTAGTCTAATTTATTTGACTATTACTAGGCCTAATATTTCATATGCAGTAGGATTTGTTTCTAGATTCATACAGGATCCTTATGAGGATCATTGGAAAATGGCAAAAATAATTCTAAAATATGTTAAAGGAACAGTTAATTATGGTTTTTTTATTATTCTTGTGATAGTGTAAAATTATTTGGATATTGTGATTTTGACCATGTTGGTGATATTATAGATAGAAAATATACTTCTGGATATGTTTTCAAGCTAGGTGCAGGTGCCATCACTTGGAGTAGCAAGAAGCAACCAACAGTTTCTATCTCTTCTATTGAAGTAGAGAATAGAAGTGTTAGCGAAGCAACAAAGGAAGCCATGTGGCTGCAAAGACTGTTGGATGAATTACGTATGGGCGTCAAAGGAAGTAATACTCTTTTATGTGATAGCTAGATTTGCATTTCTCTTATAAATAATCTAGTTCAGCATCAGAGGACAAAGCGTATCGAAGTTCATATGCACTTTATTTGAGATAAAGTCTTGAATGGTGATATTGATCTCAAGTTCTATTCGACTGAATATCAAGTTACAAATATCTTCACCAAGCCATTATGTGCTATGAAGTTTTGCAAGTTTTATGTCTTATTGGACTTTTCAGTGTTGCCATTGAGGGGGATTGTACATGATAATGCCACCTCTTAATGGCCTATTGTAAACTTCTCATACTTCCTCCATTTTTTGATAAGTAAATGTTCACGCTATGTGAATTTACTTGTAAATCTCATTGAAACATTAGTTATGGGAATCGTTGTTTTATAAAACACTCCATAATATGATATAAGTCTTTGTATATAAAGTATTTTTCCTAAGAATTTTGTTTTATGGGAAGATCTGTATGATTTCCCTTGTTTACATGTTATCATAAATCATCGTTGATGATTTAAGGATCTGTAAATACTTTTGTAGAAAAAGGTAATTTGGAAATTTTTTCCCACTTAACATTAAGGGGGAGTGTTGGGGTAATAATTTCAAGTGGGGATACCTTTTTGGTGGACCACCACTTCATGACCCTTTGTTTTAAAGTTTATTTAATAAACTTTATTATGTCGGTCTTTCACAGTTAAGAGTGAAATGGTGCGACCGGTTCATCCATCCTATTTAAATAGGGTGATCCCTTATGGGATTGGAATTATGATAATCATCATTGGTACATGTGAGATCATATTGTTTTGTGATTAGCAAACTGTAAAAAATGTGAGAAGTTGTTCTGTAATTGTTCTGTGAGACTGAGGAGTGAAGTGGAATTGTTGGTTAAAATTATTTGTGAAATTATTTATGAAGGCGGTGCTTTATTTCTGAGTGGAGTTTTTTCCTTCGGGTTTCCCCACTACAAATCTAGTGTTCCTATGTCATTTACTTTATGTTCATGTTCTATAATATACCATATATAACATCTACATCTATGTTTAATTTAACTACACTTCATAATCTATAATCTTTAGAAATTATATTGTGGATTTATAATTTGTTAATTATTCATCCATTTAATTCTCTAACAGACACAAAATCATTACATGCATGTAACATACTCAATTCTTGACTAGTTTTATCATTTTGATCATTTAGATTCAACACTCTACATTGATCTAACACTCGTTCTTTATAGACACATTAATCAGTTGCAATTAATGGACATTACACACATTACGACCCTAAGAACATATACATGTTGGACACTACACACATTACCACCCCAAGGGCATATCCACATCGAGATCATTTAACACACTGAGTTTACCACAATCACATCTTTTACACTTTATGGATTCTTTCAACCTTTTATCTTGGGAGATGCCTACCACATTAGGGTCATACCTACACTAGGGGAATTTGTATTGAATTTATCATGATCATATCTTGACACTAGTCCATTATGAAAACTATATTTATATACTACTTACAACACATGTTATACATCACTTTATCCAATTATTGCATTACTTACTTCTAGACATAAACTTGACTATGATCCATGCTTACTTGTTTTTATACTTTTACTCATTCACTACTATTGGCCCTGAAATACTGTTTTGGTCATACTTGTTTAGTTAGACACAGTATTAGTTGTTTACATAATTGATTCATCGCATTACACTAATTATGTACATCATTACTTGTATGAAATTTCTTGACTTGATTTCTCTATGCACTCGATATTATATTCTTTGATTGCATTAAGACATTTTTTATAGATAATAGTTGGAAAAAAAAGGCTCCAATGGCCTATTACAAAAGATATTACATTAAGGATCCACTAGAAAAAAAAATATCTATCAAAAAAACATTACAAAACCATCCAGATTCAAAAAGGCATTGACCCAAAAGGAGCCCAACAGAAACAAAAACCAATAGTAATGAGACCACTCCACCAGTCAACAAAAATTCAGCAATGAAGCCTCATACACACTTTTCCCTAGTTCGTGAACTAGGACCAACACCATCCTCATCATATGAGCTGATATCCAACTGCCTCCTTTTATCTTTATCCCCAGCAATTAATCCCTGAAGGGTCTCAACCCTGTTTTCTAAAACCTTCACCTCGGTATTTGTCCTCTGCAAACCCCGCAACAAATTCCGATTCTAAGATTTTATCTGACTAACCATGTCCTCGAGGGCCTCAATCTTACTAGCAAAGAATCTATATATTGTATTTCCTTCTACCATTCTCTCCTTAGGCATGTTTTCATCAGCATCCCTAGTAATTTTTTTTAAAGAAGTCACTGCATCCACCTCCTACATAGCTTTGTCCTTCATTTTCTTCATCATAATCCTATCATCAAGAGAAATATGGTCCTCCCAATCATTCCCCAAATGAATACTGACACCCTTAGTCTACAAATTCAGCTTCCCCAACTTAACCAGCAAAAGAATTAAACCTTGATGAAAAAGGACCTTTGTTTTATCCTCTTTAAAAAATTTAATCGACAATTGCAGAGAGTTAAAAAAGTAAAAGGGGATACTCATTCTCCTGCCTCTTAGAAAATGGTTCAAGAGCATTAAATGCTGATAAAATAGCTTTCAGTACTTCCCATCCAATGTTATATACTTCATAATGTAGAAGTAGACCTCGGCCCACCTCCCTGGCAGAGATTTTCGAGCAATACCATCTTCCATGAAACAAATCTTCTCATCACTTTCCATAAAAATATGCACTTCCTCTTAAAGATGAGACTTATCCTTGAAAATTTTACATCCCCCACAATCCATCTTGTTCACATTACCAATGAAATCCTCAGACACCAATAAACTCACACCCCTCATAGAAACAAACCCATTATCCCAAGCCAAAGAAAATTCCCTCGAGATAACTTCATTAACGCCCCTCAAACTCTGAACAAAATATGAAATACCACCATCCTTAAACAGATACCAGAGAAAGGAATCCCTCTCCAAGCTTGCTGATGAGGAATTCTCTACCCTAACCCTAGCCCCACCCATCTCAAACTGACTACTGAAGCAAACTTGGAAAAATTTGTGAAAAAACTTGCACCAAACCTTTAAATAACCATTCCAAACTAGCACATACACTGTTATGATTTTGGAAATAAATCTCACCCGTGGTGAATTTATTTCCCGGATGTCACAAATCCTATTCTCACGCCCAAATTTGTCTTTCTCCATTTAGCATAGCCTTCGTAGTTTGGGGTAACTCCACCTCATCTCACCCCCACCTTCTATGATGAATTCGACCGCCAATATTAGCCAACGTGTCAGCACACATATTAGCTTCCCGAAACACATGATTAAAAAGAATATTTTAAAAATTTATTAGAATAGTCTTAGCATCTCTTATAATAGAATCTATATTAATATGGTGCTTAGAGAGGCCTTTCATCACATTAATAATAGACAAGGAATCTCCCTCCACCTAAATTTTTTTCATTTTCAAAGAATTAGCCCATAGTAGTCCAATTAAAAGAGCATAAGCCTCAGCATAGTGATTTGAATTATTTCCAATAGGTTCAGCATATGTTAAAACCAAAGCACCCACTTCATCTCTGATAATACCACCAACTGCAACTAAACTAGTACTTCCTTTTGTTGCTTCATCAAAATTCAATTTCATCCATCCTTCAGTAGGTTTCTCCCATTTAGAACTACTTCTACCCACATTCTTCCCTAGAGAAACTTGTTTTACAGATTTTGTGATTCCTAAGGCTTGAATAATCTCCTGCTCATGTCTAGGAAAACTTGTTTTCTCTTTAAACTTAAAACTAGAAATATTATTTCTCAAAGCACCTAAGATACTACTCCCCACCCTCGGAGAGTTTTTCTTTTCATCCCTAAAAATTCGTCCATTCCTTTCCAGCCAAATCCCCCATAAAAAATGAGGCACCACAAAACTCCAGGCCTTCGAAAGACTTAATGAAACAAAGGGACTTATCCATTGCCTATACCAGTCAACAAAAGTCTCTGGAAAGACCCACAAAGTCTAGAAGACTTTCATAATGTGAAACATAACTCTTCTAGAAAATAGACAATGAAGAAAGAGGTTGCACCGATTCACTATCATTTTTGTGGAAAACACACCAGTTAGGGATCATCATTCCTTTCACTTGTAAATTATCAATAGTTAAAATTTTATTCTGGACAACATACCACAGAAACAAATTAATCTTTGGAGTAAGATGCTTATCCCATAATTTTTTCCAAAACGGTTGGGGAGGAGGACAATTTCTAGCTATACCATACCTAGTTTTGACCGAATACCGACCATCCTTAGTCAACGACCATATCAACTCATCCTCTTTCTGGACAATAGGTATATGTAATCCTCTGAGATTAACTTTTAAAATTATAATTATTTCCTGACCATCTTCATCCCTCCCTTCCCACTCCAATTCTTTCCAAACCCAACCCCAATCATATCTCTCCTGATAATTTCTAATCCAATCTCTCATGGTTAACTAAAAGTGAGCTGCCACCTCTCTTCAATAAACTTGATGAACTAAAAGAGCCTCAGCTAACCACCAATCTTCCCAAAATCTGATTTGTGTGCCATTTCCAATTAATCATTTACTACCTTTTAACAAAATATCTCTACATTTTCCCAAACCATTCCAAAAAAAGGACCCTCTGGAAGAGCACCATTAGAGACAAAAGAGGCTTGATCAAAATGTAAATGCTTAGCTTTAAGGATTCTAACCCATAAGCCATCTTCATGCTCCAAACACAAACCATTTTTTGCCATAAGGGCTAAGTTCATACTCCTGATATATTTTAATCCCAACCCACCAGAATACTTTGGAAGAGTAAATTTTTCCCAAGCCACCAACAGAATTCTATCTTTACATTTTGTTCCCAACCATAAGAACCTTCGCTGAATCTGAGTAATAATCTGTCTAATTTTAGCTAGAATCTTGAACAGGGACATCAAATACACCACCATACTCTAAAGACAACTTTGAAGTAATTGAAGTTTACCTGCCTAATCTAACAAAGTTTCTTTCCAATTTTCCAACTTTTTTTGAAACCTCATAATCAATGGATTCCAACTTTCTAACTACATTCTTCCTTTGAACAAAGGCATTCCAAGATATGAGCATGGCAACATCTAAATAGGACACTCCAAAACTGTAACTATTCTATTTTGAATTTCAACTACCACATTAAAAAAGATAACATAGCTTTTCCTAAAGTTGATGAGCTGACTTGTAACCTCCTAAAAATCTTGTAAGACCTCCTTAAAAACCATGGATTCCTCTTGATTTGCTTTACCCAGAAGGAAAGTATGATCCACAAATTGATGTAAAGCTATAGGATCAAGACCATTAGAAATAACTAGACCATGCAACTTATTTTTCAATTTACAGTCATCACACAATCTGCCTAAAGTATCCACCACAATAATGTAAAAAAGGGGAGAAAGAGGATCCTCTTGCCTTAACCCCCTTCCAAATGAGAAAAAAGCTTTTGATTTCCCATTAACCATAATTGAGTACTTCGGAGTAGAGATGCACTCCATTATCAAATCAATAAAATGATTATGGAAACCCAACTTTTCAAGAATTATTTTAAGGAATCTCCATGACACTTAATCATAGGCTTTATTCATATCTATTTTGAGCATCATTGTCACCCTTTTTGAAACATCCACTGAATGAACAACTTCGTGAATAGTTATCACATATCCAAAATTTGTCTACCCTCCACAAAAGCTCCCTGATTTGAAGAAATAAAATACTCCAACAAACCTTTAATTCTTAAAGAGATAATCTTACTTATTATCTTATAGACCGTATTACACAGACTAATTGGTCTAAAATCGGTCACTTTTTCAGCCCCATGCTCCTTAGGAACAAGAGAAATAAAATTACTATTAAATTCCTTTAAAAGATTACTATACCTAAAGAAGTCTTGAATAGCCTCTTTTACATCCTTATGAATGATATCCCAAAAAGACTAAAAAAACAGAGCAAGAAAACCATCAGGGCCAGGTGATTTATCCCCTTCCAAGTCAAAAACTGTAGTGAATATCTCATCTGCGGATGTGATTTTGATCAAATCAACATTATCCTGATGAGAGATAACATGATGAAAAAGATTTTCAATATCACTTTCCTTACCCATATCAAGTTCCCTACAAACAACTAAAAGATGAGAGGAAAAGCTAACAAATTCCTGTGAAATATCCCCCTGATTCTTTATTCTAACTCCCCTACCATCTTCTAATTCCAAAATAGTATTGTTACTCTTATGCATAAATGCAGTAAGATGGAAAAACTTCGTATTCCATTCACCCTCCTTTAACCACAGAACACGAGAGTTCTGTTTCCAGTAAGCCTCTTCTTTAGCTTCTAAATTATGATATTCTGTCAAAAGAAATTTCTCCTTATCTCTCAAATCTTTATACAATCCTTTTTTGACAATCTCATCCTCCAACTTCTTTAATGCTTCACTAATCTCAGTTTTTTGAACAAAGATATTCCCAAATGTTTCTTTGTTACAGACTTTCAGTCTTTTTTTAACATTGTTTAACTTTACCACAAGCCTGAACATAGGTTTACCTTTAACAACAACTTTCCAACTCAATCTAATTTCCTCCTCAATACTAGGATGTTGCAGCCACATCTTAAAAAATCTTAACAACCTACCTCTTACACCATTACTTACACGAGTTTGAAGGCAAATGGGACTATGATCTGATCCAATTCTTGGTAAAGCCACCAATGACACATCCAGATGTTGTAACCAAAGTAAATTAATGAGAAACCTATCTAATTTAATTTGAATTAGATTTTCCCCCAATCTCCTATTCGACCAAGTGAAAGGAGATCCTTTCAATTCAACATCCACCAAATTACAGTTGGCAATGAAGTCAGCAAAGTCACCCATACTATCATTGTAGACACCTACACCATCCTTTTTATCATCCATACACAAAGGAGTATTAAAATCACCTCTTTACATTGGCTTCAAAATTGGCTAGTATCCATCCAAATTTTTATTCTTTCAATAGCCAAATTGGGAGCATAAATATTTGAACAAATCCACTCAGACCCATCCTGCTTTTCTGAAAAAAAAATAGCAACATGATACTAAGACTTGAAAATCAACCCCCCTTCTCTATCATTATGATTCCAAAAATTCACCAAATCCCCAGATGTACCCACAGAAGAAACACTCTGAAGCTCCGATCTAAACCAAGCTTTATTTTGTACCTCACTCAATTTTTCTCTAGACATTTTTGTTTCTTGAATCAATAAAATATCAGGCTTGTTCCTTTTCCTAAAAGATGATAAAATACTATGTTTATTAGGGTTATTTAAACCCCTTATATTCTAGGAAATAACCTTCATCTCAATTTATTTGGTGAAATGCTCTCCTCAATGGAGCGCATTAGGACATTGATTACATTTACTTATCTGTATATTTATGTGTTATATGTTTTGATTGTTGTGTGATATTAATTGACCTGAATGCTCCATTCATTTGTGTGGTGTATGCCACTTATTATTGTATGACATTATTTGACATCAGTTGCTCAATGCACTTATGTTATTACTATGCAATATTTTCCACCTTTCTCACTTTAGACACATGTTTGAGTTGTGATATTGTCTACTCTGAATTCTCCATGCAAATTGTATGTTATTTAATATGTTACTCTTGATTATATGTTATATCCCATGTTTGATTTCTACACTTGTTTTCTCTATGATGTGTTTGCATCATACACGTGTATGTTATATGCACTATTTTCCTATATACGTGGATGTCTATGTGTGATATCCATTGCTTGTTTTATTTCTATTCATCTACATTGGGGGAATGTTACCCCTCCTACTTCCTATAATACATAGTTTTTATATTATGAGAATTGAACATCTATCCTACAATATATTACTTGCTACATTTTTTATAGGATAACACATACAACATATTTTCTTACGTGCTTGAGTGATTTCTATTATACAAAATTATTACGAAGTATTTATCTTATGACATGAATTGCTTTGCTACACATTATCTTTTGTATATAATGATTTTTACAAATCAATTGTTCACATAATTGTTTGATACTCAATGTTTGATTGCATCATTGGCTTTATGCCTTATGATTGTTTTACACTAAAATCCTTTCTTGATTGACATTGCCTCTTACATATGGATTTGATGGTAACTTTACTGATAGACCACTAGTTATTACACATTTTTCTATACACTTTGAATGATTATGCACTACGATTTAGAACTTTTTTTCTACACATTGCTCAATGCACATTTGATTGTTATATTATACAATTATGACATATTGCTCCACATACATTGGTTTTTTCTCTCTTTTCTTACTACACAATGTTTATAATTTCTTATTGGACGATGATTATCTTGGGTTTCTACACAATGTTTATCCTTTCTTACTACATGATTCTTATCTTGGCTTGCTAGACAATGGTTATCATTGCTTAATACACAATTACGGAATTTCTTAATACACATTTCTTCACACACATTGGTTATTTCATACATTTATTAATAAATGGTCTTATCACTTTTTGGTTACACACTTTATAACAACATTTGTTCCATGCATGTTCTTGTGCACACCAGCTAACATATAACACTAGTCTAGTCTATCATGTCTTGTCATTATGTCTCTTTCTAATGGGCTTGTCATGTCAATTCATGTTGTGTTTTAGGTCACTATGGACCCATTAGGCATTGAGCCATGTGTTGTTATCATGTCATATGTTATCTTTTTGAATCTTGCTAGAACATTTTCATGAAGTATTTCATTCTTTTGATGATGCATACACACTATTGAGTTTATGTTGTTTTTATCTTCTGAATTATACATATTATTTTTGCTTGATTTTTTAAATCCTTCGATCATATACATTTTTGGATATACACATTTTTCTATGTTAGTTAATACAATAATTTTGGTTTATGTCATTGATCATGTTTCTACTCACTTTCTACTATGCTTATACATGAATAGAACTTTTTCTTTTGAGCTATGTTATCCTTTACTACATCCCTTTTCTCATAATGGGGCATCTTATGGGGTTTTCTAACACATTCATGTAGATTTTAGATATAGTATTTCAAATGACATTATATGATGATATTCACATAATTATTACATCATTACTTATGCATGACTATTAGATTGTGATATTTACACATGGCTTCATTTAATAGACCCAATTCCTGCTTATGGTTACACCTTGCTTCACTCAATATGTTTGATAGTTGTAGATGGTTACACATGGATTTGCTAAGAAATCATAAATATTGTAGATGGTTTACTGGCTTCACTCAGTATGTCCAATTGCTACATTCGTATCTATATTTAGTTAATCTACACTCACATATAGAAATAAGGGGAAACATTGTATATGTTTCATGTAATTTTTACTTTTTCAGTTACCCTTCCCTCACATTCGACAATGAGGGAAAACGGTTGTACGTGTTTCATGCTTTAGTATTTCAATTTATATTGTTTACTAATTTGGTATTACCATCTGGATTGGACTTTAATACACATTTTTCACATGGAAAACAAGTTCACATGTACAGATATACACACATAAAAGGAAAAGGGAACACATAAATTCCAGTCTCACACATACCTTGTCCTCGTGGGGAGGTTTGCATTTCATTATTATTATAATCAATAATTTTTCAATTACTAGATTAAAATAAGGTAAAATGTATTTTATCCCATAACTCATTATGAAAATAATTCACTAATTAATACATATCACTTTCTCAATAAACATTGTGGGTCATTAAGTCACACTCATTATCCATCATTGACCACTCAAAACCACATTCTCATAATATAAGACACATTTTCAAACATTTGGTCACCATATCCAATGGACATATTAGAATGTGCAATATGCCCAGATAGATACAACCATTCATAAAAAAAATCACTTGGATTATGTTTTCGTGAAAATGTGCAACAGGGAAATTGACAATTTCCAAGCATGACAATGATACTTCTATGTCAAAAAAAATCATGTTTTATCCTTTTGAGGCACCCAAAGTCTACACAATCAGTTCAATGACCTCCCAGATGATGTTAAATAAGTTTCCTAGATGATTAGGAAATTCAAGTCAACCCCCTAGGTGATTTTTAGAAGTTCTTAAAAGATGCAAATTTTGGATAGTTGTGGGAAGGGTTATCACTAGCCTTCCTAGGACTAGAGGAACCCCCTAGAGTGGAACGGAGGAGAAAAACCATACATGGAGGTGAATTGAAGGCCTAGTAGCATCACGGAGGTGATTCAGAAAGATTCAGAAAGGATTAGGAAGAGTTGGGGCAGTTTAGGGTTCACAGGCCTAGGCAGTGCACATGATCAAAAGAGTTGTTGAGCTTTAGGAGGTGATTGTGGGAGCTCTGAATGGAGTTATGAGCCAAACAAGATAGAATCAGAAAGGTAATTCCAAGCCATACAAGCTGCAAAAATCATATTTTTCACAACACCTTGGCGCAATAGATCTACAGGTAGTTTTTATCATGCACAAGTAAGGGACCAAATAAAACCTCCTCATTTTCAGGGATCAAATGGAAGAATCAAGACCTAATACCCCCACCATTGGATTCATAAGGCCATTTTCAGTCAAGATCATATAAAATTTCATCAAAAAATTCCATCAGGAACTCAAGTTTCCTTCTAGGAGCGAGTTCAGGAGTTAGTCAAATTTCAGGGTGGACACGTGTCAGCTCCAAGAACCTGCCACAATTTCATGTCCCTTACATCCCTCAAGAAAAGGGACATGAGGGACACACAAATGTGCCAATCCCTTATAATCCCTCTAGATCCTCATACAACCTCTTGGACTGCTAGTTCAGCTCTTGGGTGTTTACCAAGCTCAAACCCTAAATTGTCATATCGCTTCCACATGTCATTCCCTCGCACGCTGTATGAAATGATGTCCCTTTGTGCTGAGGGAAATCAGGGACATGAAAATGCACCCATCCCCCAGGAATCCTCATGGTTCCTCGTATGACTAGTTTTCAGCCCCCAGATGCTTTAAAGCTACTATTTTGCTCAAATCCTCAGTCGTTAGATCTCTTCCATTTGTCGCAACCAGGCACCACGTGCAAATTGATGTCCCTCTCATCCCTTAATGCTTAAGGGACATGAAAATTCACCTCACTCCCTGCATTGAAATTTTGAAATATTTCAAATCCTTCTTGCTTCTCACTTCTAACTTCTAACTTCTTACTCTCCATACTCTGTAACCTGCTCACACTAGCATTGTTCACCATTGTTGAACCTAAAACCAGCTCTGCTACAGAAATGAAACCTCCAAATCCATGAGAATGTAAACCTTTCGAAGAAGAGATTGACCAAAAGATCTAGAGGAACAAAGAGCGAAGAAGAAGAAGCCTAAAAATCCTCCTTTGTCGTGAAACAAAAATTTGAAGAGATCTTACAAACCAATGCACGGATTGACAACCCATTTTATGTTGTGTTCTTCATTCTTAGAGGCCATAAAAACCCCACCTTCAGATCTCCCATTCACGGAAAGAAGTGTTCACAACGAAGAAATCCATTTCTTTGCACAACAGAGAAAAAAGCTCGTTTTCCCATCAAACCAGTATTCATATTGAAGAGAGATTTCACCAGAAGCATAAGAAGAAAAAACCCATAACGAAAAGGTGATTCTTTTCATAAATAGAGAAGAAAACCAGACCTACAATTGTTGAGGTCCATCAATGGTTGTCATGTTTAGAAGTGTTACCAAGTCAAAAACTTGAAGTTTTAAAATCTCCCAAACTACTGATCAGGTAAGTCCAAGATTTCAGAGGGATGATATTGGGAAAAAACCCATATTGGAAAACTTCATTTCACATCAATCTGACCTCCAGAAGACCACTTTCTCAAAATAGCAAGTCTTCTACATAAGGGATTTTTATTTCGGGAAAATCGTCAACCAAATAACCTGTGGAGGAGACGATGAACACAGAGGATGTATTGTAGTGGAAAATTCATCGAAACATCATCTTGGTCCAAAACTAACACTTGCTAAAAATAGTAATTGGTCCCGAGCACCTGCCAAAAATAGAAAATTGATCCAAAGGGTGAGAGAAACGTAGGGAGAAAAGGAAATCTGAGTTGCAACATCCAGTTGAGGTCCGAGGAAGCTGATTTTTCACACTTACTAAAAATAGTAAGTTACTTTTTCTGAAGAAACCATGAAGTATAAGTGGACAAGACAGAATTCGACATAGCCTTTCGCTTGCGAGTATGAGATAGAAGAAATTGATGTCTCATACATAGACCTAAATGACCTAAGGGCTCGCATGACAGCCAAGGAACAAGGGAAGATCGAGGATCAGGTATTCACAAGTGGATTGTTCGGAGCTGTAGGACATCCCGTGTCAGTGCAAATCCTTGAGTTGGTTTTGGCTTATTCACACCACTATGAACCAGAAACACGAACAATTCAAGCCGATAATGGAACGGCAATGGTGGTCATCAGTCCCAGAACTATCTCACTTTCTCTGCAAATCACAACTTCACCTATCATGGTCATCATCTCAAAATATAGGGCCTTGCGCGACTGGAAAATGATGGATGCATATGTACAAGGGGTTACACTTAGATCATGGATGAGACAAAGAGGAATCCCTCAAGAATGCCCAAGACCCTTTCGAGGTGTGATTTTCACGAGGGGTATTCAGATACAATCACCCTCCTCAATAGAGTGATGGGATAAGAAAACAAAAGGGACTTTCAAGAGTGGATTGGTATGTTTATCTTGAGTGTGACTAAAGGAAAGGAGAGAATTAAATGGGGGCAGATCATCAATGACAATCTACATCTGCAATTGCTTCAGGTACCCATGACAAAGAAGTTCCACGTGACTTCTTACTTGGTGTATTTCCTCGCCAGCTCGAGATCATTCAAAGGATTAGCTCTCACGCAAAACATCACTGCCAAGGTGCCCACACATGAGAAACTTCCACAACTGGTGATGGAGGAAAACCACAAGCACTTCGCTCACGTGAATGATGCATTCATGATGTACGAGGTCCAAAACTTGGAACGTGATTTGGAGGCCAGGATGTCACCACAAACGGTGTCCCTGATCAAGAAGTATGGCTCTTACTTCATCCAATTCTCAACCTTCTCCTACCTACAAGTTGTCGGCTTCGACCAAGCTCTGCTAAGCTTGCCCAAGTACCTTAGCGATCAAATTTTACTATTCAAGCTATGTAGGAAGATCATTCAGGTGAACACTAGACTTAGGAGCGGGAAGAAGAAATTGATCTCATTTCCCATCTCTCCCGAAGTATTCACATGTAATAATGCAAATGATGCATCACATTTAGAGGTTGTCTTTTCTCATTTGACTTTGCATTCCTACACTTCCAGGCCTAATTTCGACATCTGAGATGATCCTGACTCTTTCCACGTTCTAGACTTGCAACATGAGCCACAAATTGAGGACTATTGGGCCAATTGTGCTAATGAATTTGAATTGTGGGAAAAGGACCGTATGAGGATGACAGTCAATGAAATGAAGAAATTCAAGTTCTCTTAGTACGAAGACATCTTATAGGTTGATGGGACAGAGATGTATGATCATGAGTACGTGGTAGTCAAAATGTCTCTATGGCCTCAAGTCAATTGGTACATTCATCAATCAAGGGATATAAAGGAGTGGACTGAGAAGATGATGAAGAGAACAAGGAATTGGTTTAGAAGAAGAGAACCATGATCATCCAGTCATGAGGTACGCCCATAGGTTATAAACAAGCCTCTTATCAGTCATTATCAAGAGTCGTGGAAGTTGCCTCAAGTTCAAGAATTGGAGACTTCTTCTCATGGAAGGTCACCAAAGAAAGATAGGGTGGAAGAAGGCTCAATTGCAGCAATGCCAGAAGAAAATCCAGTGATAGAAGCGCAAGCAAAGGAAGAGCATGTATTTCAAGACCCAGTATTCAAACCATCACAGGAGGCATCACCTCTTTCTAACACCAATGTCTCTCCCATCCAAGATGTGCCTTATCTTCCAGAATAGGGAATGGTTGATGCACATGTCGCAGAACCTGATTCTGATGAGATGTTCCCTTGGATGTAGGAAACAATTACCCCTGTCACCTACATTATTCAACAGGTAACAGCCCCTAACTTATTAGCAATTGCCTCACTAGCTAAAGGAAAGAAAAGGAAGTTCGTACACACGGCCTCACAGTTCTACAGTGGGAAAACAGGAAATCAGTACATCGAGGTAGCCTGTCTAAAGGTGATGAAGCCATTGAATGAGATGAAACCTTCCAACTATGAGATGAGAATGATCCAACTGGGACCAACAACTCATGAAGGAGATTTGCACATGTATCAGCAATATTCTGCTCGCATGGTGGCAAGGAATAAGGGATATAAGAAGAAGATTGATGAACTAAAGGAACAAGTGTGAACTCTGTCATCCTACATGCAACATCTAGTTGAGCCAAATGCCACGACCATCCCCATTGAAGAAGTTGCACCCATCAGTAGCTTCAATCCAGAATCTATCAAGAGGACACACAAGTTCACAATGCAAGGGCAAGCGAATAACGAATGGATCTATTTGACTTCATAAAAATGGAATTCAATGCTCTAAGAAGCATTCAAACTCTTCGTTTACATGTGTGTGACAGCAAACAGGACGTAGGCACTCAAAGAAGACTTGGAGAAAGAAAGGGACTACTGGGATCCTCTGGGTCCAATAGTGAATGAAAGGAGCAACACTTGTTGTCAGGAGTTGATCAACGGGAAGATTTTTGAAACTCTTTCAGAAGACTTGTCATGTGTATGGGTGAGGTCTTTGGAAATTATATTTGAAGTAGTCAATCGAGTCATCGCTGAACTAGAGGAAAAAGAGGGACAAGTGTACAAGTTGCAAGATAGTATAAATCATCAAATTCAGAAACTTGGACTACCTGTAATGGGAGAAGACACAACTGTTGATGAACTGATTGGTTCATTCAAGGAACATGTCAAGAAAATTGAAAGCAACACATTGTCCTTCACTAAGGACACCCTAGAGTTCCTCTCAGGGATTCGGGTTGCCATTGCACTTATCGTAGAGAAACATCCATCATGGTTCAGGAAGTGTAAAGATATCAACAGTGTGTCTGATGGATGGACAGTGACCCTAAGCAGTATTCGTATTCCTCATGCTGAAAAAGTGGAACCTGTAGCAGCTCGTTTTAGTAAGGAATTTGGAGAGACAGAGATCTTCTCAGGAGCGCGAGATGGAAACCAGTCAGGGAGCGAGATCAAATCCACCACAGCGGCTCCCTCCCTCCCTCCCTCCCTATATCTTTAAGTTACTTTAGAAACATAATGTAAACTTTAAGTTGCCTTGATTTTATAAAAGGGACTTAAATATTTAATTGGAATATGAACAGTCTAAAGTCAAAATATGGTATTTGAAAAATCACTAGGAAGATGAAGATTTGCCTTCTCTTCTATAAATTGTAGTAAACTCCTCATTTAAGGGTCTTCTTTAGACTTCTTATATCTTTTTAGACTTATGATTTGTTTTTTGTGAATTCATGAGAGAGATGTCCTTGTGAAGAGAATAAAGAGAGCAAAATTTTATTCCAATTTTCCCTATTCTAAAATGTCTTCAATTTCTATGTTATGTACAATTTCTACTTAAGCATCAATGCAAGGATTTTTCAACCTTTTTTGACTAAGGATTTTAGTGATGCTTTGTGTTCATTAAATTTTATTCAGTCTTTTTGTTGTTATGCAAATTTGTTTCTTCTCAATTTCAGTGCATGTGATGTAATCTCTAACTGGTGTATGCAAGTCTCTGATTTTCTACTTGTAGCATTAGTTTCTCTTTTCTAACTTTCTCACTCCCTTTACCGCTCTCCTAGCAAATTCTTCCCTTACAGAAATTTGTAAGCTTTTGCCACATCGTCAATGGAGTACCCCTGTTGGATCCCCGATCGAAAGGCCAACCCAAAAATCCACCTTTTTAATCACTCATGCATATACGGTAGTTACACTGATTAAGTAGAGGGACTTAGATTCCCGTAGTTTTGGCAAGAAATCCACCAATTTGTCCCCAACAAATTTTCTTGCCAATAGATTACTTTATCCAAATCTGATGACTCTGTTCTAAAAAACTTAATAATCATATTTTCAACCCACAAGTTACCCTAGTCAACCATGTGTTATTTGAGTGAAAAATCTTGTTGCAATAGTCACCCATATAAACACATTCACCCAACCCATTAGAAGGGCCTCTTAATTGACACCTTTGGGATACCTAGGATATCACACCAAAGAACCCAATTGCTAAAACATTCTCTCAAATATATTTAGCAAGATTTAAGTCTACACACATCATTGAAATCTTCCCTAGGCAAGTTACATCACATGTAAATGATCAATTTTGAGTGTCAAAGGTCCTAGTTTTTATTGTCAAAATGCATTGTAATATATGTCTTACACACTTTCAATCGGTGGGTAACTATGAGGGTTTGATGTTATTTAGATTATTTCTAAGTGTGGTGGATACCACATAACCCAAAAGCACTAACCCCTTTTTATGTACCTGAACAAAGAAGAAGAAAACTAAGCCTTAATTAGTCTTTTTTTTATTAAGGGCAAATAGTTTTGAAGGGACTGTACCCTGTATACAAAAGGGCTCAAAAGCCAGATATCAAAAGTGAGAGAAGCAGCCTAGAGAAGGGCAAAACAACTAACCTCAGAGGGCTCATCAGCCAGATAAAACAACATATTAGAAGAAAGGATCCAGTTGTACAATGATCCAAAAAACAGCAGAAGGGATCAAAAAGCAAACAATAGATATCTATCATAGAATATCTTCGCCAAAAAATAGCTCCAGATCCGCCAGTCATCAGCAACTTCACAGCCAGTAAATAGCAGTACAGCACCACGTTACTTGATAGCCCTGTCAATTTTGGTTTTGATCGCTTGCAGCGAGATAAAGAAAGCAATGGTTGTGGCCTGAGAAGAGTCTTTCATATCCACCTGATCAATTGCCATATCCCTCTTCTCTTTGGGGCTCCAAATGTCTTCATTAACCCCGCTTAGGCTGCATACACTATGAACATGTTGTTCAATGAAATTATAAATACTTTTAAGAGCAGATAAGATGCAGTCATTTCAAATTTTTGCATTTCCCATTCTGCCATCCAAAGACTATATCTTCTTGAATACTTCAGCAATAACCCCCTCCTCATCATCATTTTGCAGTATTCCTTTTCCCTTAGCTTTTTCCATATTTTTTATAACCCTTTTGAGCTCTTGTATTTCCTTTTCCATCCTGTCCACTCTGACCATCAAATCCTCCTCCTTAGGCTCCTCCATCGGTTGGCTGATGTGCAAGAGGTTCTCAGCAAGCTCAAGGTCTTTGACCTTAATTAGTTGTACAAGTGTAAACATGGAAATTCAAAAAAAAAAAAAGACAAAACTACATACACATGAGAGCATAGTGTTAGAATCAAGATTCATTCACAGTCAACAAAGAACTAATCTGGTCAAAGAGAAAATATCCACCCAAGTGAATTTTTCTAAGATAGGCGACTATATCTTTCATGCAGAAGTACACTTCCAAATTTTCAGGATAGCTCGATAACAGCCTGCACACTCTTCTTGCACATTTTTAGAACACTTTCATCACATCTTAGTCCAAAATCAATGCAATCCTCTCTAACCCTATTTTTTACATTCCTAGTTAGCTCATCTATGTTAGTGCAATTTACCAAATTTTACCCAAATATGATTTAGGTTATGTATGCTTGTTGTTTTTCTTGTAATATGATCTTATTACATTAATACACAATTGTTAAAATCTTAATTAGAATAAAACCTTGTTTTTTTGTTACCATTTTAGTAAACATGTGATTTTTTCCACTTATCATAATTTTTAGTGTTTTTTTAAATATAATTTTCCATGTTTAGGATTTTGAATGAGAAAATGCCAAAAAAATGGCTATGACATTTTCGTGTTATGCACCTTTATTTAATGTTTATTACCCTGTGGTTGATAATTTCACCCCATGTTTTTGCCCTAGGCATATGTTTTTTCCCTTGTGGGTTTTTGTTGTATTTTATCTACTATTTATGCTTAACATGTATTTTATCTTTTTACAGTATCTTTAGAGTGCTCATGTTCATTTTTCATGTTATTTTGGAGGTAGATGTCCATTTTCATGAGTTTTGGCATGGTTGGCATATGTAGACCATGATGAGCCTGGGCTTGGATGCAATCAATCGGTTTGTGATTAATAGAGTGGGTTTAGGGGTCATGAGTCATATTAGTTGTATACCTCGTGATGTGCACTTATTGACAACATTATGCAATGGGTGGGATACAGACACTTGCACCTTCTGGATGCTTATGGATAAGGTGATAATTACCTTATAGGATGTGTAGTGGATCCTCTAGCTACCTATTATTGGAAAATGTGTCATGTTATGTGGGGCTAATCACAATTACTTTAATGGAGTGGATTGAGATGGCCATTATACATGGCAGAATTACACAGTGCTAAATAGAGACTTTATTCGCTCTAAGGTTATATGTTTATGAAAATTTATGTGTTATGTTGGTGCATTCATTGTTGCAAACACAAGTGGGTCTCCATCTCATATAAGATGCGACCAGTGATTTATGGGATTAAGGAGGTTGGTATGTATTTTTCATGGGGCCGTATTATGTTGTCTCATTTATAAAGGGACTTATATAGGTTTAGTAGGGAGTAACATGGAGGTCGGCTTAGAGAAATGACCTTACTACATATTTGGGCACATAAGAACATTTGAGTGTTAAGGCCCATGGTGTCAAGAGTGAATTGACTATAGGATTATTGTTTTGTTTCACTATATATATATATATATATATATATATATATATATATATATATATATATATATATATATATGTTGCAGGTGGACTACTACACAATTTCATTGATTTCCAAATGAGATGTATCTTAGAGATATTATATACCGATCATATTGGGGCCATGGTAGTTGTGCATAGGATTGTGTATAGTTATACCAAGTATGGTGAGGAGATGGTTGAGTGACAGATTTCCATAATTATTTTACTTATTTTAGTATGATAGAGTGACATGCCAATTTGAAATTGTCCAAGATGTTCCTCGGCTCTTGTCACATGGACTAGGACTCGAAGATGTTCCTAGAGGCCAAGAGATCATTTACCTCCTACGACTGCAAAGATGATAGACAAAGATGATGATCATAGTCATCCCTTATGTAGATTTCATTATGTGCATTAATGTGTATACATAGTCATTAGTTGTGAGTTAATATGATTCATTGTTCACAACTAAGATAAGAGCTCAAGGTCCTGCCCTTGAGGCAATTTTGGGTGTGGGACTTGATATCCCTATTGTTATTAGTCCTCTAGAGATAGACCCAAATATTTTGATATATGTGATTTTAATCATTGTAATACTATATTGTAGCTTGTAAGTTCTCATATAGATGTTAATTCATAGTTATATGTGTTTGCAATGACCCAGTTCTATACCTTCATGAATGAGGAGTCGTAACATCACTTGACCCATCATGTCCCTGACATGAAGAAGGTTGGGTTGTTAGAGAGAGCTACTGAGGAGGAGGTGGGGAATTTTTCTCCCTTGTTTGATCTTATATCACATATTGTTGTTCCATATGTTTATGAGGGTATACAATAGGATGAGGTTGAGATATATCTTTTCTTTATGTGCATTTTGTGAAGATGAAGAGACCTCACCCATCTGTAGCGGATGATGTGCTAGGTGTTACATTTTTTATCAATATGTGTGACTTTAGTAGGAGAATGTGAGATTGCATGCTCAACTCATCATATATCAAGAGTGAGAGCATCAGGGAAAGAGTGAAAGTTTCAAGGCTAAGAGTGAAAATGTTCACCCTTCTATGTTGAGTCTAGTAGCTCTAAGTCTAGGGTCATACCTATTGATACGAACCTATATATAAAGGAGGCAGATGCACATACCCTAGGGGTGTTAGTACTGTTTTTTAATTACTTGGATGTATGAACTCGATATATGATATATGATCAGTGGTTTTGTAGTATATGGTAGCTCATGGGTATATTTAATTTATCACACTTTATGCTATAGATGATGTGTGATTTAAATGTTTTATCGTTGTTATTATATGTGTTGAGTCTTAATTGTTATTTGATGAAATGTCCATTGATAGTTACTGGATTATTGATTGCTTAAAATTTAGATGTGTTTCATTTTATTTTTTGCATTCCTACTTTTGAAAAGTGTATTACGGTTTTGATGAATCTCCCGATGATTTTTAGTACATTTGGGTCATCACATATGTCTACATAGGTTGTATAATTTTCTAAAATATTAATTATGCTTCCTTTACTTCTGACTTCTTAAGATATGTATAATCCCAATGAGATACACTCTAATGTAAAAGAAAATCATTGTTTAATTGGCCTCTTTCATAACTTTTTAATTTAAATTTTGAGAAGCTTGTGTGGTAGGTGATCATATGGAAATGTGTAGTTCTTGATCGCATGAGATAGATCTTTCTTATTCTTCACCAAATCTGAAATTTGGTATCTTCTCTGTAATATAAGTATCTTGCTCTATTTGTACTTTCTTCACTTGCTCTCTTAAATTTTCTCTACTTTCTCTATGTGCACTTTCTCTATCGTAATGGGAAATACTTGCTCAAGTATAAGATAAATTACTTGTTGTTCTTTCACTTATTTGACTGTAATAGGAATTTCCCACTTTGCTTGCTCTTGTGTGGTCATATCAAAAACTAATTTCTTAGTTTTCATTTGCTCTATAGTAATATGAATCACTTGCTCTAATGTAATTTCTAACTAATATGTTCATTGTTACTATCGACAATCGCTTCCATCTATGTCAATCATTGTTGTCCCAAATTTTCATTGAAGTCATCATTGTTAGGCATAACTTGAAATGTAGTATATATAACCTTGGAACCTATTGCAACATGAAGATTAAAGTGTCCCGTAGAATTTTCATATTACAGTGAATGTTTTGGTTCATGTTGATTATAGCCCATTTGTTTAGTTAGATCTAGGCTACATGTATTATGGGCATGCTCCTTGTCAATAATAACATTGTTATGATTCTAGTGTCAATAGTTGGTGTGTACATTAAGTTGACTCCTTTCTTCTTTGTTCTTCTCTTAATAGTTATTGATCTTTGCTTACTTCCTTTTATGTGGAAACTTGTGCACTTACTTATATTCTCGTGGTGTTTTTTTCTCTATTGTTTTCTACTCTTCCTTTTGTATAATATTTGATATGATCATGTAAAGTGCAACACTCATATGTTCCATGCCAATTTATGTGGTAATAGTTGTTAAATGATCTTCCTCAATGTCATATCAAACAATGTTGTGGTCAATACTAAGTACTTGGTAATGTTATGACCCTCTAATCAAGTAATTTGTGAAAGAGAGTGATAGGTGTATTTGTATTTTTTTCTATATTGATATTGTGATTATGTCTTTGTTTATGTGAATGTTGTTTTTCATCATAAGTTGAATAACTTACACTTGTTGACACGTAAATAAATGAAAAAGGTAGATGATGTATGGGTCCCTTTCACATGAGAATGGCATGCGAATAATCCTTAATAGACTCAAACGTAAGGGCCTCATCTAACTTAGGATGTCTATACGATGCACCTTCTTTGTAGACTTTTATCCCGCCTACCGATTGAAAAATAGATTCATTTGATTGATTAGACATTGATGTGGTCAAAGGAGTTAATAAACCTTGACAAAATATGTGATATTGTTCCTCAAGTCTTGGATTGAATGGTGATTGATGTTCTAAATATGTGGCTCGAGCTAGATTATCTTAGATAGACTCATTAGGTTGTTGGCTTATTGCCTTTAAATGCTCAAACATGTTATGTGTAATAATATGTGACTGACAATGAATAAGGAATAGCTCTTGCAATTGAAATCATTTGGACAAAGTTCCATAAGGTTCTACAAATAAGAATTCATTAATCTTATTGAATGATAGTTTTAACATATATCAGAATAGAATCCCCTTAAACTAAGTCCTATTCTATCTCCACTAACTACTCAAACCAAAATTAAGTGGATTGTTTTAACCACAACAACAATATTATTCTCATTGTACATGTATGAACTAAACATAATATACGAGTCTCAAATGATAATTCCTAACATTCTCCCCCTTATTGTGAACATGGGAGAAAACATGACCTATAGCTAAGCAACATATCGCTCTAAGGCTTGCACATGGTCTTAACCCTCACCTTTGACTTTGGGAACTATATCAGCCATGAATAGGAACCCATCGACCTATTCTGGGGAGTACATGAATTGGGACCCATCAACAAATTCACATCAAAAAAACTAGTTATGATATCAAGAACACTTCCCAATTTAGAATATGTGGTATGGATCTTTGCATCATCATCACACTAGGATAAATTATGAAATCATATTGCATAGACGAGTAGGGATGCTCTCTTTTGTTCTTATTCTGAATCACACACAAAACAAACCAAAAATGTGTCACTAAATAAAAATGCAGCCTTTCAGGTATTGATGAACTCGAGGATGTTGATCACCCTCCTACCTCTAGTGACTGTGCCCTCCAAATGCTCAATATACACAACCAAATTTTACTTGAAATTCAATTGTATGATCCTTTTACAATTCAGATGTTGAATTCTACTAAAAATACATATAGCTTTTTTTGACATTTCTAAATATTGACAAACATACTTTAAAGAAACAACAATTAAGAATGAAAAAATGTTAACTCTTAACAAGACACTAAGTCTAGACTTGAAAATACATATATAAAACATGTCTTAAAGGCATTATTTGAAATATACTTAGACTCGACTACTTACAAACAAACCTATTGACTAATGAAAAATTAATCTTTAATTACTTTTCAATAAAGCGAGTTATAAACATTTAACACCATATTAATCTAAACTGGCACTAATCAACTTTAACTAAACACAAACCTAAAGCACTTAATAGACATTCTATCATTGTGTGCATAAGCTTATAGACATTAGGAAAAGTGGTCAACGTGTTGAGAAGGATTCTCTTTTCTTATGAAAGGATAAATTTGGGCATATGAAATCCTAATGGGAAGGTAGCATTGTTGATCTTAAGCCTCGACGTTATCGTGAGGATTATCTACTTCATTCCTTCGTAAGGGATGTGTTGGATAGTGAGGATTTAGAATAAACCATAAAATTTACCTTAATATAAGAACATGCAATATTGGAATAAATCACTTTCTTTATATTAACTTTCTCAAAACATATTACAATTTATAGTTTAGTTCTCTTTCTCACACTTTTCTTCTAGCCTATTATCTACTCTCTTAGTATTTCTCTATCCTTATCTATTCATACTTATTTTTATTCATCTTACTACTCATTTCCCTTTTTTCTCTATATCTCTCCTTATATTACAATGATTTACAAAAACTATGTACTCTATTCAATGCCCAAAAGTCGCTTCTTTTGATGGCGAATTTGTGTCTTCAATTCTAGTATTTGTCTTTGTTGTACGGATTTTCGTTTTTTCCGCGGCTTCCTTCAGTCTTGTGTGGCTTTCTCCAATGTCTAACGGATCCCCAATGCTCTAATATTTCCTTCAGCGTTTTGGGGCTCTGCCTTTTTCCGTGGCTCTTCCTAGTAGTCAGTAGAGCTTTTAGTGTCTCACGGTGTTTTATTTCTTTCCACAATATATAGTTCCTCACGGTTTCTTCTTCTATCAATGATTTAGTGTACAATCCGATGAAGAACCCTGTCAAAAAGCATTATAGATGTTTCGTATTGTTGATTGGTTGGTAATGTAATTATTTTCTATCCAACTAATAAATGACGTAAAATTTGTGTAGATTTTAAACTTCACACTGTAAGTCACCTATAGCTGTTAGAATAAGCAGAGAGAGAGAATAAAGAAATAATAGAATGTACAAAGAGAAAATGAAGAGTAACTAAAATGCACACATTATTCATTGTGTGTTTGTCTTTTTATTATGTGAAAGATGGTTACAAATGGTTGAAGTAGTTTTAACCATTTATTAGTTAACGCTTAACTAATATTAACATAATGCTAATAAATAAGCCTTATATTTCAATACCCCCTCTTTTCTTTGGGCATGTGAAATCTTAATGGGAAGGTAGCATTGTTGGCCTTAAGCCTTCACGTTATCGTGAGGGTTAAGTAGTTTGTTCCTTCATAATGGGAAGGATAAATTTGGGCATATGAAATCCTAATGGGAAGGTAGCATTATTGGCCTTAAGCCTCGACATTACTGTGAGGGTTAAGTAGTTCGCTCCTTTATAAGGGATGTGTCGGATAGTGATGATTCAGGATAAACCATAACATTTACCGGAACATGAGAGCATGCAATATTGGAATAAATCACTTTCTTTATATTAATTTTCTCAAAACATATTACAATTTATAGTGTAGTTCTCTTTCTCACACTTTTCTTCTAGCCTATTATTTAATCTCTTAGTATTTATCTATCCTTATCTACTCATACTTATTTCTATTCATCGTAATACTCATTTCCCTTTTTTCTCTATATCTCTCCTATTACAATGATTTACAATAACTATGTACTCTATACAATACCCAAGAATCACTTCTTTTGATGGTAACTTTGTGTCTTCAATTCTAGTTAATCTTCGTTGTATGGATTTTCCTTCGTTTTGCGGCTTCCTTCAGTCTTGTGCGGATTTCTCTAATGTCTGGTGGATCCCCAATGCTCTATGGTTTCCTTCAATGTTCCACAACCTTTATTTTTTCGTGGCTCTACCTAGTAGTTGGTAGACCTTTTAATGTCTCGCGGTGTTTTATTCTTTTCCACAATATATAGTTCCTCGTTGTGTTTTACTCCTTTCCACAGTATATAGTTCCCCACGGTTTCTTCTTCTATCAATGTTTTAGTGTACAATCCAATGAAGAACCCTGTCAACAAGCATTATAGATGTTTCGTACTATTGACTGGTTAGTAATATAGTTATTTTCAATCCAACTAATAAATGACATAAAGATTTTTAACTTCACTTCGTAATCTCCTATAGTTGTTAGAATATGTGAAAAGAGAGAATAAAGAAAGAATAGAATGTACAAAGAGAAAATGAAGACTAACCGAAATGCACACATTATTCATTGTGTGTGTCTTTTTATTATGTGAAAGATGGTTATAAATGGTTAAAGTAGTTTCAACCATTTATTAGTGAACACTTAACTAATATTAACATAATGTTAATAAATAAGCTTTATATTTTAATACCCCCTCTTTTATTCGGGCATATGAAATCCTAATGAGAAGTTAGCATTGTTGGCCTTAAGCCTCGACGTTATCGTGAGGGTTAAGTAGCTCATTCCTTCGTAATGGGAAGGATAAATTTGGGCATATGAAATCCTAATGGGAAGGTAGTATTTTGGCCTTAAGCCTCGACATTACCGTGAGGGTTACATAGTTCGTTCCTTTGTAAGGGATGTGGCGGATAGTGAGGATTCGAAATAAACCATAACATTTACCAGAACATAAGAACATGCAATATTGGAATAAATCACTTTCTTTATATTAACTTTCTCAAAACATATTACAATTTCTAGTTTAGTTCTCTTTCTCACACTTTTCTTCTAGCCTATTATCTAATCTCTTAGTATTTCTCTATCATTATCTATTCATACTTAATTTTATTCATCTTACTACTCATTTCCCCTTTTTTCTTTATATCTCTCCTTCTATTACAATTATTTACAATAATTATGTACTCTATATACAATACACAATAGTCACTTCTTTTGATGGTGACTATGTGTCTTCAATTCTAGTATGTCTTCGTTGTATGGCTTTTCCTTCGTTCCATGGCTTCCTTCAGTCTTGCGCGGATTTCTCCAATGTCTAGTGGATCCTCAATGCTCCACGGTTTCCTTCAATGTTCTGCGACTCTACCTTTTTTTGTGGTTCTTCGTAGTAGTAGGTAGACCTTTTAGTGTCTCGTGGTGTTCTATTCCTTTCCGCAATATATAGTTCCACACAGTTTCTTCTTCTATCAATGCTTTAGTCTACAATCCTATGAAGAACCTTGTTAGTAAGCATTGTAGATGTTTCATATTGTTGATTGGTTAGTAATATAATTATTTTCAATCCAACTAATAAATGATGTAAAAGTTGTGTAGATTTTTAACTTCACATTGTAATTCTCCAATAATTAGAATATGCGGAGAGAGAATAATGAAAGAATGGAATGTACAAAGAGCAAATGTACAGTAACCGAAATGCACACATTATTTATTATATGTTTGTCCTCTTATTATGTGAAAGATGGTTACAAATGGTTAAAGTAATTTCAACCGTTTATTAGTTAACACTTAACTAATATTAACGTAATGCTAATAAATAAGCCTTATATTTTAATACCCCCTCTTAAGGCTTACTCTATAGAACATATTGACAGAAGATTAAAATGACATAACCAAACAAGACCGTGCATTCTTCAGAAACTTTCCCTTTTGAAAACAATGCTTTGATCAGGTAGAACTCCATCAAGTTGCCTCTCTAACCCTCGTACAAGTGTAGTTCCTGAGTTGAATTCCTAAGTTCCTAAATTCCACCTCCCCAAAATTCGGAATTATAGAATCTCCCAAATTGTTGGACAACCATCAATTTTGAGCCATCCACAAGCTCCATCAAGTTCTCTCATGACCCTCGTGAGAGTAAATTCTTGAGATTCATAGACTCTCAAACTATCTAGACAACCATCCATGCCAAGTTTACCTACATTTGATTCCTTCATGTCTTCAAAGTCTTGTGATTCTCTTAAAATATGCATTCTCTATCAGTGAGTTCATCAATGTCACCATTTGGTGGATTTTCAACACTTGCTTCATTTGGTTGGACTTGGACTTTTCCCTTCATCTTTTTCTTTACAATATGTCCTATCTCCTCAAAAAATATTTCATTTAATAACTTGATAATATGAACTTTCTTCACAATTCTTTTATTATTGTCTCCAAACATTTTTATCTTGTCACAAAATTCAATCTCAAATTTGTATAATGTTGTGTTTTCGTGCCCTAGAAATTCGCAAATGTTGTACCTTTCGATTTGTAACCTTCAAAAATTGTGATAGTGGTATTTTGCCCAAATCGTGAGTGTAGTTTATGCAAATCGTGACTCTATTTAATGTATTTTTGAAGCTTTGAACTGGTGACAATAATGGTGGTGGCGATTTATGCCAAAAAAATAATTATATTTTCGTCTGTATAAAAACAATTGTGTTTTTCCCTTTCAAATGTCTGAAACCTTTCCCTTTTTCACTTATAAAATTTGGCTTCACTTGCTTTAAAATGGCGGATGGTAGGTGATGAGACCAAATTAAATCTTATCCATTGCACAAAATAACATTATTCCTTCTCTTATAAAGTGGATTTAGATGTAGTCTTAAGAACTAAATAGTTATTTAAGATTCAATGTAGAATATATTTGATCTATCTTTGAAAAGTCCATTGCAATCTGAATGTTTTCATTTCTTAATATTTCTTGTAAGTTGGGGTGTAGTATTGTGTATGAGAAGGTCATTTGATCTATTGAATGCATTCCAACAAGTGTAATATGCACATAGTTAAGAGCACATGACTCACAAAGGTCGCAGCACTCATGAAGTTAGGAGCACATAACTCACATAGCTAAGAGTGCAGGACTCACCAAGAGCGCGGAACTTGCAAGTCATAGAGCGCAGAACTCGCAGAACTAGAGCAGGACTCGTAGAATCAAAGCAGAACTTGCTATAACTAAAATTGCATAACTCCAGATAAAATTTTGAGAGAGGTTTTTGTTCCTCTAATTGTTATGAGGAAAAAAATCTCTCCGTTTTTACACAACAATAATAATTTTGAAGATATCAGCATTTGAAAAAAAAGGTTTTTAAGCGCAGTACTAGTAGAACTAGCACAAGAATCCCTCTAACTAAAATTGCATAACTCCAAATAGGAATCTGAGAGATTTTTGTTCATCTTATTGTTATGAGGAAAAACCTCTCCATTTTTACACAACAATAATGGTTTCGAAGATATCATCATTTGAAGCATAAGGTTTTCAAGTGCAGGACTCGCACTTGCAGCATCAAATTCACTCTAACCGAAGTTAAAGATCTCCAAATGAGAATCTGAGAGAGGTTTTTAATCCTCTTATTGTTAAGAGGAAAAACTTTTCTCTTTTTTTACACACTAGCAATAATTGAGGAGATGTCTTCATTTTAAGTTTCAGCAAAATAAAGTTGGAGGAAAGTAAATAAGACAAAAAAAAACACAAGTTCAGTAAAATTGTGATATCTCCCTCATTTCTCAACAAAAATGAGAATTTCAAGTGTTTTGGAAAGCTTACAACAAGGAGCACCAAACCCAGAAAATGTTTGAAAAGATTCTTCAAATTAAATTCACAGTAATGATCATAAATAAGGGATGAGAATATGGCAGGACAGCTATCGTGTTGAAAGATTCAATCTTGCAAAAGTAAACTTAGCAAATGAAAAGAAATAATATACGTGGAAAAGATAGTTCAATCTAGAGTTGTAATTTCTAATTAATTCTCTTCCACGTTTGTCTCTTTTTCAAGTGGAAGAAGTAGTAATTCAATCTAGAGTTGCAGTGTTTAACTAAATCTTTTTCATATTTGTCTCATTGTTAAGTAGAGGAAGTAGTTGAATGCAAGTAGTTAAACTTGGAGTTGTAGTGTTTGAATAAATTCCTTCTACATTTATCTCATTGTAAAGTAGAAGATGTAGTCAAGTTTTACCCAAGATTATAGGTAGGTAATTCTATAATCTTGGAGTAGGGATGAGCTATAAATATCTCTCCAAAGCACTCGATACAACAGTGGTAAGAGATGAATGTTTTTTGTAACATCATTTCTGATTAATAAAATCCACAGTTTAACTTTCTTAACAGCAACTTTTTAGTTTTGTTAACCCAACTCTTACGGAAGAGCAAGGGCCCACTCTTACCCAAGAAGGAGGATGGTTTATTATTTTTTTAGAATAGATCATTATTGTTTTACTTAGTTTGTTTAAATTTGTTTTGTGTGTTTTATTTTGCTTTGTTAGTGAAGCTTCACTTTTATTTGTTTATTGTCATTTATTTATTTTCAGTTTGTTATATTATATTTGCTTTCAGTTATTTATTTCAGTTGTTAGATTAGATTCAATTTCAGTTATTGAATTTTTTTTCATGCATTTTCAATTCTAGAGCAAAGAACTGTAAAATCATTATTTCTTTTAGCCCCTTTTGTAGATAACCTTAGACACCGCCTAGTTTTGACATTCTTTTTTATTAAATGGTGAGGATTGCAATGACCCTCATCAGTAGTAATAACTCAATGGTCTTTATTATTTAGAGATAAATCGAGAAATTATGCCTAGTGCCTTCACAACTTATTCTAGCCCTCACAAGTGTATTGTATGTCCTTTTGAAACCCTTCAAAATTCTCCTCTAACTGTGATATATTTGTTATGTACCTTTCGCGACTTCCTAAAATCACGATTTGCAGTCTGTAAATCAATGACAATTATATTATCTTTTGATTCATTGGTTTTTCGTGCCCTTTTCTACCCTCTCGACTTTGTGAGTCGCGTTTTTGTATATATTCTACCCTACCACTGGTAATTCACGTTTTTGCCTTTCGATTTTCAAAAATCCTCACAAAAATGTGAACTCAAAAATTCATATGTAAACTCAAAAATCCTCACAAAAATCTTCACGAAAAATGTTTTGATTTATTCAATGTGCCCTAACGGGACTGTCATGAAAATGTCTTTCTTCCCTTCTCTTTGTTTGCCCTACACTTTGATACCAATGTTAGAATATGCGGTGAGAGAAAGAATAAATAAAGAATAGAATATACAAAGAGCAAATGAAGAATCACCGGAATGCATGCATAATTCATTGTGTGTTCGTCCTTTTATTATGTGAAACATGATTATAAATGGTTGAAGTAGTTTCAATCGTGTATCAGTTAACACTTAAGTAATATTAACATAATGTTGATAAATAAGCCTTATATGTTAATAATAACTTGCATCATAAATTGCAATTAGTCTCATAATACTAAGAAGTTGAGAAGATGTCTCACATGGTGAAGTAGACTTATGATGTTTGACATAAAGACCTAGAGGCATTAGGATGAGGACAATATCTATCACATGAATTCAAAGAACTATCATATGACAAGATGCATGTATGTATCGTTCCAAAGATACATTATTTTACTTTAAAACATTGTTATGATTTGAACCAAAAGCAACATTATCATTTACACAAGAAACATTGTTAGACTGTATATTGTTATTATTTTCACCAAAATAGAGAAAGTTCACCAGAATAGGGCATAAACATTTGGTTGTTTTTTCCTTCAATGGTTAACTATGCACTCTCGTGCTCTAATACATCTATGTTCCTTAGTTTTGGATATGTTAGCAAATGCTTATGATCGCACATTCGTAATTGAATGTTGGCCCCTCCCTATGAAAACTCTAGCTTTCTATTTGATGAAAGACCTAAAAAGGGGGTTAGTCCGCAATGGTCAAGCTTTCTCATCCCCCCTATTGAGTTAGGAGCTACCTACATAGCAATACTCTAAAGAGCCTCAGACCGAGGTAATTCTCTTCTAATAGGTGTGTGAGAACACGTGATATCAATACAAAAAATACATGATATTCACTAAACCTAGTGGCACAAGATGCAATAAGGATACTTTATATTTTTCAAATAAGAGTAATCAATCTTGTACTTGGATGTGCAGATGATCTTGAGATATTAGTAATTGAAAATAATCTTGTAAGGATTCCCCCCTAGAATGGTTTTGCATTATTTGTTTATATAGTGTTCAAACCTCAAATTTGGAACCTTTTAGCATGCAATAATCATGATTTCAAATTCAAAAGATATAAAATATTGATCTAAAGAGTGTCTTTTCACAAATCTGAGTGAAGATGAAGGGAGGTCAAAAACATTGGCTTGGGGTAGAAACATTTGACTATTTCTGCACTAGATTGGTGTTTTTGTCCAAAACACAACAAAATGACAATTGACAAAAACTAAAAAATGTAGGCCCCCAAAACACACATCAAAGTAGAAGAACGGAAATCAGAGAAGAGTTTAGGAAAGATTGTTGAAGAAATAGGTACCAAGATAAGAGTTTACGCGTCAATTAATTGTTTGTTCAAGTGATTGAAACCATATACATATAATTGTTTTAAAGCCATTACAAAAAGGTATGTGTTTAGGAAAGATTGCAGAAGAAATATGGACCAGGAGAAAAGTTTACACACCAATTAATTTGTTTGTTGAAGTGAGTGAAATCATATACACAATTTCTTTAAAGCCGTTATAAAAAGGGCTTATGCCATTTTTGGGTATCTACATTGACCTCCTCTATAAATGCATTGAATAGTAAACAAATCTAAAATAAGTTAAATCAATATTTAATCATCACATTGAACGAAATTGAATCCTTATATATATTGCTTATTAGGAGGATATTTATGGATGTCTTGGAGTCTACAATTATAGTTAGGAATGGTTAAGTAGACTATATTGATTAGGGAAACTATGCATTGGTTGTAGATAGATAGTAACCATGTACACGGTTTTCCTTTGTAAATTAGTTAGGATAAGTGTTTCATAAAAATTGTACTTGTTTTACCTATGTTCTTATGTTAAAATTTTTTAGCATGAAAAGTGGCATAAAATGATCTAATGTGGCAAGATGGATCTCCTTTCGTATTATATAATTCAAAATTTGGATCAACAATACCTCTTAAGAAGGGGTGAGCAAGCACTTCATAAGCCAAAGGGTTAAGTAATATATCATCAGAAGTGACTCTATTACATGGCTTTTAAGAACCTTAAGATAACATTTTGCTTTGACTTTACAAGTAGTGCATTGTGTTTGTCATAATATTCATTCCAAAATAAGGAAGAGAAGTACTAGTAAAATCAATTGGAATATAAATATTGGACAAAGATGCCAATTGAGAAGAATTAAGTGTAATAGAAAGAGCAAGTTGAGTTATAATAAATTGAGGAGAAATAACTTGAGAAACATGGAAATCAATCAAAGTAAGTTGAGAAGAGAGAAAAGCATTGGCAAGAAGAGAAGCATGAGGAGGAACAATGCTAAAAAATGAGAAAAGACTATATGATCAAGTAAAGAAGGTGATCATGTTAGTGCTTAATCATCATTACTAGCATTCAAATATCCATGATTCGACTTTTAGGATTTATCTTCTATAACATTGCCATTTTTGGCCTCTTGAACTTGGATTTGAGTTTTGCATATGATAGCGATTTGAACAAGCCAACTATTTCATTAATTTTTTACAAAAAATATTGTCTAATGTTGGCAAGGTTTTAAATTTTTTCGTGGGCATCTAAGGCAACTTGGATTTCCTTACAACTTTCACCTTCATTGAAAATTTATGAATCATGTACATAATTATCATTCATAAGAGCATCAACATGAAGAGAAGGTACAATTTTGGGATCAACATCAGGATCACTGCAATTTTTTTGGATTTATCACAGGAAACTTCAATAAGATCAGCCAGATTATATTTTAACATAGCACTTCTTCTGGTTGGAGTCTTGGATCTAATCAACTTGATGTTATAAAAGATATAACATATCGAGAACAATATGCAAATAATATCACACACAATAGCTAGGGCTAATATATTGGAACAGATGGTTAACACAAGCCCTAGGAAAATTAAATTTATTGTCAAGGAGGAAAGAACTTACCTTAGAAGGCTACAAGCAATGTGGGTTCACCAAAACGGGAACCCCTAAAGTTGGGTGCAAGATGTGTTGGGTTCACCAAAATGTAGATGTAGAAAATTATTTTCACTAACAATGCAATAAAATAACCACATCTTATTGGTAAATAAGTTCAATTGTGTATAAACAAAACAATGAGACCTAATTACATAAGAATTATTATGAGAATATAAGATAATTGAAATAATTGAAATACTTGAAAATACTTGAACATCAAGGTTTTAGAGTGATACACATTTAAGCATAATTCTGGGGATACTTGTCAGAAATAGGCAATGTGAGGTAGGTCTATACAACAACGTAAATGAAACTCACAAAAATCGAATGAAATTCGACCAAAATTGTAGCACTCCTTAAGTGCAAACTCATAACTATAGCAATATGATTCTAAAACTACATAAGTAATTTGACAATCCAATTTGTTTACTTTGTGCATCTCAAAACCTTTCACTTTTCTTAAATTCGTTGTGAAGCATTGAGAAACAACTCCTTCCTTAGAACCCTGCAAAGCCCGCAAGACCATGTGAACCCATAAAAACTGGAGGAGGAAGTTAATGGTGGCATGTGTTATCCATTCATAATTATTAGACCCCTAAGTATTTGAACAATTTGGAGATCAACACAATAATGTAGTTCAATCATAAAGTCAACAGTAATGTAAACAACTCAACTCTCATCCTTTCAAAGTTATAATCAATGCAACAAATAAATGTTAGATGCTCTTTTCTAAATGCTTGATTTCTACTTTTGGCACATGAGTGTCCATGAATCAAATAAACTTCTAATAACTACAAGCTTGATCCTATATAATTGATTGTCATAAATACACTTGTGTATTTATAGACTTCTTGAATTCAAGTTATGACCTCATTGGCACTCATGTCAACACACAATGAGTGAGAAAACCTGGGGAAGGAGGACAATAAACTATTGGGGCCCCAAAATAAGGGTTAGAAGGACCCACCAAGAAAAGTGACTAGAAGCATAGTAATATGGTTCTCGTATACCGTACTTGTATTGTTGCAATTCTAGAAAAGTCCTAGAAAAATAGGTATACATGGGGGAGAGAGAAAATAAAGGAGAAAGAAAATATGAGAAATGAGAAGTAAACGGTTACATAAAGAGGAATAGATATTTGACATTAAAAAGAGTAAAAAGTAGAACAATCAAAGTTGTAATTCGAACAAAGAACGGAAACACATGCGAACAAGAGCCTAATCCGAACCAATAATCAATAAACACAAATATACTAGCCCCATTCAATTAACTAGTTCTGCACCAAAATCAAGTGTTTACAATTTTATTCTAATGTGAAGTAGAAAAATAACTTTCAAGAAAGAACATGATTGTCTAAGCTCCATACATCGGAAAATGGAATGGGTGGCTAAATAATCTAAGTGTTTAATATTTTTATTGGAGACACATGAAATACATAGATGTCAGCATCTCTTCCCATACACTCGAATTGCAATCAAATCACAACATGTGGAGTAAGCATATATCTAAATCAGAGCCTTCTTTGGCTAAGTTGTCATGACTCAGGTGAATCCAATTTGTCAAAATAAGCCAGTAACAAAACCTGGTCATATTCGCTCCCATATGTTTGATTCAAGTATCTAATGAAATTTGTAACATGGTAGATAGTGTAGCAAACAGTCATCCTCATGAATCAAACTACAACATTTTGGACCAAATTGTATTAAATTCATTTTACGTTCCTCAAAAAATTCATAAATGGGGATGTATGAAAAAACAACGTAAGCCTCACTACCAAAAAAAAAATCTTGACCTTCAAATTTTGTAAGGTTTTTGCTTGTTGAGATCAATTTTACATGATATCAAACAAATATGTGCAAACAAATATGTGAGAAAATCGTGTATATAAATAATCAATAAATATGTATTGTTGGCCAGGATTGGATATAACCAATAAAAATCTGTGCAAAGAGATGTTGAATAGATGTAGCAATTAAAAAATGAATATTTATGTTCTGAACTTTAGTTGTAATGCCCATCCTTAGCAGTATAGATATATGAGTTCACAAATATATAAACTAGCAAATGCACATGAGTTGCAATGTACGTCGGATGTCAATATTTGATTTGTTATTTTTATTTTTAGTATACAATTTGTTAATGGTATGTTGTGGTCTTTTTGTTAAAACAATTTATCTCCACATTGAAATTTTTCAAATTCATAGCTCTAAAAATAGACAAAATAATAATAAAAGGAGGGAAGATTGGTGATTTTCTTTGAAAATTACCATTAAACTTTATTTTAATCACATAAACAATGTCTAAACTTTAATGATTTTTTCGTAACAAATTCCAAAATTTGTTTGTACAATAGTTTAGAGATAATTCTTAACAAAATTTGACAGTAATTACATTAAAAAGTTTCTAGAAGGACTCAAACCCCACTTTTCTTTGAATCACTAACCTCTAATTCATAGTTTCCCATAATCTCCTTCTAAATCCCCTATAAATCCTCTCCTTCTACCATGATTTGCTTAATCCAAACTTTTCATCTTGTTATTTGTATCATATTTATTTGTAGTAGTTAGTTGTGAGTGTGTTTGTCTATACCACTTGAGTACTACATACAATCATTCCCAAACTAATTGCATTATGATTCTTCGTTAGTCCATGCAAATTTTATATTTACGATAATTAATGATTTATACATGTATGGGTTTTAACTACTAACCACACTCTTATCACAAGTGCGAAGGTTAATGTATTCTTACAAAATCACACTATTATGGATCAAGCATATGAAAACTATTCTTAAGTGGTAGAACCTGGAATTTAGGAATTTTTGTTTCTCTAGTCCTATAAATGACATTATTTATATTATCATTCTTATGGTAATTGTTTATCAAGAAATGTTTGTTTATCTCATACCAGCATTCTTGGATGTTAAGATACAAAGTCCATGTAAACAAAATGAGTTTGTGCAAGCTCGGGTAATTAAATCCTAATTAGCTTGGAGGCACTATTAACATTGAAAAACTATAAATGACCTAAATACTCATTCCATTTTGTGTCTAACAAAGAATTTATCCAAAAAAAGTGGCAACTTTGGGATGACCAAATTCAAGTAGGTATGGAATATAGGCATCAATGGGGGAAATGAGCATGCATTATATAGTTTGAGTCAATCCCTCTCCTTTCCACTAGATAGGGCTAATTTTCAACGACAATACTTTCAAAGTTGATTTTATGACAATAAAATAAAAAATTTAGCATTCACAAAATAGACATTACTGGGAAAAGCCACTAGAAAAAGCTTACCAGGAAAATTGACATTTTTCTAATAAGGGCTCTTTCAATGGGATATGCCTCCAATGTAATTTTAAAAATAGTAAGTTTTAGCATTTAATGTTCCCTAGGATGGAAGGCATCTCAATTTTAGTATGATGGAGTTGTGTAGTTTAGGCAAAAATGTACTTCCATTGACAATGGTCTTTTGTGCGGTTCAAATGAGAGATTGATCTCTGTGTACTGTAGAAAAAAATCTATGGCAATCCGTAATATATTTGAGGTCTTGAGTTTAATGTAACTTTTATGTGATTATGTTTGGTACGCAAGGAAATTACATACATCTCCTTCAAGGTTAGAAGTTCAACATCAGTGATGAAAACATTCATTTATCATGCCTTCCTCAAGGTTAACAATTATAGCAAGCAACCTTTATAACACCCGCCTCTTCAAATAAACAGTTTAGGTTTTGAACCACCCACTTCACCCTGGCAAGCTCTACATGCTAAAATCGTGTAATTTAATGATTGATAAATATCTAAAGGCCATTATTAAATATCTACATCCATAAAAACATACAATAAAGTAACCAATCTATGATCCACAAATAGCTCGCATTCATATATGAATTCGATACACAATTTAGGTTTCGAACTGCAAACCTCAACCTAGCAAGCTCTTCATGTTAAAATCATATAATTTAATGACTAATAACTATCTAGAGGCCGTTATTAGATGTTCACTTCTATAAAAATGTTCACTGAAGGGGCCAAACCATGATCCACAAATATTTTGTATTCACATATAAAGGAAGTGATTGGATCAATGCACACTTAGCTTTGAAAAAAAACATCATTGTCTAACATACAGCAAGAGATAAGCTTAGTTCATTGCAAATTTTCTAGGTTCTTTGTCTACCCTAAACGCTTCATTTTTTATGCCAAATATTAATAATTGTTTCCCAATCCCAAATAACACACTTTCTTTTATCCTATACCTTATTCTAATTTAGGGTAGTCTAATTTATTAATTAATATCAATTTCAAATTTAATGTTTCTTTGCATAATATCCACTTATTGTAATTACGTGTTCAATTTTTACGGAAAAAAAGTCTAGCAAAATTTGGGTATGTGAATTGTCCTAACTTTTTCCAGGAATGTTGAATTATATTTTCACCTCAAATTCAACGGTTTGATCCAATAATTGCGTGATGTACCATAAAATTCTTAAAATAAACCTTAGTGAAGCTTTAAAACTATATAAAAATGAAACTGACGTGCTGAGTAGGAAACTATATATTACATTATATATTAATGTGTGCATTCCACTACAAGTTTACAGCTATTTTGTTGGACACGTTCCAGTACAATTATAAATTTATGATTTAGGTTCTCCTTGCCTTTCATATTGTTGTGTTCATTTTTCAGTTGCAGTGGAATTAGGTGCAGGTACAGCATTTGGACAGTTTTTGTTTATCTCGAATTTCGGTGAAGTAAGGTAGTCAGTTTCATGAAGCAGAAAAATGTCAATACAGAGTTTGTGGGTGGAGCAGTATTGTGCCCTCCTCCAGGGGGCTACTTCACTCCTCCAAAGCTCGAATTGATGTTTGTCAAAACAAATAGAAGAATGTCCTGTGCATAAGAATTTCCTGGAGATGTCTCTAAAATTTTACGATATGGACTTTACCTTCTGAAAGCCAATTCCATATGTAGACACGATGACAATTTACAAGGCCTATGGACTTAGAAAATATTACTCATAGATCAAAGATTTGATGGAATATGACAGGTTTTATTTCCTAATCGCAGCATGCATAATGATGAACGCTTGGCACGAATTCAACTGCAAACAGAAAACTTATGAAAGCCACCGGTAAATTTGCTCGTGAAAAAATTGCCAAAAAATCCTGTCGGGAAATAAATGTTTTCCAGCAAATCTCTCACCAAAGGACGCCTCCGGCATAATTATATCAGCTATAACCAATCTATAACTAGCAATTGCTCATGAGGAGCAACCTCCAGAAGAGATGTCAACATAGAATTAGTTTGTAATTGCATTTTGATGTGATTGTTTTGTAACATATGTGTCAACATTGTTTTGTTCTTATGTTGCATTGGAGATGAATGCAAATCGTACACAAGTTTATTGGAAAGAGTTCAATGTCAAGAAGTCTCATGCACATTGCAGATTATACATCTGATTGTATGAAGTCAACAGCTTGGTCTAGATATTGAAACACTTAGAAAAGACTATTTTTAAAAAACTGGAAATAAAACCGTCCCTTTTTTATCACTTAAGGTCTGACATCGTGCACCTTGCTATAGTGCTAAACTATGTCTACAGATTGCTCTATATAGCATTATCAATCATCTCTACGAGAACAATTGTGTTTTTTTTAAATGATGGAGCCTATTTGCATCTCTCACACCAATCTGTCTTCAACAATCTTGGAGTTAAAACTTAGTTAAAGTGTGGCAGTCAGCACATACATGAAGGTTCTCGACAAAGCCAATAGTTGTCCTCGGGGACATGTTTAAAAATCTAAATGCAGATGCCAACTTCTCACTATAGTGGCAAAGGAATAATTATTTTTCCACGTCACTTGATATATGTTCTGAATTTTAAAAATATCACGTTGCCTTCATCTCCTAAGACATTTTCTCTAACTTTGCATAAATCTCTTGTACGTCTGGGTGTGAGTTGTCTCCTCCACAACAAGCATGCACCATTTTATGGCCTTTAATACAATTACATCTAGGTATCATTGTAATTCCTATATCCTTCATCAATCTCCTTACTAGTTGAACCTCACCCCAGCAACGCACTTTTGCAAAGATGTTTGATAGAAGAACATAAATTGCAGCATTTTGAAGATCCGTCTAAAAATGAAGAGTTGTTGTAACTAATCATGGCTCCATATTCTTATGTGCTCTACAGGCACCAAGTAAACACACCCACATAACCACCATAGGTTTGATTGGCATGTTGATGATAAAGTTTAGAGTTTCCTCAAGTTAGCCAACAAAGCCAAGAATGTCAACCATGCAGACGTAATGATCAATTCTAGGCGTAATGCTATAAGAGGCACCCATGCACTTCCACATTTTGCGTACATATCTACCATGGCACTTGCAACTAAAACATATGACAAAACTCAGATCTCCATAGTGCCTTGGTGGTTGTGATTACCCTGTTTCAAAGATCCTATTCTGGCACAGGTTGGGGGTATGCTAGCAAAGATGAAGTGGTAAGATTGGATACCTGTACTTGTAGGTTGCATTTAGTGAAATAGTATCAATGCTTTGTGAGGATAGCCATGTCCTCTCAGCTGCAATTATGATATTCCTTGAGAAGAGGTTGTAGATTACGAAGCAAAACAAATTGGTCATTAAAACAACTGTTCCAGGCATTTTGTCAAATAGTTCATGTGCATGGCTGCATGCTAATAAAATAGATGAAGCTTAGATGCTCAGGGCATCTTCCAGAGTGATTCATTAGTTCAAAGAGTTTACGAGCATCCTTGCAAAATCCATTGTATGCATATCCTGCAAACACGACAGTCCATGAGACCGCGTCTATTTATGGCATTATGTTGAACAGTTCACATGCATTAGCCTTTAGATCTATGACAAAAAAGTTGTTTGAATGGTTGCAAGGCTACATAAAAGAAAGAAAAAGATTAATATTTCACTGGTTCAATGAATGCCAGTCGACTTAATCTCACTTATCATGAGTGTTGGATTGCTTTGGCATTGGTTGGCATTGGGCATTCACCTGAGAATGTAATGTATCTTAAGCAGCAAGGGCAGGATAATTCTCTTAGAGCTTGTTCCATGATCAAACTTCAATGGGTATGTCTTCAAAAATTCAACTTTGTTAAACTGCTCGAGACAAAATTGATATATATATATATATATATATATATAATGGAGGAAAAGGCGAGTTCAAAATAAGACGAGAATAAATAAATTTTCATTGTAATTTCTCTTTCTGACAGTCTTTTACGTTCCCACTGCTGCCACTAATTTAGCAATAAGTAGTGGTTGTTTCTCCAGCTGTAGTGCAGCATATACCAGCTATGAGATGTTCAAGTTGCAAGTGCCATTGCAGATGTCTGCAAAATGTTGCAGCATGTGAACTGTTCGACAAAATTTAGAATAGGGCATTTTCCTCCTCAAGAGCCAGCATCTTCTTGTGCTGTGAAATGCATGACAGCAACTAAATATGGCGGAAGTGGAGTGTTTTCTGCTGCTTCTTCAGGTTTTAGTGACATCCCAACTGTCTTATGAAAAGCCAAAAAAAAAACTTAGGAAACTGCTTTCTAATGGTGGTGAAAAGAGGTGAAACAACGTCAATGCTTGGCTAGGATGCCCATGTCTTCTATTAGCTGCACGTTTGCCACAATCCTCCTACAAAAACCAAAAAAAAAGTGTTGGTATAAAGATGACATCATGCCGCCAAATCATGCTAGGAACCGGCGTGCTGGGAAAAGTAACTAGAAATACAACATTTTGCGGTGGGGGCTTCCTCAAAGGAGGATGCCTCCGACGTGATAAATTCTCTGGACCACTTTACTGATTATACCATCTATACATATTTCCTTTCCACCACCTTTTCCTCTCCATAGTTTTTTCCTTTCATTACTTAATTGTTTAAATTTATTTGCAATGGCCATAATATCAATTTTAGAGACTGTATGACGGGCTAAGATGGGTCCCCCGTGGTTGTCCTCTTGTTTTCCAATAATATGACTAGGGCAACTAATAATGGGGATCAAATCTAGGCTAACACGCAAGATGTAGATACCAAGATGCTCAGGGAGCACAAAGATCGCAATTCTAGAGGATAGTAACAGATTTTCAAGGCCTATATCTAAAGTAAAGAGAGGCATCCTACCAAGATTCAAAAGATAGGTATATATATGGATAAGGCCAAGGGGCATAGGTTGGATAGAGCCAAGGGGCAGAATATAAATAAGACAGAGCAATAGACTAAAGCAAATACAAAGCTACTCTAATCTAAAGCAATGAATGATCAACCATCTGCATAATATATACAAGCGTAAGATAAAGGACAAAGAGGGGTTAGAAATCCTTACCTATAGTGTGACCACCGATGCATTGATTCTCCCCAGAAACAACAGACACCGAGAGAGAACTGCTATGGATGGAGAAGGGGAAGTACAAGAAGAAGACCTCTGGCCTCTAGTCCTATGTCACTATGGTGACTCAAATGCAAGAAGGCAAGCTCTAAGACCTCAAATCTAGTATGTAAGTGTGAACAAATGCGAAGATATAACTTTAAGATTCAATGGTGTATCTCTAATGTCAAATGACAAGACGGAATGTGTATATACGTGGATGTTTAAAATATGGCCGATGGGATCGACCACATAAAAAATCACAAAGCCCAACAAGATTGACCATGGTTGATCTTGTCGGCTTTGGGGGAAACCCTAAAGTCAAGGGTGTAAATCAATGGGAAATAGAAGGCAAAGACATAACAAACATGCAAGATGACCAAAAGCGATGGGAAGACTAGGAATAAATGTAAACAAGTGTGAGACAAGTGGACATAATGAAGGTAACATGTGAACAAGGGAGAAAACAAAGCTTGAATAGGGTAACTATGGCATCAAGGGCAACATAGCAATATCTCTCCAAGGTGTTTTCATCTAGCCCATGTGACCAATCCGATCACCCCCAATCCTGGCAAGCCCCGTAAGGCACCCACTCAAGAGGATAATGCATTAGCAGCCCCTGCACAAAAGAAAAGGTTAGCAAGCGTCGGAAATGAGGTGTATACAAAGAAGGTGTCCCTAATCAAAACAGAGATGGAACAAGCTTACGAGTTATGTAACTCAAAGGACACTCCAAAAATTGATTTGGTTTCCAAGTCAATCTGAAAGTAAAGGAGCTGACATAACCAATGTAAGTTGTATAATGGAAAACAATCTATAAAAGGAGTTTACTTCTTTCTATTGATTGAGGTTTATTGTTGTCAAACAGGGAAAAATGTCTGCTTACAAAAGGCTTGAATATCCTATAAAGGACAGTAACACAACATTTATATATCTTAATATGGAAGTCATAGTAGCTCCTTAGCGGTCTAAAAATTTTCACATATGTGGAGGGAGTGGACAAAATTAATAAGTTGTATAATGATAAAAGGTCCATAAAAGTTGTTTCCTTCTCTCTACTAATTGAGGTTTATTGTTGTGAAAAAGTTCGGAGTGTCTACTTATATAAGGCTTGAATATCTCCTACTAATGACGATAACACAACACTTACAGATCTTTAACATAGAAGTCATAGTAGCAAAACCCTTAGGGGTCTAAAACTTTCCACACATGCGGAGACATCCAAACATGTGCATGTAATTGTCATAAACTATCTGATTTGTCTAACCCCTAGCTCATCTTATTGAGCTGACTTTCCACACATACGAAGGATTCTAAACATGTGCATGTAATTGTCATAAACTATCTGATTTGTCTACCAAACCCTTAACTCATCCTTATTGAACACCACTGTGAATGAAACACAAAATACATTGGTAATGCATTAAATGCAGTCGTGTAGCTCAATCTTGTTGATTATAATTTGGATACAAAGGAAACGATCTTCACACCAATATGATTTCTTTGTCACATTTGTAATTTAACATACTAAAAATATGTTGACAAAACTACTTCATCATTTCATTTAATAAAATATTTTTTATCTATTGTGATTTTGTGCAACCACCTTAAAACAAGCATAACATACCTGCCAAAAGCCCATATTTTGGTTGCGGGCCAATTATCAAGAATTGAAATCCAATCAAGGCTATAATTAGGCTTGAACTCCACCCCATTTGGACAACTCTTCACGATTTTCCACGTTGCTCGGGTGTGTCTATTTGCAATTGATTTGTCCCATCAGTGTAAGACGTAAAATATGCTAAGTGTGAGAAATATAGCTGGAAAAAGTGGTTCATTTGGCTGATATACACATGGGGATTCTCATCCTTTTTTGCTACTCTAAATCTAAGAATTGGAGGTCCTCTTCCCATAACGGAAATGGAGGATTTTAGCTCGAGCTCAGGGATATTTTCAAGATTCGGGAAGTAGACGAAGTGTTTGCAAGGCATATTCTAGGTCTCCCCAATTCGGAGGATTTTGCAGTAACATGCTCCAATGAAAGGGTGAGATATTGTTTCCCGGTCAAGCCCGCCTCTGCATCTCTTGTTTTTATGTTTTTATGTTTTTCAGTATATTATCCAACATATCTTCTTGCAAGAGCCTCTTCTTTGCAAATAAATTCTCAAGCCAATATGGGTTGGATCCCGTCAAGATTTCAAATCCTTTCCCGGGATTTTCTAAGCTGGAAATCTTGTTCTAACTTCCAGACTCATGCCCTGCAGAGAACCCAAAAATGCACCCAACTTCAGATTTTGGGGGCCCCTCCCTCGTTTCCCTTTCCCGTCGTGTGAAGGCCTTGGAAAAATCAAGAGATTTGTCTTCCGCACAGGGCATTCGCAAGGGCACACCCTCAAAACCTCCATCACCGCAGGCTACATTGGAATCTCCTAAAGCTCTAGGTAAACGTGGTCGACGGCCATTCTTGCAAGGTGGCATTATGGTTGAAGAGTGGTTGGGTAGCTCCAATGGGAGGGAAAAGTTGGAGGAAATCCTAAGAGGTTTGAGACCCCCTAAAGAACAATTGGTTGCTTTGGGCTTGTTTGCCACCCTTACCAACTAGATTTTATTTGTCTTTGGTGTTGTGCGTAATTAGGAAGAATTCCAAATGAGAAAGGAGAACCTACTCAGTATTGACCAGGTGAAGAATATCAATCCGGTGGATGATGGCCCCCTTCTCATGGCAAGGAAGATAAAGGAAGAAAATGCAAGGAAGACGTAGGAAAAGGGAGCTGAATGAAAGGCTAGTTTTCGATGAATATACTCCTCCTGCACCTTCTCAAGTGTTTGCATCAATTATATGATGTTTGTAACACTTGGCATTGTATGCCATATATAATCTCTTTTTGGGTCAGGATGTATCCTCTGCAGTTTTTGTAACTTGACAGACTTTAATGGCTAATCTCTAGCTGCTTTTTGTATTTTAAGTAATATATTTTCTATTTACACATGAGGGCCCCTATAGATACCCTCAAATTACCAATTAAAAAAAATAGACATCAAGTTCCTCATGTATTTGCTATTGGAGGTGATCCACTAGTGTATAAATCAATATTTGGCTGTCATTTTTTTATGAAATAGTAGTTATATTACCATAAAATAAAATAGTGCATTCATTCACAAAATAAGTTGGCAGTATGGAAACACACCACATAATCATCACACTAGGCCAATGACATCACCTTGGAGAAAAGCTTACCAAAAAAATATATCAATTTAACAAATTTGAAGCAAGTTTATCAAGCAACAACAACAAAGAGGTTGGTGGGAGGAGGGTCCCTATCATAAGGCTTACACCATCTGCCATCAGAAAGGTCGATCCCATTTGGAATGGTCTCCCAGCCAGTGGTTGCTTTTGCAAACTGCTTATTATCGAGACCTTGATCACACACTAGCGAGATAGCTAAAACCAATCGGGGAACCTTTTCTAAAGAAGGTGGAGCCCTACTATCGAGGCGCATTGATGGAGAGCCCCTCTCCCCACACTATGGAAGTGTAGGAGAGTGACAGCAAAGCGGAGAGCCCCATCCAGAGTGACTACGACAATGGCTATAGTGGCAACCTTTTCCTCTTGGTGAGGGGTCCTTAGAGGAGAAAGGTGGCAGAACATGAGGCATTGTGTGGGAAGCATTGCCCCAATGATCCAAAAGGGTCTAGAGATAGGCCAACGCCAATGCCAACGCCACCTTTTGGGATTGGACCTGAATCTGCCAAAAGGCATTGGAAATAATCATAGCTTTATTAAAGGCTGAGAAGTTGCAATCAATAGTTGCATGAGCAAAAATAGTTAAATTCCTTTCTTTCCAAATGAAAAACAAGATTTTCACTCTGAAAGCATTCCGACTCTAGGTGGAATCCATTGGGCTCAAGAAGGTCAAACTCCTATGAGGATATGTTGTCAAACAAATGGTTTTGGTCTAAAGAATTTAATGAAGTTATGAATCCTAGACCAAGCAATTTGAGCTTTTAGGAAAAACCAAAAAAGTTACATGAGAGTCTCTATGTGACCAAAAAAAGGGTATAACAACTGTGTAACCCCTAAATAGAGAAGCCTACAGCCAAGGGGAGGCCCTAGTAAATCAAGCACCATGCAAAATGAGCAAGCTTGAGCTCATCTATGTCATTCTAAATTGTTTTAAACCTACAGCTCTAGCACTGAGCTGAAGAATAGATGGGCCAACAAACATTAAACTTATCCACGATTTTGGGGGAAAAAACATAGCCCTTGTTGGGCGAGTAATTTTAAATGGTGTTTTAGGATACCATTTCCAATTGTAGAAACTCAAATTTAGTAGCTTATCCTTTGGCAATGACAAGTTTGGTTTTGTTCCCATGCTAAGACAAATGCTCCCATTCTAAGCTACATTGACATATCCTTCTCTCTCTTGCGTGACTTGTTAATCTCTACATGTTGCTTTGTCATTCAATCATGCAATATTAATTATCCAAAGCAGCAATTTATCCTCATGCTTCATTCCCGGAGTCTAGCTTTTTCATCACTAAATCCTTGTATGATACTATACAAAACAAGGTCAGTTCATAGTACGATATGGGCCAGCTTGTACAATCTTGTTCTATCTCTTCTAACGACTCTTTTTTTAATTTAAAAATCTTATGTGTGTCGTTTCATATTCCTTAGGTCGGCCTTAGTGTGACATTTAACCCACGGAAGCTTATATAAGCAAGTCAAATGCACTTCATAACTCACCTAGCATTCTCAAGCACTCATATTCCAAATATCAATACTAAATCACTCAAGGCTCTCCTAAATCTTCCTAAAGCAATTGCACATCTTGTAGAACAGCCACCACACGGGTCTAAAGCACTCAAACCAGGTTCAAGCGTTTGGTTTCCTCCATTAACAAACACGCGGAGGTCCTATAACCATGTCTTAGCAAGAGCTAGTCACTCCATGCATTTTCAAAGGTCTTACGAGACAAACGGGATCAGTTCTAGTATCTGAAGCACATCACACCACACTACTACCGCATTGGGTACATTTTTATTCTATCTATAGTTGTGCTTGCTATTATGTGTCAAGAGATACGAGGGCAACTTAGGGGGTTGGCTTAGATTGCATACACTACTTGCAGCAACACTAGGCTAACCACATGAGGTTTGCTCCGACTCAAGGGGATGTAATGTAATACCTAGATTGATTCAACATGGGTTGACCGCCATGGTTATTATAAGTGGTGCCAAAGGTATGAGAACCCTAGCGATGGACAGTGACAACCATTTCCAGACCAATGACACGCAAGCAAAAATCAAAGCTCCATCATTTGCTAGGATAAAATTGTACAAAGCAAGACTAGACTATGCTACGGCATAGCGGGATCTGTACAATTCCATACAGGAGTAGTTTTTCAGGCACAGTCTCAAGAACGAAGCATTTTCAGGTTCAAATCATCTGTTCCAACCAGATTGCATACCCATAGCACTTGTGTATCCTTCTGTACAGCTAAGTCTTTATCGCTTCTTGTGTTTTATGTTATCGTTTCATCGTTATATCATTGTTTAATGTATTAATAGTTATATTCTAGATTATATGGTTAATGCAGATTAATTTATTCTGAATATTCTACCTTAAACATACCTTACATCCTCACATAATAAATTCCCCACCACCTATTAGTATATTTTTAGGGTGTAAACATTTAGTATATTTTTAGGGTGTAAATCTCCAACCCTTGATCAAAAATCTCGCTTTCTCTTAAACCGTAGTTGCCTTAGGGGTTTGTCTTTTTTCTTGGTGTATGATTCTCTTGTAGGCCAAAAGCCTTGTTATCTTTCCAGTTGCCATGGCTAGCTCACATGGTCCCCCCATTTCTTTCCTCAATTTCATTTATTGTAACCCTGCATGTACCGATGTTCTAGTTGAGCTTTCGACACATCTTGATTTATCCTAACACATCCTTTACATATGTAGCATTTGTTCTCAAAACAAATTTTCTCTTCATATCTTTTGGTTCTAAAGACCTTCCTTCACAATGTGATGATTCTTATCACTAGGCATATGAGGATTATGATAATATGATTTCCGACACTTATGACCATGCATATTCTACTACTAATATTTTTGCTCAAGCTACTATTACAAAGAATTTTCGAGGGGGCTCCCAAAATGAATCTGATGCTGATACTCGTGGCCTTTCTAAAAATGAGGAGCTTCATTTTACACACCTTTTGCAACACAATCCTCGTTACATTGACGCTCTTTTATACAAGGCTCGGGACCAACTCAAGCATACTTCCTTACATCTATTATCAATATATCTACTATTCATACATCTCTAGTGCCTATATCTTTGGGAAAACTAATTCCCCACCTCACAGTACTACTATGACTAGCCCTATGACCACTACTATTTCTACATCTCCTATATATACCCAGCGGTTCGCATTCTTCTTCTTCTAGCACACATGGTCTTACCCTTGTTCATAGTTTACAAACTCAAATTTTACAAATAAAACAAAGTGCCTCTACCTCAAATAAAACAAAGCGCCTCTTCTTATCCTTTGCTTATGGGTTTTATTGCTCCTAAGCTTCCTATTTATGATGGCAAATGTGATCCTAAAGAGCACCTTTGTACTTTCCATGTTGCTTGCTTGGTCACTGTTATCACAAAATTACAGCACCCCCAAATAGCAAGCATGTGAATGGGGCATTAGGTGTAATTTGCTAACATGGAGTTATCTTGAAGTGTGGGACCTTGCGAATCAGATAACTCTCCGAACAAGGCCGGCTCCTCTTCCTAATCCTACCTGCCACAACTACTCCTAATGCAAGCAAATACTTATCTAAACCTATCCTAACATTCCAAGGAGATAGGGAGAGAGATGCATGAAATAAAACCTACACTAAGAGCGGTGATACACCAAGAAAAGGAGTTGTTAGACACTTTCCCATGCCTGAAAATGGAGAAAGGTGAGCATGGAGAGGATGGAAATGCATCACAGACCAAGATAATACACACAGAGGGTAGACACCATATTCAAGACCACAAACATGCATTCACCATTCCTGTAAATCACAACATACCACATCCTGCAATGAAACAAGAAATATGCATAGTCACCTGTAAGCATGAAGAAAGGCAAGAAAGATAATAAAAACAATGCAAGGATAGAAGATGTTAGTCACAAACACAAATTTTATTGCTCCTTGAAGTATGCACAATACATCATTTTAGTAGAGAGAGGAAAGATTCATCATTGCATAGATTACAAATGGGAAAGGCTTGAAGCTCCATAACATTCTTGTAGAGAATAGTGCAAGAGGGGACCAAAAAATGACCAACAACCTTACAATAATGTGCCCCCTTTACAATTTATAGAAATTTTGAGAGAAGAGAGAGAGAAATAACCTGAATGCATGCTTCCATTTTCACCAAAACACAATTAACTGATGTGAAGGAAACATGGGTGACTTGCAGAACCCATATCTCATGTACTCCTGCTTGCAAAAGAAAGAATTGGCACCCATGCTTCTTTAATGGCGGTAGGTAGATGTTATTGTGCCTAGGCATGCAAAAGTATAAATGTAATTTTTGACCACCTTCCCCTTCACAATTTTGAAATATGAAATTTTTGGTGCGTAGAGGGCTCCGTGACCTTTCTGGAAAGTCCAAGAACGCGCAAAACAAAACTCCCAGTTGAAAGTTATGGCCGTTTGAAGTTTTTGCAGTTAGGGGCCATTACTCCTTACCTGTGGGAATCTCGACCCCCTCTTTGCTTCCCTTACCTCACACTTCTCCATCTACTTTACTTTTCTTATTTAAAAGAAGTAAATTAGTTTGTATTTGTCGGTTTGCTTTACTTTTTCATTTTCCTTCTCTGTGGTGTTTTGGATTGCTTTACTGCCACCTCACCCTTAGTTCTTCGTCCTTTCCACATTACTTTAATTCTCTTAATTTTAAATAAGTAAAGTAGTTTGCATTCAACACTTTATTCTCTTTTTACTAGCTCTCCCTTTTGTTATAGAATTTTTCACTTTACTTTACTTATTTCACTTAAAATAAGTAAAGTAGTTTTCAATTCACCACTTTACTCTATTTTTCTCTCTCCCCCTTTAGTTCTGTGGATTTTTAACATTACTTTACTGTTTTACTTAAAATAAGTAAAGTAGTTCCAATTCACCACTCCACTTTACTCTATTTTTAAAATCTACTACTCACTTTAGTTCTGCATTATTGTTGATTTCACATTACTTTACTTAAAATAAGTAAAGTAGTTCCAATTCACCACAATACAAAAGGAAAGTAGTAATGGGGGTCAAAAACCCATTTGGCCATAACTTTTGACCAGATGCTCCGTTTTTTGAGATCTTGGACTTTCTGGAAAGCTCTCAACCTCCTCTTCATGTTGGAATCATGAAAATCATATTTTTATGGGGTTAAGTGGGAGAAAAATGGTAAAAACACTCCAAGCATAGGGAGTTAGAAAAATTGCAGTAAAGTGCCCCCAAGCCAGTTTTACCATTTTTAACCATTTTTACAATTCTTTGGCTGGGTATGGACTTCTGAAGCCCATAGAGAGGGGAATGCCATCAAATGACTACAAGTGCTAAAAAACCATGAAATTTACCTGCTTTCTTCCAGATTCATCACTGAAACTCCATCAACTGCCCAATTCCATTTTTCTCAAGTTGTCCATTTTTACCAGGGGGTAAAAATGGATAACAATTTGGCGACTCACAGGGACATCTACCTGTTAGATGGAGTAGATCAGCTGCCTTGAAGCATCCATTGGGCATGGAGTCCTCTGAAGCAACTCCAAAACTGATCTGATCCTTGAAACTTGCATTGTGAACCATTTGAAACATTGTCATAACTACCACCTGTTGCTTGCAATCTTCCAATTCATATCTTCTTGAAATTAACTTTATGATACTGGAAAATTGTATTTTCAAATTTCCCTGTAACTATGATCCATGAGGCTGAATGATGAATACCTGCAACTGCTACCTCAACATCTGATTCTTTCCAATATGAAGCACAAACCAACTAATTTCTTGACAAGATGAAGCATTACAGGACTTTGTAGGCATAGGTTGATTTTGATTTGGGAACTGCTTTGAAACTGGAACTATGTTGCTCATTGGGGACACTGCTGGAAGGTAGAATGCTGCTCACTAATTTGCTTGGCACTGATTTTCTGATTTCTTGCAAGGCACTGGAAGCTTACTGCAATTGATCTCGAGGGACAAAGAATTGAAAACACTGAAAAAGTGCCCCTTAACTGATTTTAGTTGCTCTGCATTTGAATATCCTTGAGGATTACAACTTCTTCATGCAATTATGATCCATTCGCTACAACTACTTATGGGGACATGATGCACTGCACTACTTGGAGCAACAACGAACAACAAAAGCTATATACAAAATACGAATCATACATGCCTCAAGTAAGACATGCAGAGTGTGCATAAGCACTTCTTCTACTGAAACAAACCTACTCCTACCCTACTCTAACCAGGAGAAATGAGCAACTCAAACAAACCTGCAACTAGTAATGACAAAGTAGCTCCCTTTCTCACAATTTGCAGCCATGTAGATGATTTGGCATTGAACACAGTCATGTGGTTAAGAGTGAAAAACTGACCTGCAAGATGATTTTCCACTCCACTCATAAAGGTATCAACTTGAAAATAAAGAAAATACCTCCTCTAGCTGCCCTCCATTTGGTCCCGAGAGGCATTGTAGTTGATCCTTGGCACTTTAGGCTCATCCTCATGCTTAGAAGCAAGCATGACTGGCTGTGGCTTCTCCTTTAGCTCTAATGAAGCCAAGTACCTGATGGGGCAAGGTCTGATCCACTGAGTTTTTTTCTGCTCTGAATTTCAACTCCAATAAGGAAGTCTTCTTGCAAGACATTCCTGGAAAAGGTGACTGTCTGTGAGTTGATCTTCTCTTTGTTGCTCATCTACAGACAACTGATCTTCTACATTGATGATTGGTATGAAATAGTTGTCATCTTTGTTTTTCTCTTCCTCATCCGGTGTGAAACTTGGAAGATTCAACTCCTCCAATATTGATTTCTTGTTATGAAATCGAATGGAATCACTTCCATGGCAACAAGCTCTTGTTGTTGAAGGATGAATGATGGAGTAGAAAAGGTTGTTCCTCCATGAAGATCGAACTCTCATGAATGACACTCCTCTTCTAACATAAGATAAATCAAACTCTTCAATGTCCTACTTGTGAGGCTTGTTCTTGCATGATGACCAAAATCTTCTTGTTCATCATGTTAGCTTCATCATTAAACATGAAGCTAGTGAGCTCAAACTCATCAAAAAAATCAGATCTTGGAAATGAAATGGGAGAAGATCTGAAATGATGTCATCTTCATTCAAGACCTCCAAATCTTGATTTGTTTTCCTCCATGTGCTCCTCTTCAATTGGTGGAGTTTGATTCCTCTTCCTCTTGACTGATTTACAATTGGTGGATGATCAACAACCTTTTGTAAATATAGTGCCATCATGGACACTGCATTCGGAGCAGACAAACTGCTGGTCATCACTTCTTTCTTCTTGCTCTACTTTTGCTACAAAATCAGTCTTCACCTCTTGTTCTTGAATCTCAACCTTCACTGGAGGCTTAACCATTAAGGGAATTTGCTTGATATCAAACTTGGCAGCCCACTCTTTCAAGTTTCTTGACAATTCTTCTTTGCTAAGCTCTTCAATCTTCTCCTCTCCTCTACTGATTTTCTGATTTTTCTCTTCCCAAAATGGATTTGGGACTACAAGAGGAGGGGTGGGTTGGGATTCAACTGGTTTTTGCAATGTTTGAGGTGGTGGGAGAGGTACAACTTCTTGTTTTTGAGGAGGGGATGGTTTCTTGGAAGGGAAAAGGGCAGAAAAATTAAGGTGGGATGGAAGACTAGAAGATGGAGAAGGGGATTCAACACTAGGGGCAGCATGCAAGAAACTAGAACTATGACACTCAGGTTGAAATGACAATAATTGGGAAGGAGAAAAGGAAGAACTAGGAGTTGGTGTTGGACTTACCAATTGACAAGGTTGTCTTGCATCAAGCTCATAAACTTCAATCTCCTTGGTCCATTTTGCAAGTAATGGCAGCATTTCAATCATGAAGTCAAGTTGCTGCTGAAGGTTGTAATGTCTTGGAAAACGGCCCACCCATGGACAAGGTGTCCTAAAACCAATCCTGAATGCCTTCATCTGAGATGTAGCCCTTGACTGCACCATCCTAGCTTCCATACTTTGAATTGTCTCCTGTAAATCAGTGTTCTCCACATAATTGTTGTCACCATATGCATATCCCTCTTCTTGATAGGCTCCATAGCCAGACTGATTCTGATATTGCTCATAGGGATAGGCATAGTGATCCTGAATTTGATCATAAAACTGATTTGGAGGAGTTGAGAAATGCATTGGAGGTGGATTGTATTGATTCCGCTGCAAGTGTGAATTCCATGCAGGGAATGAAGTCATGACTGCACAACTTCATGGAATGGAAGAAAGTGAAAGATATGGAATATGGAAAGAAATATGGACGGAAAGAAGGTCTACAACTCAGAGAATGGGTTGCTTGGATCAATGGAGTCACCAGATGTGTTTGGGTTTTGGATCCTTGATTACTTAAGTCTTTTCAATTGCTGCAGCTTGAAGTAATCAACTTACTTGGAGTAATCAACTTGCTTGAAGTAATGGATCAGCTTGAAGTAACACAACTTACTTCTCCTTCTTTCTTATCGGAGTTCTTGACCTGCTTTACTTCCCTTAGTTCATCGGTATTTTGAACCTTGATTACTTTCTTTTCCAGTGATTACTTCTTTACTTCAACTTTAGTGATCAGGACTTGGAAGAGTACTTACTTTTCCTTTTTGTCAGTGTTTTGAACTTGCTTTACTTAAGTCTTTTAATTTGGAGTAATAGCAATTACTTAACTAGCACTTGAATAACACAACTTGAAGTAATGCACAACTTAAAGGTGCAACTACTTAAGTCTTTCACTTAAGTGAAGTAAAGTCTTTTTTTTTCACAACTTAAAGTAAGTCTTTCCTTTTGACTTGACTTAAAGTAATGCAACTCACACAGTGCAATTACTTAAGTCTTTCACTTTGAAGTAATTGAACTTTTTACAACTTGAAGTAAAGAACTTTCCACATTTGAAGTAATGCACAACTTGGAATCAATTACTTCACTTTCCTTCTTATCTTTTGAAGTAATTACTTACTCCTTATTTGCATTGTTTTGACACAAACTTAGTAATCACACAACTTACTTTTCCTTCTACTTATTGGTGATTTGAAATGCAATTACTTACTCCTCTTTTCTGCGTTGTTTTGACTGATGATTACTTCTTTGCGTTGTCCATACTCATTACTTGGCAGTAATGCAACATGAGATAACCGATTACTTCTTCTTCTCTGCGGTGATCTAGGACCTCATTACTTCAACTCCTCTTTGCTGCAAAGGCTTCCAAAATTGCAACTTCTTTTTCCAAGAACACATCAACTCAGCAAAATGGAAATTGTTCAACTGCACTCCAGCTAATGATTTTGACTTCTGATTGTTGTCCCACCGGGCGTGCCAGAATTGTTATCACGAAATTACAACAACCCCGAATAGCCAGCATGTGAATGGGGCATTAGGTGTAACTTTGCTAACATGGAGTTATCCTGAAGTGTGGGACCTTACAAAATGGGATAACTCTTCGGAGAAGGCCGGCTCCTCTTCCTAATCATACCTATCATAACTAATCCTAATGCAAGTAAAAATTTATCTAAACCTATCCTAACATTTCCAAGGAGACATGGAGAGAGATGCATGAAATAAAACCTAAAGTAGAGCGGGGACACACCAGGAAAAGGAGGTTGTTAGACACTTTCCCAGCCTACAAAATGGAGAAAGGTGAACATGGAGAGGGTGGACATATGCACCATAGACCAAATCACATACACAGTACACCATCCCAAGTAAGCATTCAACTGTAAAGCACAAATACCAAATCCTGCAATGAAACAAGAATATGCACAGATCCTACAAGCATGCAATGAAAGGCAAGTAAATAATAAAATAATGCAAATTAGAAATGAATCACAAAACACAATTTTATTACTCCATTGAAGTATGCACAGTACATAATTTTAGCAAGAGAGGCAAGATGTCATTAAAAATTTTAGGAGAAAGGCTTGAAGCCCCAGAAGAAGAGGGGTGCATGGGGAGAAAAATGACCAACAACCTTACAAAAATGCATCCCCTTACAATTTTTAGAAATTTTGTGAGATGAGAGAGAATTTTAGAAAAACCCGAATGCATGCTTCCCATTAGCACCAAAAAAAATTACTGATGTCAAGGCAGCATGGGTGACCTATCAGCCCATGTCTCATTGTACTCTTGCTTGCAGAAAAAGGAATTGGCCTCCATGCCTCATTAATGGCGGTAGGTAGACTATTACTATGCATGGTGTGCAGAAGAAGTAAACAATTTTTAACCACCATCCCTTTAACAAATTTGAAATCTGAATTTGTTGGTGTGTAAAGGGCTTCGAGACCTTCCCGAAAAGTCCAAGAACGCGCAAAACAAAGCTCCCAGTTGAAAGTTATGGCCGTTTGAAGTTTGCAGTTCTACTCCTTACCTGTGGGGATCCGACCCCCATTGCCTTTACTTCTCCTTCACTATACTTTTCTTAAAGAAGTAAAGTAGTTTTATTTTTCTTTACTCATTTTTCATTTTTAATTGTATTTCACATTGCTTTACTTCTCTTTTGTGGTGTTTTGCATTTCATCACTTGCTTTACTTTTTGCCATCTCACCCTTAGTTCATTTGTCTTTTCCACATTACTTTATTTCTCTTAATTTTAGATTCTACATTAAGGAAGTAAAGTTGTTTGCATTCACCACATTACTTTAATTCACTCTCCTACTATCTCTCCATTTAGTTATGGGCTTTTTCACTTTACTTTATTGCTTTACTTAAAATAAGTAAAGTAGTTCCAATTCACCGCTTTACTCTATTTTGCTCCCCCTTACCTACGGTAATTTCACATTACTTTACTACTTTACTTAAAATAAGTAAAGTAGTTCCAATTCACCACTTTACTATATTTTTCTCTACTCCCCCTTTAGTTCTGCGGGTTTTTCACATTACTTTACTGCTTCACTTAAAATAAGTAAAGCAGTTTCAATTCACCACTTTACTCTATTTTTCTCCCCCTTTAGTTCTATGGATTGATTTCATATTACTTTATTTAAAATAAGTAAAGTAGTTCAGATTCACCACAATACAAAGGAAAGCAATAATGGGGGGTCAAAAACCCAATTGGCCATAACTTTTGACTAGATGCTCCATTTTTTGAGATCTTGGACTTTCTGGAAAGCTCTCAACCTCCTCTTCATGTTGGAATCATAAAAAATCAGATTTTTTATGGGGTTAAATTGGAGAAAAATGGTAAAAACGCTCCCAAGCATAGGGAGTTAGAAAAATTGCAATAAAGTCCCCCTAAGCCAGTTTTACCATTTTAACCATTTTTGCAATTCTTTGGCTGGGTATGGACTTTTGAAGCCCATAGAGAGGGGAATGCCATCAAATGACTACAAGTGCTAAAAAACCATGAAATTTACCTTCTTTCTTCCAGATTCATCACTGAAACTCCATCAACTGCCCAATTCCATTTTTCTCAAGTTGTCCATTTTTACCAGGGGGGTGATTATGTCCTATGCTACAAGGCTATACTTACAAACATGAACAATATTCTAGCCGATAGTGAGCTACAAGATCTCTTCACTCAAAGGTTTGTTGCCCCTTTGCAAGATTTGGTCATCTTTGACAAGTTTCGTTCATTTGATCGCTTATGTCATGAATTAAAAGAGTGTGAAGTTAAGCTCCCCATCATGAACAAACTCAAATATTTTACCAATGCTCCTAACACATCTAGTCATAAATTTCAAGGCAAACCTACTTTCAAAGGAAAATCTAATGATAACAAAATTAATGTTAAAGCTATTGTTGATGTTATATCTCAACCCGCAAAGCTTCACTTACGAGCTCTTTAACGGCAATTCACATGATTGACCTGTGCACCTCGCCTAGTGCTTAAACAATTACTTGAGTACAACCTTTTATCTCTCCCTTCAACTCTCAAGGTTGATACAAGCAAGCCTCATGGTAAATTTCGACAATAATGTGTTTTGTGATTATCGTATATGTGTTGGTCATTATACTAATTGATGTGTTAAGCTTTGTCATGTCATACACGATCTTCTTGATGTTAATGCTATTAAATGGGACATTCCCACTAAATCATCTAAGCCTACTAATGATAATGCAAAACTAGAGATTTTCAATAACCACTTCTTGATCACAACCCTACTAAATCTAAATCGAAAGCGCACCATACTTATCATGGTATACCTCCTCCTTATGATCATCCATTGGACACTATGATTGTTACAATTATTCTTATGTCACCTTCTTCGTCTATTATCTCGTTTGATGACATGTACATGACTAATGATCTTGCTTTGGATACACTACATCCACACTTTTGTTAGCCAATGTCTTATACACAATGTTTTGATTGACAATAGTGCTAGACATAATATGGATGCTTTCAAGCTACTTGTTTCTCTTGGATATACTAAGTGACACATAACCTTTGATACCAAGACTAAACTTGGGCATGTTGTTCTGCCTCTTACAATTGGTTCCACTACTATGGTTATTCCCTTTTCGATTACTACTTCTCTTAATTCATGTGATATGTGTTTGAGTTTCCCTTGGATGCATGTTTTTCAGGCTATCCCATCTATCTTGAATCAATGTGTCGAGTTCATTTACAATCAGCAAGTTGTTACAATCAAGGGTATCCCATATGAGGCCCCCATACCTAAGTTACTTAGTCAGAAAGCTACAGTTGTTGCTCTTATGCCTCGTACATTTACACATACTACTTGTGGGTGTCTCCCTTCTAGAGGTCTTCTATTGCACATTCTACTTCTAGTGGGTCTCTCCCTTCTAGGCCTCCTACTAGGTCTTCTAGGGCACATTCTACTTATAGTCGGTCTCTCCCTTCTAGGCCTCATGCTAAGTTTTATATTTCATATACTACTTCTAATGGGTCTATCCCTCTTGGCCTCCTACTAGGTCTTCTATTACGCATTCTATTCCTGGTGGGACTTTCCATCCTAGGTCTCCTACAGCACATACTATGGCTCCTATGCAGATTATACAGGATCATATTTCTTCGATCATGATACATTTGAAACCCAAGCTTCCTTTACTTCAAGGGGCTTCCCCACCTCCTAATGAGGCCCTCATCGGATAGTTCTTGTGCTACCTCCCTCCTATACAAAGCTAATTTCAAAAATACAAAAAACATTCAAACAATCATACAATACAAAAACATTCAAATATTTGCAAAAAGAATACAAAATCAAAACCTACATATGACTTGATTAGCTAGCTTGTTACTTCACATATGTTGTTTTTCGTATTGGTTTGATAAATATCATATTCTATATAGTCTTTATACACATGCATTAATGAGGTATGTTGAGATTGATGCAGGGTATACACAAATTGATACACAATGATAGGTGTCGGCCCAGTCCTTTCCCAATTCTTCTAATCATTGGGGGCATCTGCCACACAATTTAGGTGTTTTTGTTTCATTGTAGTTACTTTCATTTCCTTATTATGCTCAATTATTTATATTGTGTATATGTTATCTTTTGGACTAACAAGACTAACACATGTGTCTTATACAATGCTAACTTATTTTGTTCTATGTGCCTTTAAACTACTATTTGTTATGGGTTTCACTTACTTGATTGCTAGATTTATTGCGTACTTGAATGCTTCTTTATATGTGGCCTATGTGCCTCCATTGCGATTGTCTTGTGATGCTACAATGTCCCATGATGTGGCTCTATGTCTCTTATGTATGTGATATTGTTTGTGTACTTATATACTTGCTTCTTTGTATGTGGCCTATGCGCCTCCTATGTTTGCCTTGCAACACTTTTGCATCCCATGTGTTGTGGCTTTATGTCTCTATTCTGTGTGACATTGCTTGTATGTGTGCACTTCCTTCTATGTGTGGCCTGTATGTCTTCATTGCGAGTGTCTTGTGACACTTCCGTGTTGCATGTTTACAACTCTATGCCTTGATATGACTCTTTTATGTACTATTGTGTTTCTACTTGTACTTCTTTGCATTAGTGTTTTGTTTCCTGTTGTCCAAAATAGCACCCCATGTTATTTCGTGCAGCTCATCCAAGTTTCAAACTTAGGCAGCTCTAGATTGAAGACCCGCGGGATGGAGGAAGTTGAAAACTTAGTCTTCCATGCGGCATGTGAGAAATACTTAGTGCTTCATCAGCTTGGAAGATACAGTGTTACACGGACTTGGAAAATATGGAGTTCCATGGAGTTGGTTAATTCCGTGCAATAAAACATATAGCTTGCTGAAGAAGAGGCCACAATGCAAGGAAAGAAGTGTCGCATGAGATCTACCGCATAGGCAAAAAACAAGCAAGTTTGAATGCAACTAAGGTTAGAAGCCGCAAAACAACTTGAACTTAGTGAATTCCGCAAAACATCAAAGACCCATGTAGTATTCCACGGAGTTGACAAAGTACGAAAAGGGATGTACAAAGGCTGCAAACCAAAGAACAAAGGGTCGCGGGTGATACAACACATTGTGAAACTTGTGTCTTGCTCGCGGATGGTCTAAGGTCATGGTTGAATGCTGGAATACATTGAAGCTGCACGGATCAAAGTGAGAATCATCTAAAATCCGCGAGGAATGTTGCAAAGTTGTGCCTGTTTTGAGTCAGACACTCAACCACTCTACCAACCCAAATTAAATTTTGAGGGGCACCGTCCTCCTGTACTAGCGATCTGATGGCGTATGCTTGGAGCAATGTCAGGTGCCCATACCTGACCTGCAAAATCTATAGCGATTGGTCCTTGGTGTTGGCGGGTGGTTGATTTCATCAATCGCTGGACGTGATCGATCTCTTCTCCCTTCTCTCTCAAATTCTATAAATGTAAGTGCTTTGGCACATAATACGGGTTCGATTTCTACAAGTTCCAAATAGCTTTGCTTTTGAGCTCAAAAACTCTTGCTCCCAACCTTTGTAACTCACATGTGGAGACTTTCTTGCCTCGGCTTTATGTCTGTAAATGGTCAAGATTTGATATTAATGCAAGTGTGACTTTCGTTTCTTTGAATGCTGCACGTTTAATGTGAACATTTCTATCCTCTTGCAGGCCTTCATTATTTTTCATTTTATTTCCTTCAAAGTTGTGTGCATTCTTCCAAGCTTCATTCATGGGTTCACATTTGTGTCTTTTGGAGCCAAAATTGATCATTTTCAGTTTGGTGCATCACCTCCTTTTTTTATTTTCTCTTCTCTCTCTCACCTTGTCTCGTTGGGATTCTTATGTTAGGTTTAGATAGTGTTAGAGTAGAAGTTGGTTGGAGTTGTTGCAGCAAACTAGGGTGAGAGGAACCAGCCCTTTCACCTGAGGATTGATCTTGATTGAACCCACCATCTTCAAGTTCATTCATTTTTCACTGAAATGTTGAATTCCTGATTCAACAAGGGGGTGCAAATTTCAGTGACAACAATTTTGGCATGCCCTGGTGGGACATGAGTTGATGAATATTTACACCATCTCCACTAAGATTGGTGTGTCTTAGCAGATATCAGCCTTTGAAGGCATCTTTCTACACATCTGGTGACTCCCAAGTTTAAATCTACTAATTAAGCAGTCCAGTGCTCACTTTCATGAGAAGGATACAAACAAGGTAAAGTGTATCAAGAGGTGAATCTTTTGAGTATTTGCATCTCACCAAGAAGAAGAAGTAAGGGAAGAAGAGAAAGATCAGTTCAGAGATCTCTTTTACCTTCAAACAGAAGTATTTCTACTCCTCCTGGTAGGCCCTTCTTTTTCTCTCTCAAAAATTTAAGGCATATTCCCTTCATGGCGCATCAGATAAATCTCCCCTTTGTAAGTTTTAATGGTGGTAGTCCCTTGGCTCTAAATGCCCAAAATGATATACCAGTGTCTGCTCTGAAAAGTATTCCTTTCTTCACTGGCAAAATCCTTACGACCCCTGCAAATCATATCCATGATGTTGCAAATGTATGTTCAGTTCATCTTATTACTGAAGATGATGTTACAGTTAGGCTTCTTGCTTCTTCACTTAAAAGGAAAAACACTTCAATGGTATAGGTTTGAGGCTTGCTTCATTCACACATGGATGAACTTGGAACAACCCTTTGTCAGTAGTTTGATGAGAAAGTAAAACAACATATCCTCTGTTAGAACAACTGATTAGAACAAACAACCATCAAGAGGGCCCCCAATGAACTCATGACGGATTTCAACTTCAGATTTTAGAAAACATGGGACAGAATTCCAGTTCTTTTGAGACCAACTCCACAAGGTATTTTCCTATATTTCTTAAGAGCTTTGAATTCTGAAGTAGTTGTAATGATACAATCTATAGGTGTTATACAACTTACCTGACACATATGCAATAGCCATTAGGGTTGAAAATTGTTTGATGCAAGATGGAAAAACAGCCCCTAGATTACCTATGCCCCTATTTCCTGAATTGCCTCAAAACATTCAGCCCTCTCTTGCTCCCATTCCTGGGCTAAATGCTCCATCTTCCGCCTCCACTTCCTATCCTTCCCAAAAACAGAATGATGATGATGACCTTAGAGCCCTGGTTAAGAACTTGTCTAATGAAATTGTCTCTCTGAAGAGGCAACAAGCTCAATCCTCTAGAAATTACCCAATTTTTAACCAAGGGCAATCTTTAGGCCAAAGTTTTAATCAAGGTCATCAGCCGCAGAAAACCCAATATCCAAATCAGAGATATGGCCAAAAATCATCAAATTGATAGATTACAAGGCCCAAACCCACATCTATCTCTTCAAACGGTCGTTCCTGCACAACCGCTTCCTATTGCCAACTCAAGTAAAGCGCTTGTTCCAATGGAAAATAATGTAATATAAGAAGTTGAATGGTGTTTTCCATGCAATCAGCCACATAATCAAAATACTTGTGCAAATGGCGTGCAAGTCTAGTCCCTCATGGTGCAAAATTATTTCAATCAACAAGAATTTGTGATAGAAATGGCAAGCACTAGAGTGGAAGTAGCACAAGAGGCCGCCCCCAAGACTAACTTCATATTTTTGGGGTCTCACGATTTATGTGCGGTTAACCAAGCCGTGGATAACTTGAGCAGGCCACAACTCCATGTGACGGATCATACAAGGTCAAAGAGAAGGTAGATTGAAATGACTACTCCATCCCCTTCATTGCAAAGTCCCATTTCAAAGACAGACAATCTGTGGACTTAGGTAGAAATGTGGCATCATCAAGTAATCCGGGAAACACAAAAATCCCGCAAAGCACTACAGATCTACGGAACAAAGAAACTCCGCTAACCAAAGAACTTCTACGGATGGAACAAACAAGAAAGGAGAATAATGCACCTTTGATGCATAAGGCCATGGGTATTCCATTAAACATTGTTGAGCAGATGAAGAGGACAAATCTGAATGTAACAATGTGGGATGCCCTATTTATCCCATCTCAGAGGGATCTTCTACAAGAGGCCTTGAAGCAGCTTTCCTCAATCTGAACCAGCTATGTAGAAAACAAACTTTGTGGTCAACCTGTGCCAATCAAAGGAGGAACAAGTAAGCAAGGCTAAGAAGCCCCCACCCTTTTACATGTCTCTAATTGTAGGCAAGCACCTAGTGCATAATTACATGATTGACTTAGGTGCTAGCACCTCTGTAATGCCCAAGAAAATTGTTGATATTTTAGGCATTGAATATAATCCAATTTCTAAAGGTGTCTGCAACTTGATGACTCAACTGTCAACATTTTAGGAGTAATCAAAGATCTTGAGTTAACCCTCCATGTTTTTCCAAGTCTAACCATAACTCAAGATATCTCAATTATTGACTTGCCTCCTTTATTTACCATTTGTCTATCAAGAGATTTTATGGCCAAGGTGGGTGGATATTTGTCTTCTGATTGGTCTCACATACTCCTAAGAACTAGATATGGTAAAGATTTACCATCAAAATTGAACCAATCTCTTCTTATCATGTTGAGCCTTATGGCCCTATTCCTCTCCAATCTAATTGCATGATACATGAAAATGAAGATCATGAATTAGTACTAGTATAACAACTTACTCCTCCTAGCTCAATACCTGATCTTTTGTTAGATGAATGGGCCAACGAACATTATGAGTTTGATCCTTATGACACAACTGTGGAGATTGGCCTAAGCACATGAGGGTGATGTTCACTTGTTTAAAGTGTCTTCCACTCGCCTCATCGCGAGAATTCAAGAATACAAGGAGAAGATGGACCAAGCGGAAGACCATATCCGGACCCTCACTTCATATGTGCAAGTGCTCTTGGGACCCGAATACTACCACTGCTCTCCCGGCCAAAGAAGTTACTCCAGTAAGTAGCTTCGATCTTAAGACTATCAGAAAAACACAAGGGTTCGCCATGCAAGGCAGGGCGAATGACAAGTGGGTGAGCATGATCCTAGAAAAAAGGGAAGGTGTTGCTGCCGGAAATGTTGACATTGTTCAAGTACATAGATGCCACAGCCACAAAAATAATCACAACACGAGAAGGGATTGAAGGAGAGAAGGATCACTGAGATCAGGTTTATCCATTGGTCATTGAGATGGGCAAGATCAAATCATCCCTCCCAATAATGAAAGGTGTATTCTCTTCAGCATCAAAAGACTTGTCTCAAGTCTAGGCTCAAACTTTGGTCGCTCGCTATAAGATGATCAACTGCGCTATTGCAGAGCTCGATTCATATGAGGAAGATGTTGAAAAGATATAGAAGGATGCCAATGTTTATATACAAAAGCTAGGAGTGTCAGCCATGAATGAAGACACTTCAATAGATGATCTGTTGAAGCCTTTTGAAGATCTAGTTGAGGAGGAGGCTGGAGATCCACTCTCATTCAATGAAAATACTTTGGAGTCTAGTAGAAATAAGAGCAGTCATTTCAAACACCAGAAGAGATCATCAGTCCTGGTACTCGGAATGCAAGAACATCAACTCGCTCGTGGAAAGTTGGATCAAATCACTAGGTTTTGTTCACATTCCACAAGCCGAGAAAGTTGCACCTGCAGCGGCGAGGTTCAGTAAGCAGTTCAAAGGCATTGACATTTCACTTGAGGAGCTTTCCAAGAGTCCATCGGCAGCAGGGTCTTCGTTGGAATAGTTCTCTCTCTCTTCTTCTTTCTCTCTCTTCACTCCCCCTCCCCCTCTTCCTTCACATTCTAATTCTTCGTTGGGGGGGTTGCACTTTTTGTTTTCATCTTATTCATTAATGTGACTATAGTCTAAAAATGTAATAAGTTACCCTTGATTTATAAAAGGGGACTTAATGTTCTTTCCTAGGAACATCAAGAGTTACAAGTGGAAAAGACACATGGGGAGTAGGTGAAGAGTCATTTCTTAGTTTATATATTGTAATGACACCCTCATTCTTAAGGGTTGTCAATTTTATATGCTCATGAGAGATTACTACTTGGAGTATAGCAAAAGAGATAGCATTTCTTCTATTCCCTACCTCTATGTTCTTCCATTTTCCTACTATGTACAGCTTTGTCAAAACATCAATGAAAGAGAAATGAGTTTCTTGCCTTTTTTTATGAGAAGATTACTGAAACTTTGTGTTCATAATCTTGTCTTGTCTTGTTGCTAGTAGCAAAGTTGTTTTCCTTCTATATATGTGTGTTAAAGTACTCCGATTAATGGTTGTAGGCATCTGATTTTCTACCTACAATATTAATCTCCCCTTTCTTATTCTCAATCCCTTTCCTACCTTCTCAGCAAATTCCTCCCTTGCAAGCAATTGCAAACTTTTGCCACAAGTTCAGTGGAGTGTTCCTGTTGGATCCCCGGACCTATAAAGCCGCCACAAATTTTACTTTCATTCATGCATAATAAATGGAGCTGCACCATTCAAGCGGAGGGACCTAGAGTCTCAGAACGTTGGCGGATACCCACCAATTTGTCCACTTGACAAATTTTCTCACCAACACCCACATTGTTCGCGCATGCTTATCAATGGGTCGGAAAATGTAAGGAATGTGCTCTCTTCATTGGTAAAAAGAAAATGGCAGCCCTCCCACTTCATCTCATTTAGGCGGATGAACCCTTCTCTCAATGAGGGCTTGATTTTATTGGTATGATTAATCCCATGTCAAGTGTGGGTCATAAGTGGGTCTTGACAACTAATTACTTTATCACATGGACGGAGGTTGTGGCACTCAAGGAAACTACTGAATCAACTATCCTTGATTTTCTTGAGGACATTGTTACAAGGTTTGGAGTTCCTCAAACCATCATTTCTAATAATGCAAAAGCCTTCCTAGGCTCTAAAATCTTTGATTGGGCTCTTAGACATGGAATATACTTGAAAACCTCTTCCAATTATTACCCTCAGGGTAATGGTTTGGCAGAGTCTACTAATAAGAACCTGATTAGAATCATGAAAAGAACAATGGAGATCAATCAAAGGCAATGGCACACCAAGGTGAAAAATAATCTATGGGTTGATAGGATCACACCAAAAAGAGCAGTTGGCAATTCTCCTTTTGTCCTTGTGTATGGTAAAGAGGTCAGACTTCCACTATCCCTGGAGTTACCCTCATTGGAGTTGGTTCAGCAATTAGAGCTTAAAGGTGAAGATCAAAGAACAATTAAAATGGCGGAACTGGTTGAGCTTGAGGAATTGAGGCATTCCGCCATGATTAGATTAGAAGAGCACCAAAGGTCGACCAAGCGATGGTTTGACAAGAAAGCCAAAGCACGGGCTTTCAAAACAGTAGATCTGGTCCTGAAATGGGACACAGACAAAGCTAAACCAAGGAGGCACTCTAATTTTGATGCACTCTGGAGTGGGCCATATATCATCACTACATGCAGGCAAGCCAACTCTTTTGAGTTGTCCAAACTTGATGGAGAGGCACTTCTAATCCCAGTCAATGGGATTTATCTCAAACCTTCTCTTTAAGTTGGTTTCTTACATCTTGTACATACTTGCATTTCTTTGTTTTCCCTTTCCTTGTGTTTGGAGGTTCCCTCCCTGTTGTGTGATGATCACTGATAGAGTGCCTTCCAGAGGGTGTGATGATCACTGTTGTGTGTAGGTTTTAACATGGTGGTGTAAGCTCTTGTACTTGAGCTGCTTTTGATAGGTATCCCCTGTACAACTGTCCTCATTCATAGGCAGCTGTATGGTACTTTAGCTCCTTCCAAACACCCTCATCTATGAGAAATTGATAATGGCTGTGGAGACAGTTGTGGCACTGCTGAATACAGTGATGTCGTGGGAGCAGCAACAGAAGAGGTCGTGGAGTAAGTGATGGAGAGGATAGGATAAGACTACGTAGAAGACAAAAGCACAAGCTGAAAGTTTTCATATGAGTTATCTCTCTTGTCTAGCATCACTACTGCTTTGCACAGTTTGAAGGTGACTATTAAAAAATTACTCCCTAAAAATTTGTTTGGAGCTCATACATGTCCGTGAAATTCAAATCTAAGCAGTTCCACTGTATTATTATACAATAATTCTTTTTTTAAGAATCATCCTGTTGTAGTGACTTATTGTTTTCCAATCACCTAGGGCACTAGCTGCAAGCATCAGCAATTAGGGCAATAGGATATACAGTTCATATACTGGTGAAGAAGATGGAAAACTTTTGACCTATTTTGCTGTCAGTTGCATCACACCCATCTTCTAGGCACCTGTTCGTTTATACTCTCTATTTTATTGCCATATTTCATCCACATAATAATTAAATGAAAATAAAAACAGAAAAACAATCAGAACTTCATGCATATGGCAATTAAATTAATACAACCTAAGAAAATTAAACGACTGTACCACCAAATTCATAAAAGCATAAACAAATGAAACATTTACAATATCACAGTATAAAAAGCTTTCACCCAAATATTCTACCAATCCAACATTTAATGGGAGAGAGAAGCAGGCCTACATGTAAGCATTCTGTTTTTAGAGTTACTTGTTACTGACTGAAAAGCTGTGCATATGGGGAAAAAACCACACTGTAACAATTTAGGACTTTTAGGCTACCATATATATCATTTTGTAGGTTGTTTAGCAGCCAAATATCTGTTATATCATAAAACGCATTGGAGGCTGTGATGTTTCTCAAGAGAAAATAGTTTACAAAATCAATAGTTTGGTATAAAAGGCATTGCATATTTAGCAAATTCAGTACTTTGTGGTTCTAATTTATGTTACCTTGTGGACAGTCGATAACAATATGTTATATTTTTTCCCAAAGCATTAAAAATGTTGATGTAAAGGAGCTACAGGTGCTTTAGATACTCACAAAGAGACTTGCAAATTCTTAGCCTCCTTAATATTTATTAATTATTAACACTCAAATCCTTTTTGCCTCGTGATTTTCAGATACCCATAATATAGCGATGCTTTTTGTGCTCTCTACGGCGTGCTTTTGTGCCTTTAGGAACAACTGCGAGTTTAAAACTATGAGAAGATATGGTCAAACCATATTTTAGAAGCAAGAAAAGGAGAGAGTTCAGAGTTGTTGATAACTTCACAAGATTCAGCTTAAGATGGAAGTTGAATAATAATATATATAACTAGATATTTCAGACACGTATTACCCACATATCAGTTTAAATTTGAGAAAGGCGGGGACTTGCTGAAAGTTCTATTACCTGGTGGAAAGTTAGAGAAGAATAATGATGAAATGAAACTTAGAAAAGGGAAACATGAAACTGGCCCCCAATTTCACTGAGACCTTGGATGTTCATAAATCAAGAGACAGCCATGAAATTAAAACTAATATTATGTGTGCAGGTTATACCTTGAAAATTTGAAACAGAACTCGCCTCATGATTAAAAATTGGTAAAAGCATGCAATGAAGCATTGAACCAGATGCACTTTAAGAAAAATGGAAAATGTCAAACTGATGTGTGTAAATTTTCTAGAGACTCAAATTTCTTCTCCCTAGAAGTCTATATATCTATATAATGTAAGTTGGAACGATTATCTGGTACAAGGTAGCTATCTATGTTTGCATGGAATGCATCAGAAAAACTACGAATGGAACAGAGCTAGCTATCTTCTTTTCATTTTACAAAATGTTTTGGCACCTAGGATCTTTAAATGATATAACTGCTGGAAATCTGCAAGATCCAGGACTAGCATTTTCTTCTTTACAGCTAAAACTTTAGAAAACAACTAGGAGAGAGTTTAGACTTCTCCCCTTATTGTGGAAGTCATTGTGATTATAGATGCATGGAGGGTATTTTTTCCAAACATCCTTGAAACTCACTTTACATCTATTTGATAGCATGCACATAATTTGAACTACTGCTACTGAATCCATGTCAAAATGTGAGATGGCAGCAAAAACCCATGAAAGTTAAATTGAATCTGGCTTTAGTTCATGTATTTCATTGTGAAGTTGGGTCCAGATGAATTTATGAGGCAAATAAGAAAAAGAGAACCATGACTTGGATAGATTAAATTGTGACAGTAGGGACCTGATTTTCAAAGTATTATGCGGCCATCATAAACAGATCCGTGGATTTTGTTGCTGATCCCAAAGAACAGACCCAGTTTATCTAAAATTCATAAATTATTTAACAGGCTGAGAGCACTAACAATACTTCAAACTTACTATAGAGAGTCTTTCCACATCTTTACCTAGGACTCAAAATTTTACCTGTTTGACTGGATTACGTCACAACTGAATGGATTCCAAACCTCGGTATTATCGCTAGGGTTGGGGGTAGAAAAACTAGCTCCCACATTTGCAGTGATAAATGGAGTCCAATCATCATTTAAAAATTGTCCTTCACTTGAAGAATTGTCAACACCAAGGTGATCTGAATTCTGTTGTTGCTTTGTCACAGGTGGAGGAGGCAAGCCGGGAGAACAATAAAGTTTTCTCTCATATTTGTCTCTGATCCACTTCTCCACAACAGCATCCGGAGAATATGAAGTTGGTTTGCTATACCCACTTGGCACGTTCTCTGCCATAATATGCTCAATTGAGATTCGGATGAAAAACACATCTAATCATGTTATGACAATAAACAATTTAAATTCTAAATTGCCTTAAATTGAATATTTGTGATTCTGCCATCATATTGGTGACTTTGAATGCAATTAGCACTGTCCATTTGATGGTCTAGTACCAGTTAGGGCAATGATAATCATGATGTCCTGGGCACCAATGTTTTAAAAATCGGACCCAGACTTGGAACCAGTCGTGGGTTGGACTGGACCGGAAGGGGACTGGTTCAAACTTTATGAACCGGTTTACTAAAAAACACATAAAATTTTACATTTTTAAAGAAAACAATATATTTGAAAGATTAGAAATCATGATTCCAACAATTACACACAAAATATGCAAAGTTACCGAACTGGCCAGTTCGGCAATGATAATCATGATGTCCTGGGCACAAGCCTCATTGGGCATGATCCCTGTTTTAAAACAGAGGTGGCTTCTAAAACTAACAATGGTCCAAGCTTGATAATTTATTTCTCTTGCAAGATTTACACTTCAAAACTTAACAGCAAGCAGAAAAAACTTATCAGTGAGAGGTGGCTTCGAAGACTAACAATGGTCCAAGCTTGATAATTCATTCTCTTGTAAGTTACACTTCAAATTTTAACAGCAAGCGAAATAGCTTAACAATGATCTAAGCTTGATGCTCTATTATGTGTTTGGTAATTACTGATCTCAGAAACAACGTTGATATTTCTTCTTTTGTTTTAAAGGGTGGATGAGAAGGGACAAATACAACAAAGACAACAAAATCACAGCAAATGGTCGTGACAAAGTAGGATGGGGATGTCACTATTGAACCATACAATACATTTTCATAATTTAAGCAAATGGGTTTTGTGATCAGAAAGGATAGTAATGGATAACATTTATAAGAATGTGACCTAGCTTTAAACCCCTTCTGCTGCCACAAGGGATCTCATAACCCTCAACAGACATTTAGGAGGTTATAGTGTAACCAACATCATTCAAAATATTGAAATATGATGAAATATTTCCTCTACGCCACCCAATATTTATTGAGAATGAACGAATAAGAATTTTAGAGTAGTAGAGCAATTCCAAGATATATAAACATATCTTACTTTGAGTGGCAAGACGTATTTTAAAGCATTGGAATTGGGAAAGAAAAAATTGAAATTATCAAGTCATATAGGAGGGGAGGGAAAGGCCATATAAATAAACATACTCATCCCACAACCAATCAACTGTTTTAAAGCATTGGAATTAGAAAAGAGAAAATTGAAATTATAACTTCCAGTAGGAGGGGAGAGAAAGGCCATATAAACAAACATCCTCATCCCACAACCAATCAACTGTTTTAAAGCATTGGAATTAGTAAAGAGAAAATTGAAATTATAACGTCATATAGGAGGAGAGGGAAAGGCCATATAAACAAGAGCAGCAATGCTGCTTAGTACTGCCTCAGCTAAACTGACAATGTACAGGTTGGTAGTATGATGGAAAAGGTGAACGATTGGTTGGACATCTGTTGTTTGCATTCAGTGAAACAATGTAACCTCTTGTGAGTAAACCCATTTCTTTGGTGAGCTGCAATGAACGTATTCCATGAAATGACATCTTGTTCAGTCATTTTGTCAAACACTTCACGTGCATACACTAAACTTCCGCACTTCCCATACATGCGTAGAGGAGTATATCATAGAAGTTAGCGTGTGGAAAACTTAAATTCAATGTTATTGATGTAGGAGTGAATTTGCTTACCCTCTAAAAGGGATTTCCTTAAGTGCAGGTCTCCAATAGGCAAAGATATGTGGAAGAGTTTACAGGTGAACCGTGTGTAGTAAAGAGAATGTGTAGCGCCTCCTTACGCCGACCTTCTCTACATAATGTTGTGAGATTGAAATTGATATTGGCAATGGATGGAATCGGCATTGGCATTGTATGATTATGATTGAGGCATTGGATATGCGCATTATTAAGCGATCGATTTCTTTCATAAGAAGAATGAAACACCGTCAAAGCCTTCGTCTTAAAAAGTGGTTTTGTGGTGGCAATAATTCAAGGAAGGCGATGTTGAAGCAGAAATGTTTTGGGGATCGATTTAATCACCTCCAAATCCTTCACTATAAAATGGGAAAAATGCCGGTATTTTTTTTCATGCACTGATTTGTACAGGGAGTCTTGCTGGTAGCGTTGCAGGGCTCTGCTCGCATCTTCCAGCCATTTTCTGCTTACAATAATCAGGATCGATGGCTTAAGCTGGTTCTTGCAATGCAAAATATCTACAGAAAAGAGTAAAGGAGAGTACAACAGTGGCCATGTATGTTCTGATGTCTTCATCCCCTCCTTCATCAGGACAGATTAGGTATGGAATTTTATAGACTGTGATGAATCTTACGCTACGATCCCTTTCCAAATTCAAAATCCTATCTTATTAAATGTTTCCCCATGTTTTTCATATTCAACCATTAATGCAGTTAAAATCCCTCTAGATTATTCTATTTTTGGAAAAGTTACGGAATCGGTGGAAGATGGTCAACTGCATTATGCTCACATGTCCGCCCAGTTGGATGCTAATGTAACTGCCATGGAAAATTCAGTATACCACAATATCCAAATTGCAATCACTGAAACAGATTGGTCTACAACAGGAGATTTATGGGAAAGTTTTGATTTTGCTGTTGCGCAAGCCAGTCGTACAGGAACAGAATATGCCCTTCGAAATGTGTTTGAATGCCACTACTCTCAAACTTCTGCTCCACACATGCCTATAATAAATCCTATGACATCATGAATTTCTCAAAATTGTTGAAGGCTGGAATAACATCTTAATTTATAGGCCAATCATGTTGAAGATAAATGTATTTTTATACTTATTTTGTTAAAAATTGTGCAGGTTTAGAAATTTTTATTAATATGAAAACTGTATTTTTTATTTATGAAAGTAATAACAATATCTAATTGGTTCAAAATGACAATCAATACTAACTGATTTACTAAAGTTGAAGACTATAGTTTAATCTGCTTTAGGCGGTACTAATAAACATACTCGTCCCACAACCAATCAATCAGCGACTGCCACTTCCATTGTGGCTCCACCCCAAAGAAAATTAACCCTAAAACTTCCACCCTATTGTAGCTTCAATGTGCTTTTGTGAATGATGATTTAACAGTCATACTCTTCAAAGCTGCAATTGCAGATTTTAATATAAAACTTGCAATCCAAACAAATATTTTCCATTGAAAAAATACTTACTTTCCCAATAAGCAGAGGCAACAGCATTTCCTATGGACGTCATGAGGACGACTTCGTGGGTGCTCCAGTTGTCTAAAGCAACACATTTAGTGCGAGTAATGTGGGTGCCAATGGAACGGTGAATTCCATAACAGCGATTGCATAGAAATATTCCGAGCGATATAGAGGCGTATCTAGGTTTTGCACCTCCGCAATCTGCACACTTGGAATTACAGTCTTGTTTCAGCAAGTCCCTGAGTTTTGATTCCGGATCCACTCTATCCTTTTTTCTATCCATGGTTTAGCCTCACCTCTGCAACCGATCGGCTTTCACCTCGTCTTCCAACTCTAAAAGAAATGAGGTTTACCGCAGCCTTTGGGAAAGTCTTAAAGGCACGAGGTTTTCTGCACTTTTGGGTACGTAGTTGAAGCTTGGCATTTATTTAAAAGAAGTGTAGATAGATGGCCATATGGTTATTGGGGTTTGGGGGAAGAGGGGGGTGGGGATGAAAAATTAAACAACCATTTGCAACTTTGGGTATTATAAAGTTTGAGTCATAGTAGTATTAATGTTCACAAGAGGTCAAAAATGGCTTATTGAATTAAGAATAGTACATTCTAAGAAGGAAAGGAGTGTTTAAACCATAATTAGATTTTACAATGTTATTATGCAACACTTAAAAAAGATGTAACAATTTTGCAATAGGTAGACTATTGTGATTTAATTAACTTCCAACAGTAACCATACACAATTAAAATAATGCATTTAAACTTGAAATAATTGATAAACGATAGGTATTTGCTCAAATCTACGAGAGGAGAGATAGAGTTAGTTGTTCAGGGCAAGACAAAGAAAGTTTGGATGTGTACGATAGTGTAGCATGTTGATTTGGAACTACAAATACTTCAATGAAAGTTCTGGAATTGCAAACCCAACAAGGGCAAAACCATACAAATTGTATACGGTTCATACTTGACTAGTACGATCATGACCTATAACTATACGGTCTTGGTCCATTTGACAGTCTGGACCTACAACTTTTTATGTGCATCACTTACCTAGTAATGATCTTCATTATATGTCACTCTTGTTCGCACAACTTCGAGATGACCAATAATCACCTGTGGTGGTAGTAATCCCAACTACCGAACCAGTCCAAGTGTTGTACTACATGTCCTCATTATTGTATCAAGCCTCATGTAGTTTTCCTAGGTACTTGTGCAAGTGTGAATAGCTAACCAACCCCCTAGGGGTGCCCTCGTGTCTCTTGAAACCAAAATAACAGGTAATTGTGTGGGATAGAATGTACCCAGTGTGGTGGTAGTGAGATGTGGCATGCCTCAATTACGTGACCTAATCCTTTGTTAATCCAAAACCTAGGGATTTCAGACTTAAAGAACATAATAACAATTGTTCCATATGTAAATAATAAAACCATCTCTAGAAAGAGATGGATATTGCTCAAAAGACTCGTAAATATATTAACTCTCTGAAAGGAGATGTTTGTCTTTCCCTTACGGGTTACATATACTTATACACTATTTTTAAGAATACGAAAAGGCACCTAGAAGAATGTGGAAGGACACCAGTCTCAAGGGAGACGAGGTGTTTCATCTTCTGAGAATTACATATGCAATAATTTCATGAAATTACTATTTTTAGACAACACTACAAAAATTACATTTTAGGGCCTTTAAACACAAATTTCGTGGGTCAAACTTTGTTGAATCATTTTTTTCACCCTTCCATCATGTTCTACGCATTACAAGCTTTCTGTTGCACTTTGAATGGATTCAATTGGAGTTATGGTGCAAAAGTTGTGGTTCCCGAAATTTGCTCCACTATAATTGTTGACTAGGTTGTGGTCTAGATCATTCCTCCCTCCTTCAGAAGCAATGGTCCTCATTGCACCAAGAGGTCTCATCAAGTGTTGAAATTATTTCTTGATCTGGTACGCGGTGAGCCACTCCCTTAATGACTGATATTCCCTTTCTTGATCGCCTTATAGAGTTGAAGAGGATGTCCTCTGGTGGTCTTTGTCAAAGTATCCATAATCTGATCTTCTTCAACTAGGGAAAACCTTTCTGGGTTGAGTTCAGATATGTCCAACTGTTCTGCTATGACTGAAGTATCCAAAAGAGGTGGGTGATATGGTTTGAGGAGGTCTTGATCTAGAGGACCCTCACTGATAAACACCAATCTATAATCTTCTCAAAATTAGTTTCTAACAATTACATTACGTAGAGTAAAATGAGAGCTTTTCGATGACATCTTGTTTGCGGACAACGAAGCTCGTATGCAAAAGTTATGACCGTTAAAAGTTTGGTCGACATTCGGTTCCGGCAAGGTCAACTGATCGACATGACAACGACATTTGGAAAAAGATGGAAAAGGTTAAAATTTCGTGTTTGAACACCTCCGGTCTTTGATGAATGAAAAATTGTGGGGCCCTCTTTTTACTAGTCGGAGGCCCTTGACCAAGTTCGGCAGATTCTTTTCACAGAAGGGTCCCTTTGTCACTATATAATGTCATGTATACTGAGCCAACTTAGTTTCATATTGGTCTAACTTGGCGAGCTCCATATTTATCTTAGAGGGCAAGTTATTATTTTGCATTGGGCAAGTTATCCACATAGCTCGGCGAGCTATGTTATACATTATTGGCCGAGCCACATATGTGGTATTACAAACTAACCTAACCGCTCGAACCACATACATGGTAATCCACACAAAGCCACACGTCTCCACCAACAACCCATGCAACTCGGGCAAGCTCCAACAAACTCGGCCAAACAATGGGTGAACAAACCAACATAGCACAACCCTTCTATCGGGCAAGTTCGATAAGCTCACAACGAGCCATTTCCAATTACACGGTGAGGCAAAATGTCAAACGTGGCCCAAGCCATGGGTCCTTTGGTCAGCCAAGTAGATTAAAAATACCTCCTCCATTTCAACCCCCACACATGTGGGACAAACAAACAACCCCTCCCATCAAACAAGCACCAAAGTAGAGTCACATGGACCAATGGGGGAGGAGACACTCTATAAAAAGGGTCACTTTTTAATTAGAGAAGCAGGCAGAGACTATATTGTTATTAAGGAGGCTTATTGAGCGAGCTAGGAGGAGAATTTGGCAAAAACGCCAAAGGAGACTAGGCTTAATTTTGTAAGAGGAATCTAGTGAGAAGATCGAAATCAGTTAATACTCATTATAAGTGTTATTTTATATGTTTTTAATAGATCGGTCCATTGAATTGGACTCGAAAATGTAGGTCGGTGGTGTCGAACTTCGTTATCACGTGTGGTGTTAAACTCTTGTCGATTTTTCTTAGTTATTTTCTCTTATTTTTACAATGCTCACAACCTACTAATTTTAATTAAAAAATACAAGAAAGTCATAATGTCAATTTTAATCCGAAAAATCATTGTTTAAAGCAAAACTATGGATGAATGTTACAAATTTTTCTTATGATTTCGGATCAATTGGTATCAGAGTTGGTCTATGATCAAATTAACCGTGTTTGGATTGCAAGTTGTGGTGATTGATAACAAGGTCCCAGCCTAAGAGGGGTGAAGGAAAATTAGTAGGAGGGGATCCCAAAATTAGCACAAGAAGATCCAGAAGCCCATCGATGGAGGAACGAGAAGAGACAAATTTTCGGCAATCATTCCTTCAAATGAAAGAGATGGTGGAAGAATTGTACCGAGATAGACAAAGGGAAAAATCAACTAGAGAAGGTAAAACAAAAGAGGACTCTAGTTCTAATATTCCTAAAGGTGAATCTCAAAAATCTTATTTTCATCCTTCATTAAAATTATATGTCAAGTTTGAATTGCCAATATATAATGGAGAGCTTAATGCAGAGAAGTTGAATAACTAGATCAAGCAAATTGAGGTATATTGCAGGGTTTAGAATTTTTTTTACAATGAAGCAAGAATTCATTTGGTAACTCTTCGGATGGGTGGCACAACACTCATTTTGTGGGAGAGTAAGCTACAAGAAGAAGAAGAAACCCAAGGTAAAGGGATTACTTCTTGGTCTGATTTGTTGAGTTGTGGAGCTCAATTACTTCAGATTAGCATGCAATATCAAACTTGCAGGAAACATAGTAACCGTCATCGGTTATGGAGGGACCGGTATCAGTCACCTATGACCGACATTGATCAGGCAAGGAGGAACCGAAATCGGTTAGGGCTAACCGGCATTGGTTACCTATGTGTGGGTGTGTTAGTTAACTCACAAGAATTAGATCTAATTTTAGCATAAAAGTATATCTATTAATTGTAATTGCATGGCTAAGTGCCCTAAGTTTGTATATGCCTATATAAGCATGAAAGCAAGGGTTTAGAAGTAGAGAATTGAAAGAGTTGATGATTATTGTGAGAATAATTATGAGAGAGAATTCTTGGAGAAGAAGTAAAAAACTTGAGTGGAAGAAAGTATTGTACATCTGAGAGGTGTGGAAGATTGTAGATCTTCAATTGTATATCTTGTGAAAGCTTTGGATAATAGATTGGCTTGTTTCTTGGTGGACGTAGCCCACACTAGGTGAACCACATTAAATCTGGTGTTGATTTATATCTCTTGTTTTGTATATTTCTTCTGGTAGAATATCCACTTTTATTTGCATGTATGCTTAGATCTGATATATTATTTATACAACCAGTGTGCTAACCCCTACAACTGGCATATGAGGGTTTTGTGCGTTGACAAATTTACTCACAGAGGGTTTTTTGATTGAGTGGGAGCTACAACAATGGCAAAAGAAAACAAATACAAGGTAGAGAAGTTTGATGGTTGAAATTATCAATTATGGAAGATGCAGATTGAGGATTATTTGTATCAAAGAGATTTATACTTACCATTGGATGAAAAGTCTAGACCTATGAAGATGACTGATGAAGAATGGAATATTCTTGATAGAAAGGCTATGGGATCTATAAGATTGAGCCTGGCAGCATTCATGGCTTCCAATATTACAGAAGTGACTTCTACGGTAGAGTTAATGAAATCTCTTGCTAATTTATATGAAAAACCTAGTGCTTCAAATAAATTTTATTTGATGAAGAAAATATTTAGTTCTAAGATGCATGAAGGTGGATCTTCATCTAGTCATTTGAATGATTTCCGATCTATTGTAAATCAGTTAAAATCAGTTGATATACCATTTGATGATGAAGTGAAAGCACTTTTATTCTTATGTTCTTTGCCTGATAGTTAGGAGAACTTGGTAATGGTTGTTAGTAATACAACATCTGCTAATAATATTTTGAAGTTTGATTATGTGGTTAGTATAATCTTGAATGAAGAAATTTGCAGGAAGAGTATAGAGGAATCATCGTCTGGGAATGCTTTGAATGTAGAAAGCAGGGGCAGGAAGAAGGAGATATCCAAGAGTAAGAGTAATGGGAAATCAAAGTCAAGGGATAGTAGATCTTAATCCAGAGGTAAGGGAATTACCTGTTGGAAACATGGAAAGAAAGGACATGCAAAGAAAGACTGTTGGTCAAAGGATAAAGAGAACTAACAACCAGACAAAGGTAAAGAAGCAAATATTGCTGCAACAGAGGTAATGCAAGATGCTCTTATTTTTTCTTTGGATAATAGAATAGAATCATGGGTTTTAGATTCAGGAGCTTCTTTCCATGCAACCCCTGATAAGGGTTATTTCAGAAATTATGTCCAGGGTAATTTTGGGCATGTTTATTTGGGTGATGATGAACCTTGCAGTATTACTGGTAAATGGGAAGCTCATCTAAAATTGTAGAATGGAAATACATGGGTATTGAAAGATGTGAGGCATGTGCCAAGCCTCAAGGGGAATCTTATTTCTGCAGGGAAACTAGGTGAAGCTGGTTGCATGGTTACATTCACAGCAGACTCTTGGAAAGTCACCAAGGGTGCTTTTGTTGTGGCAAGAGATAAGATGGTAGGAACGTTATATTTATCTGCATGTGTTACTTATTCCTTTTCTACATTATCTACTTCAGATTCAGATGCATGTATGTGGCATAATCAATTGGGCCATATGAGTCAAAAAGGAATGTAGATCTTAAAGGCTAAGGGTAAGTTATTATATTTGAAAGATTTTGATTTTGATTTCTATGAGAATTGTATCTTTGGAAAGCAAAAAAGAGTGAGATTTCTCAAAGTTGGGGCAGCTAAGAAGGATAAAAAAATAGAGCTCGTGCACTCAGATGTGTGGGGACCATCTCAGGTAGCTTTGCATGGAGGATCCTGGTATTATGTTACTTTCATTGATGATGCTACAAGAAAGGTATGTGTTTATTATATTAAATGAAAATATAATGTTTTTTATACTTTTAAAATATGGAAAGCTCTTGTTGAGAATGAATCAAATTCAAAGTTAAATTGCCTTAGATCTGACAATGCTGGTGAATATTATAGCAAGGCTTTCAATGATTATTGTTCAGTGAATGGGATACGTAGAGAAAGAATTGTTTCAAGAACACCACAAGAGAATGGTGTTACAGAAAGAATGAACAGGACAATCATGGAATGTGCTAGAAGTATGAGGATACACTTTGGATTGCCCTTGCAGTTTTGTGCAGAAGCAGTTGATATAGCGATTTATTTGATTAATAGTGGGCCTTCAAGTTCACTAGATGGAGGAATACCAGAGGAAGCTTGGACCTGAAAAGAAGTAGATCTTTTTTTTCTTAAATTTTTTGGTTCATAAGCTTTTTTACATATTGATAAGGAATATAGGAAAAAGTTAGATGCAAAATCTAAGAGATGCACATTCATTGGTTATGGATCTAGTGATTTTGGATTCCGTTTTTGGGATTTATAGAATTCTAAAATTATTAGGAGTCGTGACATTGAATGGAATGAAAAGAGAATATACAGGGATGAAATTTTGGTACCCAAGGACGAACCGGTTGAGAAGTTTGTGAATGAAAATGAACTCTCGAATTTAAAAGTAATACCGACAAGGTTACACAGTAAATGGTGTTGGTTGACCCCTGACTGACATTGGTCAGCAGAACCGGTATCAGTTACAGAAGAGCCAAACCGGCATCGGTTAGCAGAACTGACATTGGTTATAGGTGACCGGTGTCGGTCATTGACAAATTTGGATACAAATGTCTAGGAGGTCCAGAATGAGCCTCCGGTACTCCAAACTCATGTGAGAAGGTCACAAAGGGTAAGTAAACCTCCAAAAAGATTTACACCTCTATTTTATTTATTATTGACTAATAATGGTGAACTAGAAAGTTTTGAAGAAGCAATATAGGATAAGACTCACGTCCAGTGGGAGCATGGCATGGATGAGGAGATGGACTTCTTGGAACATAACCAAACTTAGGATTTGGTTAAGTTGTCAGTAGGTAAGAGAACATTACAGAACAAGTGGGTTTACAGAATCAAGGAAGAAGAGGGTGGACAAAAAAGGTACAAGGCAAGGCTTGTAGTAAAGGGATTTGCATAGAAAACAAGTATTGACTTTGGTGAAGTATTTTCTCCTGTTGTTAAGATGACTTATATTCGTACTGTATTGAGTTTAGTTGTAGTAGAAGATTTACATTTAGACCAACTAGATGTGAAGATGACTTTCTTTCATCATGATTTGGATGAAGAGATTTATATGCAACAACCACTTGGGTATGAAGTCAAGGGTAAGGATAAATTAGTGTGCAGGTTTAAAAAGATTCTACATGGGCTCAAGCAAGCTCCAAGGCAATGGTACATGAGGTTTGATAGTTTTATGCATGAACATGGTTACTTGAGATGTGAATCTGACCATTGTGTTTATTTCAAGAAGCTTGAAAGTGGGAGATATATTATTTTGTTAGTGTATGTGGATGATATGTTTATTGAAGGATCTAATATGCAAGACATTGGTGAGCTTAAGGGAAAGCTTGCTCACACATTTTCTATAAAGGATTTAGGAGATGCAAAAAGAATCCTTAGCATGCAAATACATAGAGACAAGAAGAATAATAAATTGTATTTATCTCAGGAGGATTATATCTACATGGTGTTAGAAAGGTTGAAGATGCAGAATGCAAAACTTGTTAGTACACCTATGGATGGACACTTCACATTGAGAAAAGATCAGTTTCCTTCATCACACGAAGAGGTTAAGTACATGGCACATGTTCCCTATGCTTCAACAGTAGTATGTATGTCATGGTTTATACTAGACCAGACATTGCACATGCAGTGGGAGTTGTGAGTAGGTTTATGGCCAATCCAAGTAAAGAGCATTGGAAAGTAGTTCAATGGATACTTAGGTATTTGAGAGGGACATCTACCACACAGTTATGTTATGGAGGTTCGGATATTTCATTATGTGGCTATGTTGATTCGGATATGGCTGGAGATCTGGATGGTAGGAGTTGCACTACTAGATATATTTTCATAGTAGGTGGGATGATAGTTAGCTAGATTTCGAGATTGGAAAAGGTTGTGGCTTTGTCTATTACACAGGCAGAGTATGTTGCAGCTACAGAGGCTAGCAAGGAAATGATATGGATGAGTAAGTTCATGGAAGAGTTAGGAAAGGAGTAAGATGATTGTAAATTGTTTAGTGACAGTCATAGTGCAATTCATTTGGAAAATAACTCAATGTTTCATTTAAGAATGAAACACATTTAGTTGAGGTATCACTTCATACGACAGGTATTGGAGGATGGAGAGATGAAACTGGAGAAGATTCATACGAGTGAAAACCCTACGGATATGTTAACGAAACCATTAGCAAAGGAGAAGTTGGAGCTACACTCCACTTTTTTGGTCTTCGAGTTTGAGACTTGAAGAGGAAGAAACAAAGCTAAGAAAAGGATCCAAGAATGATGTTGTATAAGTATAGTGCAGTAATTTAACTCCAAGTGGGAGATTGTTGAATTATGGAGCTCAATTACTTCAAATTAGCATGTAATATCAAACTTGCAGGAAACATAGTAACCGTCATCAGTTATGGAGGGATCGACATCAGTCACCTATGACTGGCATCGGTCAGGAAAGGAGGAACATGCATCGGTTAGGGCTAACTGGTGTCAGTTACATGTGTGTGGGTCTTTTAGTTAAATCACGGGAATTAGATCTAATTTTAGCATAAAAGCATATCTATTGATTGTAATTGCATGGCTAAGTGCCCTAAGTTTGCATATGCTTATATAAGCATGAAATCTAAGGTTTAGAAGTAGAGAATTGAAAGAGTTGATGATTTTTGTGAGAATAATTGTGAGAGAGAATTCTTGGAGAAGAAGCAAAAAAATTGAGTGAAAGAAAGTACTGTACATCTGAGAGGTGTGGAAGATTGTAGATCTTCAGTTGTATATCTTGTGAAAGCTTTGGATAATAGATTGACTTGTTTCTTGGTGGACGTAGCCCACACTGGGTGAACCACATTAAATCTAGTGTTGATTTATATCTCTTGTTTTGTATATTTCTTCTGGCAGAATATCCACTTTTATTTGCATGTATGCTTAGATCTGATATATTATCTGTACAACCAGTGTGCTAACCCCAACATGATTTTGTTTCAAATCTTAGACAATAATTTTATCCTCTTGGTTACAAACAACAAGCTATGATGGATTGGAAAACATTAAGACAAGCCAAGGGACAAAATGTTCAAGAATCTACACAAGAATTTAGGAAAAGGGCTTTAATTCTTGGAATTTCCCTAAACACACAAGAAACGCTACTTAAATATATCAGCGGGTTGCATAGTTACCTAAGGCATATTATTCTTGTTTTAGGTCCTACTAATCTTGATGCAGTATGTGTTCAAGCTACACATTTGGAAGCACAAGGGAAAATGATTAAGGAGTCCTCCTTTTCTTATTTTAAGCAAAAGAACAAGCAATCCGAAGGACAAGGAAAAGGTTCTAAAGAACAAGGAAAAGGAAAGGGTAAACAAAAAACAAACTCTACTATTGAGAAGAAATATGGAGTCTAGGTGTTGGAAATTACATCCGGAAATGAAGCCTAAATGGATGGCTAATAGGAAGGGAAAAGAGAATAAAACGAATGATGTGGTTTATGCTCTTGGGTTTGACTTAAGGGATGAAACCAAGATCATGACCATGAGTTTCCAAGGTAATCGTTCCCTCTCTTCTTCTAGCACTAGTAGTTAAAATGTCGCATCTTCTTCTAGTCAACAATCTATACATGATGAAAAGAAACAAAATGAGCTTTTCCACCTTAGATTTATTTCTAAACGTACCAAAATAGATACTCTATTTGATAGTGGATCTCAAGATAATTTGATTTCAAAGGAGGTTATTAAGAAATTGGGACTTAAAACCAAGCCACATCCTAAGCCTTATCCTTTGGGATGAGTTTGTGATGATGCAAAGCTGCAGGTAACTAAAACTTGTAGATTCAAATTTTCCATTACCGACAAGTTTGTTGATGAGGTTGATTTGGATGTTTTTCCTTTGGATATTTGTGGTAATGTTTTGGGAAGTCCTTATATGATCGTAAAGCAATCTTCTATAGGGAAGAAAAAAAGTACTTGCTTGTGAAGGATGGAATTGAGGATATTGTTAGAGCTCACTGTGTAAAAAATAATCCTTCCTTGGTTACTACAGGTCAAATGAAAATGCTTGTCAACTCAAGAAAGAGTTTTGTGCTCATGATGATCAAAGCCAAAGAGAATGATCACAAAAAGGCTTTTGCGGATTTTGATCCTAAACATCATAATGAATTGGTTAAACTTGTTTCTAACTATGATGATGTTTTTCAAGATCCACAGGGTCTACCTCCCAAAAGAGGGGTTCAACATGAGATACAACTACTATGGGATGCACCTCTTCCCAACATTGGTATGTATAGATTGTCCATGGTTGAAAATGAGGAAATCAAGAAATTGGTAATGAAACTCTTGGCAAAAGGTATCATCCGTCCAAGTTCATCTCCCTGTGGTTCGCCAATAATTTTGGTGCCAAAGAAGGATGACACATGACATATGTGTGTTGATTTTCGTGCTTTAAACAAGATCATGGTAAAAAATCATTACCCTCTTCCTAGAATTGATGATTTACTGGATCAGTTAAAGAATGCTATGTATTTGACTAAGTTAGACTTAAGAAATGGTTATCACCAAGTAAGGATTAATGAAGGTGATGTGTGGAAATTTTATTTTAAAACAAACCATGGATAATTTGAATGGTTAGTAATGTCGTTTGAATTGTGCAATGCACCGAAAACATTCATGAGGGTTATGAATGATATTTTTAGACCATTCGTTGATGATTTCATTATTGTCTACTTAGATGACATTCTTATTTTCAGTAAGTCTTGGGATGATCATGTTAATCACATCCAGAAAGCCTCAGATGCATTAAGAGGAGAAAAATTATTTTTGAAGATGTCAAAATGTGAATTTGGGAAAACATATTTAATCTATTTGGGTTATGTTGTGGGAAATGGTAAATTGACAATAGATCCTGCAAAAGTAGAGGTCATTATAAACTAGCCTAGACCCAATAATGTGATGGAAGTTAGGAGTATTCTCTGTGTAATACAATATTGGAGAAAATTCATTTCTAGATTCTCATTTATTGCATCTCCTTTACATGCTTTGACAAGTGTTAAACATGTGTTTTAGTGGGGAGGAAAATAGTAGAAGGCTTTTTATACATTGAAAGATAAAATCATAACCACTCCAGTCTTGGCACTTCCAGAAATGCAGCAGTCATTTGAGATTGAGATGGATGTTAGTGACTATGCAATGGGGGTGTTGGTACCTAAATTTGTTCTCCTTTTCAACCTGAGCAGAATCAAAGATATGAAATGAAGCTTGAAGGTAGATAGATCATGATGTGTGTCGTTTTGTAGCCGAGGATGTGATCTAACTGGCACTCAGATTTGTGGAGAGATGGATAGCACTCAAATAGGACTTGATCTTGTCCTAACTATTTTAGGTTGTGCCTTTCAACCAAGGTAAGAGATCCTATTTTGTAACCCTCAATCTGTGCAAATAGTATGAAAAGGCATTGGGAAAATATGATCAACACTCCAAATATGACTTTCATGAGTTGTCACTTCCAGATGATGGAGATAATTTCAATGCAAGGCAAGGGTTACTGAAGACATTATAGGATCCTAATTTTCTTTGTGAATTTTTGTAAATGGATTGTATTCTTTTGTTGACACCCAATGCAATGCAAGGGTAGTATGGGTAGGATTAGTTTGTTTGAATGAAATTTTGGTGGGAGATTCTAGACAAGACTAACCAGAATTTGCCAAATTCTTTGAGGACCTTTGCAAGAGATTTGTAAGACCTAAACAACATAATGCTTCAAAGGGGTTAAGGTACTCCTTCAACCAGGATATGTGCAATAAATGGAAGCCCAGATCTACACTCTTCCACACAATCTTTGACAACCTGCCACAAAAGCTTGAAGCAGATGAACCAACAAAGTATCTAGAAATCTCTTTTTTATCATGACCTAAGGTGCACCCAAATGTTTTCAAACAATCTCAGAATTCAAGGAAGGTAAAGTGATTTTAAATCTGTTTATCTCTTTATCAGATGAAAGCTCTTCTGAATGTGAGATTGCAAATTCCACTAAACTATCAACAAGAAATGAGACCATGTATGATCAAGAGAGATTTTGAATACAAGACTACAATAGGAGCAAGAAACACAAATTGAAAACATTCTAAAACATAAGTGCATGTAAATTTTGCCAAGAGACAACACAAAATAATCCAAAATGACCAAATTTATCAGTAGGGGAATGTTATAAGAACAATCTCAGAGCTTGTTGATGGCTTTACAACTGAAACCAACTCAACATGATACAAATTTGATGCAAAAAGGGATTACAAATAGTTTTTAGGTGGTTTCTCAAAAAATGGGCTTCTTCCCAGATTTTCCTGTGAAATTCTAAGTTTCTCTGACCTCTTACATGTCAAAAAACATGCATTATATAACATTCTATTACATTTGATCCTTCTTTCCCAAGAAAAGAATATGCCAAGCATCAAGTTTGTTACAGAATTCCAACATGATTCGCAGATAGGGACGTTTAACATATTTGCAACAAAAGTTGCTAGGTGTTTCAAAAAAGGTGAATCATTACAAAACCTTCATCATTATCCATTGTGGAGGCATGTTTTTCATCCTCAAAGCATGCAGACCCCTTTCATTTCATTATTTCATCCCTATCCCTCCAAAATTTGATTCTGCAACTTCTTGACTTGATATTTCACATTTTTGAATGGGATAGGGCAAAAATCATTCCAAAAACACCTCAAATCTTCAAATTGATCCTTAAAAACAATTGCATTGATCCTTGCAGGCACAAGCAACATGAATTTGCCAAAATTTCAATGAAAATTGATGCAAAATTTGCACCTCCAAGCTTCCTGGAGCTCAAATATCGGCCAAAATGAAAAATGCACAATTACCATTTATTTTCCCTTTCTCCTTTTAATCTGAGCCCTCCACGTGTCAAAATGTGATTAGGAATGGATTTGGGATCACTTTTTGACTTTTTAACATTTTTGGAAAAATGTAAAATTTTAACATTTTTCTCCGCCCCTTCGCCCTTGAAATTTGGTGCTGACAAGTGGCACATTGTGGGTCCCATTGAAGTTGCGGCTCAATTATGCACATTTCCACCTTTTTTGGAAATTTGGAAAATTTTCAATTTTTTCACCGCGGGCCCGCACCTCCTTCTCTATCCTTGACACATGTCACCTTCTCTATCACTGAGGATCTGCGGGCTCAAATCACATTTTAACTCCCCTTTTTCACTAAGGGAAAATTTCCCACTTTGCCTCCACGGACCCGCACCTCCGATTCTGTCCCCACAACGTGTCTCCCTGTGGTTCAATTGTGGGCTAGCGCTTCAAATTCTCACTCTGACTCATTTTGCAAAAAGGAAAAAATTTCCCTTTTTCCTCCGATGGCCTGCCAACCCGCTCTGTGCTCTGAAGCCGCCACGTGTCTCCCTTCGCTCCATTGCGGACCCGCGGCCCTTTCCTTAACCTTTTTCCCTTTTTTCCAAAAACGAAAAATATTCTAAGTCCCCCGCTAGCCTTCCATCCCACCTTTGAATAAGAACATGACACGTGTCCTCCTCTGGGACTTGCGGAGTTGCGGGGGAAAGTTTGATTTTTTGCCAAAAATCAAGAAGCGCTAAGTTTTTTAGAGCAAACCCACAGATCCCTGTCCAACTAGAAACAACCACATAGGAGGCGACATTTGAGATAAAATTTGACGAGCAAAGTACGCCCGTATGACCGTAAAAAACACAGAATTTTCCAGAGATGCCTGAATTCAATTTTTCCTTCGTGGGTGAGGATTTTTTCAGTCAAAAAGCAAATGAAAAGTGATTTTAGGAATTTTACGACCCCAGCAAAGGATTTTTGAGGGGAAATATGCATGAAACGAACAACTTCAAGCTCCAAAGGCCGGGAAAAGTGGAAAAAATGACAGAGGCCCAGTGGATTTGGAAAATTTAGGGCATAAAACAGGGCATGCACATATTTTTCTTTTAAGTTGGGGAAAAATGATAAGTTTGTGAGCTTTTCAAAGCATCCAATCTGGAGGAAAAAGTTTATAGACCACCAATTTTGAAGAAAAATGTTTCAGAACATGCAAACCAAAGGAAGATTTAGGTCAAAATGGTAGAGGATCATAATGGGCACCAATAGGGGGCAGTTTTGAGGTAGAACACATGACTTGTGTGTTACCATTCAGAAACCTTCACAAGTTTGGTAAGAAATTATCCAACTTATGATAAAGAGTTGTATGCTTTGTTGCAGAGTGTAAAAAAATGGAAGCATTACTTGATGGGAAAAGAAACATTTATACATACTAATCATCAACCTCTTCAGTATTTGCAAACACAAACAAAGTTACAACAGTCTAGACATTTCCGTTGGATGGGATTCTTGCAGCAGTTTCACCTCGTGATCAGATATAAAAAAGGTACACAAAATAAGGTTATTGATATGTTATTTAGATCTCTAGTTATTGTTGCATCTATTCTTCTACAACACAGTTATTTGGCTCATGATAGCAAATAAGGAGCAATCTGTACAAGTCTTGCCACACCTGATTTTAGGAAGTCTATGCATCATTTAATGACCTGGTAAAGAGGCTTTACACATTGGATTATCATGTGCATGACTGGAATTTTAAGTATCATATCCATGGTAATCATATTGCAATCCTATCCTCACACCTGTACAAAGTTCAAGTTAGAGCTCTGAGCTCAATTTACCATATAACCTCTCTATTTTTCTGGACATTATGATACAACATGGTAAATTACAATAGACACATGTACAGATCATTATAATTTTGTTAGCCTAGATAATGCTTATGATCTTTGATGAATCATTTCACACTCCCAAGGACGTGTTCACATAATCCTGCCATAAGAACAAAATACCACCTACAGGTCTAGTATAGAACCATTTATACTTCAAACATCTGTACTTGATGCATACAAGTCCATGGAAAACACCTCACATGGATGTAACCTTACTCAGGTCTTCCAAGGATCCATAAAAAGATATCACATGACCTTATTCTATGCATGTGAGTTGTGGCTTAGGTTCAACAAGATGTCATGTGCTGATTCCTTGTTCTAAACCATCAACACCTCTTCATAGGGACTGCAACATTTACTACTTTCAGGGTTTGTCATGCCTAAATTTTGACGTTTGCATACTTTTATGATGAAAATTTACCAGTTATGGGTATTCCAGGTTTGCTTAGGGAGTTTTAGACACCTTCATGGGGTCTTGATGGACACATGGTCTTGTAGAAAAGTTTTCCCAGATTTCCATTCCACAAACTGATTGTCAAATATAGGTCTCGTAGACCTCTTCAATTGTCAACATTTTCTGAAGACTGTCATGAATTACAGGTAAGCATCTGACTTTTTCAAGGATGAACATTTGTATTACCTGTGTTGAATGCTTATAAGTATTCCCTATCAAGATGGTTCTGTGATCAAGTCTCCTTTCCTCCAATTCACTTATTTTTTTCCTCTGCAAATGTGATATTTCCATCATACCATTTCTTATGGTCTTGAACTAAGAACCTAGTACAAGGTAGACTTAGTGATACTAACAAGATGCTACACAGTTTGGTTTCAACAGAATCACAACTTTTCCTATCAATGTTTATTGATATTCAGTTGGAGAAATGATCAAGAGAAATAGTAAAGCAAGGTCATCCTTATTGAAATTTTGAACTGATCACAAGTTTTAGGTTGGTCTCCTTCCCAACCTTGGTTCATTATCTTCTCTTTGAAGATAAGAAAGGATGATGGGTGACATTGAAAAATTCATACCATACACATTTACCGCCACTGGTACACTTCTTGATTACTTTGTTGTCATGACATGACACATTCCGGTTAGATAGTAAGGACACATCACATGCAAACTTAATTTGATCTGTGACACAGATGATTATGGAGATATTCTTCAGCCATACTAAGACACATGCACAATATGACACATGATATAGATCAACATGTTCACACCTGTCATACCAACAAGAGTAAAAACTCAAAGCTTTGACTTAGCACACCTTTCAGGAAACACTACACTGATTTTTGACAAAGACACCATAACTTGGATCACTGAAGGTCTCCAATACTCAACTTATGACCAACCATGATTGACATATCTTCAGGCTTGAATTAAAGTAGCATTAACCATACAAACTATTAAGCAAATATGGATGGATACCATGACATGATGACCAAGAAATACCCTCACCTATTGATACATAATTCATCATTAACTTCCTTGGTGGTCCAGATGGTTTTCTCAGTCTTGCTCCCTGATTTACAGGATTTTCATTGAGAAACACTCAAGGTCTACCAGGTGCTGAGAATTAGTTTCACAACAGTTTCTCTTACGATACTAGGAAAATGATAGATTTCTGGTAGATATCTTATGTACAGATAATGTTAGCTACGTCCTGCCTTAGTTATGATACATGTTCCAAGTTTGGTCGACATTTCTCAGTTGACTTGCAATGTCTTAACTGAATGATACTTAATAGGGATGTGTTTAGTTTTAGATATGCAAAACTAGATTCTTGAAATTTCACATTTAATTACATCTAGTGCTATCGATAAATGAATAGGTGGTAGGGCTATCACAATTTACCTGGTCGGGGGCCCTCGGCAAAGTCTGCCTCATCTCACATTCACTAGAGAAAAACATTGTGTAACAACTACATACTTATGCTTCACAAGTATGACTAGAGCCACACAATATTTTTTCTTACTTGACTAAGAAACAAGACGATCCTCCATATTTATATTGGAGAATGAGTTATCCAGCACTAGCTTGACAAGCTATGTTCTACCATCCATACTACCTGCCACATATGTGGCATCAGAGAAGGAAATTAACCGCTCAAATTTCTTACTTCTGTGGCATACCACAAACCAAATTCAGTACGTCTCCTTTAAGATACCCATAAAGATATTTTTTAGCTTCAACAAACTCGATCCAAAACCGATGGGGTTTCAGACCAATATAGGAACAGACCCTTCTATTGGGCGTGTTCAAATGAATTGCAAAACGAACTATTCTCATTGACAAAGAGATGTAAATTACTCAAAGACTGGCCCAAGCCATTACATCAATTATGGTCTGCCAGAGTATGTCTAAATCTCACTTGATCCGGTTCAACCCATATGTATGTGGGATAATACATTTTATAACCCCTCCCACCGAACAGGATCACCTAGAAGTAGATGTGGAAGGTGGACCAGTCTCGAGGGAGACGAGGTGTTTCATCTTCCAAGACTTACATGTGCACTCAATTTTGCGAAACATACTATTTAATAGAATTTACTAGGATTTAGACCATGGTCACTACGGAATTAAATCACAATTTGGGCCTCACTTAATACGTGGATTTCGGGGGTAAGAAACACTATGCCGAACAAAGTTCGTCACCTTCTCATCACATTCTAGAAGCATTCCAGAGACTTTCCGTTGCCTTATTGAACGGAGTCAATATTGAGCGTACGGTAGCAAAAGTTATGGTCTCTGGAAAAAGTTGCGCAAAGGGCTAGAATTGCTGCAAGAGGATCATTCCTCCCTCCTTCAGAAGCAATCGGTCCCCATTTAATACTCATTGTAAGATGTTATTTTATCATGCTGTGGATAGATTGCTCCCTTTACCTGGTATGCAGTGATCGTACTCACCTTGGTGACTGAGATTTCCTTTCTTTATCACACGATAGAGTTGAACTCTAGTCGATTGTCCTCTAGTTATTTGGTCTTATTTTCACAATTGTCTCACAACCTACTGATCTTAATTAAAAGCTATAAGAAAGACATAATGCTGGATTTGAGCTCGGAGATGTCCAATTGTTTCAAGAAAAACTGTGGACTGAATGTATCCAACAAAGGTGGATGGTATGGCTTCGGAGGAGGTCCACATTGAAGATGGGGTGCAGACCAAGGTAGGGTGGAAGATTCAACTCAAAAGCATTTTCCCCTACTTGCTTAGTGAGAGTGTAAGGACCATACCAGAGAGGTCGAATCTTTCTCGTGTGGACCTGCAAGCCGTTCCTTCTAAAGTTTGCAACCAAACCTTATCACCAACCTGGAAATGATGTGGAACCCTGTATTTATCATGGCGATTGCTTATATTTTTTATTCATTTTCTGTAAAAATTTCATCGACTTGGTGCTGAATGTGCTGGATCTGCTCAACAAACCTTGTCGCCTTTTCTGCTTCACTTTTTCCATGAAGTGCATGAATTCCATGGAAGGAATTGGGATGCATACATCAATGGGAGCCATAGGCTGGAATCCATAACAAAATTGAAAAGGACTGTGTTTAGTGGAGCTGTGCAGGGCTCTATTGTATCCATGTTGTATGTATGGCAGGGCCTCGTCCCATGTGACGAGGAGTGCTTGGAGTGGTACATACGAAGCATGTGAACAATCAAGTGCGATTCACCACTTCTATCTTGCCCATCAGTCTGTGGGTGAGAAGGATGTGGACTTCATCAACATAGTGTATCTAGCATTCCCCAATAAGGTGGACCAGAAGATGCTCTAGGAACTTGCTATCCCTATCAGAAACAATAGACTTGGGGAGCCCAAAGTTGATCCATACATGACTGAAATAAATTTTAGCAGTATCTTCAGCAGAAATAATTTTCTTATAGGAAACCATTACAGCCATGTTAGAAAATCGATCAACTACAACAAAAAAAACCATCATTCCCATGTTTTGAAGTTGGCAAAATTGAGAGGAAGTCCATCGAGACAGATTCCCAAGGCTTGGTCGGTTCCTGGCAATGGTGTGTACAATCCCTGTTTCTTGTTAGTTGGCTTAGCAATTGCACAAGGAGTGCTAGGACTTTAATATACTTCACCACATCAGTCCTTAGATTAGGCCCAGTAGAAATGCTTTTGAAGTACTGATCAATGTTTTGTCTACGCCAAAGTGCCCTGCGGTCCTACTGAAGTGTGCTTCCCATATCATCTTTTGTTGTTCACTAGCTGGAACATAGATGTATCCCACGTGGAAGAGGAGGTTGTTCCTGTAGATAGAAATTAGAGACATGCTTTCCTCCTCGGAGGGCCTGATATGTGTCTAAAATTCAGGATCCGTTTCATACAAACTGCACCAATTGGAAGTCTCATGTCTGCAGAGATCAAGGATAGTTGTGAGGGATGCAATTGGAGGGCGGCTCAGGCAATCTGTTGCTGAATTAGCACTTTCCTTCTTATGTTTTATTATCACGTGGAACTGTTACAGGTACGTGGCCCACTTCTGGTGTCTTTCATTCCTTAGTTTTCTCTATGTATGAAGGAACTCTAAAGACCAGTGGTCTGTGTGGATGACTATCTCCTTTCCCAGAATGTAGTGTTTCCAATACTTGCAAGCCTGGAAAATGGCATAAAGCTCCTTATCATATGTTGGGTACTTCCCAACTGTTTCATTGAATGTTTCACTATGATATGTAACAGGGTAGTCATGTTGCATGATAACAACTCTCAAGGCATACTTAGATGCGTCTGTCATCAATTCAGAAGTTTGATGCAAGTCAGGAAAGGAAATAACATGGGACAAGTATAACCTTTCTTTCAAACCTTTGAATGCTCTCTATTGTGTTTTCCCCCATCAGAATGTAGCCTTGTTTCCTCCTTTAGTCACCTGGTTGAGTGCCCAAGAAATATGTGAAAAACCCAAGACAAACCGGCAATAGAAATTGGCAAGATCCAGGAAGCTATGGAGTTCTGTAAGGGTCTTTGGGGTAGGCCATTTTTGAATAACGTGAATTTTCTCTGGGTCGACATGGACTCCTTCATCCACAATGTACCCCAGGTACTGGACCTTTCTCATCCCAAATGTGCATTTGTCTAGATTTGCATACAACTTGTGCTTCTTGAGGGTTTGAAGTACTTCTCGAACATGTTGTAGATGTTTCTCCCACATTTTACTATAGACAGGTATATAATCTAAGTGGATAACCATGAAGGAATTGGTGTAGGGCCACAGGATGTCGTCCATCATCCTCATGAATGTTATAAGTGCATTAGTTAGTCTGAAGGGCATGACTAACCATTCGAATAGACCTTCCTAGGACTTAAATGTAGTCTTCCAAACATCGATGGGCTCGATGGGGATCTGGTGATAGCTGAGACTTGAGATCAATTTTGGTGAAAAATTTTACACCACGGAGTTGGTCCAACAAGTCATCAATCCTTGGGAGGGGGTAGCGATTCTTCATAGTAAATTTTTTCAAGGCCTGATAGTCAATGCAAAGTCTCCATGTTCCATCCTTCTTTGGTGCCAAGATAATTGGACTTCTACAGGGTGAAGAGCTCGGCCTAATGTGTCCCTTTTGAATTAATTCTTGGAGCTACCTCTTGATCTCATCATTTTCAAGGACTGACCTGTGATACACAGGGCTATTGGGTAAAGGAGATCCCGAGACCAAATCAATAACATGTTTTACCTTGCACTGAAGTGGAACTCCTTTAGGTGACTGGAATAGATCATCATACTCAATTATGATTTGGTCTGAGCTGCTTCTTTTTGTTGCATTGAGTGTGTGTTCAAGGAGGCTGCAACAACTTTGTTTGTAGTTTTTGGCCTGATCATTAAGATGACAAACTACTTTGGTTTTCTCCACCAAATTCTTATATTGTTTGGCACTAATGATGGAGACAGAATTGGGGGGATGACCTCAGGGATCCATTAATGCCAACTCCCAATGGTAATGGTGACCCTTTGAGGTTGTGACTCATATATGTCATGTCTATCCCACATGAATGGTTGGCCTAGGAGCACATCACAAACATCTAATGGAGAAACATCACACAAGACTTCATCATGGAAGGATTTGATTGCATACGGAAGGAGACATTGTTGTATGACTTGGAGATCTCTTCCTGGGTTTAACCATCTGATACTATATGGTTAGGGATGTGACTTTACAGGAAGGTTTAGGCTTTTCACAACATCAACAAAAATTAAATTCTTTTGACTTCCACTATCAAGGATAAAATGCAGAGGCTTACCTTTTACCCAAAGCTTGGAGTGAAATATTCTTTCCTTCTCATCCATCTTCTTAACTTGCATGAGGTGGTAATAATCACATTTGGTTTAACATCTAAAATTTCATCTTCTTTATCTTTGACCTCAAGGTGTGTAACCGATGAAGCAGTGGGTGTTAAAGGTGATGACTCGGCGAGTAAGGACTTAATGGCTCGACATTATTCCTTGGAGTGGTAATTTATCTTATGGAAGTCACACCATTTCCATGTCTTCTCCTTCTATGTCTTGTTTCCTTGTGATTCCATTTGTTTCCAACCTTGAGCCTCAAGTTTGGACCTTCCTTATCATTTTTCCCCCTTAGAGGCTGGTTCTTTGCTATTTTTCCTTCTGTGATTTTATTCAATCTTGATCACATGAACTTGTATGCCTCGTCAGAGGGTATGAAACTGAAAGAGTTCCATGTCCTCTTGTATGTACCATTGTATTCCACTATGATACTTGAGGATCTTGTGTTGTTCTGTGTCTTAAATGCCTAATCTTGTAGACAGAGAATGAAATTTATCATTATTATCTTGAATCTGATTGAGTCGTTACCTTGACGAGAGTTATTTCCACTGTATGTATAGATCATCATAGGATCCAATAAGGTAGTATTATTCCTTTATGGAATCTAAAAAAAATCCCATATGGGTTCCTCTATGATGCCCAACTCATCCTTATTGAGTCCGTTCTTGTACACCCCCACCAATTTTTGATAGAAAGTGATAATTTCGATAGAGAAAATGCTATCTTTTCTTTATCAGTGAAGTGATTGACAAAAAAATAGGATAATTCGTCCAACCATTTTTCTATTGCATCAGAATTTATTTTTCCCTAAAAAATAGGAATATCAAATTTTACTTGCACCTTGAACAACGTCGGGGCACTAAAGGGTTGACTCACAGATGAGAAGGCATGATTTCCTAGTTGTAGTTGTTGAAGGATTTGAGTTAATTGTTGTAACATCTGCTCCTTTTGATCCATGAGAGCTTCATGTTAGTGTAAAATTATAGCACCATTGATTGCTTGTGATTTTTTGTACAAGGCAACCAGTGTAACATGTATAACATGGGATTATCCTATAGTGTGGGACCTTGCAAGTAGGATAATCCTCAAGAGAAATCCAACTTCTTCCTCTAACCTAGTTCCAAGTTCTCCAAAGAGTAGAGAATGGAAAGCTAAACCAACCCTATTCTAATTCTTTCTAAGGAGACATGGATAGAAAGATGCATGAAATAAAACTACTCTAAGTGAAGGTGATGTACCAAGAAAAGGTGAGATGATCCAAGTGAGTGAAAGATAGGGAGAAAATCAAGAAGGAGAGTGCTAATAGAAAAACCATAGTCCAAAACAATGTTCAATTCCCTATATCCATAAAGCACAACAAACTATAGACCCTGCAAAGTGATAAATACATGCACAATATACTTATAAATATAATGGAAGATTCATACAAATTAGGGAAAAAATGGCCACAAAACATGAATTTTATTGCTCAGAAACATGCACAATCCATCATATCATAAACATAAGTTCTAATCCTTTAGCTCATAATAGATCTGGAACAAATTTGACAGAGTTCCTTCACTTTTTCGAAAAATCCCCCCTAAAATGAGGTGAATTTTACAGATAGCTTTCTCCTCCTTACACTGCAAGCGTTGATATGTGATTTTTCCTAAGAAGGTGTATTCTTTTGACTATTGGGAATGGTGCTTGTAAAGGGATAAATTATTGCCGCTCATAGACTCATTTTGATATGTTGTTGTTGCTTGGAAATAAAATTATTCTTCCTTGGGCTTTGTAAAAGTTGTGAACTAGAAATTCTATTTACGTACTTATCTTTAATAATAGAAAAACCTTGGATCAATTCCATTGATCCAAGGTATGCTTCAGTTTCTTACCTATTCAGTTTGTTAAGTCGACATTTTGGAATAAAAGGTATTAAGAGGAATAAGCCTTTGTAAGTTTACAATTTTTCGGACCCTTCTTTTGAGGTCCTTGTTTTATATTTTCTGTGAAATACTAAATTGGATCTTGTAGTCAATTTCTTATGACTTGGTTGGTGTAAGAAGGAAAAAGGACTTACTACAGGACTATTAAGGTAAAACCTTAGTCCTAGACTGTTAGGATCTATCCTAACTAGATTCTAACCTAAGGTAAACTAGACCTACCTTAGATCTATTTCTAACTATGCATGTTGCATCCTAATCTAGGTTGTATGTTTTACAAGTGAGGGATTTGGAAATAACCTAAGGTAATGAGAGGTCAATCCCTAACCTATTACCTAATACTAAACTACTATGGGGTATGGCTTATCCTATGATGGAAAACTTACCTAAGGCAATGTTTAATGACCTAAGGTAAATAAATCTTAACTAGCCTAGGTCGGATCCTAAACTAATGTTAGTAAGGTGAAAGGGGACCTAAGGGGTCACATGGAAAATGGGAGCTGGTGGCGATGGTTTTAATGACATTAAAGAGATTTGATTTTTGAATTTATGGGACATGGTACTGCCAGTTATGGCGGAGGCATGAAGTTTGATGGAATGCCTAGCTGACATTGTCACTAAAGATAGAGATGCATGCTTTAGTTAAGTTTGAGTTCACCAATTTTAGATGGCAATGGCATGGAGATTTAGGCAGCAAAGTGGAATTCAATGGCATTAATGATCATTGGTTTTGGAGAGCAAACCGCCTTGGAAACCATGCAAGTGGAATTCTTGGAGGTTGTTTGGTCTTTCATTCATTTTGATTTTTGCTCTGCATGGAGATATCTGGTTCTTCGAACCAACAGTTTTATTTGCAATTTGTTTCTATTTTTGGCTCCTTTGGACTATTTTCGATCCAATGGAGGTATAAGAGGCATATGAGAAAGAATTTTTGGGTTGTTGACTTCGTTTGGAGAAGAAGGAATTGTGGAGGCTCAGCTGGAAATCTTCTTCGAATCAAAAGAAGCACTATCAAGCATGATAGGCTCTACCCATTAAGTTGTTCTGCTTTTCTCTAATCGTCTTCATTAAAACAACTTTGCTCTTGTGATCAATGGGTTTTTACTTTATAAATAATGCCTTGATTTCTTGCTTGAAACATCTCTGTATTTTTCTGATAATGAGTCTTGTTAGACAATATGGAATATGGGTCGTTTCCTGTTTAAGTTAATAGTGAATCATACCTTGATATTTGGTTGAGTTTGAATAATGTCGAACATATTTGAATCCTGCATGTCTGCTAAAAAGGGTTTATGGAAATATGTTGTTTCTTTAAGCCTTGGAACTGGGTTTGTCTGTTATGGTTGTTAGAAGGTAAGAAAAGTGTCCTTCTCTATCGCATCTTTGATTGGTTGAAGTATTGTTACTTCTATTGGAACTGTATATATATGGATGCTTGGTTCAATGTTGTGTGAGTTCGAACTTGTATGGAAACCGTAATGAGTAAGTAACTTCTTCTTAGAACTTTACTGAAGAAACTTTCACTGCTTCGAACTACGTATTTCTATGAAAGATGAGTTGATATTGGGTGTTTGGATTTTTTGTATTGGTGGATTCAAACTCGTGTGGAAATAAGAATGAATGATTTAATTTTTATCTCACCATTTTAGTTAAAACTTAGTTGCTCAAACCTTGTTCCTTTTATGGAAACTATGTGGTAATGGTTACTTGGATACTAAGATTTGAATTCATCTTGTTTGAATATAACAACGAATGAGTTATTCCTTTTCTGAACTTTATATATTTTAGGGTTTTTCTTTAAATCTGTGGAAGACTGAACTAAAGGTTGGATAGATGAAGTTTTGTTTTGTTTAAGGATATTTCGAGAGTTGGTTTTGTCTGAGTTGATATTTTAATTTATTCATGTAGCTCTTGGTTGAGCTTGCTAGATGTCTATCTTACTTGTCTTCTTCACTTTTGAGTTAGATGTTGATCGATTAAACTTATTGTTCTTGATCTGGGTAAACCACTTAAGTAACTTATTAGAGTAAACTTGTTAAAATATTACGGTTGTAGTTACGGGAAGATTTAATGAATGTATATGTGGATTTTTGGTTGACGTTTCGTGATCTGGAACTAACCAATCGGTTCAGTATGAAGGGTTTTCTAGATACTTCAGTTCTATGATCTCTGAGTATGTTGAAGGATTAGAATGTCTTGTCGACTTAGTAGATGTGTACAGTTGAGCCTATCCATAGAAATATAATGGAAGGAATTCTAATCATCTCTGTAGTTGATTTGTGTACCTGTAGCTAAGTCATGTCATTCTTTGTGTTACATCTTCTTTGAAATCGAATTAGGATGGATCTTTCTCTGTCCATTCAAAAGATGTTTTCTCTCACCTCTGTGAGGATGTGAGAGTGAGTCTTTCTTACTGATTGTTGCACTATCGTCTGAAAGGAATGAGTAGTCTATGGCTTCTTGACTGATACTTTAATGATTTAGAATGACTGTTGAAGGTTGTTATTTTCCTGTAGATGTTTAACAATTCTTGTTATTTCATCTCCTTCTTGATATGGATAATGGTCTACTGATACTATAATTGTGTAATGATGGGGAGCCTTATTTTGAGAACTAATTTGAATACTTCAGTTGTATACTCGGTTTAGCATCCTCTAGTGCATGATTTCTATTTTTAAAAGAGTTAAAGGATGTTGTGATTGGGTCTGTACCAGTCCTTTTATGACCTTCTTTACTTGAGATAGAATGTTGGAATCCTCATCTAAACATGATTGATTGACTCCTTTCTCTTCTATTCTCTGAGGTAAAGTTTTCATCACTGTCTCTTTCAGAAACTGTTGAGATTATGTGTTGCATTCTCCTTTCTGAGTTGTGAATTGATATTCGGCTTAACCGAATTGGGAGGGAAGTTCTAATTTGTTTTCTCTCAGTTCGTCCTTCCCTCTTCTGTATAAATCTTGTTATAGATTTAATAGGTTCAGTTGCATTACTTTCATAAATGCATTTGAGTAGTTGTTGATACTTCTTACTTATTCTTTTGACTTGTATTAAAGGAATCAATATTTGTAATAGTTGATTCATGTGAAATGCTTTTTGTTGAGTGAATACTTTCCTAATTCTAATGTGTGGCCTAACTGGAGAACTTAGGCTATATCTTGGACTTTAAATTAGGATGTAGCATCTGAAATAGGAATTTCTTATTTTATGTTGTAGATGATTCATCCTAAAGCCTTTCATGAAGCTAGAATTAGCTTGGCTATAGATTCCTTTGTATGAAATTTAGTAATATTGAGTTTGACAATACTTGTTTCTTAGAGTAACTCTATTTTGGAAAAATAATGGAGTTAGTTTCTGTATTTCTAATTCAGATTGAATTATATAGGAAATAATTAGTAAGTACCTTTATTGGAAGGAGATAAGTAATTTGGGTGAAATATTACTTATCTGATATAATGTTGTAGAGTGTTAATTATATCATGATCTTTTCTTAATGTTAATTCAGATTGTTTAATTGTTCTTCTTTTATGGTTGTTATTACTTATGATTTATTTATTTGCTTGGCCTTACTGTTTCATAAAATAGAGTTGGTTTTATGAAACAGTTAGTTGAAAGCACATCGTTTTAATGCTTAGTGTTTATCATGCTCAGTTCAATGAACTGACCCATGCTAGCAATTTTTGCAGATGGACTTTGTAAGTGATAAAGGAAGGCAATAACTTATATGATGTATTGGTTGCTTAAAGTCTAGATCTTTTATAGAGAAATCTGATTCATTATTGAAATGTATTGAAAGAAGAAAAGTTGTATTCTTTAATGATCTTGATGTTGTTTGACATGGAATATGTCTGAAATGTACGGTCCTATAAAATATGTATTTTACCATGATGAATTGAAGAATATTGAGAGTTACTCATACTTGATATGTCATTTTCCTAGTGAATTATATGAAGGAAATTTGTAATCTTATTTACATTGTTATCATTCTTATCTGAATGGATCCTTATTTCTGTTGTAACTAAATAGGTTGGATGTATGGGAATTAGTTACAATATCCCTTATTTGAATACAACTTATTAAGTTGGCATGCATTGATGTTCTTTTATCTAATCATGCATGGTTTATTGAAAAGATGATAATAGAAGTATAACTTAACTACCATGACTCATGTAATGGAAAAGGTTATAATGAACCATATCACTTAACTAGAAAAAGGAAGGTTCACTTTCTCTGGAGTAATACCTTGATAGGTTTCAAAAAAAATGTTTGGTTTATGAGGTCGTTAATCAATTAGAATTCATCTCTATGAAGTCTACTATAATGGAACCTGTTTTGGATCTAAACAGGCTATGAATGGTTGAGTTATATTAAGTAAATCTTATGATGGATGTTGTTTCTATTTTCGATTAACTACACGTTAAGAAAAAATTTAATGAACATAAAAGTAATCATAAGTTTATGAAGTTCTGTATTACATTAACAACTCAATTAAGGATGAAAAACTTAAGGGTTTTCAGAAGTAGGGTTCAGCAGGGTTGCTGTAATTTGAATCTTAATTAAGAAATAAATGAGTGTAAATGACCTCTTCATGAGGTGTGTACATCGAGATGTGTAGTTCTGTCAGATGTTGGCACATGCCAACTACAGGACTGTACCTTTGTGAAGACTAGGGTCTTTATGAGGATACAATGTTGCAATTGACATGTTGTGACACCCCTTAGCATTGGTTTATCTACATCTACACAAATTTGGACTTGAACTTAGTTTCTCTCTAGGTCGAAGATTAGGGATATGATTTAGCATAGGAAGTGACTCACAATGACTTAGGGTAACTAGGCACATCCAATTGACTTAGGTCAATTGAGTATGTCTATATACCCTAGGTCATCACGAGTGGTTCCCTATACCAAATTATGTCACTAACCTGGGTTAGGGTCAAACCTTGAACAAGTGAACTGACAGAAGTCAGTGAAGACCATTCTAGATAACAGAGGAGTGGGGTGAAGGATGTATTCCATTAGATGAGTATGCATCAAGGAATAGTAACATGAACAGTATGTTGGAAATCTTTGGCCAAAGTATCACAAGCTGTTGGTTGCGTTGTCCTGTGTCACCTAGTTTAAGAAATGGGATTTCAGATGAATATTGGTAACAAATATTCTAATAGGTTTCTTATAATGAACACTCAATACCCAGAACAGGGTAATAGAACCAAGTATACTTAGTATACACTTAGTATTCAATACCTTAAGTTAACATGAGAGATCGGTTAGAAACTGAGTCATGAAATGAGAGATCGGTAGTTCACCGAGTCATTTACAACTACATATGGTTATCTGTTATGAGATTGATTGGCATGGAATGTGTGTTCTAAATTATGATTATTTAGAATAGAGAAAATTATGTATAAATTTTTTTTCCCTTGTTTCTAAAGTCTTAAAATGGGAATGTTACAAGTTGTTTCTCTGTGTTGGTTGTCAAACCCTAAGGGGTTGGAAAAATTCTATGTATGCCAAGTGTGTGCATGTATACTTTGCTTAATGCTAAATCAAATGAAGCAAGAACTACCACCTAAAATAGTTCTACAATTTAGCTCAAACAAAGCATAAACACCATCATGATAAGAATTAAACAAGGGTTAGATGCTAGCATTCATCAATACAAACTTTGAAACTAACAATGCTAAATATCTAAAATCCTCTATTCTCTAACAAAAAATAAATGAATGGACCTAAGTAAGCTCCATGGCTATCAAAATAGTTGTCCTTAATGCTCCAAGAACCTAGGAATGGGGGCTAATCAAAGTTGGGCTAGAAGACCCTTTTGACACCTCCCATATGACCCAAGCACTTTAAGAAAGAGGCTTAACTCTTCAAGATGATGAACTCTCAAAAGGGCAAGGTGCAAGCTCTTAGTCTCTTTGCTATATGCTTTGCATTTGATCTCTTAGAAAGTTTAGGTGTAAGTAAAAAGGTAGGTGGAGGGCTCTTTATATAGCCCAAAGGATAAAGGATTCAACACATTCTCATGAATGTGGGATAAAGGTAAAGCATGATTAGGAATGGATAAAGTTGCTTTATTAAAGGTAACCTTACTTTAGAAGGGTTTAATACATGTTTAACAAGTCATGGGAGTTGGGGGGGATTTTAATTAATCAAAGGTGATTAATTAATAGGTAGATGTAAGCTTATAGAAGCTAATTAGAGGAATATTAGTACGATTTAGGCTATTATAAGGGGATTAAATCAATTAAATATTGATTTATTGGTTAAATGGAAGGGAAAGATAATTAATTAATAATAATTAATTAGTCTAGTTAGAAGGGGTAATTTATTAATGGAAGTTCGTTAATTAGGGTATTTGTTGGATAAGAAACTTAATTAATTAGCTTAGTGTAATTAATTAATGATGATATGAGGGAAAATGAGTGCCTTTGACGATATGTCGTTGATTTGTGAGAAAGGGGATAATTAGCACAATTTAAGTATTTAAATTGCTTGGGTGTAATTATAGGTGTCTACACCAAGCAACATCTCCGTACGTCATCCATTCGATCAACCATAACCTTGCCAACTTGCGCCGCCACAAAAGACAACTGACACACCCATCCGACTAACTCATCACCCGTCCAATAGAGCCGACTAACTAGTGGGCTCTCTAATCGATCTTCCGTACCAGGGTTGGATGCCGACCAACCTGTCTTCTGTACCAGGGTTCACCTGTCTGACCCTGTTGACCAAACCATCCGACCAACCCAACCAACCAACCATCACCTGACCAACCTGACTGACCAACCTGGACCCAACCAACCTGGCTAACCAACCATCACCCGACCAACCTAGCCGACCAACCATGCATAAGATCAATTTCCAACTCATAGATTCTTCATGGCTCACTAGTTTGCTGCGAGTTATAACAACTTGGCAAAGCCAACACATGAGCTACCCTACATGCTGCAAAAGCATTTTGCCTTTTTCCATCAACTACCGATTTTCTGACTTGCTAAGTTGTCCATTTCGGAGGGGGTGCGAAAAATGGATAATAATTGGTGACTTGCGGGATGATCTGCCTGCTTGATCTGGAAGACCAGTGACCTTAGGGGATCCATTGGGCATGGAGTCATATGATCGATAGAACTAGCCCGTCACTTGAAAATCTATCTTCTAACCTCTGGAGCACTACTAGATATTTTCATTTCAAAAGAAACCCCTGGTTGAGGAATGGTTTTTTCTTCCCCAAAATTTTCCTTAAACTGGAAAGTGTAAGAGCAACAAGGGCACAACTATATACAAATAGAAAAGGTCATACACATTCCAAATAGAATATGTAGAGAATGCATAAGAACTTATTATAAAAGCAACCTAAACTAAAACAAAGCCATATGCTACGAGCACTTGGAGGAATTACAACTCCTAAACTACTATGTACAAGAAGGATTTTTCACTCAATAACAATGCTTGAGATAGATTCCATTGAATGGAATCTGCAGTCCTTCTCCATCCAACCTTGATAGCTGGAAAGAATTATTTTCTTTGCAGTCTGAAATCATATAAGGGCCACTCCATACAACATCAAACTTGGAGTGCCTTCCTGACTTTCCCCTGTCTGCACCCTATTTGAGGACCAAATCTCCCTCCTGGAAGTTTCTAGCCTTTTCCTTCTTGTTAAAGCACCTCTTGATCAATGCTTCATCCTAAACCATGATGTGCATGGCTTGGTTCCTCATCTCCTCCAAATCTATGAGCTCTACATATCTAGCTTCCATGGTGTTGTCCTCTCAAAATGTCCCCCCTCTTTTGAGAAGTTCAAAATCATAAATTTTGAGGTTAATTGCCTTTTCTGTTGTTTTGGTAAGGGAAAAAGTCAAAAAGTTGGAAAGAATCTACGTTTTTGGGTCATTTTGTGTGATTTGTGGGTTTTTTCGGACATTTTTGTCCTGGATGTCCCAAGTTCATTCAGGCTCCCTGTTCACCGATCGGCCCTACTGCCCTCAATTCACTCTAGACACTAGCAATCACAACTTCAGGAGGGTGAATGATGCTTTCAATTTGTACGTTGTAAGGCTTCTGGAGAGCGACACTGCAAGGTGGTTCTCGGATGAATCCATGAGCATAATAGCGAAGTACGGTGATTACTTCATCCAATTCAGAAAACTCTCCTATATCAGGCTTGCAGGCTATGAGAGCACCCTCTCAAGCTCCCTATGTTCTGCAATGATAAAATGGCCTTAATCGAGATATGTAGGCAATTAGACAAGCTACACAGAACCTGCAGGGATAAGGAAATCATTGGCTTGAACTTCCCTGCCCTCAATTCACTCTATATCTTTGGGAAATTACACCTGCAAGACGGCTCTAGATGCACAGAACATAGAGAGAGCCTTGGCCCCCATCACCGTCCATTTCTTTAGGCCAAGAACTTGTTTTGACTTGAAGAGATTTATTGAACAGAACCTTAGAATCAATTACCATCATATGGCAGACACATAAGACTATTGGGCTGACTGTGCTGATGATTTTGAGGTAAGGAGGAGACACTATGGTAGGTTTTCTCTCCAACTAATCTAAGAGCTTAACTTGTACCAAGTTCCTGAAGGGCTTCAGGATGATAATTCCGACATGTATTCATATGAGTATGACAGCTTGGTCAAACACACTCCCTTGGAGGATTTGGATTGGTTCAAGAAGGAGAAGGATGATCTAGCTGAAATTTTAGCCCCTGTCCTAGTAAGAACCAAAATCTAGTTTGACAAGAGAGTTCGTGAGCTTAGAAGGCATTCAGGGGAATCCTCCTCCAAGGATACTTCAAATCCAAGAAAGGAAGCATTGACACCTAGTCCGGAAGCACCTGTACAGACCCCTCCTGCCTCATGAACTAAAGGTCCTACATTCTCCACTCCTTCCTCATCCACCCAAGTATATCAGAAGAAGATCAAGGAAGTAAAAAAGGAGCCTGTTGAAGAAGATCCCATGATGAAGCATTCAGAATTACCCTCAGGTCTAGAGAACATTATTGTTCTCAGTGAAAGTGGAGCGAGTGAAGTGCCAGTCTCCTTGAGTGCTCCAGAAGTCTCAATGGATAAAGAGAAAGAAGTACAAAGCACTTAGCTTCCAAGCGCCATTGACTCCTCTGTACCAGAAGCCCCGAGCCCCCCACTCATATCTCAACTAGAGGCAACAGCAGTGCACACTTTGAGTGCTATGAGTTCCCTTTATCTTGGCCCTCTTGCCCCACCTTCTTCTTCCTGTTCCTCCTTTGCATGGGTACAACCTTTCGTCGATAGTAGGAAGAGAAAATCTTCCTCCCGAATCTCAGGACCCAATTTTGATGCTGTGGTGGCCTTATTAGGCACTACTCCTCCTACTCCTTCCAAGAAGTCCAAGACCACCTCTAGAATAGTATCTGATGCTTAGGGCCAACAATTCTTGGAGATAGCCAAGCCTAAAGTAGACAATCCAGAGTATGATTTGCAAGCGTCTGATCTAGAGATCTTGAGGATACCCATGGGAGAGTCTACCACTGAAGGCGAGATTCAAAAATTTCAAGAGACAATCACCAGGTTCATTGGGAGAGTTGAAAAAGGGAGACAAACTATAGAGCAGCTGGAAGAGCAGGCCTCGGTTCTTGCAGGTTTCATCAAGTCACTGTTGTCCAAGGATAAAGTTTTAGACCCCACCCCACTAACCATTCTTCCACCACCTGTAATCCTCAGTCAAGATGAATTCTAGAGTATCAAAGATATACATAGATATTCCATCTATGGAAGAGCTATGGAGGCCATGGTGGATGATGTGCTCGTTGCAGGGTTGAATTTCATTAGTGAAGCCTTCAAACTCAATGAGAAGGTGAATAATCTGCAACAGAAACTCTCCTCCACTATTGGAAATATAGATAAAGTGCTCAAACTCTGGAGTAGATGTATAGTAGACCTTCGCCTTATGGGGCAAATTGATGAAAATATTTTAATGGCAAGCAAGGTCTTCGATGATGCAAATGATAATTTGTCAAAATCATGGGTATACAGTGTGGAATGGAAAATCAAGGTGTTGGAGGAGGCTTTGGGAGAATTGAAAAATAGCTGGCAGAAGGGTGAGGCCTTCAAGACTTTGGTGGTATTTTCTTTTAAGGATATCCATTGTCACCTCCAAGATGAAACCTCAGGTGTGTGCCCTTCTCCTTACAAGAAATTAAAGCTCAATTCAAAGCTTTTGTTAAAAATCATCTATTCAGAGAAGATTCCATCACAAAGGAAAAGATGAAAGAAATATACTCTCTCCAGTCTGATATCGAAGAAGCAAGCAAGGATTATCATACACAAGTCAACTTCAACAAAGAGATGGAGAAATGTCTTAGATTTTGGACTCAGTCCACCGCCAACAAATCAGTTCCACGTGGTAGAGACATAGCAGAGGCGTTAAAAATATTTAGATAGCGGATCCTCAAATCAGTGGGTCCTCCTCAGTCGGGAACACTTGTCTTTTCCTCCTGACTCTTCTCCTTTCTTCCTTTCTTCATCTCAGATTTATTGTAATTAGTTGGGGTATTGCGATTAGCAGCCCTTTAACTAGACATTAATTAAAAGAAGTAGTTAACAGGGGTAACTGATTTGTAAACTATATAATGGTATCTCTTCGCGATTTTGGGGGGGGGGGAACTTGGCTCATTTTGAAAGTGTAAGAAATAATAAAACTATCAATACAAAGGGATCTTATTTCTTTGTCCATCTGATTCTTTCATTTGCAAGCTATCCATTGAATATTGTTAGATCATTTGTCTGCATTATGCTGAGAAGCTTTGTATTCTTGTAGATGTTATTTATAGAACTGCGTGTCTTTTCAAATTCCATCTTATTAATTCAAGTACAAATGATCTTATTCCAATTCACTGTATTCTGGCATGCATAAAGAATTATTTTTTCATCTATAATTCTGGAGATTGTTTTTCTGCTCATTTCCACGTCTTAATTCCTCTGTACTTTTGTGATGGATGATCTATTTAGAAAACACTTTCATGATATCCAAGTTCCATAGTGAAACCATACTCTGTACATGTGTAAATAGGTTTCGTTTCTGAATAAGGGAACCTCTCCCACTAAAGAGGAGGGACTTCTTGTCCCCTGACTGTGGCTCTTCTTGATTTCCTCTTCAACGACCAACAGTTTTTGGTGACTCCGCTAGGGAATCATTTTTCTAGTTCCTTAACCATTTATCGATCATTCTTGATCTGGCGACTCCACTTTTTACTTAAGGGAGAAGGGCCCTTGGTATTGAAGATTCTCAATTTCAGCTTTTGGAACAACAGGGTTTTCCTTTCCCTTAAGCAGGAAGAAATAGAAAAGCTCGTTCAATAAGCACTCCTCCTGTAAAAAATAGAACCCCTACGGGTGGTATTCCTTTAGAGCAACTCAGTCCTAATATTTGAGATCTGATTCTTGCTGGCGTTTTAGTTCCCCTTGAAGCCATTTTTCCAAGAATGGTGATACCATTTCCTTGGGGCCATCGTGTTGGGCCTCTCACCCTTCCTTAGCCTTTGCATGAGTTACCCAGAGGTAACCGGAAGAACTTTCCCAAGTTCAAAGGTGATGGCAAGGTACATCTTGGTGAACATATTGTGGACTTCATAGTTACATGTGGAGTTCTGGGAGTTGAACATGAAGACGTCTTTGTAAGGCTTTTTGTTGAGACTTTACAGGATAATGCGACTGTTTGGTTCTATCACCTTCCAGCCAGAGCTATCACTAGCTAGAACACGATGAGAGCAAAGTTTGAGAATCGTTTCAAACCGGTAGAAGACGTGCATGCTTTGTTGGCCTAAATTTCTCAAATAAAGAAAGAATCACAAGAGCCCATGAGAGATTTTTTGGCTCGATTCAACAAGTTGATTAACAAAATTCCACCAGACACTCAACCTGTAGATCAAATTCAAAAATGCTTCTTCCTGAATGCCCAATTGCCTGAAGTTAGTTATGCATTGAGAAGAGATAATCTTGTAACATTGGCTGAAGATCAAACTCTTGTTGTTAGTGTCAAAGATGATTTAATCATGTCAGGTAAGTTGAGAAGAGATCCTTCTAAATCCAGGTCTTTCCCTTCCTCCTCTTCCACTCTTGGGCATAATACTGATCCATTAGTACAAAAACTTGTAAATGATCTCATCGCCATTAAGAAATAATTGGCTCAGCACACCCCCTATGCAGACGTTCCAAGGAGGAATTTTCAGCCCAGAAATCATTTACCTGCTTCTCAAACAAGGCTAGCACTTGAAGGACTTCCTATTAAAGTCCTTGTTAATGAAACCTGTGAAGTTGAAGAGCTGGAGGATGAAGAAGTTAGTGAAGATTGTGAAGAATTTTTTGAAGAGGGTGATGAAGAAACAGAGGAACTTGAGGGATCTCGAATTAATTTCTTCACTACTGAAGGCGTTGATGAAGAAGATGATTATGATGAGGTAGTGGCAGACATGAATAACGAATCATACACTGTCATGACTTGAGAGCAGACAAACAAAAAGGAGAAAGTGATGCAACCGGCCAAAAGATCCAAGGAACATCTAACGACTATTCCTGTAATTGCAAAAAGAGGATTTCCTATCCCCATTGCGTCCACCCCCAAGGTGAGTCCTGTCAATTCTGCTACTAAAGTTACTTCTTTTTCAACTCCTAAGATTGATAAGCCCAGGGTTCCAAGTGAGGATAGCTCGTCCACTTCTGGGTCTTTCGATATCATTGATCACCTAAAAAGGACCAAGGTTCAAATCTCAGAGGCTGAGTATTATCAAACCCATCCCAAGGCTTTTGCTAAAATGGTACACTTTTTCAATTCTCATTCCAAAACCACCTCTAAAGGTCTTTTACCCACTCCATCTTCTGCACCACAACCCAATCTGGTAGCCTCTATCACCTCACCTAATGACAAGATCAAACCATTCTATGTAACCCTCCTTATAGCTGGTCATAGACTTAGTAAATGCGTCATAGACTCAGGGGCATCAGACAATGTAATACCTACTAAAGTAGCCCATGCCTTAGGCTTAACTCTCACATGCACTTATGGGTCTTGCTATTCTATGGAGAGTAAGGAAGTGCCCCTAATTGGAAGAATTAAATATGCACAAGTAGCTTTTGCTACTTTGCCTGAGAAGAAAGTTTTGGCTACTATCCTAGTAGCAGACATTCCTCCTTCATATAGGATGCTGCTAAGTAGGAACTTCTGTAAGGATGTGGGTGGAGAAATTCAAATGGATTGGTCACATGCCCTCATACCTGTTAATGGGCAAATTAAAAAGTTGCTGCCTGAGAAGCAGTTTGAGTATATTGTACAAAAAATAGATGATCCCAAAGCACAAATACTTTATGAGGATATGGGGCATGGCAACTATATGATTATGTCTCTAGAAGAAACCCAACTCCCCAAAATATCACCTGAGGATCCTAATGGTGTTTGGATATTAGAGTTTGATGGAAGTTATTGTTATGTTTGTGGAGCCTATTTGCATGTTAGAATGTGGTACACCTTCTATGTGTTACACTCGGGTATTTTTACGGCGGTCCCGCTCACCGGTGAGCGGGTCAGGGGGGTTTGGGGGCAAAGCCCCCAAAGAAAATTTTCATGGGTGGTTTATTAACCCATGGGTAATGGGTAACCGTTATGGGTTATTTTTGGGCCCATGGTTTTTTCGGTCTTTTGCCCATTGTTTTGATACCCATGGTTTTTGCCCTTGGTTTTGATACCCACGGTTTTGTATCAAACTGCTTAAGCAGTTGTCTATTTATATGGTCTTATGCATATGATAGATGTACAAGCAAATGTATTGCAGATGTGTTTTGAATGGGTGTGAATTCTGTAGAGTTTGTTGAGCATAGCTCCAAATGGATCTGGGTATTGTATTAAGAGAGTGGAGGCTTGTAATAAAATCTGAGCAAGTGATTCTTGGTGGACGTAGCCCAAATTGGGTGAACCAACGTTAAATATTGTCTCTCTGTGTTGTGTTATTTATTCTGCACTTTTATTTCAGATCTGTAATAATTTCTGCATATTAGTTTCTATTGTTGTGATTCTGTGAGGGATTATTCCGCATATTTTATCTCTTATTTCCTAACAGCTATTCCTCAGTTGGTTCTAGAGCTGGTGTAATATTGGTGTCTCCCAAGGGAAAGGTCTACCCTTTCTCATTCAAGTTACAATTTGAAAATACTAATAATATAGTAGAGTATGAAGCTCTCATTATTGGGCATCATGTGGCAAAAGAAAAGGGTGTGAAGAATCTTCTAGCTCGTGGAGATGCAGAGCTGATTGTCAAGCAAGTTAGAAACCTTTTCCAGGTAAAAAATAGAAGATTGAAACATTATAGGAATCAGGTTTGGGACTCTATTGAATTTATTGACGCCTTCTCCATCAAAGCAGTGCCTAGGGAGGAGAACACCAGGGCTGATTCACTAGCAGTCTCAGGATCATTATTGATACCTCATCCTGACTTTTATCAAGATAGGTTTACCATCGAGATGATCCATAGGCCTAGTGTACCTGATAATGCAAGTAACTGGCAAGTTTTCAATGATGATTAGTATTTACTTTCTTTCTTAGAACTCGGGGATAACTTTAAACAATTTTACTTTGAAGGAAGTGACAATTTACCTTGTGAAAGTGTGCCCTTCAACAAAGAAGATGTCAAAGAAGAAGAGATAGATCAAGATGGATGTATCAAACTCAAAGGGAACAAGATTCCGAAGGGACTAGTGAGTTTAGAAGAATTGTTTGACAAACATGACAGGTATGTAAAGTTTAAAGCTTCTACTAGATCACAACAATCAGCTGAATATGATAAAACTAATATTGGGAGTTCTATTGACCCTAAACTTGTGAACATTGGAAAATGTTGCACACCAGAAGAAAAGAAGAAAGTAATTAATATTTTAAGGAAGTATAAAGATGTTCTTGCTTATTCCTATGAGGATTTAAAATCTTTTCAACCAAAGGAGATGCAACATTTCATCCCTCTCAAACCTGGGATTAAGCCTTTCAGACAGAAATAGAGGCAATACAATCCTAAGATAGCTAACACCATCTTTCAGGAAATATAGAAGTTATTAAAAGCCAAGACCATTTTCCCTATCCACCATTCAACATGGATTGCCAACATTGTGCCTGTTAGAAAGAAAAATGGTGAGATTCCTATCTATGTCAACTTCAGGAATCTGAATCAAGTTTCTTTAAAGGACAACTATCCTTTGCCCATGATGGATCAAGTCTTACAAGTTGTAACAAGATCCGAAATGTTGTCTATGCTTGATGGCTTCTCAGGATATAATCAGGTAGAAGTTAATACCGCAGATCAACACAAAATGACCTTCACTACCCCTTGGGGTACCTTTGCCTACAAGAGGATGCCTTTTGGGCTCATTAATGCCGGTGCTACTTTCCAGAGAGCTATGGACTTGACCTTTGGAAGTTTGAAAGGAAAGTGTATTGTCGTATACCTTGATGACTTGACTGTATTTTCCAAAACAAGGGTAGATCATTTTCAGCATCTAGAAACAGTTCTTTTGAAATTTAGAGAACATGGGATCTCTTTAAATCCTAAGAAATCTATCTTTTGTGTCACAAAGGGAAAATTGTTAGGGCATGTTGTCTCTAAAGACGGTATAAAAATTGATCCTGAGCGAGTTCAGGCTATTCAGCAGATTCCCCTTCCAACCAACAAGAAGGGAGTGCATTCTTTCTTTGGTAAGATTAACTTTCTGAGAAGATTCATCCCTAATTTCACAGAGCTAACCTTGAATATCTCCCAAATGATGAAGGGAAAACAGACGTTTGGCTGGTCTCCTGAAGGTAAAAGAGCCTTTGAAGGTATTAAAAAGGCTATTGCTAGAACTCCCGTCTTAGCATGTCCAGATTTCATCAAAGAATTTATTATCTATTGTTATGCCACAGATAACACCCTGGCTGCTATTTTGACTCAAGAAGATTCTAATGATCACAAAATCCCAATTGCATTTATGAGCTACATTCTAAAAAATAATGACTTAAAATACACCATAATGGAGAAACATGCTTTCGCAGTGGTTAAAGTTGTTAAGCAGTTTCATTTTTACATTCTTAACTCTCACTCCACAGTATTTGTACCGAATACAACCATCAAGTCCATTCTCACACAATAGGAGTTTGGATCCAAGAGAGGGAACTGGGTGGCTAAGGTCCAAGAATATGAAATTGACATCAGACCAACCAAGCTCATCCGTGGAAAAGGCTTGTGTGAACTCATCGCTGAGGGAGCTAGAAATGAGTTACTAGAGGATAAAGTTGATCTTCCTACCGTTCTGTTTCTTGGCTCGATTGATGAATGGTATGCTGATATCGCACACTTTCTCACATATGGAGAATGTCCCGCTTATTTGACTACCAAAGAGAGGAGAGTTGTTAAGCTAAGATCAACCCAATATGTGTTGTGGGAGAATTCCTTGTTTAAACGCATAGGTTGGATGGAAGGTTTCTAAAATGTGTGGATAAGGAACAGTAGAGGAAACTACTTTCGGCTTTTCATAACCAAGCATGTGGAGGGCACTACTCATCAACTATCACTGCTCATAAGATCTTCATGCAGGATATCTGGCCTACCTTGTTTAGAGATGCATCAAATTGGATTGATAAATGTGAAGCTTGTCAGACCTTCGTGGGTAGACCCAAATTGGCCTCCTTGCCCCTTAAACCAGTTGTGATCTAAGAGCCTTTTCAACAATGGGGTTTAGATTTCATTGGAACACTTAATCCATCTTCTAGTGCTGGTCACACCCATGTATTAACTGCCATAGATTATTTTACTAAGTGGGTAGAAGCCATTCCAGTAAAGAGTACTACTTCAGAAGTAGTATGCAGTTTTATCAAGGAGAACATCTTGGTGAGGTTTGGTGTGCCAAACAAGATAGTGACAGATAATGCTTAAAATTTTTCTGCAACTGAGATGATGGATTTTTGTTATGGATATGGCATCTTCCTGACTCACTCCTCGGATTATTATCCTCAGGGTAATGGATAAGCAAAATCGACAAACAAAAATCTGGTGGCTATTATAAGGAAATTAGTTAATGAATCTCAAAGGAACTGACACAAGAAAATCTATGATGCTCTTTGGGCAGATAGGGTCACACCTAAAAGAGCCATTGGGATGTCTCCTTTTCAGGTAGTATATGGAGTAGAAGCTCAATTACACGTAACAGTGGAACTACCAGCCTTACATTTAATGAAGGCCATTGAAGACACCAATTTTAATGATTCTTCGGATAAAAGGATCATGTACCTTCACCAATTGAACAAGGACAGGTTAAAGGTCACTGATAGGATATCTGCTCACCAACAGAAAGTAAAGGCCTTGTTTGATAAAAAATCCAGATCCAGGGATTTCAATGTTGGAGACATTGTTTTTCTGTGGGATAAAAGGCATGAACCTTGTGGCAGCCATGACAAGTTTGATTCTCTTTGGCTTGGACCTTTCAAGATCAGGAAATTTACTGGTGAGAATTCTTTTTACCTTGATTATATGGATGGTTCTTCCCTCCCACTTCCTTATAGTGGGCAGTACCTAAAATTGTTTAAGTCTTAGGTGATCAGGAAGTCCTTTGTATATTCTGTATAGCGTGTGTGTGTTTTTCCCCCTCTTGTTTTTGTTGTTTTGTTCATTTTGTGTGTTGTCTTCTATGTTGGTTTGCTTTTGACTTTGTGACCCAATGGATAAGGAACTGGTTTGCTTTCCCAAGATTTTCTAAGAGTTCTTGCCTTGTCTTATTTCTTTAGACTTTAGCCAAGTCATCCCTAGAAGGAGCCAGCTGTTGTCCTCTCAAAATTTCCCCCCTTTTTTGAGAAGTTCAAAATCAGAAATTTTGAGGTTAATCACCTTTTTTATTGTTTTGGTAAGGGAAAAAGTCAAAAAGTTGGAAAGAATCTACATTTTTGGGTCATTTTGCATGATTTGCGGGTCTGTCGGACATTTTTTTCCCAGATGTCCCAAGTTCATTCGGGCTCCCTATTCACCGATCAGACCGCTTTACCCAAAAATTTGTTTTCTTGTGGGCCCATCAGAATTTTTTGTTCCAAATGTCCCAAGTCACTCGGGCTCGCTGTTCACCTTTCACCCGCATTAGCCGCATCGCGCACTTCACGTACTCACGTCCCTCATGTCCCATAAACATTTATACATTTTGTCCCTGCATTCCCCGCATCAGCCGAGTTGCTATTTTTTCCCGCTCTTTCTGAATATCTTGTTTTTTTAAGTTGGTAGATGTGTATTTAATGCACATTTATTACCTTTCTCTCTCCTAAATGGCTATTTAATAAGCTTCCCCACTACGTATTTTTACACACTGCTTTCTTATCAATTGCTCATACCCTCATAATCAAAATTTCTGTGCGCATACCCATTCCCCCTGCAATTTCATCAAGAGTACAGATTGTGACTTTTTCAAATTGCTATCAACATGAAGATCAAATTCCAAGGTCAGGAGCAAGTTTCACCGCACGAGTCTACCATTCCTGATATCGGGGACAGTGAAGTTCATCACCTAGACTTTGGGGATTTATGGACTAGGATGACAGACTCGAACCCCTCTCCTATGGCACAAATGATTCACGATAGTGGCTTGGCATTCACCGCCAGTTTCCTAATCTCAGTGCAATGTGTAGATATGATACTCACCTGCGGTGCTCATTTCAATCCCGACTCGAGCGAACTAACGAATGTGCATGGGGAGCTCATTGCCAAGCTCGACACTACCGCCATTGGCACTGCCCTAAGGATTCCTGAAATGGACAATTCTATAGTAATCTCTCAGAACCAGGCACATGCCCTCTTCGACCAGGATAGTGAAAAATACAAGGAAAGGGTGGCGAAGTCTTGGCTTAAAAACCCTAAAAAGGGAGCATCCCATCTGTCCAAAGCTTTGTTTTATGCTGATTTCAATGAGGAGCTATCTGATTTTATAATCCTATTAGCTCAGGTCATGGGCTTACCCTCTACCCATGAGTTCCATTTCTAGATGTGCCCCCTTATCGACATGGTGTGCGAAGGAACTCAGAATATCAACTGGGTAGAAATCATCAGCATGAACTTAGTAGAATAGTTGTCCAATGTACAACAAACCAAGAAGTTCTACATGACTTCATATTTGATGTACACCCTAGCAGCATCAAGGCAATGGTTTGGATTCACGTACATTGATGCTCATAAGGGTGACCCTATATATGCCTACTACCTTCAATTCACTCTAGACACCAGCAATCACAACTTCAGGAGGGTGAATGATGCTTTCACCATGTACATTGTAACGCTTCTGGAGAGCGACACTGCAAGGAGGTTCTCGGATGAAGCCATGAGCCTAATAGTGAAGTACGGTGCTTACTTCATCCAATTTAGAAAATTCTCTTATATCAGGCTTGTAGGCTATGAGAGCACCCCTCTCAAGCTCCCTATGTTCTGTAATGATAAAATGGCCTTGATCGAGATATGCAGGCAATTGGAAAAGTTACAAAGAACCTGTAGGGATAAGAAAATCACTGGCCTGCACTTCCCTATATCTTTGGGAAACTACACCTGCAAGATGACTCTAGATGCACAGAACATAGAGAGAGCCCTGGCCCCCATCACCGTCCATTTCTTCAGGCTAAGAACTTGTTTTGACTTGAAGAAATTTACTGAGCAAAACCTCAGAATCAATTACCATCATATGGAAGACACATAATACTATTGGGCTGACTGTGCTAATGATTTTGAGGCAAGGAGGAGACACTATGGTAGGTTTTCTCTCTAACTGATCCAAGAGCTTAACTTGTACCAAGTTCCTGAAGGGCTTCAGGATGATAATTCTGACCTGTATTCATATGAATATGACAACTTGGTCAAACACACTCCCTTGGAGGATTTGGATTGGTTCAAGAAGGAGAAGGATGATCTAGCTGAAATCTTAGCCCATGTCCTAGTAAGAACCAAAATATGGTTTGACAGGAGAGTTCGTGAGCTTAGAATGCATTCAGGGGAATCCTCCTCTAAGGATACTTCAACTCCAAGAAAGGAAGCATTGACACCTAGTTCAGAAGCACCTGTACAGACCCCTCCTGCCTCATCAACTAAAGGTCCTACATCCTCCACTCCTTCCTCATCCACCCAAGTATATTAGAAGAAAGTCAAAGAATTCAAGAAGGAGCCTGTTGAAGAAGATCCCATGATGAAGCATTCAGAATTGCACTCAGGTCCAGAGAACATTATTGTTCTCAGTGAAAGCGAAGAGAGTGAAGTGCTAGTCTCCATGAGTGCTCTAGAAGTCCCAATGGATAAAGAGAAATAAGTACAAAGCATTGAGCTTCCGAGTGCCATTGACTCCTCTGTACCAGAAGCCCTGAGCACCCCACTCATATCTCAATTGGAGGCAACAGCAGTGCACACTTTGAGTGCCATGAGTTCCCTTTCTCTCAGCCCTCTTGCCCCACCTTCTTCTTCCTCCTCCTCTTTTGGATGGGTACAACCTTTTGTCGATAGTAGGAAGAGAAAATCTTCCTCCCAAATCTCAGGACCCAATTTTGATGTTGTGGTGGCCTTATTAGGCACTACTCCTCCTACTCCTGCCAAGAAGGCCAAGACCACCTCTAGAATAGTATCTGATGCTGAGGGCCAGCAATTCATGGAGATAGCCAAGCCCAAAGTAGACAAGCCAGAGCATGACTTGTAAGCGTCTGATCTAGAGCTCTTGAGGATTCCCATGGGAGAGTCTACCCCTGAAGGTGAGATTCACAATCTTCAAGAAAAATTCACCAAGGTCATTGGGAGAGTTGAAAAAGGGCAACAAACTATAGAGTAGCTGGAAGAGCAGGCCCAGGTTCTTGCAGGTTTCATCAAGTCACTGTTGTCCAAGGATAAAGTTTTAGACCCCACCCCACTGACCACTCTTCCACCACCTGTAATCCTTAGTCAAGATGAAGTCCAGAGTATCAAAGATATACACAGATATTCCATCTATGGAAGAGCTATGGAGGCCATGGTGGATGATATGCTCGTTGCAGGGTTGAATTTCATTAGTGAAGCCTTCAAACTCAATGAGAAGGTGAATAATCTACAACATAAACTCTCCTCCACTATTGGAAATATAGATAAAGAGCTCAAACTCTAGATCAGATGTATAGTATACCTTCACCTTATGGGGCAGGATGATGAAAATATTTTAATGGCAATCAAGGTCTTTGATGATGCAAAACATAATTTGTCAAAATCATGGGTATAAAGTGTGGAATGGAAAATCAAGGTGTTGGAGGAGGCTTTGGGAGAATTGAAAAATAGCTGGCAGAAGGGTGAGGCCTTCAAGACTTTGGTGGTATCTGCTTTTAAGGATATCCATTGTCACCTCCAAGATGAAACCTCAGGTGTGCCCTTCTCCTTGCAAGAAATTAAAGCTCAATTCAAAGCTTTTGTTAAAGATAATCTATTCAAAGAAGATTCCATCACAAAGGAAAAGATGAAAGAAATCTACTCTCTCCAGTCTGCTATCGAAGAAGCAAGCAAGGATTATCATACACACGTCGAATTTGACAAAGAGATGGAGAAATGTCTTGGATTTTGGACTCAGTCCACCGCCAACACATCAGTTCCACGTGGCAGAGACATAGCAAAGGTGTTAAAAATATTTAGACAGCGGATCCTCAAATCAGTGGGTCCTCCTCAGTCGTGAACACTTGTCTTTTCCTCCTGACTCTTCTCCTTTCTTCCTTTCTTCATCTCAGATTTATTGTAATTAGTTGGGGTATTGCAATTAGCAGCCCTTTAACTAAACATTAATTAAAAGAAGTAGTTACCAAGGGTAACTGATTTGTAAACTATATAATGGTCTCTCTTCGCCATTTAGGGGGGGGGAACTTGGCTCATTTTTTGAAAGTGTAAGAAATACTAAAGCAATCAATACAAAGGGATCTTCTTTCTTTATCCATCCGATTCTTTCATTTGCAAGCTATCCATTGAATATTGTTAGATCATTTGTCTGCATTATGCTGAGAAGCTTTGTATTCTTGTAGATGTTATTTACAGAACTACGTGTCTTTTCAAATTCCATCTTATTAATTCAAGTACAAATGATCTTATTCCAATTCACTGTATTCTAGCACGCATAAAGAATTATTTTGTCATCTATAATTCTGGAGAGTTCTTTTCTACTCATTTCCACGTCTTCATTTCCTGTACTTTTGTGATTGATGATCTATTTAGAAAACACTTTCATGATATCCAAGTTCCATAGTGAAACCATACTCTGTACATGTGTAAATAGGTTTCGTTTCTGAATAAGGGAACCTCTCCCACTAAAGAGGAGGGAATTCTTGTCCCCTGACTGTGGCTCTTCTTGAAGCTCCTCTTCAACAACCAACACATGGGTCCAAACTCGGATAGCTCTATCTACTTCATGAGTTCCAATGCAGGAAATTTGAGGGATATAGGCAATCTTTCCTCTCTTCCATATACTAACCTAAAAATAGAGTTCCCTATCAATCTCTTGGGAGTAATCATATCACCTCACAAGGCTAATTTCAACTTGGCATGCCAAGTTCTCTGGTTCTCTTCTAGAGTTCTCCTTATAATATTAAAAATATTTTTGTTTATGGACTTAGCCTACCCATTACCTTGTGGGTAGTAATTTGACGAGGTGCTCAAGTATATCCCATTTTGACTGCCCACTCTATGATCTTAGCACCTAGGAATGCCAAAACATTATTTGATATAATGGTGGCCGGAACTCCGAACCTCGTCGCTATCCCTTCGTAAAAATCTAGTATGTTGGCCTCATTTGCTTCTTTGAGTGCAACTACCTCTGTCCACTTAGTGAAACAATTTGTGGCTGCGAGGATCCACGTGTGGCCCAAGATAGAATTTGGATTAATCACCCCAATGAAATCGAGCCCCCATTACATGAATGGGTCATTTACAGAAATGGGGTGGAGTGGAAGGGCTGCTAACCTCTCTTTGCCTGTGAAGAAGGCACACTTTTTACACTTCCTAATCCATGCATAACAATCATGAAAAAGGTTAGGCTAATAATAACCTTCCTTCATAATTCTAAGAGCTTTCACCCTTGCGGAAAAATGACCACCTATTTCTTTGTCATGAAATTCATGTAGCTCCTTCTCTATCTGATCTACCTTGAGGCACCTTAGGAGTACACCATTTGCATATTTCTTGAACAAGATACCATCAACCAATATAAAGGGGATACAATGGAGCCCAAAATAGCTTCTTTTGGTCTTACTTAGCCCTTGAGGACTTTGACCTGTTTGAAAGAAATGGACTATATCCTGAGTCCAACAAGGATCAGGTGAGGCATCAGCTGATTTCTCTTGATCACCTCATAGCACCAAAACAACCTCTCCTCTATCACTTGACTCGACATGTTTCCCCAAAGCTAGGTGTTCACATAATCCCTTCCCCCTGAAAAACTTGGTCCCCTTAATATCAATGTCATATTCCATGACCTTGGTTACCCAACCAACCCTTTTTTCATTGAGGTCCTTATTTAAAAGAAAATATTTTATACCAGCATGTGTGTCTAGTAGATGAATCCTATTATTTGACACTAAATGTTTGAACTTATACAAAATTTTAATCATGGCAAGGACATGTTTCTCAATGAATGAATATATTACCTCATAGTCCATAAGGCCTTGGCTGAAGAATGCAATAGGTTGTTCCAATCCTTCCTTACTCTACTGCACCAAGATTGCGGAGATGGTGTCCGAACCACTGAAGGCGTATAAAAAGAAGTCTTTAGAGAAGTCCAGATTAATGAGAGTTGGAGCTTGAGATATGGCCTACTTGATAGCTTCAAAACTCTCTTTTCCCCCTGTTGTCCATTTGAAAGCCAAATTCTTTTTCAACATCATCGTTAATGGCTTCACAAGAGCAGAAAAAATCTGGTACAAACCCTTGAATAAAGTTTATCCTCCCCAAGAAACTTTGGAGAGACCTCTTATGACTTGGAAATGGTAGACAATGGATGGCTTCTACCCTCTCTGGATCAATTATTAGTCCTTCCTTTGACACAATATGGCCTAGAAGTTTACCCTCATGTGCCATGAATATGCACTTTTTTGGGTTCAAGGACACTATTATCTAAATAACTCTCCTAATTATTTGGGTAGCTTGTATACACATTCTGGATCTGAGATATTCATTGCAAGGTTGCAAGCACTCAAGCTCACTTAGCACAGTTCCTTGGTTGTAGTTTCCCCCTTGGTGCCCCTTCTTTTCCTCAAGTTCCCTTGTGTGCTTTCTGTTCTCTCCTTCCACTTTCCTTTCCTCTTTGTTTCACTCCTCTCTCGTGCTGACCTTCTGTGCATTCGCTTTCTTCCTAAGCATCTTCTTCACTATGCATGTGTGTCTCACACTTGCTTCAATCAGCTAAGTCCCTAGTCCTCTCGTGTGCTGCACCCATTTCTTTGTAATGGTTGCACCTTGACCATGCATTCTATGCTCACCAGTTTGCCTCATTTCCCTACATGCATCATGTGTGCATTCCTCTACGCCTTCCTCTGATTTCTTCCTCATGCCCTCCTTTGCGCCCTTATGTGTCAGGTCATCTTCTGTCATGCTTGAGTGTGCCACGTGCAACCATTCAAAGTGTGCCAACAGGGTGTCGAATCCTTTGCAACAAATCAATAACTGACACATGGTAGAAACAACAAATATTTGCACAGTTGGCCATCATTTCATCCAATCAGCGTGCACCACATGTTTTACATGTGTTGATGCTCTGAAATCTTCTGACAGCCATATCTTTTGCTACATATCTTAGATTGGAGCACGCCTAGACTTGTCAGAGAGCTCTTCTGACATCAGCTATAGTGCTAGACATTCAAATTCAAATTCTTGTGGATCTACTAGGTGAGAAATGGGAAAACATCTTTCTGAGCATTGATGAGGAAATCTGATTGCTCCAACCACCCGATTTGATATGATCCATGCTCCTTCCTCATCCAACATACAAAACAGACCTAGGGAAGTGCATTTGATATATTCTTAGGTGGATTTGCAGGCATTGAATGCTTCTTGTTGGTGGTTGTATTTCAAATTTGTTTTCCCTCCTTCTCTTCTTCTTCTATAGATTCATCTATAAATGTAAGAGATAGGATCATTTGTAATGTTGGACACTCTGGATCCTTATGCATTCTACTAAGGACTTCATATTTTTTATATTTTGAGTTACAGACCTCTAGATTTGGCTCTTACATGTGGATATCAGCCTCCTTCACCATTGTAACAGCTCTGTGCATTTCTGGAAGTAATAAAAGCATTATTTTGTGACTATTCTTTGTCCTAACATGTTTGCATTCCTTCTTCTTACCTTTTCTTTTTACATTGTGTGTTGGTTGTGCCATTTCATGTCCCTTGCAGCTCCTTATTTGGTTGTGTTCCATGAAACTGATCTGGTGAATACGTTTTAAGTTGTGCTACACATTCCTAGCCTTCTTTTACACATTTCCTTTCATTTTCACTCAGAACAGATAGTGTTCATCCCTCTTTTCTGGTGCTATCACCTTTTAGTGTAGTTTCCTTTCATGTTATCCTTCTATCCCTGGTCCCTTGGCATTTATTAGCTTAGTTTTCCCTTCCAGCACTAGGAGTAGTAGTAGCAGTAGAAATAGATAGAGGAACTAACCTTCTCTGGAGATCTGTCCCAAGTGTGCAAGGTCCCACAACTTGGGGATGGTTCCATTGTGGTCTCAAACACCTTCGATCCTTCCGGATCTGAGATGTGGGTGCATGTTTGAAGACCAAAAATTTTTGGCATGCCTGGTGGGACCAAGAAATGAAAGCTTAAATTTCATATCTCTAAGTTCTGGTGTGTGGACTTAGTACTTCAGCCTTTGGAGGCTCATTTAAACACATATGGTGACTCCCAACATTTCCAAATCTCTGTTTTAGCAGTCCTGAGTGCCTTTCATGAGAAGAGTGCATACAAGAAGAAGTGCAGCAGTTGAATATTATTTTGAGTACCTCTAGCTATCCTCGAGAAGATTTTATTCCAAAAAGACCACGCGCACATCTCTATCTCCAATGCGTCACACCCATTCAACTCCTCCTCAAAATAAACAACATGTGTGCCCTGCAATGGTGCATCAACCACCTCCTCCACTTAGGAACTTTGCAAACTTTACTGGAGGAAGTCCCTTGGTTCTGGTTGTGCAACATGATATGCCAAATGGCACACTCAAGAGTATTCCATACTTTACTGGTGAGAATCAAGTCACCCCTCAGGAACATATCTAGGATATAGAAAATGTGTGTTCACTCTATTTGATCACACATGATGATGTAGCAGTCAGGATACTTGTAACCTCTTTCAAAGGTAAAGTGCTCCAATGGTACCGAGGCCTGAGACTTGGATCTATCACCACCTGGGATGAGCTGGGAACAACTCTTTGCAATTACTTTGAAGATAAGTCAGATCACCTATCTCTGGTGGAGAAATTGACAACAACAAGGAGGGCACCCAATGAGTAGATGACTGATTTCAACATCATATTTCAGAAGACTTGGGACAGAATCCCTATTGTGGTAAGATCTACAGCCCTATATGCTTTCCTGTATTATCTAAAGGTGCTCAATAGCGATATCTCAGTCATGATCCAATCCATGGGAGGTAGGACTTTACCAACTGCTTATAGTATTGCAGTAAGGGTAGAAAATAGTCTTATTCAGGTGGGAAAGATAGCTCCTAGACCTCCTATGCCCTTGTTCCCAGAAATTTCACAAGCACCCAGCCTTCTGTGGCCCCTATTCTTGTTCCTGAGAAAAGCATGCAACCAGTTGCCTCAACATCCTACTCTCCAATGCAACAAAAGGAAGATGAAGAGTTTAAGGCCTTGATTAGAAACTTTTCAAACAAGGTCATATCATTAGAAAAACAATTAGTGAAATCCTATAGAGGTAGTTCTAATTAGGCACATGGCCAAAGCAATCAGCCTTGGTGGAATCAGTATGGAAATGAAAGATACGTGCCCAACCAACATAATGATAGATGACATCCAATGCACATACACCCTTGCAAGGTGTTCTTGCCATGCCTTCTCTTCCAGCACCCAGTGTGATTCAGGCTTGTTCCAGTTCAAGAACAATTTGGTGCAAGAGTCAGAATGGTGCTTCCCTTGCAACATGCCTCATAGTCAATATCATTGTGCAAATGGTGTGTGCACCCAAGCTTTTATGATCTAGAATTATTCAGCCTGCAAGCCTTCAACAAGTGCCCCTGAAGCAGATAACCAAGAAAGACCAGAAGCTCCTCTAGAGACAAATTTGATGTTCTTTGGCACTAAGGACTTCTGTGCAATCAACCAAGCTATAGAAGATACAAACAGACCACGCACCCAAGTTGCAGACAACACAAGATACAAGAAGAGAATGTTAGAATCAGGCATGTAGGTCACGATCCCAGTGACACAAGTAGATCCTCAGAAGCAGAAAAAGATAGCCAAGGCATCCAGTAGTAAAATTCTCAAGTCCCTACACAAGAGATCCCACGCAAAGCTCCTTGAAAAGCAGTGTGCCCCTCCTTTGGTAGGTCAAGCCTCTGCTCTAGCTTCTAGGTTCATGCCTGAACAGTCAAGAAGGGATGTTGTTCCCCAAATGCACAAGTCAGGGGGCCTCCCATTTAGCATTGTGGACCAGATGAAGAAGAAAAACATAAATGTCACAATGTGGGATGCCTTGACCATTCCATCTCAGCGGGATCTATTGCATGAAGCTCTGGCATAACTCCTGCGCACTGATCTAGTTGTGCAAAAGCCACATGATTATATCAATATATTCCAAGAAGGAGAAGAGAAAAAAGTAATCAAAGTTGTTAAAACCCCACCCTTTTATATGTCCTTGATAATAGGCAAACACCTAGTGCATAATTGCATGATTGACTCAGGTGCTAGTACTTCTGTTATGCCTAAGAAAATTGTTGATGTCTTAGGTCTAAAATATATCCCTTTGTCTAAAGGAGTCCTGCAACTTGATGGCTCAACTATCACCACCTTAGGATTCATCAAGGATCTTGAGTTAACCCTCCATGCATGTCCAAGCCTAACAATAACTCAAGATGTGTCAATCATTGACCTACCTCCTTTGTTTTCCCTATGTTTGTCAAGAGACTTTACTGCTAAAGTGGGTGGTTACTTGTCTTCTGATTGGTCTCATATGTTACTCAAGACAAGGTATGGTACCCATTTACCATACAAGCTGAGCCTATATTTTCCTATCATGTAGAGTCATATGTCCCATCCCCTCTCCAAGCCAACTGTTTAATCCAAGAAGAACAAGCTTCAGTTCCTGAAGAGCAGTCTCTTCCACCCTCTGTTCCTGACCTAGTACTTGATGAATGGGTGGAGAGGCACCATAAATTTGATCCATATGTTGAAGAATTGGAAGCTTATGAAACTGGGCTTGGTACTTACTGCATTCTTGAAGAAGAAGCTATGTTGTTGTGTGCTCAAGAAAGACAAAGTTGAACTGGGTCTGTGGAAGTTGTACTTTGATGGATCCAGAAGTAGAAATGGTGGGGGTAGGAGTGGTTCTCATTTCCCCTAAAGATGAGAAATTATTCTTCATGCATAGGCTGTAGTTCACATGTTCTAACAATGTGGTAGAGTATGAAGCACTGGTGCATGGCTTGCTCATTGCTGAGAAGAAGAAAATTAAGACGCTGCAAATATTTGGGGACACAGAATTGGTTATCCACCAGGGTACCAAAAATTCCAGACAAAGAATAAGCTTCTCAAAGCTTATAAGCATAGAGTTTGGGACCTCCTTGAGAGCTTTGATGCTCTAAATCTGTAGGTGGTGCCACACAAAATGAACAAGGAAGCTGACCAAATGGCCGCACTTGGTTCACAGTTCTCTCCTGCAGAGGAATTTTTCAAAGGAAACACTCAACACATTAAGATGGTGATCAGACCATCCATTCCAGACAACAACACCAGCTGGAAAGTGTTTGACAGTGATGCACAGATCGTCCAGTTTATCCAGAATGAAGTTGAATTTTCATCAAGTATGCAAGCTGACTTGCATGACAGCTATGGTGACCAAGTGATACAGCTAAAGACAAACAAGTTGCCTAAAGGGCTGGTCACCTTAGAGAAAATGTTTAGCCCTGATGATGAGTTCAAGGGTGAAGAAAATTACATGTGCACCACGTAAGAAGACTGCTCCCCAGTCACTATTGTGTGTGGAAAGGAGTTACTACTCAGTAAGACTTGCGCAATGATGAAAAGCAGGCCTTCATCTCTCTCTGTCAAAAATACAGTGATATCTTCTCATGGGAGTATGAAGACCTCAAAGGTTTTGATCCAAGTGTTTCTCAACACTCCATTGACCTTGATCCTGGTATCAAGCCCGTCAGACAGAAGCAGTGACCAGTCAATCCAAAGATAGAGCCCCTCATGAGAAAGGAATTATCCAAACTCATTGAGGAAAAAATTATTTTTCCCATCAAATACTCTACCTGGGTCACAAATCTAGTTCCAGTGCACAAGAAGAATGGTGAAATCAGACTCTGTGTTGATTTCAGAGATTTGAATAAGGCATCTCTAAAGGATCATTATCCTTTGCCTTCAATGGAGTAGATTCTGTAGACTGTGGCTAGCGTGCAGAGATTCTCCATGCTAGATGGATATTCAGGTTTCAATCAGATCCTGGTCAAGGAAGAGGATCAATTCAAAACAACGTTTACAACCAAGTGGGGAACATATGCATATCAGAAGATTCCCTTTGGTCTGTCAAATGCAGGTGCCACATTTCAGCGTGCCATGGATATTGCCTTCAAAGGTTACATCAATGAGTTCATCTTGGTTTACCTTGATGACATAATAGTCTTCTCAAAGCAGAGCATGGATCATATGGCACACCTGGAGAAAGTCTTTGAGAGATGCAGAAAGTTTGGGGTGTCTCTTAACCCCAAGAAGTGTAATTTTGCAGTGGTGCAGGGAAAGCTTTTGGGCCATGTGGTTTCAAAGGATGGCATCACAATTGATCCTGAGCATGTTTCAGCCATCCTAGCTCTTTCCCTACCAGTGCACAAAAAGGCCTTACAGTCCTTCCTTGGTAAGATCAATTTTGTTAGGTGTTTTATCCCTAACTTTACAGGACTGGTTTGGCCCATCACCTTGATGCTCAAGAAGGACACAGCCTTCAGATGGACAGCAGAAGGAAGAGAAAGCTTCAACAAAATCAAGCAAGAAATTACTTGCGTGCCAACACTCATCAACCCAGATTATTCCAAGGATTTCATCCTTTATGCTTATGGCACTGATGCGAGTGTTGTTGTTGTCCTAACACAAGAAAATGAACAAGGGATGGAACAACCAGTGGCTTTCTTCAGCCAGATGCTGAAGGATTATGAACTAAAGTACAGTCACATGGAGAAACAAGTCTTCACCATCATGCACATGCTCAAGAAATTCAAGAGTATGCTTCACCACAAATCATATCAAGGTGTTAGTCTCCCACTCTTCTGTCAGAGACTTCATCATGGGAGAAGAAATCAGTGAAAAGAGAGCACGATGGGTGACCAAAATCATGGAGTATGATGTGACTATCAAAGCCACAAAACTGGTAAGAGGTAACACACTCTATAGGAAGATTGTTGAGGATTTGCAGACTGAACCTGAAGCTTCATTATTTCTAGATGAGGACCTCCCATGCACAAAACCTGAGAAGAATATAGACCCTAATGCACGTGATTGGATGAAGGATATGATCACATTCCTTTCCGAGGGAACATACCCTCCTGGTTTAAACAAAGAAAAGAGAAGACATCTGAGGTTACAATCTATCCCTTATGTTTTGATTGATGGACTTCTCTTCAAGAAAAATCTTGATGGTGTTGTTAAGATGTATCAACGTGCACAAACTAAAAAAGTGTTAGCAGAATTTCATGATGGATTATCTGGTGGACACTTCTCTGCCAAACCTAAAGTGATGAAAATCATAATGGTAGGTATATTTTGGCCTACCCTATGTTTGCAGATGCACACAAGTGGGTCACAAAATGCAAGAGTGCACTTTCTTTGCAGGAAAGAAAAAATTGGCAGTGCTTCCCCTCCGACCAATCCAAGCAGATCAACCTTTTGCGCAATGGGGTCTTGACTTCATAGGCATGATCAATCCACCTTCAAGCACTGGACATAAGTGGGTGTTGAAATCTACAGATTACTTCACCAGATGGATAGAAGTTGTCGCACTCAAGGAATCAACCGAGTCAGTCATCCTTGACTTTCTCGAAGGTATAGTCACAAGGTTTGGCGTTCCTCAAACCATTATCTCTGATAATGCAAAAGCCTTCCTTGGGACCAAAATCACTGATTGGGCTCTAAATCTGGGCATCTATCTGAAGACTTCTTCCAACTATTACCCTCAGGGAAATGGTTTGGTAGAGTCAACAAACAAGAACCTGATCAGAATCATGAAGCACACAATGAACATCAGCCAAAGACAGTGGCATACAAAGGTCTCACGTGCACTCTGGGAAGATAGAATCACAGTAAAAAAGGAAATAGGAACTTCACCTTACAAGCTTGTCTATGGTAAGGAGGCTACCCTTCCTTTGACACTAGAATTGAATTCATTAGCACTTTCCCAACAACTAGAATTTGAAGGCACAGACCAGAGAGAAATCAGAATGGCAGAGCTGGTTAATCTTGAAGAACTAAGGAACTCTACCATGATCAAGCTAGAACAACATCAACAAGCAACAAAGAAATGGTTTGACAGAAAGGCTAGGCCTCAAGATTTCAAAGTTGGGGACTTGGTTTTAAAATGGGATGCTGACAGAGCTAAACCAGGGTGCCATTCAAAGTTTGATGCACTTTGGAGTGGCCCATACATCATCAGTTCATGCAAGGAGGCTAACTCTTTCGAGTTAACTCATCTTGATGGAGGAGCACTACAAATTCCAGTAAATGGGATCTATCTCAAACCCTTCCATTAAGTTTGTTGCATCATTTTGTATATATTAGAGTAGTTTCAATTCCTCCAAAGTGTTGTGTGCACGTTGTTTGTTTGTACATAGTTATTTCTTCTCGCGTGCTTCTTGCATGCAATTTTTTGTTGCTTCTAGAATGCAGGTCTTCTTTCAGCAGTTGCAAGATTCAGAATAAGAGTCAAGAAATGATCTTTCAAGTGACTACAGGGGCAGTTTCATGATTACATAAGTAGACTCCATGCCCAATGGATGCTCCAGGCTACTGATCTCCTTCATCTAGTAGGCAGATGGCCCCGAAATTCACCAAAACTATTATCCAAATAACTCTCCTAGTTATTTGGGTAACTTGTATACACATTCTGGCTCTCATCTATTCATTGCAAGGTTGTGCATGCTCAAGATCACTTGGTATAATTCCTTGGTTGCAGTTTCCCCTTGGCGCCCCTTCTTTTCCTCAAGCACCCTTGCATGCTTTATGTTCTCTCCTTCCATTTTCCTTTTCCTCTTTGTTTCACTCCTCCCTCGTGCCCACCTTACGTGCATTCACTTTCTTCCTAAGCATCTTCTTCACCCTGTGTGCATCTCACACTTACTTCAATCAGCTAAGTCCCTGGCCCTCTCGTGCACCATGCCCATTACTTTGTAATAGTTGTGCCTTGACCATGCATTCTCTGCTCACCAGTTTTCCTCATTTCCATCATGTGTGCATTCCTCTGCACCTTCCTCTGTTTTCTTCCTCATGCCCTCCTTTGTGCCCTTCTGTGCCAGGTCATCTTCTGACATGCTTGAGTGTGCCACATGCAACCAGCCAAAGTGTGCCAATAGGGCGCCAAATCATTGCAACAAATCAGTGAGTGACACGTGGTAGAAATGACAAATATTTACATAGTTGGCCATCATTTCAGCCAATCCATGTGTGCCATGTGTTCTTGTGTGCACCGATGGCTCTGAAATCTTCTGACAGCCATATCTTTTTCTACAGAGCTTAGATTGGCATGTGCCTAGACTTGTCAGAGAGCTACTGACATCAGCTACAGTGCTAGAAATTCAAATTCAAATTCTTGGTGGATCTGGTAGGTGAGAAATGGGAAAACATCTCTCTGAGCATTGATGAGTAGATCCGATTGTTCCAACCACCTGATTTAATATGATTCATCCCTCCTTCCTTCTTCAACATGACAAAAAAACCTGGGGAAGTGCATTTGATAGATTCTTAGGTGGATTTGCAGGCATTGAATGCTTCTTGTTGGTGGTTGTATTTCAAATTTGAGTTTTCCCTCCTTCTCTTCTCCTTCTACAGATTCATCTATAAATGTAAGAGCTGGGCTCATTATTAATGTTGGACACTCTGGATCCTTACGCATTCTACTAAGGACTTCATATTTTCTGTATTTTGAGTTGCAGACCTCTAGATCTGGCTCTTGCATGTGGATATCGGCCTCCTTCACCATTGTAACAGCTCTGTGCATTTCTGGAAGTAATAGAAGCATCATTTTGTGACTATTCTCTATCCTAACATGTTTGCATTCCTTCTTCTTGCCTTTTATTTTGCGTTGTGTGCTGGTTGTGCCATTTCACGTCCCTTACAGTTCCTTATTTAGTTGTGTTCCATGAGAATGATATGGTAAATACATGTTTATCTGTGCTACTCATGCCTAGCCTCCTTTTACACATTTCCTTTCATTCCCACTTAGAACAGATAGTGTTCATCCCTCTTTTCTGGTGCTATCACCTTTTAGTGTAGTTTCCTTTCATGTTATCCTTCTATCCCTAGTCCCTTGGCATTATTAGCTTAGTTTTCCCTTTCAACACTAGGAGTAGTAGTAGCAGTAGAAATAGATAGAGGAACCGACCTTCTCCGGAGATTTGTCCCAAGTGCGCAAGGTCCAGCCATTACCTACATAATCTACTCCATAGAGGGCAGCAGATAGTGATCCTTGAGGGAGGCCCTGTTTAAATCCTAGAAAATCCACGCATAACCTGATTTCCCTATTCCTTTTCCTAACTGACACCATATTTTCCACCCAGCTTGAGTACTTGATTGGGAAAATGATACTCACCTCAATGAGCTTATTCAACTCCTTCATGAGAGGCTCTATATGAGGTTGACTGACCTTTGTTTTTGCTTAATAGGCTCAGCCTCCGGATGTAACTCAATGGTGTGTTGTTCCAATTTTGGGTTAAAACCCTTCAAATCCTCATAACTCCACACAAAAACATCTAGGAATTCCTGTCAACGTTGCATAAGGTCATACTTTTCCCGTTCGCCGCTCATCTTACCTAGTTGAAGCATCTTACCCTCTCCAACAAAAATGGGTTTAGAATCCTCCTTTTTGACTTGAATGTTGGCCTTCTCTTTCTAGAATTGATCATTTGGATTGAATATTGACTCTAAATTCACTAAACCATTTGCCAATTTATTTTTTTGTAGCTACACTATTTGATCCCTGTATTGCTGCTCCAATTTCTCCTAATTTTTAGTTGAGAACTTAGCCTCCTCCTATAAAAAACTAATGATTTGTTGATCATTCTTGAAAACCTGCCAGCTTTTGTTATTATCTGGTACAACTGGCCTTACAATGACATGAATATGTGGTTGTGTTTTATCTCTCTTGATACTATCCACCACATCAAATGTTTCCTCAATTGCTGCCAGTCTATCTGTTGCTTCATTTTTCTTTCTTGGGATGGAATTGATGCTAAAAGCTTCGAAATCCTTAATGAGATCCCACACCCAATTTTTGTAGTTCTTTAGCAGATCATTCTTAGCAGCATTTTGTCCTCATACTTGGTTCATGATTAACTCACTATCCCCAAACACTTGCAAGTTTTTAATACCTCTCTTTTTTGCCCAATGCAATATGTGGATCAAGGCTTCATACTCAACTATTTTGTTTGAGCAAGTGAACTAAAAATGGAAAGCTGAGTAATATTTTGTACCTTGTGGTGAAACAAGCATAGCTCCTCCTCCAGCACCTTGCCTACTCCTTGAGCCATCAAAAATAGTTTCTATACCTCATTATCATCTTTAACATCTGACTTGGTGATACTAGGAAGTGGTGAATTTTCTTCGTGCAAATAATAGACCCCTAATTTAGCTTCTTCCATTTCCTTGTAAGAGTCGAATGCATGTCTCTTATCGGCCCAATCATTAAGGGTTGAGTTTGGAATGCTTCCAAATTTTGTATTTGTTTTATAAGGGATTGGAAAATCTTCTTGATCGAGAACTAAGAAATTTACATTGGTTAGACTTAGTGTATGAGGCTCAATATGAAATTTTACAATAGGCACAGATCTAATCATAGCCTTTTCTCCATACCTTGTTTTGAATAACATGTATGACCAATAAGTAGATAAAAAACCTCCAATTTTAGTGGTGAAGTCTCTTAACAAACACAATGTAAAGAGTGGTGGCAAGTTTATGACTGATACATCTTGCAAAATGGTCACACTGGGACATGCATGTAATGTAAGGTTCAACCATTTGATTACTCCAACTGTTTTCCTATCCAATTGTACCACACCTCTAGAAATGACTCCATATTGAATACCCAGCTGATCAAGTATTTGTTTTGGCATTACAGAGCTACTTGCTCCTAAATCTATCATGCAATTATGCACCAACTTATCTCCAATGGTCAATGAGATATAGAATGGTGGGGGCTTCAAATTTTTACCTTGTTGGCCTCCTTGATTTCCTCCTTGCTGAGTTGCATTGGTGAGTACCTTCTCTTTCTCTCTAGATGATTGATTTGATGCTGACCAATTTTCCATAGAAACTTGCAATAGGTATATTTTTCCTATGATAGCTAATAATTCCCACATCGAGATGTTTACATTTGTCTTCTTCATCTGATTAATAATGTTGAATGTAGATGAGTTATCTCTCTATTGCCCCTTTCTTTGCACAATTTTTTCTTGCACATGGACTGTTACAATTGACACTTGAGCTGGTTTGGGCTGACCTTGCACATTGGGAGTTGCATTTTGGTTACCGATACCTTGTTGGGTGATAGAGGGTTGTGGATCATTTGAATTGGATGACTGTCCTTCTCCAATATTTCTCTTCTTGGACCATGTATTGGCTGCTACACTTTGAGAAGGGACTTGATTTATACCACAGAAATATTCAACTTGTCAATTGACAAGTGTGGTCTCATTTGGAGGTAGTTCTTGAGTTGCTTCCTGTTGCTGATTTCCTTCTTGGCATGTCTCTTGTTCCACACCCGTTGTTGTCACCATAAGATCCTGATTTAAAGCACCATTGAAACACATTGAATGGTTACGGGGTTTATTGCATGGGAAGCACCAATCATATTCTTGAGCCATGTTATTTTGCACTAGAACCAAGGCTCTAGATGTGGATGCAACACTAGGATTGTAAGGCTGAAATGGCCTACTCACAGGAGGTTTTGTTTCGTTCTGATTTGTAGCTTGAGAAGGTGGTCTATTAGGTTGATAAAAAGGCCTATTGGGTTGGGATTGAGGCTGATATGGCCTAAATTTTTGAGCTTTCCGCCTCTTAATTGTCAACAACTCATTTCCTAAGTTTTGCAACTACTTCATGATTTCTTGGAGCTCCTTTGAGGTACTAGAAGATGAGGTAGAAGCTTCAGTGGAGCTATGATTTTTTGGAGTAGGAATGGGAGCTAATGTAGGTGCTTGACTAGTGCTTAGACTTCCTAATTCTGGATAAAGAGACATGGGTGGCCTAGGCACAAGTTTTTTTTTATCTTGAATCAAACAATTTTCATCTCTAATGACAATACTATAAGCTATGGGTAAAGTTATACCTCAATTTAGAGCTTTTAGGAAGTATAGAAAGGAACCTTTAGCCGCTGGTCTCACAACAATTAGAATTCTATCCCATGTCCTTTGAAACCTGAAGTTGAAATCAACCATCTGTTCATTTGGTGCTCTCTTGATTGTGGTTAGCTATTCCAATAGAGACATATTATCTTCCTTTTATCTAAATTGGTTGTGAAGAGCTGTACACAAATGGTCCCAATTCTAGATAGATCCTACTGTTAGACTCTAGAACCATTGCAAATATTTAACCTTAAAGGAGGATGTTAACAACTTAACTGCAATTTCTATTTCAACAATTTCATGAATTACACAGACATTTGCAATGTCTTGGATGTGGTCAATCAGAGTTGTATGGTTCTCTCTAGTGAAATATGGAATGTTCTTTAATGCTGCAACTGGAATTGGATTTTGTGCATTGAGAGCAAGTGGGTTACTTCCCGTGAAGTTGACATAGGGATTTGGTGGCCATTGTGGTGGTTGTTGTTATAAATGTGCCATTATAATCAATCTAAGAATTCTAGTTGATTAGATGAAAGGCCTATAAGGTCGACATGTGGATAATGTTCTATTTGGTGGAGATGGAGACCTTTGAGCTCTTCTTCCCCTTCTTCCTCTTCCTGGAGATAGCTACAAGTATTCAAAAAATCCTTCTTCTCTAATTCTTGACCTCATTTGAATTCTTCTCATAAAACTGCTAAGCTTGGACTGCTAAAACAACTAGATTATGCCCTTTTGGAGTCACTGGATGTGTTATTTCAAAGCCTCTTACAAGTTGTAATTTCACAACAAGAGCACATCAAACTTGCTGCAAAAAATAAAAACTTCTCTGTCCCACCGGGCATGCCAAAACTATTAGTACAAAATTACAACACCCCTGATTGCTTGTAATTTTGTGTACGATGCAACTAGTACAACCTGCATAACATGGGATTATCATGTAGTGTGGGACCTTGCAAGTAGGATAATCCTCCAGAGAAAGTTGACTTCTTCCTCTAACCTAGTGCCAAATTATCCAAAGAGTAGAGAATGACAAGTTAAACAAACCCTATTCTAATTCTTTCCAAGCAGACAAGGATAGAAAGATGCATGAAATAAAACTACTCTAAGTGAATGATGCACCAAGAAAGTGTGATATGATCCAAGTGAGTGAAATATATGGAGAAAGTTGGGAAGGAGAGGGCTAGTAGAAATGCCATAGTCCAAGACAACGTTCAATTCCCTATATCCATAAAGCACAACAAACTACATACCCTGTAAAGAGATAGATACATGCACAATATACTTATAAATATAATGGAAGGAAAAAGACACAATTCATACAAATTAGGGTGAAAATGGCCACAAACATGAATTTTATTGCTTAGAAACATGCACAATCCATCATATCATAAGAACACGACAAAATCCTTTACAAGAAGCCCAAATTCAAATCCTTTAGCTCACAATAGCTTTGGAAAAAATTTGACAGAGTTCCTTCATTTTTCTGAAAAATCCCCCCCCCCCAAATGAGGTGAATTTTACAATATATAGGCAATTTGGGTCACCAACCGGCAAGATGCATTAAAGAGGTATGGACAACCATTCATTTTGGTACTTTTATTACACAGGTGGTCATTGGTGCTATTCCTCATTAATTTTGGTTGTTGGGATGTCATTCATTCACCTTCCCTCATCTGGATTATAATTCGTCCATCCTCTGGGTCATCCAACTACACTTGGTTGGATGATGTCTATCTTCGTGACCATACATTCTTCTAGTTTCCAACCAACCTAGGAGTTGTCATCTTCACATTGTGGGCCGTCTAACCCAGGAGGTTGGATGATCATCTATCTCTGCCCGTACGACACACTACTTATCCATTCTGGTAGCTGATGCACTGATGAGCTGACCAACCGGATGAATCAAACAACCATGCCGTACAACTGTAAGCCATCTCTCTATGTTAACCATAAAACCCTAAGAGGTTGGATGACATCTATGTATACTAACCAATCTCTCTATATGCTATCCATCCAATTAATCATAACCTTGCCAACCTGAGCTGCCACAAAATTCAGCCGCCACACCCATTCGACTAACCCATCACCCGTCCAACAGAGCCGAATAACTAGCGGGCCATCTAATTGATCTTTCATACTAGGGTTGGACACCGAACAACTTGCCACTTGACCAACTTGGACCCGACCAACTTGGCTGAACAACCATCACCCGACCAACCTAGCTGACCAACCATGCATAAGCTCGATTTCCAACTCCAAGATTCACCACGGTTCTTCAGCTCGCTGTGAGTTATAACCAACTCGGTCGAGCTAACACATGAGCTACCCTGCATGCTACAAAATAAATTTTCCTTTTTCCATCAACTGCCTAATTTTCTGACCTGCTAAATTGTCCATTTCACAGGGGGTGCAAAAAATGGATAACAATTCATTCACCATTTTCTTGAGAGGATCATTTTTCCTGGTTTTGTCCACCATTTGAGATCTCCTACAACGAGTAGGAAAGTATTCTGTAGGATCTTATGTGGACCACCTAAGCTTCTTATATCCCTTCCTCATTTTGGGAATCATACACTCTCAAGAGAAATTTTCTCTGATACCATTAATCCAAAACGCAGGAGTTTCAAACTTAAAGAAATAATAGAATAACAATTGTGCTAGATGTAAATAATAAAACTATCTCTGGAAAGATATGCAGATTACTCAAAAGACTTAGAATATATTAGCTATCTCTGAAAGGAGATGTTTTTTTTCCCTTGTGGGTTACATATTCTTATATACTATTTTTAGGAATACACAAAGTAACATAAAAGAATGTGGAATCTCACTAGTCTCGAGGGAGATGAGGTGTTTCATCTTCCAAGAATTACAAATGCAATAATTTTGTGAAATTACTATTTTTAGAAAACACCACCAAAATTTCATTTTGGGGGCTTTAGATGTAGATTTCGTAGCCAAAATTTGTTAAAAAAATGTTTTCACCCTTCTATCATGTTCTACGCGTTCTAAGCTTTCCATTTCACTTTGAACAAAGTCAATTACAGATATGGTGCAGAAGTTATGGTTTCCAAAAGTTGCTCCACTATAATTGTTGTTTGGGTTGTGGTGTGGATCATCTGTTGATTGAAACCCTTTGTGTAATTCTTGGATTAACTTTACTCTTGCTAAAAAATGACTCTATGATATTTCCATGCTTGAAAATGGATTAAGTCAGACTCATTGATCTTGTTGAGTGTTTCATACTTGTAGTAGAACTACTCTAGATTATGTGTAGTTGATTTGGGAATATTTAGGAACACTTTGTGTGTTTTTGGAATGATATTTGCAATAATAGTTTGTAAGAGTGTCAAGTAAGTTATAGATTGATCTCAAATTGCTTTTACATCCTTTTGTATGTGAAATATTCTAATAGGTTTGACCCTAAGAAGATAAAAAACCCAAAGAAGGATTTGAAATTGAAATCAGAGTCAATGAATGTGAAGGAGCAAGACCGTACAGGTTGGCCAAGACTAGACCTCACATCTCAACTCTTCCCATTAATTTTTAAATTGGAAAGATGAAAAGACAAACTAAAATTTATGTCTTGAAGAATAGAAGTTTAGTACTACTTTGATTAAATAATGTTCTTAGAATTGACAACAAAGGAGATTGTAAATGATTTAATATAAATTGAAATTAGTAAATCTTATTTTTCAGAGTAAATACTATAATAAATGATATACAAATGCTAATATACAATAAGACACAAGTAATAAATCATGTGCAATATGAAACCCTAAGAAAAGAGGAGAGATATGAGGACTTAGCTAAATTCTGAGTGAACATGAAGTGATATGGGTAGATGGAATACTGAAACATACTGTAAAGAATGTCGTCATTGTAAACTGGAGGTTATAAGGTCTGAAATTGTGCCAGACAAGAGTGCCAGGGAAATGACATGAGCACCTAACGCTAGTGTCTGGAACTGGGTGCTGATTTCTGGGATGATGTTATGGATCTGTACCTTTCTGGGCCGGATGATGTTTGTTGTTAGTATCTGTTTGGTGCTCTAGATTTTTTTTCTGATATGCAACTGTACTTGTAACCTATAAGAAATAAGTTCACATGCACATACCCACAAACCACATCAAACCTAAAATGGAAAATAAAAAATGGGGAGTAGGATTGACTTCGATAGTCACCCAAAGAGTGAACTTATGACTAAGCGTTGCACTATATCTCAGACTCTATGTAGTTCTTGTGTGTGTGTGTAGAAATGATGCCCTAAGATGCCCTTTTGCAAGTTACACCAATGATAGTGGGTTAGATCTATAATGTAGAATACACATAATATATGTGGAATGGAATAGAATAAACTTCCCCTTTGTATGTTGTGTATGTAACCATTTCCATTGAAAGGATGTTAGATGGATGCCTTTGATTCTCTTATGCCTTTGAATGCAAACTTAGGTGGTAGTATGCAATGCTTAGTGCTCGGTCCCCCATTTTGAAAACATAACTATGTATTTATATGATTCCCTTGTTTGAATTTTGTAATTGACAATTGAAAGGCCAAACCAAAGTGATAAAAATTAATTAAGAAGTGAAAGGGGTCCACAAGGATAATAAAGGGATAAAGAGGGACATGAGCACCCAGGAGGATAGGAGCACTTAGTGCTAGTGTCTTGACTGGGGGCTAATGTCCAAGTCCATAAAAAGATAAAAAAATTAAATGTCGTCAAAAGTGCAAGATGTATAAAGCCAATAAAAGTGCATAAGGAAAAGAAAAAGGCTAAAGAGAGTTTTCAGTTACTAGTTTTCCTACTTAGGAATCACGTAAATACTAGCATGCTTTCAGGACCTAGAAATGTACCCAAGTGCATAGATTTTGTGACTATATTTTTCCCCCACTTTATGTTGTTGAGTGAATAATCAATAGTATAAAGTAGTCAGAAGATGCATACCTTATGATCATGTAGAGAGTGTGGTGAATAGTGTGCCAAATAGACAAGTGAAGCTTGAAGTGATCACAAAGTGAAGTGTGGAGACTAGAAAAAAGGGAAGTGGACCCTAGGGTTGAAGCATATGAGTAGCTTGTACATGTTTTTTTGCTTGTCTTTACTGATGTAGGATGGTTCTTATTGCGTATTAAGGACGAACCTACAAAAGTAGAGTGAAAGAGTAGTCAAAGTCTTGTATATGAAAAATTTGAGTAAAGAATGTATAAATATGTAGAAAGGAAAGTGTGCACCTGATGTATAAGAGTGTAAAGGATAGAAAGATGTCTTGAAATGGTGCAGAGGGTGATTTTTTTAGGCGATCTCACGCTAAGAGCATGTTTTTTGGGTGATCACACGTAAAATGTGAGTTTTTTGGGTGATCTCATGCTACGCAATAAGAGTGTTGGAGAGAGAGGCCTATTTTTACTCTCCTTTCATGACTGTTTCCCAAATGAACACCACTGTAGATGGTATGTTTGATGTTGTTTCGTGTTGTCCTGTATTATTTCGTATTATAACTAGTTGTAGGAGATAAAATGCATTCTATATTTAGAGGAAATTTCTTGCTACTGGAGAATTGTGTTGTAAACTGTTGAATACTATGCTAAATTGAGAAAACTGCCTATTTCTTCCCCTAGGACATTATCGTCCAAGGGAGGACACAAGTTCCATGTGCTATTGTCTCGGTCTTGCTGCTAGTTTTTACTCTATGTGTGAAGTCTGAGTATGATTCTGGACTATTCTTTGATTGCATGTATGTGTTGTTTCTATATTGTGTTCATATGAATTGTAGCTTTGAGTTGTTGTAGGGGTGATTTGTTCACCCAATGTATGCCCCCCTCATTTGGGGTGCATGCGATGATAGTAGGAGAATGCATCCGAAAGGAGAGGACTAGAGACTGATATGCATATCTGAAGTGGATTCCTATAGGAGTAGGGTATGTGCATGGTAGAAACCAAGACACATGCAAGAATGATAGGTTAGTACAAGTGTTAGCAGTAAAAGTGGTTGGTATGCAAAAGAAGACAATGTAACAATCAAGTGTACAAATAAGATGGATAGTGAAAAGAAGGTTTCAAATATGGGACATCACTCAAAATGTCACAATACAATCAGGTCCGAAGTGGTCAAAATAATAAAATGATCACACAAGACATAGGGCATAGCCCACAAACAATAACATATAGTAGTAAACAAGATCAAGAAAAATGTATCAGATAACCATGGTTGCATATAGTCCTGCAAAGAAAATTCTACACATGAAACACACGTTAACATGTTAGAAAGATAAATAGTATGTCAAAGCGTGTATATATCAACAAAAATTAAAGTGCTAAGAAGAAGTAGTAAATTATGAAACAATATAACTTGTAGTGTGTAAGAGTAGTCAAAGTAGATGCCCCCAGGATCTTAGGTGAGACTGGAAAGGGATTCAGTGTCAAGCATTATACAATGTGTGAGAAGTTGTAAGAGATATGAATTCACTTCCAGAGACAAAGTGAACGCGTATGTGTATATGATAAAGATAAAGACATACTAAGAATCTGTCTAGTATAGTAAATAAAATGAAAGATGTAAGTAGTATAAGCTAGCAAGAATAAATGCAACCAATATATATTAATGTTGTAATGGTGTTATGGCATGGTATGTAAGAAGTGAAAAATGGAAGGATCTGATTTACCCCATAGGGGATGTGCATGAGAGTGAGGATCATTTATAAATGCCCCCTTAGCAGTCAAGAGTGAACCGTAGTGTGGACACAAAATCATGCACTTGGGTACATTTCTAGGTCCTAAAAGCATGCTAGCATTTACACGATTCCTAAGAAAGAAAACTAGTGGTTGAAAACTATCTTTGGCCTCTTTTCTTTGTCTTTTATTTTCTATTTGGTCTTACACACCCTATAGCTTAGTCAGAACTTTTATTTATCTTTCATGGCCATAGACACCAGCACCCAGCTAGGACAACAACACCCAGGTGCTCCTGTCCCTCCTAGGTGCCGCTAACCCTTTCTTACCTTACTTTCTCTTTTTGGATCTCTCTTATCTTTTGGGCATCTTTTTCACTTATGGGCTGGCCTTTAAGTTTTTAATTACAAAATTCAAACAAAGGAATCATATAAATACATAGTTATGTTTTCAAAATGAAGGACCAAACACTAAGCATTATTATTACTACCTACGATTACAAATAAAGGAACTAAAGCACTCCAAAGACATCCATATAACATCCATTCAAGGGACAAGGGCTACATCACTTCTGCATACACTACATGGGAAGGGGGAAGTCTATTCTATTTCATCCACATATACTACTACATTGTTACAATCTATCTACAACCCGCTATCAAGTGAAACTTGCACAAGGACATCCTAGGGCACAATTTCTACACACACAATAACTACATGGAGTTTGAGATATAGTGCAATGCTTAGTCATAAGTTCACTCTTGGGGTGACCATTGAGGTTAGTCTAACTCTCCATTCTACATTTTCCTTTTTAGGTTTGATGCGATTTGTGGGTATGTGCAGCTGAATTTCTCTTTTACAAGTTACAAGTATCTTCGATGATCAAGAAGTGAAATATTAGGTGATCAACATGGAGCAATTGTGAAACCCTTATGATACAATAGAAACTAGATCCTAAGCATTTTCATAGTCACAAGCACCCAGATTTGGTCACTGGCTCTTAGGCACCCCTGTTTGACATTATTCCCGAGTTCTAGATGTTGAACCAAATTCCCTCATTCCTACTCAGATTAGTGAAGCGGTACTAAAGTAAATAATTAATTCCAAATATGCAAGGGATTATAGTACCTTGAGATGGGATGATGATGAATACAAGCATAAAATGATGGATCATTCTCTATAACGAGCTAAGTGACCTTCAAATCAAGTGAAATCAATAGAAAAAGATTGGATTAATATATAGGATGGGTGGGTTTCCTGACAAATTAAATCTTGAGAAGTGAAAACTTCCTAGGATGGATGTCAACCCACGTTTTGATAAAGATGAGATAAATCCAAATATTGATAAATTAGATGTAGTGTGGTCTGAACCAAAACTGAAATACTGGATAAAGATGCAGATCTAATGTAAACAAAATAAATCAAACCTGGATGGGTAAATAGCAACCAGGGCAGGATGAGAAGAAAATTTAGAAAACAGGCATGCAAGACATCTTGTAGTTGGATTTGAAGCTTATATGGATATGAAAGTGGATCTAAGCTGAGGGGAGAACCCTATAAAACAAGTTATAAATAGAAAGGATGCAAGAAAATTAAGCAAACTGGTGATGAATGCAATAAATATGGATGCATTCGATGGAAACCAGGTTGAGTTAGTGGTGAATGACAGAGAGGCAAAATGAGAAGATTTGGATGCTGGATGGATCTTGAAACAAAAAGATGATGATAGAGGATCTAGATAATAGAGAAAATAATATAATGAAGGCCGGGTCAATGGAAAATAGACTGGGTCGATGGTGACTAGGGATGATCTAAGCTTGGACATAAATAGATGGGCTGAAATGAAGACCTGTTGATGAAAATAGAAGGATGAGGTTGAGTTCCTAATGACAGTTGAACCCGCACAAGATGTTAGTGATGGATATGGATGATAATATTACAATAAAGAAGAAAAACAAGTAAAGGTAAAAGATATCTCCCCAAATCTCCAAAGTTGAAGCACAATATCTCGAAGAAGACTCCAAGATGGTTGTGGTAGCTGCAAAGATACTCAAGAATGAAATCAAGATCACAAGAAAGCTTGAAGACTCCAAAACTTCATCCTGAGAAAAGGAGGGGTAGGGGTGGCTTTATAGGGTCGACGATGACTTAGATGGGTCACCGCTGATTGTAGGGACCCATCCGTTTGGGTGGTGAGAAGGTGATGAACTCGAGACAAGGATCCCATTTGATGTAGGATTACGATTTAGAAGAGATAAGACAAATCAAGGTTGCTTAGGATGAGTAAATGAAGAGGAGGAAGGTAGAAATTATTAAATAAAGGCCATGGAGACATGAAAACATTAAATAATGGTCTATAAAGGATATAATGGAAGATTTAAGAGGAGGAAATAAATTAAATGGGTCTTTAGAATTGACTAAACATGATTAGGGATGAATAATGATGGAAAATAATAATAGGTGGGATAAATTGAATTTAGGAGGGAAGAAGGAAATTTTAAAGTAGAAGAGAGGTATTTATGAAAACATATGACAGAGTGCGAACGCGGGGTGAGGGGTAGTGATACCTAAAATTGGTGTCTATATTTTCCCCTTTTTGTTGAATGGTTTACATAGGGCAATCCTTGAGACTAAAACATGAGAAGAGATGAAAAGATGATTAATGAGGTGCTCCCCCTTAAACTAGGGGTTGATGACACGAATGAAGTCGATTACTAGAGTTTGAAAGAGATATGAAAAAGGAAATGGTGGAAAATATGATAAAAATAAAATGATGAAATAAGATATCCCAGACGAGGATTAAAAAAAACTAAAAAGTAAATAGAAATATGGCTAGTGATTTCAGAAATCAATTTGGTAGGGAAAAAAGTACAACCATAATGGAGATGATGGACAATGTCCTACAGACTAGTGAGTAAGTTAAAACCACAAAAAATGGAAGGAATCAAATGGAGGGAATCCACTCAAAATGGATGTGCCAGCCGTGGGACCAACAGGTCAAAGGTAGACATCAAATATGCGCAAACAAATTTGAAAAAGGTCGAAATAAGGGTCGTGACAAATATGATAGGGGATGGGTGCATGCAATTTCCTTCAGAGGAGGAATAAAAAATATGTGTCCAGGGGTGGGATGAAAAAAGAAGTAAAATAATGGTTCCCCAAGAGGGAACACAAAGATGGCCACAATGGTAAGATGGTGAAGGAATAAGATAATGTTACCCAAGAGGAGAACGAGGATGGCCAAAAAGGCATAATGATGCAAAATAACTATGTGATAGATTAAAAAAATCCCTAATGGGACACAATAAGGATGTGAAATGAATACCCCACCAGGAAAAAGGGGAAGAAAAGATAATGTGAAAGGAAGGATTGATTCAAAAAGAGATAGAGTAAGATGGTTTATTAAAAAGATAGGGTTGGGTCGACGACGACTAGACAGGGTCAGTGGACACCAAGGAGGAAGAAACAATGACCCAAGGGGGTCAGTGGAATATATAGGCCCCTAGGTTGGATGATTAGGCTCATTTACACTGTGTGAAGTGACAATCAAGAGCTCTTAGCCAAAAAGAAAAACTAATATTTTGAGAGAAATGGAGTCCAAAGAAGCAGTGAGGAAACACCAAAGGACTCGCAGGATGGTAAGTGCCTAAACTGTATCTTATTTTAAAGAATTTTTATTGTTTTTGTTTATTTTTTAGATTTTTTCAAATTATGGGATTGATGCAAGGGGTGGTCATTGGCGACTATAGATGCAGTCTTTGTTGATCGGGCCTAAAATGGCATCAATCATGACCTTGGAAGCGTCAACTTAACCTAGGTTAGTGTCGATTGGTGATGGAATGTATGATTTTGATTTTATATGAGATTTTGATGATGAGAAATATAATGTTTGCATGTTGGATTGATTTTTTAGGCCCAAGATACCTTGTATCTGTGAAACAGAGTTTCTGCAACATTGTATGATCAAAATTAGAATTAATATAACAGATATTTAGTGGGATCACTTCGAAAAAGTTGGATTGGGTAGATTTTTGTCATTACCTATAGATTCCATGAGATGTTGGACTAATGATTGCACTAGTGGATAGATGGGATGTGTATACATGCACATTCTAGTTCAGGATGGGTGAGATGACCATCACTCTTGTGGATGTATATTGTATCTTGAGATTACTTTTACAGGGTGAGTAGATACGAATGATCATAGTTGAGAGCAGATTGGGGGTTTTGACATGACTATTTGGAGCCGATGCCCCATAGATTACCTTTACATCTAGGGAATTTTCTTATGAGATAAGATATGATCATTGGGTGACAAAGAGTCGATTGACTTGTTTGGTGATTATGGTGATATCATGCTATGCACTACAAGATTCAATGGGTGTTAGGTTCCCATGGACACTGGTAGGGGTTGTAGCAAACATTGTGGATCACATGACAGGGGGTGTTTTCATTTTAGCACATACAGGTGTATCATGAGATGAGCATGTACACAAAGAGGAGGAGGATCAAAGATTGGATGTAGGGTTCCTTCTCTATTGCTAGGCATATGAGCACATCATGGTATTCAGGCCACTAGGAATCCCATGGGTGATGGGTGATCATATTGAGTTAAAGGTTAGGATTTTTGAGATGACGAGTCTGATTAGGTTCATATTTATAGGAGAGAGAAGGATGCAACGTGGTATGCAGATAGAATTATAAAGCCTAAGATGGAGCAGGTTAGATGGCAGTCATACCACGACTATCCTACATGGCCTAGAGTGGATGTGGAGCTGGCTAAGATGGGACAAACCAAATGGATACAAGGGTGGTGGAATGATATGATAGAGGTCGTCAAGTTTGATAGAGTGAGATGAAAATTTGGCGTAGTGTAGACTATGCCCATGGAGTCTATTATATATAGGAGAGATGAGTTAGAGAGAGATTTTTTGAGTCCTGATATGGCCGATCAGTTGGAGGAGGTGGGGGCACAATGGGAATGATGTGGGAGTTGGTGTCAGGTTTTCTAACTGGAATACTACTACATGGGTATCTCAGATGTCGATAAAGAGAGATGAGGGTGGCGATGAGGAGGAAGAGGTACATGCACAGGAGGAGGCACCTACAGAGGAGGATGAAACTCCTAGAGATGAGATGAGTGATGATGAAGGGGCCACAACATAGATAACACAGCTATGCACAAAGTGGGATCTAGCCCACATAGATAGGGACACCCCATAACATGAGTGAGAGGCGGTTCTCCAAGAGGCCTTAGAGCTATGACATGAGAGGGACAAGTCTATTAAGTAGTAGAGGGATCAATACAAGAGGCAACGAGAGGCCTATAGAGATTGATTCATAGATCTCGCACTGATCTTAGTAGTGGACTCAAGTAGTGGTGCTCTAGTAGTATCACAGGGAGTGAGGTAAGATGAAACCTATAGGTATTTTTCCCCTATATTTTATAGATAGCACTAGTAGCTAAGGCATGATACTATGAGCATATCATGACTTTGAATCTGCCACAGACACCTAGATATGCAACATATGTAGCTTCACAGTGGGGAGCAGGTGGCACAATGCCATATGGGAGTACATTGACTGTGAAGAAACCACTACAAAGGTACAGGCTATGAGGGAGGTGATGAGGCCCAGGGATTGATTCAGGGCACCTGTCCTAGGGGGAAATATTTGAGACTCTCAGATGTAAATTTTACCAATTTGGATGATGTATATGCATTGATACAATACCCTTTGTGGCTTATGACATATATATTTATGTATTTATGCACTATATGATATATATATATATATATATATATATATATATATATATATATATATATATGATTTTGGTTTATGATTCATAATGTGTTTTGATTCATGGTTTTGATGATGCGATGTTAGCTTTAGGTGTGATGTTTATGATTATGATGTTATAGATTATATGTAAATGATTATGTATTTGATGATGATGATTATGAATATAGATAGATGATGGATTAGATGGTACACATGTTTATATGGCTGTAAATTGGATGTGGATATTTGATTTTTTCTTATGATGATTATGAATTATAGATTATAATGGTTATGGATTGTGATGTGATTATGTTATATATATGGAGTAGAATATGATATGGATGTGATTAACATGAATATATAACTTTTAGACATGATAAAATAATGGATAAATAATGTGATAAATTGATAAATATGTTATCCATGTTATACTTAAAATTACATACATAGGAATGAATGGATGAAATGGTTAAATTAAGAAGAACATGCTCAATGCGAGAGAAAGGATGCGACTTCAATAGAAACAAACCAAAAGGAGATAAATGAAACTTGATCGTAGTAAGGAGGGCATGAAGAAATGATGTTTCAAACCAAATTGGAGGTAAACAAGAAAGGGAGCCAATCAAGGTAATGCATTTGCACCCAATAGTAGGTGTTAACATATAACCATCGACAGTTATTAATCCTAAAGACCACAAAGGAAAGATATGGAAATTGGTCTTATAAACCTAATGTTGACACGACACAAGGCATTTGGATGACACTTATATGCGGGAAATAGGTTCTCCATAGGTATGCGTTACTAGGTCTATGCCGCATCTCTAAGAAACATGATCAATGCAGGAACTTTTCTATGGATGAGAAAGTTGATCGATGGAGGAAGCTTTCTTAGGATGTTTGTCTTTGAATTTAATGATTTTTCTTTTGAGTGTAAAAAATATTGATCAATGTAGGAAGCCTTTGCTGTCATGATATAAGATAGTATCCATCCTTCGAGGGAGTGGTATACATTTTAATTTTATGATTTTTGGATTTTGGATTTTGCTTTTATGAATGACATGATAAAATATGCATGATAGATGTCCTTCGAGGGATCAGTCTATACTTTTGGATATTTTTTCTTTTATGAACAACTAACCTTCAAGGGAGCAATATGTTTTTTTGGATATGATAGCTTTTTAAGATGAGCATCTAAGATTTTGACCTTTTATGGAAGAGTTGGGGATAACTAGGTAGACCACTTAGGAGGGGATGAAGAATGTACTCGTGACACTTGTGGATCCTTAGTGTGGTTCTAGTAGGTAGATAAAAATTAAATGGATATAATGATTGTGGAGTTCTCACCAAGAAGGAAAAACCTATCCATAAGGAATATGCTATGAGCAGATCCATGGTGCCCATATTCAAGGTCACAAATAGGAAAGTGATGGTAGACCACATAATTCCAAATCATTACAATGAAATATGGAAGAGGCTAGTGATGGATGGATGACCACTAGGATGACTAAGTTCATAATGGTAGGTATGTTAACAGTAGAAAGGCCGCAAGTGTAATGTGTTAAGAGGTTCTATTTTTGGTTTACTATCAAGGGAAGCCAAATGATGGGCTCTAGACCCATATTTATGCGTGATAATATAAGGTCCAATCTAGTTGGGAGAAAACTTTACGTGTTGAATCCTTTCTAGAGTAGTGACATTTTTATTTTCTTTAAGGAAAAGGTCATCGATGTTAAAGTCACATTCCTTGAGATGATTGTTATAATAATGTTTTATGCACTCTTGGTAGACATGATGATATTCAAGAGCAAGGAGGCAACGTTCATATAGTAAATCAAGATGTGCTAGACACTCTTGGTGATAATATTCATCAGAGATGAAGTCGCGAAGAGAAATGTGCAAAGATGGGATTTGGAATTTAAGAGGGAGAAAAAATTCAGAGCCATAAACAAGAGAGAAAGGAGTAGTTCCCGTAGAGGTGTGGATGCTATTTTGATAAAACCAAAGTGTGAAGGGGATATCGAGATGCCAATTACGACTTGATATATCAATAGTCTTAGCAATGATATTACGAAGGGTTTTGTTAGTTGATTTGTCTTGGTTGTTATCTTGAGGATAATATGGAGAAGAGAAGATAAGATTAATATTGAAGGAATCATAAATCTTCTTGAGATATTTGTGTTTAAAGGACTTTTTTTTTATCCGTGATGATTTTATGATGAACACTGAAGCCACAAATAATGTGCTAATAGTTAAAATCAAGGATTTGGTTAGCTTATGTCGATGCGAGTGGAATTATTTCCACCCATTTGGTGAAGTAACCAATAGAAGTGATGATAGAATGATGGCGTTGAGAAGAACATGGATTGATGAGGCTAATGAGGTCTAGTCCCCATTGTAAAAAAGGCCAAAAATCCTGAGCTAGCTGCAAGGCCTAACTAGGAATATTGATGGGATTGGAATGCTGCTTGAATTTGATGCATTTCTTAACGTATTCACAAAAATCATGATTAAGAGAGGGAAAATAATAGCCCATGTGAAGAACGTGCTTGGCAACAACCAAACCACTAAAATTTCCACCACATATACTGTCGTGGAATTCTTGGGTGACATGAGTGGATTCATGAGGTTTAAGGCAACAAAGTAAGATGCCATTGAAACCATGCTTGTAAAGAATTCCGCCAAGTATGACATAGTGGTTAACGCGTTGAAGAAATGAACTCCTACCATTTTTAGATAGGTTTGAGGGAATGATTTATTAAGAAAGATAATAGAAGATTTGAGAATACCAAAGATCAAGAGGATTGGATTCGATAAGGTTAACACTAGGAAATTAACTAAGATGAGATAGTTTATCAAGGTGATGAATGATAATAGAGAGATTGGAATCTTTCATGGACCAAGGGATGAGAGATGCGAGAGAAGCCATAGTGTCTACGAAAAAATTAGATGAACGAGGGATGGTTTGAAGAGTGTAAAAATCGAATGCTTCCAGAAGGAAGTTGACAATGTCCTTATAATTTTGAAGGATCTCATTTTTCATTGATAGATGCCTTTGACTTGATTAATGATGAGATGAGAATCCCCGTAAATGTCAAGGATTTGGACGCCAAGTAAGATAGCCATTTGAAGGCCTAATATGAGAGCTTCATATTCGTCCATATTGTTGGTGTATTTGAAATTAAGATTATAAGCGATGGGGATGGGAGTGTTCTAAGGAGGAATGATAATGATGCCAATGCCCCCCCTTGTCTACACTTATAAACATCAAAGAAGAGAGTCATTTTGATAGGAGAAGATTCGTGTTTAAAGTTGTTGATAGATTCGTTTGGAAATTACTCATTAATTAACTAAAATGTGGATTTTTATTAAATTAATCTAAACTAGGAACAATAGTAAATAATAGTAAATAAATAAAATAAATAAATATAAAAATTAGCCCAAACAACTAAGTAATGAAAATGTGAAACCCTAATTAACAATTAGGTTCAAAAGGAGCTTAGTTGATTCGCAGGCTAATCTAAACTGTGTCATAAAATAAACTAAACAATCTAGACATAGGATCAAACATGTAAGGGTCCTAAAAAGGATAGATTAGAATTGTTTTTCTAGAATGGGGTGGCTAGGAGAGGATCAGAGTGCCTGTGGGCACCCTAGTCTGAGTTCTGGGAGCCCTGGTATGTGCAAGAGGTCCAAAAACCAAAATTTCAAGGTTTGTTGATGATGTGAAGCCCTCACTGTCTATCATGTGTAATTCACTACTCTATGCCGAATGTTGCTAATGACCAATGATGAAGAATAAACTTGCAAGACCCCAAAACAAGCATCAAACCCTAAAAAATAAAAAATGTAAATGAAGGGGTCAGACTGTCCTCAACGACCACAATGGTGGAATTACTAACTAAGCATTGTATTACATATCAGACCTGATGTAGTTCTCTATGTGTGTGTGTGTGTGTGTGTGTGTGTGTGTGTGTGTGTGTGTGTGTGTGTGTGTGTGTGTGTGTGTGTGTGTGATCATGCCCTAGGTTGTTCTTGTGTCAGTTTCACTTTGTGAAAGTAGTGAGGAATAACTATGTGTAGAAAATGTAATAGAATGGTGGATGGAATAGAATAAACTTCCCTCCTATACAGTGTGATGCAGATGAACCAACCTTGTGCCTTGTGCTGGAGTTACATAGATGCAAATGAGATTTAGATGGATGCAACCTTAGATGATGATAGTAGTGCCTAGTGCTTGGTCTATCATTATGGTCTCATAAGTTTGTGTTTATATGGTTCTCTTGATCTTATTTTGTAATTAACCTTGACGAGGCTGACCACTTAAAATATAGAATGTTCAAATGGCTAGAAAGTGCTCAAAAGATCGAAGTAAGGTGGAAAAAGGATCTGGGCACCCCGACTGGGACCAAGGATCTAGTGGGCACCCTAGTACTATCCTGAGCACCCTAATCAAGGCTAAAATGATGGAAAATGACAAAAATAGACTGAGCAAGTATGTGTTGAAGGTTGGTACTAACAACAGAAAGAAAAGTAAAATGGCCAAAAGATGAGGGTTAATTAGTAATTTCTTCACTCAAAAACCATATGAATAATAGTATGATATCGTGACTAAATAATGTCTAAAGTGTATGATTTTGTGTCTACATTTGCCCCTACTTTATGTTGGCGAGCAGAAATCTTGGTAACATAAAGTAAATAGAGATGCATACATGATGTCCATGTAGAATGATGTAAAAACCGCGCTGAAGGACTAAACAAAGCATGGAGTGATAAAAATATGATGGAGCATGGAAACTAAAGATGTAAAAGCACAAAAAATTGATGAGAGTGAACCAAGGGTGGAAACACATGTGTAGTTGTTAATGTGTGTGATATACGTGCATGGTTAGTATTGTATGTGCTACCGTAAAATGTTATTTTTGTTACCACCATTTTTTGTAGTTGTTAACTGTTTACTCCTCATATGGTCAGACCTGCAAGGAGAAGATGATCAAGTAGTCAAATACACATGTATATATGTCAAAAATGTGTGTAAAAGATGCATGTATAAGTAATGAAAAGACTGAAATGAATGTATGAAAAGTGTAAAAGGAACATGTGCACCTGATTTGTGATGAGAGAAATGGTGTAGAAAGAGGATATCATGTCCTAGGTTTTTTGGGAGATCCAATGCCATAGGCTAAAGAAGTATAGGGAGGAATTTTTTTATAACCTCTAACCTTTAACTGCTTCCCTGATAATGTATGAAGAGATCTCTGTACTGCCTAGTTTTTGGGTGATTTGACGCCACTGACTGAAAAAGTATAGAGAGGAAATCCACTGTATCATCTAGCTTGTAACTTCTCCCTAGAATGCTAAGCACAACCATGTCTTGTAAAATCCATTGTGTATGGGGTTCATAGAATGGTTTGAATCCACTCATTGTATATCCCATAATGCCAAGGGCAAAAACTAGATTGAATTGAACTGGTGTAGAAGCGATGTGTAGTATGTAAAACCCCAAATGACGCCCCCTCTTTGGGGGTGCATGTGATGTCACTGATAGGATAATGTGGCCCTAAAAGAGGAACAAATGCATAAACTATACCCTACAGGGGGAAGGGAAAGCACTTAGTAGAAACCAAGGCATGTACAAACAAGAGGCTAGCCAAAGATAAGTGTTAGAACAAACAAGCATGTATGTAGAAAGCAATGTGTAAGCTACCAAACAATATAGTAATGTAAACGCACAAGAAGATAAAGTAAGCTGTAAAAAGTGGGCTAAAAACATGAGACATCACTCGCGATGTCAAAAAACAAGCAAGGCCATCATGGACACATATAACAAACAAGTGTGCACACCAAACATGGGGCAAAGACCGCATACAAAAACAAACAATAACAAAAAATGTAACAAACAAGTATGGAAGAAAAATATCCCTGCATAACAAATGTTACACATGAAGCACCCATTATCATGTTAAAAAGATAACCAGTATGTCAAAAGCGTGTATACGCAAGTAATGTAAAGTGCTAAGTACAAATGAAAAAATAACACTTGTGAGGGACGAATGTGGATGCCCCTAACGACTATTGTAGGAGGGGTAGGAGGTGAGCATCCATGTTGTGTGTAAGAGACATGTATATGCGATTACAACTAGACAAAGGCATGAACACACATGTGTGTATGGTATAGATAAATGGCATAGAAGAGATCTATCTAGCACTTGTAATAAAGTGAGACATGTATAAGCAAATGAAAATAAAAGTAAAAGTGACCAAGATATGCAAAATGCTGTGGATGGATGAAATGGAATGTATTATGGATGATAAGAGCCACATGTACCCCAAGTGAATGGAATGTATGCAATGAGGTCCATTTGGATTTCCCCCTCAGTAGTTAAAAATGAGCCATAAATGAGAGTGCATCATCAAGAAATGGTCGAAGTGTGTGTATTGTGTCTAACACATTGTGATGAGTGTGTATGCATGCAGTGGTGATGATATGTGACCTATATATGATGTGTGAGTGAACCTTATAGCCAAAGCGTATATCACAACAGGATGATCGAAAGAGTGATGATGTATCCTAAAGCCTATATCTCTATGAGATGAATAAAGGGAGTGGTGATGTAGCTAAAAGTGTATTGTTGATCAGTCAACATCTGACACCTAGTGAAGGAAATACAGAAGGTTTGCACGGGAGAATATAGTGCATTCAAAGGCGCGGAAGCATCGGAGAGGATAGCGCGCAAAACAAAGACAGATTCAGGACTTAGCTATTTTCATGATGAGGATCTATTTTTGGAGATAGTGTGCAAAACACTCAAACAGATTGGAGACTTGTGCGTCACGCATTGGCTATTTTTTAGATGATCGGCTACAAAGCACTTTGTATAGAAACAAGCTAAATATATAATGGCAAACTGATAGTTGACTAAGAGAGATCTATTGTTAACACTCTTGCATGTAAGCCTGTTTTTGTAATGGCACTTGGCTAATAATATCATGTGACCTATTTTGGGATTAGATAAGTGGTGAAGGGAAAGTCCCAACCCTTATACATATGTATTGAATTGTGTAGCAGGGAGAGCATAGACATAGGTGTGAGAACTAGGTTATAGTGAGATTATGCTGCCAAATCTGTTACACGTATGAGCGTATACTACTGTGATTGTAAATAAGCTTATGTGTACTTACTGCAATTAATATAATGGAGATTATGGACTAAAACAAGGTGTTATCATGGTTATATTTCAATATTGCATGCTTGATTCTATTATGGTTATCTATTAAGTCTGTTATGTTCTAGATCTAGATCTGAATATGCACTGTAGGAAGATATATTAGCCATATATCTGAATGATTAAAGTCTTCATCATGCTAAACATCATTTAACATCAAACCTAAAGAGGGTCTTGGTACCTTTGCGTGCTTCGGGTGAGTGCTCAGTCTAGGCTGAGTGATGTGCCAATGCGCCTAGGCTTGTATTGTTGAATTCTAGGCTGCATCATTGGTTTCATTTCCAGGACCTCTTTTTCAGCTGTTTTCAGGATGGTTCACAATGAAGACATATTGGCTGACCTTAGCAAGTGTTGAAGAGTGGATACATGATCTGGAAGAAGAATACGCATGGTGGTTCAGCACTGGATCTAAGTTTAATGCACGCGTGTGGGTGTAACACCTTGAACAAACTGTTATATTTCTCTTTGTATTACAAGCATTGACATGTGATTTTCTTAAATGACGTGTGTTTCCTTGATTATTGAAAATCATGCTTGTTATGGATAAATCATTTCTACTCTTGGATTCATTGGACTGAAATGTTATGTCTTTCAGGAATCCATTTTCACTTCTTGTTGATAAGCTACAATCAGAGTTTTAGAGTTACAAAATTATCTCTTTTGACTGACTCATCCTTGGATCAATTTTAGTGATCCAAGCAATGTTTTAAATATTCTTAACAAATTGAATAGTAAACTGACATTCATTGGTTAAGAGACATAATAGACTAAACTTGTGTTTGTTGTAAATTCTTTATTATCTTGAAAGACCGTGCCTGCATTTTGTTGTGTATTGTGCTCAGCTCTTCTTGATTGACCCTTGCAGGGTGCTTAATGTCATTAAGAGAAATAGAAACCTTCTTCAGGATTCTTGAGAAAGAGAGAATATAAACATGACCTATATCTAATAAGGTCTATCCTAATAGGATTTGAGACTCAGGTAAATTTTCCTAACTCTTTCTACGCCACTCTACGTGGGATGACATCCTAACCTAAGTTGTTAATACTAAATTAGTATGAAGGGAAATAACCTAAGGGATGCTAAGTTATTTCTAACCTATTGCCTACACTATTTGGTTAAGCTATGTTCTAACCTAAGGTGGTAATCTATTGTTTGAAGGTTATATCCTAAGGTTATACTTTTAAATTAACCTAAGATCTAACATAAGCAAATTGTATCTATCCTAAACTAATGGGGTATGAAAGGGAACCTATGGGTCGATTGGTAAGTGGGAGCTAAGTGGTGGTTCCTAAGCTATTAATGAGATGTGATTTTGATTTAATAGGGTAGAGTACTGCCAGACTTGGTAATTACATGGAAATTTAGTGGAACCTACGTGGAGGCATCACTAAGTTTGGAAATGCTTGTTGAAGTTCAATTTGGTCTCACCAACTTTGGATGGTGGTGGTAAGGAGAGATAGGTGGGAATATGTAATTTAATGTCATTAATTTGCCTTGGTTTTGGTGAGAAAACCATCTTGGAAGGCATGCTGGCGGATTTGTTGGGGGTTGTTTTGTTTTGCATGCTTCATGATTTTTGCTCTGCATGGAGCTATCTGGTTCTTCAAACCAGCAGTTTGATCTGCACTTTGTGGCTATTTTTGATTTCTCTGATCTATTTTTGATTCGAGGAAAGTATATGAGGCATTGTGGAAAAATATTATTGTTGGTTGATCTTTCTTGGAGAAGAAGAGGTGTTGGAAACTCGGCTGGAAGTCTCCTTCGAATTGGAAGAGGCACTATCAGGCATGATAGGCTCTACCCATTAAGATTTCTTGCTTTCTTCTAAATGATTCATTAAAACAACTCTTCTCACTGGAGATATATTTTTGCATGATGTGTCTAGTCATTTACTTGCATGCTTTCATGAAATTTATGTGGTTTTGGAATGTGAATCCTTTTTTGTTAATGGTAGTTTTTGGGAAACTTTCACTATACTAGTTATTAGTGGTATTCATGCAAATTTGCAATTGAAGCTTTGTAAACTTGTATTTTAAGCTCTGTAACTTGTATTCGAAGCTCAGTAACTTACATTCGAGACTAAAGTTGACTAAACTAGCTTTGTTGCTTGTATGGTTCTGAATCTCTATTTTAGTCTTGTGTTTGTTGAGCTTTTAGTGGAGCTTCGTGGTTGTTTTAAGCTTGTATTGAAGCTTCATGATTTGTTTGAGATTTTATTTGGGACTTTATGTTTTTTTGGACTGAGTGGAACTTGGTGTAGTTCTAAACTTTTGGTTGAATCTTTGTATTCAACAACTATACTCATATTCAGTTCTTGCGAATGTTGAAATTACTGTTGAGTTGTTGAGTTTTGTTGTACTTATGCTCTGAACTGGAGTTTTATTCTTCTTTATGGAATTGGAAATGCTTGAACCCGTAATAGAGCATTGGTGTTTATTATGAGCTTGTATTTAGGGCCTTGGGTTTCATTATAGGCTCGTATTTGAACTTCGTGTTTTTCTTAGCCAGTATTGAAGCTTGTGGGGTTCTGAACTTTTATTGAAGCTCATGTTTGACACTGTACCAATATTCCACTCTTGATTGTTCTAAACTCGAGTTGGAGTCGAGGGTTTGAATCTATACTTGTATTCTGAGCTGGGTTTTGTTGGTTTTTAGGGATTTGAAAGCTTTAAATCTCATTTAAGGACTATCTTTTAAAGGTCTTGAGAGTTTTTTTGGTTAGAAGTAGACCGTGCTAACTTATTTTTGAGATCTCCTTCTTCTTGACTTCTGAGAATCTGGTTGTGGTACTTCTATCCTTTGGAGACTGTACTACTTCTTCGAACATGACAGGGCATGTGAATATGAAGTGTTATCCTATTCTTCTCTACCCTGAGTGAACCCATGTGTCTTGTGGAAGGCTTGACTGTTGTTGTAGAAGGATTAAGGGACTGGAATTATAACTTGTTATGGGTATTGATGATTTTTAGTTGTTTGGAACAGTCGAACAATTTTTAAAAGGTTTATGGAATGTATTATTTACTTTCCTTATTGTTTTTTATGTTGAAAAAATACTTCCCTGTCATAAGCCTTTAACTGGAACTCGAGAGGCTTGTGGTGAATCTGTTCAGTCGAGTTGGAAGAATTTTGGGACAGAGATTGTCTTAAACAAATTGTTTAGTTTTCTTACTCTCTTCTGATCTTTCATCTGATTCGTGGGTTTTAATAGAATGTTGAATATAAACCTAGTATACTAGTGTAGTATGAAGGGATACAGTACCCCTATTCTGAATGCATGGAAATTTAGTCTTTGGGTCCATGATTTTTATTGACCCTTGTCTATCTTGCACTATTTGTGTATTTCTATTCCTTGATGGATTCATTGAACGAATCTCCAGGTTTTAGACAGAGAAATTAATATGATCTCTTGGGGACAGTATATTGTTTAGAGACTGTACTGTGAATTTTGTTTTGAGATTTTAAATTGAACTTGAGCTTGGTTAATGGAAATAGGTAAATCAGTTTGTAAGTTTTGTAATGGAAAAGTTGGTAGTGTGCATTATTTGACTGTGCATTCGGTTTTGAGTTATCTTTTGGGAACTAGCTAAATAATTTCTAAGTTTGTATTACATAAGGGATTTCATTTCATAGTATAAATGAAATGAAATATGGATTGGGTCCTTTTCTATTTGAGATCCTTTTTTTGTTGAATGTATAAGTTCATTGACTAAACTTCTCTTTAATTAATTCTCTTCTGAGATGGGAACTTCTTGTGGATTGGTTAAGAGATTTATTTTACTTGAGTATAGCTTGGATTTGTGGACAGTCTGGTTTTAGACCTTTGATTTATAATCTACTAACATACAGAAGTTAGTAAGACTTTCAGTTAGACTGTTTTAAATCTGATTAAATTGAATTGGGATTCTTGTTTAGATGTTGCCTCTTTATTTATGGACTCCTTATATTGATATCTTGGACTAAGGTAGTGTTGTATGTGCTAAACCTAATTCCTTCCTTCAGATGAATTGTGTCTGAGGAATAGGTATGTATTGATTCTCTTCTTTGGTTTATATGGAAAGATGAAGCATACTAATATGAGCTATGTTGTAATTAACTTCTTTTGCTGCTTGGAAAAGATAAATGTGTATTTCTATTCTTATGGATTTATGAAATAATTGAATGACAAGACTTGTTGATTGTTTTAAAGTAATTGATAGGATCAATTAAATCTTGTGATATAATTCTGATGTTGCAGATTATATTATGCTCTTTTCTTAAAAGTGAATTCAGATTCTCTTAATTGTACTTCTTTCTAGATGTTATTACTTATGATTATTTGTATGATGTATATTAATTGTTTCATTAAAGTAGAGTTGTTTAATGAAACAATTAGTGGAATGCACTTTACTTTAATGCTTAGTGTTTATCATGCTCAGTTCATTGAACTGACCTGTGCTAGCAATTTTTGTAGATGGACATCGTAAGTGATAAAAGAAGACAAGAACTTTCATGATGTATTGGTTTATTTAATTATGGATCTTATGTAAAGAGTTTCGAATCATTCTTGAGTTGTATTGGAAAAGAAAAGTGATGTTCTTTTAAGATCTTAATTATGATTGACATGTAGAATGTTTGAATTGCGTTGTCTTGTAAATGTACATTGTAAATCATGAATTGAAGCATTTGTGTTGGACTTCAATTAGTAATGTGAATTATTTTGAACTTGTATGCCAGAAATAATAGTGATATCTTTGGTAGTATTCTTTATATCTGTTAGTATACTATTGTTGTTATCAGATATTGAGTAGGATTAAGGAGATAGTATAATCTCCCCTATTATAATGAACTTGTTAAATTACAAAATATGTCGTTCTTTAACTACACAACTATAGTTTAATAATGAAATATGCATGGGACATACAATTAAACTATATGTGTAATGAATGATAAAAAGGTTATGAGGAACCTAACATTTAACCATGTAGAGGAAGACTCTTCCTCCCAAAGAATGAAAGATAAAATGAATAGTGGTTATGATCCTTAATCTTTATAACTTCATTTATAAAGTAAACATTAGCTGAATCTAGGTGGATGTCACACTTGATTTTGACAGCTAAGTTGCAATAGGAATCAAATGTTGATGTTTGCTATATTATTTTGGGATAACTGCTTGTTATGCCATGTTAATGAACAATAATGAAAATATGGATTTTTGAATTTCTCCATACCTAATCAGGATAAGTATGGGTAAAGAACTTAATTAATGTTGAAATTAGGGTTAGGCATGGTTGTTGTAATCTAAATCTTAATCTAATTTAATTATGATTAATAACCACTAAGGGGGTACATACATCTTGATGAATAAGTTCTAACGGATGTTGGCACATGCCAACTGCAGGACTATACCCACGAGAAGTAATGGGACTTCTTGAGGATACATTGTTACAGTTTGACATGTGGCAATACCCTTCCATATTTGTTCATCTAGATTTACGCACATCTGGACTTGAACTTAGTTTCTCTCTAGGTCAAGTTAGTAGCATGTTTAGGATAGGTGGTAGCTTTCAATGACTCAGGGTACCTCGGCACATCCAGTTGACTTAGGTCAACCAAGTATGCCCATATACCCTAAGTCATCGTGAGCATCTTCCTATAATAAAATATGTTTCTAACCCATAGCTAGGGTTAAACCTTGGGCAAGTGGACTGACGGTAGTCAGTAAAGACCATTCTAGATAATAGAAGAGTGAGGTGAAGGACGTATTCTGGAATGATGAGTATGTCATCTAGGAATAGTAACATGAACAGTATGTTGAAAATCTTTGGCCAAAGTATCACAAGTTGCTGGTTGCGTTGTCCTATGTCACCTAGTTTAAAGCAATGTGATGTCAGATGAATATTGGTAACAAATATTCAGATAGGTTCTTTAAACATATCACTCAGTACCCGGAATAGTGTAGGAGAACCAAGTATACGTAGTATACATAAAGTATTCTATATTTATATTAACATGAGAGATCGGTAGGTAACTGAGTCATTACAACTGCATATGGTTATCTGTTATGAGATTGATTGGCATGAAATGTGTGTTATAAATGATGTTTTATTTAGAACAAAGAACATTGTGATATCCAAGGGGAGCTTACCTGTAAGGCATTCCACTAGTGGTCAAGATCTTGATGGTAACTTTGAATTTGGAGAGTAAACCGATGGCTAACTAAACCCCACCACGCACAGGGGAAAGAGAAGGTTGGGTGAAGGATGGTAGACCTAGCGACAGAAAGGTAGAGAGAGGAAAGGTGGCTTAAGTATAATGAGGCACGCGAGAGGGAGGTAGAGAAGCAACGTGACATTGTAGAGCGAATGGAATTGAGGAGAGAGATGGATCGTGGAGGATGTGGAGCTCATGTAGGAGACGTGGATCTAGAGCATCAGGAACTCCCCCATCTGGAAAAGTATGATAGGGATCCCTCTCAGCCTCACGCAGAAGCATGCCAGTAGAGATGACTTGGACCGCGGGAACACATCTGAATCCACTTGGAAACCTTGCCCTTACGCTTGGCTTTCCAGCATCTAGTACAACAAACAGTCAACAAGCTAATTCAAGCAGTGGGAGAGTAGAAGTGATTCTTATGAAAGACACAGTGATGGTAGCGCAAATGGATTTGTTGTTATATGGGAGTACTTTTTTGGGTGTATCATCAGCGTAAAATATAGGTGTGCCAATTTTTGGACTAGCTTCTGGGAGAGGTAACACTTCGCAGAATGTTGGGGTATAGTTCAGTTCTACTATTGGGACACAGGGAAGTAAATCTTCTAGTCCAACCCCAGCTACATGTTTGGGATTAGGAGTCTTAGGTAGCTCTAGCTCTGATGGATCTGGTGATTCTAGAGGTAGAGGAAACATAGGAGGTTCCGGATCAGGCGGGCAAGGTCCGCACCAACCCTAGAATATTTACATGGAGATGTCTCTTGGTCTTTTTGAATATAGAGGCATAAAAGATGTTGTTGAACATGTGCATATGTGTGAAATACTATGGTGCACAAAAGCAATAATGGTTTCTGAGCGTAGGGTAAGCTAATTTGCTACTACGTTATAAGGGTGCGCACACAGCTGGTACATGAAATTTGACCCTGATAAGACTTGTATAGACTATACAACTTTAAAAGATGCATTCCTTAAAGAGTTTCACATCCCTGAGTTTGAGTAGAAGAGTATAAGTGCACTTAATGATATTAAGCAAGGCATTACTAAGTGTGTGAGAGAGTATGATGCTCATTTTAAAACACTGTTATCTAAGTTTTCTTATCACATATACGCAAGCCAACATGCACAATGGTTGGTTGGGGGTCTGATTACCCCTTTTAGGAGGGAATTATCACATAATACATACACTGATCCACGCAAAGCACTTGAAGCAGCCTTATGCACTAAGGAAGTTGGAAGCATAGACACTGGGGTGAGCCCATTTTTAAAAGCACAGATCACAACTATGGCAAAACCATTAGAGAAACTATCAGAAAATTCAACACATGAGACACGCACAAGGATTTGGTGCACATATTGTGAAGTAAAAGGTCACACAAAGGATAGTTGTCCTCGAAGATCAGTATGCTTGTTGTTGTTGGATTATGAGATATGCCATTTAAACTATAATGCTAGCCACTGCCCATTATTACAATACATGATAAGGAAGAATGTTTCAAGCTATTGTAAAATCTACAGGTCCACAACTCATGACACAGAAGACTATCAGCTGATTGGTCAGATCCATGATACTATAGACATTGGTGTATGATAGACAGGAGTTTTAGATAAATCTAAGGGAAAGAATGAGCATCAGGACTGAGATCAAAATCAGGTGTGCTATGATCGGAATGAAGGGCATTTTAAAGGTGATTGTGGAAGAGGTTGAGGATACCGAGGTGGATTCAGAGGATGATACCATGGTGATGGAAGAAGTGAGTTCCCTTGCGGAACATGTTATACATGCGGATCTCCTTACCACTATAAGCATGATTTTCCTCAGAATATTACATGTTCTCTTTGTCGAAAGAACCATAGCTATGAGGAGTTCCTAGAATTGTATGAGCATCTTAATAAGCAACATAAAAAAGAAAACAAAGGTGCAAGAATGGTTAGGATACAACGTGATGTTGAAAATCAATGAATGCCTAAGTTGGAAGTAAATTATGAGGCGTTGCAATTGAAGATCACGACCCGCGCTGAGGCGGAAAATTCCGGAGAAGCATTGCAGTAGAAGCCTACCATCATTAAGGAGGAGGCTCTACATGCACGGTACCCAGATCTTACCCATCAAAAAGAGGCTTATCAGGAAACCATGGAAGTTCTTAGGAATCTTCAGGGTGAGATATAGTACTTAAAAGAGAAATCACGGAAGATGGAGCAAAATAAAGTATCAGAGATGGTCCAAACTGATATAGATGACTTAAGGGAAGTGTGTAAAATGTTGCGCCAGGAAAATATCATTCCATTATTATGGGGTTGGTTAAAGGGAAACACTCTATGTGTAAGTATTTAGTCTAGACGATAGATCCTACATGTGAATCTTCCCCCTCATATCCTAGATTATGACAAGGAAATCACTTTGAATGGTGTTGTGGATGGGTGGCTATTGAGTAATATATTGATTGCTATAGGCATGGAAGTCAATGTTCTTACCTTAGATGCATGGGTACAAATGGGAAGACCCCCATTGCAGCCATCCTCTAATGTATTTTTCATGGCTAATCAGACTAAGGCCACTCCCATCAGAGTTTTGAAAGATGCATCCATTACCATACAAGGAGCCAAGTTCACTGGAGACTTTGAAGTTTTAGCACTGGTAGAGTTAGATAGCTTCCCAGCTCTATTCGGGTGTCCTTGGTGCTATGTAAATAATGCTGATCTTTGATTCAACAAGGGCTATATAAATTTTGAAAACAAGGAGGAGAGAGTTATTATCCCTTTAACAGATGGAAAATTTGTGCCCTATGTTGAGCCCTTAAGTGAAGAATATCTGAATAGGATTTATGTACGTGTCATCCGAGATCTAGAGATACTTGAGCCAACTAAAGAAGGAATAATTCAGTGGGAGGATGCACAGTCTATTAGTGATACTACAAGTGTTTCTTGTGATAATTGGGCTCATAACACTTATGAGTTGGTAGGGCGCGAAGTAAAGAACATATTTCCTAGAGGCAAAAAACCATGTTATGTCAGGAGGATAGGTAGTAACTTGGTACCTTGTTACACTGGAGAAGGAGTTCTTATGGTATTCTTATGTGCCATTGAAGAACAGTGGATAGACCCATTGGAAAGAATAAATATGTTAGCATATACACTACGTGGGACAACAACATGCTGGTGGGTGGCCCACAAGGATAATATTGTAGGATGGAATGAAATTAGGATTTCTCTTACTACTAGGTTCTTCAGGAGCAATGCACCTACTCAAATATACACTTATCATGGTAATCAACCTATTCACCACCACGTTCAGAAGTGTGAGAGAATCTAGACAGAAGGGCAGGAAGCTTTACCACCTTCACTATGGGTGCACAAGTTTTATTCCACTTTACAAGGATGCATGCGTGCTTGGTATGTATATTCAGAACTCCATAGAGAGACCAGAAATTGGCAGGATTTAATTGTTGGAATGGCCCAGACATTTGACTTCTTCTCTACAAAGCCTCTGATGGAAGAAACATTGAAAGTCATAAAGCACTTAACTATGGGAGATAGTGCTAAGGCTAAAGAAGTCCTTCAGAAGTTATTGGATGAAGGAGACTCAGGAGCGCATCTTGTTGAAGAAACAAAGGCCAATGCAACATTACTTCAACATACTTGCATTGAGAAAGAAAAAAGAAAAATGGTCTACTTAGTGGATGAATGAGGAAGTAGAAAATATGGATGTAAACCATTCAAACAGGTAGGTGTGAGGTATTGGACAATGTAGATACGACCACATGCGCCTATCATGAACCTATGAAGACAAAGAAGGTGAATATTGGATCAAAGGCTGAGCCTAAGGAAGCCGTAATTGGGGACTATTGGTCAGACTCTGAAGTGGAAAAAATCATAGAGTTACTAAGGGATTACCAGGACTTATTCCCTAGGGGGTACCATGAACTTAAAGGCATGCATGAATCGTTAGGGGAGATGAAGATAAAAATTAAAGAGGGTGTGCACCCAGTTAGAAAGAGACCCTACAGGATGAACCCCAACTTGCGTGAAAAGGTCAAAGAAGAGATTGAAAAAATGTTGAAGTCTGGAATTATCAAGCCCCTTGATGAGTCATAATGGGTTAGTCCAATGGTGATCAATATCAAGAAGGATGGATGGATTAGGATTTGCATGGACTACAGGGAGCTGAATGTTGCATGTGTGACTGATCCCTTTCCTACACCATTCACCGAGGAAATACTAGAAGGCATTACAGGGCACAAAATATATTCATTTATAGATGGGTTCTCTGGGTATCATTAGGTTTGGATTACCCAGGAGGATCAGGAAAAGACTACGTTTACTACTAAATGGGGTAGCTTCACCTATACTGTAATGCCTTTTGGTCTGAAAAATGTGCCTATTGTATTTTTACGCATAGTTGTTCAAGCATTCAAGGAATTTATTCACAACTTCTTACAGGTCTATTTAGATGATTGGATGGTGTATGGATTAGTTAAGGATCATTGTGACAATATGCACTTAATGTTTGAAAGATGTAGACAGTTGAGTATCTCATTGAACATCAAGAAGTGCATATTTGCTATACCATTTGGGATATTTTTAGGACACATAATCTACAAGGAAGGTTTGTTGGTTGATCCAACAAAGGTTGCAGTCATTATAGGCCTAAGGGAGCCTACCAGTTCAGAGTGAGGTGTGTGGATTTTTGGGTCATACAGGATATTACAGAGAAGTTTATCAAAGGATATGCCAAAAATTTACCACACCGTTGGAAGAGTTACTGAAAGGGAAAGGTACGTTCTACTGGGGAGAACCAGTAACGCACATTCAATACATTAAAGGAAAAACTTACTACTGCACCTATTATGTGTTTTCCTTCATGGGATCAACCCTTTCATGTACATGTTGATGCCTTTGGCGTGACCATTGGCATGGTGTTGGCTCAACCTAGAGAAGGTATTATAGATCATCCTATCTATTTTGATAGTAGAAATATGACTCCTACAGAACAGAATTACACAACTATAGAGCACGAAGCTTTGTCAATGATCTATGCATTACATAAATTCCACCAGTACCTACTAGCTACACCATTCATCTTTTATACAGATCACATGGCATTGAAGTATTTGGTAAACAAGCCTATTCTACAAGGGCACATATGTCGATGGGTGCTCTTATTTCAGGAATTTGATTTCACAGTTGTGGTAAAACCAGGGAAAAGTAATTCTAGACCAGACCATCTATCAAGAATACAGTCAGGAGAAGAAGCATAGGCAATTGAAGGATACCATGCCAGATGCACAGTTATACAGGTTACAACGAGTGCCATCAGAACTAGAGGACATTGTTGTCTTTCTACAAATAGGGATGGCACCAGAAGGAATGAAATCCTTGGAGAAGAAACAACTTGCTATACGTGTAACCCCCTATATGTTAATCAATGGTGACCTGTACAAATTAGGCCGAGATGAAGTATTGCACCGTTGTGTATTGGAACATGAGTGTACCGAATATTATGGAAGAATCTCATGGTGGTATTGTAGGTGGCCACTATGTCAGTGATGCCACTGCGCGCAAGATTCTACTCACTGGATTATGGTGGGAGACCCTGTATAAAGATTGTAAGGAATTTTGTAAGGCTTGTGATCATTGTCAATGCCTTGGGAAACTAGGTCAATGAGATGAAATGCCTCTAAGACCCATTACTAGTGCAGAACCATTTGAGAAATGGGCTATAGATTTTGTGGGTCCTATTTCACCAGCTGCACATAAAACTAGATCGCACTATATCATAACTTGCATAGATTATTTGACAAAGGTGGGCAGAAGCAACACCTACAAAGGATTGTACAATGGCCACAACAGCCAGGTTTCTTTGGGAAAATATTATTACAAGGTATGGATGTCCTTTAAGTTTGACCAGTGATAGGGGCACACATTTTCTTAATGAGACAATCAGAATTTTATTAGATGAATTCATGATTGCACAACATAATACTACACCCTATCATCCTCAAGAAAATGGGACTATTGAGGCTTTCAACAAAATTTTGAGCCAGACATTGACAAAAATATGTGATGTTGGAAGAAAGGATTGGGATGATAAGGTATCTACAGTACTTTGGGCATATTAGACAACATATAAAAGGTTAAACAAAGCCACACCATTTCAGTTAGTGTTTGGCACAGAAGCAGTTCTTCCTATGGAATTTATGTTACCTTCTTTGCGTATTATGCACGCTGGAGGTCTTGCTGATGAGAAAGCATTAGAAGAACACATTGAACAGTTAATCAAATTGGATGAATTCCAAGCCATAACACGTTGGAGTCAAAAACAAGAGAAGGCCAGGCAGAAAGCATGGCATGATAGGCACATCAGGGATAAAAAGTTGAGATAGGACAAATGGTGCTCCTTTATGATTCTAAGTTTTTGTGCCATCCAGGAAAACTCAAGGTACATTGGTTGGGGTCGTATGTTATCACTCACATACTCAAATTAGGCACTTATTAGTTAGAGGCCCTTGATGGAATACAGTTACCCAGTTACTTCAACGGGAGTAGGCTGAAGCCCTACTATAAATAAGTCTTCTTGGTGTTTGTAATAAGGTAATGTTGCCATTTAGATTAGGTTTTCAATTTTTCATTCCCTTAATGTGTTTCCTTCTTTGTTGCTATGCTTTGTCAATTTAGTTGGTGTGTTTTTGTAATAAAAGTGTTTACGTGCCAGAAGCTAATTACTATTTGAAGAATTTTTATGCGCAGAGGACTGCACATACTCTTAGTGTGGGGTAGGTTGTTGATATCTAGGTACAAGACTGATTGAAAATAAGTCCACATGAAAGGAATTATCTACGGGTGCTATTCAAGGTTGGAAATTTGAAAAAAAAGAGAGATTGCTTCTGGACACAAGGACCATAGATAGAAAGGAATGAAGAAACAAGCATAATGTGAGGTAAGCAGAGGTTGGGAAGACTACCAGTGGAAGGCACAGTGATGAGGTACTTAGGCGCATGGAAGTGCATTGAAGAGAAGTCTATAGCCAAAAGGTAGGAGGGACATGCTAGAAGGTTATAGCTTGGGTGCGAAGATGTACCGCATGGAAATAATGAAAATGGTCAATTAATGAGAGGATTGTTGGTAGGTGGAGGAGCAATAAATGCACTAAATTTTTGAAATTCTATATAAGGATGGGATGCGAGTTCATTTTTACCATTGCAATTGAGAGAATTTGAAAAGGGTTAAGTGTGAATGAGCTAAGAAATCATGTTGAGGTGTGAAGAGTGTGAAACTAGACGTGGAGAGAAGGGTTGTGCACAGGAGAAGCTTGTGTTCCCATAGGAGAAGGGTTTGAGCAAAGCAAATGCATTACAAATGAGCTAGGGCACGTGATTTCTACTAGGGTACACATATTTAAGCTAGGGTTTTGACTTGTCTCGACTACAGAGGGAAGAAAAGAGATATTTTTCAAATGGCACAAAGAAAGCACCCGCAACAGGAGATAAAGGGAAGAAGAAGGTTGAAGTGGAAGAAGAAATTGCTCCTGAGAGTAATTTATTAGAAATGCAGTATCTAGAGGGCATGATTGTGGGACAAGAATGGGATTCCCATATCCACCAATGTAAAATCAATGATTACAACCATCGAACATTAGATAATAAGAAGGAGCTCGATGCATTGCTGAGCATGAAAATGAACAAGTGCATGATAGAGGATATGCCAGTATACGATGATGTTGGTGAGAAGTTGCTGAAGCAGAATGGAGTCTACCAGCTGTATGAGCTGCCATATTTTGGAAAGTATGAACCATTGTATCGATGGTTGATGAGAAGAGTCCATGAGGACTTCTTCTACTTCGCCAAATGGAGGGTAAGAATCACAACTGCTTTGATTTCAACAATGACAGGACTAAGGGCCTCAGGGTTGGATCTGGATAGTGATTTAACTGATAAAGCCACAATCTTGGAGATGAGGAAGGATCTAGGGTATACCAAGGGTCCATGACATGGACATTGACAAGTTGAAGAAGTACCCAGTAGTGCAGGTAGCTACACATCTTGTGACAAAGCTGAATAACCAAGGAAGGTGGTTGCAGGTAAACACAATGTGGTTACACATCACCAAGAAGATGTCTCAAGGAGTGGTCTACAACATTACAGATCACATAGCAAAGACAATCATTGAAGAAGCATGGACAGGTGATAGAATAAGTTTTGGTTGTGTTATTGTCCTTAGTATTCATGGAGATTGGGGTGCCTGATGGGCCAAAGGAGAAGATTTGGGAGTACCCCACGGAACACAAGTCACATGCGGAAAGATTTGGCAAGTACTTGTGTGATGGATCAATGAGTGGACCATTCAAGTAGAGGGTGGAGATGTGGTATGATAGAATCCATGTGGACATTTGAGGAAGAGTGGCGCATACCCAAGGATTTCCTTTGGTGGTGGGTAAGGCAGTTCAGTTTTCCGTATACCAACATTTTTGCATCGTGTGATTTACGATGAAGGACGGGGCTTGGAGCCCATGGTGCAAACTTTTGTATGCCTTCACAGCAAGATATTTCCAGGCATCAGTTCACCAGTTCTTAGATGCATGCCACCTAACCTTCAATGCAGACAAGGTAGATTGTAACTACCACACTCTGAGGAAGAATTGTGTATATCCAAGGCGGAATGCATACATTGAAAGACTTATTTCAGATATTATAAGCATGAAGCCTGTAAGTCTTGGCAGTTGGGGACACTGGAGCAATGCTTGTGTACCTGTAACTCAAACCAATCTGGAGAACAATAAGTATATGGATAATGAGTTTGTGCTCCCAGGGCCACCAAAGGGTAAGCATACAATGGAAAATATTCCAACATGCCCAAGCCCACAAAAACAATTCAAGTTGATGATGAAGAAGAAGAGCATGAGGATAGTGGTGGTTTGGAACACAGAGGTAGAAGACAACCTCCAAATAAGGATGAAGCTGAGCACGCAACTACACCACCTCAGCCATAAGAGGAAGATGATGAGGACTTGGATGCAGTCCAAGGAGAGCGCTGATTTCAAGAGAGTATTCAGGAGAACAAGGACCCAAGGTGCTACTCCACAAATAGTGTGCAGATCACCTCGACTCTCTCCACAGAAGGAGACAACTGAGAAAAGGAGAAGGAAATTAAAGTTGAATGAGGAAGTGGAAGATTCGGAGGAAAGTGCACCCAATTCTCCTACACCTCTAGAGAACGTGGAAGAACAAAAAGATGAAGAAATGAAGGATGGAGAAGAGGGAAGAAAAAAGGGACAGAAGAGACAACAACTGAGACTACTCAGGACATAGCGGCACAAGTTCCAAATCTTGAAGCCCAAGTTCCTAAGCATCCTAGATAAAGAAGAATAAGTGGGGAGTATATTCCACTAGCCATGGGCTACGCCGAGGACACGGGTAAAATTTTTGGCACACCATTTCCAGAGCACAATGGCATAAATGGAGTTATATGGCTGGGAATTAATGGATGAAGATATGGCAATAATGCACATAAGGAAGAAATTATCATGGTTGATGCACATGCACATGGATGAACCAGACTTTAATGTGTGTGAGGAGTCATGCATGTCGAGGAGGTTGAAAAATACACCTTAGGCCAGACACATAACAGTAAAGCCTACTATTATGTCAGATGAGAAAATAAGCAATGCTTTGGTGAAGGTCTCGATAGAGGTGGCACGACAGAATATAGATAAATCTGCCACAATTAGGGCATTAAGGGAGGAGATCAAGACTAAGGATGAGGAAATAGTGTTCCTAAAGTAGGAAAGAGACTTGGCATAGAAGAAGAACGTTTTGTTTATCAGCATGGCAGAGGAAATTGGTGACAATGTCATGAAGGCTAGGCCACACTTAGAGCCAAAGGTACCCAAGACGTTTCCTTCGGCAATACATTATGTAAGTACATTGGTGGACTTAGTGCTTGAAGATGAACCTCTGTGCATGCCAGAACCAAAGGATCCAACATAGGAAGTAGAGTGAGAAAAGGCTTCAGTGATGTAGAAGATTACATCATATGAAGGATTGCTTCAGAGCTTACAGGAGGAACTCAAGAAGGTGGATCAAGCACTGAATATTTGTATAGTGCCAGAGGCCATTATAAGGACCAAGAATATTTTGGAAGACAATGAAGTCCTGAAGGCCATGAAGGATGAGACATTGGGCCATGTAGAATGATTATCACTTGTTAAGAAGAAGCGCGAGGCCCTTACAGCAGCTCAGGAACCACACAGGGAAAGGTTGGATGAGCTTGGAAAACTCATCACTCAAAATATGGACTTGTTGGAAGGGAGAATGACTGGCATGTCCAGCATTGTGTTGGTCTTATAGAATGAAAAAGGAGAGATTGCAAGGGATGAATTAGAGTCAATTGTAGTGGATATTCCAGAGAAAGCAGAGGTCATGCTTAATGACTGGCAGACCTTAGAGGTAGAGATAAAAGAGGAATATCTTGAATTGATTATTCAGGTTGTAGAAGAAGATACTGTAGGTTAAAGACATTCTTTCATTCATCAAAATTTTTTCTATTCTTCTATTCATATTCTTTGATTCATTTTGGAGACAACCATTTCCATGGAGGCAATGCAACTAGTGGGGGGTAATGTTGATCAGTTAGAATTTGGCACCTAGTGAAGGTAATACAGAAGGTTCACGTGAGAGAGCAGAGTGCATTCAAAGGCACTAAAGCATTGGAGAGGATCATGCGCGTTGAGCGGAGACAGATTCGGGACTTAGCCATTTTCATGATGAGGATCTATTTTTGGAGATAGTGTGCGGAGCACTCAAACTAATTGGAGACTTACGCATCATGCATTGGACTATTTTTAGATGATCAGATACAAAGTGGTTTGCATGGATGCAAGCTAAAGATATAATGGCAAACTGATAGTTGACTAAGAGATATCTATTGTTAACACTCTTGCATGTAAGCTTATTTTTGTAACGACGCTTGGCTAATAATAGCATGCGACCTATTTTTGGATTAGATAAGTGGTGAAGGGAAAGTCACCACCCTTATAAATATGTATTGAACTGTGTAGCAGGGAGAGCATAGATATAGGTGTGAGAACTAGGTTATAGTGAGATTATGCTGTCAAATCTATTACGCGCATGAGCGTATACTACTGTGATTGTAAGGAAGCTTCTATGTATTTACTGCAATTAATATAATGAAGATTATGGACTGAAACAAGGTGTTATCATGGTTATATTTCAATAATGCATGCTTGATTCCATTATAGTTATCTATTAAGTCTATTATGTCCTAGATCTAGATTTGAATATGCACTGTAGGAAGATACATTACCCATATATCTGAATGATTAAAGTATTCATCACGCTAAACATCATGTAATAACAACCCTAAAGAGGGGTTTAGTACCTTTGCGTGCTTTGGGTGAGTTCTCAGTCTAGGCTGAGTGATGTGCCAATACTCCTAGGCTTGTATTATTGAATTCTAGGCTGCATCACGTATCCCACTAAAACATTAATAAAGTAGGTGACCATTTAGCCTATAGCATATTTCACTAACCTAGTAACGTTGCATGATGAAAGGTCGAATGATGGATGTGTGATGAAGATAAGGTCCATTTGATTTATAAACCCTTGACAGTCAAGTATGGACCAAGTAACTAACGTACATCATAGGGTAGTGAGTGTAGCGCATAGAATAAAATGTAGTATGTGTATTGACAATAAATTACCATGTGATGTACGATGTATAAGATGCAATGCAAGATGTGCAAATATACTAGAAGTGTAAGGTGTGTGCTATGCAATATGTAAGATGAGGAATATATGATGGTAGACAAAAAGACTAATATGATGCATGAGGTGTAGATGTACAATGTTTGAAATGATGTAGACTAAGTGTATAATGTAGGATGTATGCCATGAAATGTGTGAATAAATGTGATGTGTAATCCCTATTGTGCAGTGTGTGGGGTTCATTTGTAGTATGCCCTAAAAATTCAAGTGTGAACTGAAGCACAAGAGTGTGTCATTGGGTAATGGTCAATGCAAAAATGTGCGATGAATATGCTTATGTAAGGATATTGATATAAGTCAATTTAGAGATGAGAGATGCACTAACATGAATATGATGGGGGCTGTGTGTTAGATACTATGCCCCCCAAGTGTCCATGAATGAATGAACTATCCAATGAAAGTGAAGGATAAAAGGTCCTTCATCTGAATCTTGTGGTGACAAAAGCATATGATCATGCTCTAATAGTGGTGGTATAGTAGACAGATGTTGTGCTGGTGAATGAAGTCTATGTGCATGCGATAGATGAATAAATGATGAATGTCGTGGTGTAGAAAAATTTGTCGGTAATGGATATCTACGCGATGTGAAGTGTGAGGGTGATGGAAACCTATATGGAATAAACTGAGGTGGTGATTAACATCAATATGCAATAAATATCCTAGGAATGGGACTATACCTATGTGTAGGACTAGCAGAGTGGTGAGGTTGTGTAGACAATGTGTGAGTAGGTGAACTAGGAGTAGATTGTGCTGTGAGTAATATAGAATGCGATGTGCTAGATGAAATAGGTAGGGTGCTAACTAATGTGTGAGGAGATGCTGACCGTGGAGTAGAGGGAGGTACACCATCAATAGAGATAAGTTGATTGTTGTGAATGAATTTAAGTCACAAATGATTTAAAGAGATGATAGTTGGGAAAAAAAAATCCAATTGAGACCGAGAAGCATGTCACACCCATCAACTGTGTTTCTAATGAGGAAAGACATAGGCATAGTAAGAGGGCCAACCGTAACATGTAATTTGAAAACACCAAAGGGTTTTTGAAAGGGTATTCAATTTGTGATTGAGTGTAACAGATAACCTTAAGAATTGGAATGGAACATGCTCTAATGGACCATGAAGGGTAAACCTTAGTATTATTGATGGAAACCAACCCGATAGATGCATTAATATGTAAGTGATTAGATGTGAAATTTGCATGATAATCATGGTTAGAAAAGAGATGACTGGTGGTGAAGCATCAATATGCGCAACTAAAAATTCAAGAGCCCCTGATGCATGAGGAGGCATTGTGTGCTATGTATGATTATCAAAAGAGTCAGATGCTTTCTTGTCACTCTGTTGGGATTGATTATTAAACAATTTGAGTTTACCCTTGTCATTGGCTTGTGAAGATTCTGTAGGTTCTAAAAATTTAAGCTTGTTATTATCAATGAGATCTTGGATGATTGTGCGGAGCTTGAAACATCTATTTGTAGAATGTCCCACGCATCTGTGATAGTCACATCAGAAGATTTCATTGTAAATCCTATCTTTTGGTTGTGATGGGTCTAATTCGAGTGGTGGAGGGAGCGTGATAAGATTTATCTCAAGAAGTTGTTGTAATATGAGATGTGGGACCATCAAAATGTTAGTAAATGCATTCTTAGCTGATGATGATTGAACCTCTTTATGAGTAGTGACTACATCGAAAATAATTTTAGTGTCAGTCGACTTAGTTGTAGATGGTTGGAATGGTGCCTTGTTTTGAAAATGAGTGGATGATGATGCTTGCTCTTGTTATTTAAGCTTACTTATGAATGGGAGTTTGGTCTCGTGAAGCTTAAGAGTATGAAAAATATGATCAAAAGAAAGAGAGCTTTCAAAGAGAACAATTTCCTGAAGTAGTGGAAAAATAATCTAAATAAAAAAATCTTGAATTTTGGATTCCTGCTAGCACATTAGACATCTTAGCTAAATTATTTTTTGTATCTTAGAACATAGGTGGCTAGGTGTTCATTGGGTTTCCTTATTTCAGTTGTGCTAATTTAGTGTAAGAGATATTAGAGCTGATATTGATAGAAAAATGAGTAATAAAAGCATCAACTAGATGGGTAAATGATGTTACTGATTGAATAGGTAGGTTGTAAATCCTATGCATCACATATTCATGGAGACTACGAGGAAATATTTTAGCCAAAAAAACATGATCATTAGTAAAATCAAGAAAAGTGACATGAAATGCTCTAAGATGTTCTTATCGGGTCACCATACCCATTGAAAATGGGAAGCTTAGAGTATGAAAAAATTAGGAGGAAGTAGATAATTGGAGATGGCATGTGAAAATGGAGTATGCAATAACAAGGTGGAATCTAAAGATGGTGACGCATGCAAAGTGGCTTGTTGTAACTTAATGAATTTGAGCTTGAAGGTCCTAATAAAGAGTAGTTAAGTCTTGAGTACTAATGGATGAAACTTGTCATGTATGAAAAACTAAAGGTGGTGTAAAGTTATTGGTAGGATTAGTGACAAAAATGGGAATGGTAGAAATAGGTTAAAGAGTGGAAACAAGTGATTGCATAACAACAAAAGTGGGTATAGCCATGAAAGTAGTGAGCTCCACCAAATTAGTAGCTTCCTTACAAGAAACATGTAATAGTAAATCTAGATCTTGAGGATGTTTAATAATATGATCATTAATGGCCTTAAGATGAGCTTCAGTAAAATCAACATGAGATTGATCCATGACTAAAGGAGTATAAACCCTAGACAGAAAGTGGATTTAGAAGTTGGGTTCACCAAAATGATTAACTAAAATGTGGGTTTTTATTAAGTTAATTTAAACTAGAAACAATTGTAGATAAATGTAATCAATAAATATAGAAAGTAACCCAAGAAACTAAGTAAATGAAAATGTGAAACCCCAATTAACAAGTAGGGTTATAAGAAGCTAAGCTAATTTGTAGGCTGATCTGGATTGTGTCATAAAATAAACTAAACAATCTAAAAGTAGGAACAAACATGTAGAGGTCCTAAAAATGACAAATTAGAGATGTTTGGATGGACTGGGGTGTCTGAGAGAGGATCATGGTGCCTATTGTTGCCCTAGTCTGAGTTCTAGGTGCCCTGGTCTGTGCATGAGGTCAAAAAACCAAACTTACAGGGTCTCTTGATGATAAAAATCCCTTGTTGTCTATTTGTGTGTGATATAAATCGAGGCTGTGTGAAAAATGTTGCTAATGATCAGTGATGAATAATAAACCCTAGAAGACCCAAAAATAAGTATCAAACCCTAAAAATTAAACATTGCAAATGAAGGGTTTGGATTGTCCTTAATGACCACATACATGGTGGACTTGCTAATTGATTGCACTGCACTATATTTCAGACCCGATGTAGTTCTATGTATAGGTGCATGTGCAATCATGCGTTAGGTTAATCTTGTGATAGGCGCACTTTGTGAAAGTAATGAGCAATAACTATGTGTAAAAAATGTAATAGAATGGTAGATGGAATAGAATAAACTTCCCTCATATGCATTTTGATGTAGATGAACCATCCTAGTGCCTTTTGATGGAGATAGATGGATGCAAATGAGCTTTAGATGGATGCAACCTTAGATGATGATAGTAGTGTCTAGTTCTTGGTCCCTCATTATCAACTCATAACTTTGTATTTATATGGTTCTCTTGATTCCAATTTTGTAATTAACCTCAAATAGGTCGACCACTGAAAATTATAAAATGTTGAAACGGCTAGAAAGTGCCCGAAAAGATGGTGAGAAAGTTGTAAAAAGGATCAGGGCATGCCTCGACCGGGAGCAGGGCACCCTAGTATTGGCCCAGGTGCCCCAGTCAAGGCTAAAATGATGGAAAATGACAAAAATAAATTGTACAAGTATGTGTTGAAGGTCGGAAATGACAACAAAAACCAAAGTAAAATGGCCAAATGACGGGGGTTAATTAGTACTTTCTTCACTCAAAAACCATATGAATTGTAGTATGAGATCAGGACTAAATAATGTCTAAAGTGCATGATTTTGTTTCTACACTCATGATGAAGATGTTTATTAGGAAGAGGGGCATCAACTAATTGATCTGTGATAGCTTGGACCTTGATATATTTATGAGAGATGAACTCTAGGTCAAACTCTATCATGAGCATGAGCCATCGAGTGATGCGATTTCTATAATAAGGCTTAGAAGGCATGGTTTTGAGAAGATGAAATATAGTGACAAAAAAAGTCTTGTGATTAAGAAGATAATGACAAATCTTAGAGGTAGCGAATAAAAAAGCGCAACAAAAATTTTCAGCCTCAGTGTAGTGAGTCTCATAATCGTAAAGGGTATGAATGATATAATAGACAACCTTCTCCCTACCTTGCTCATCACGATGTGCTGACATGGTGTTCAGAGCATGATCGAAGGAAGAGACATAAAGATAAAAAGGATCCCCCTCACGTGGAGGGGCAAACACATCCAAGGAGAGGAGATATTTCTTGAGATCATCATGTAGACACCAAATTTGTGTCTTACGACCCCCTGTGCCCCGCATCCCATTTCGAAACCTAACCTCATCACCTAAACCTTACACAATTATTTATTAATTACCTTATAATTAATAAATCCTCATCACCATACCTGCCACTTCATTTCGCCACCTCATCATGACCTAGTCTTAACCCTAAACTAACCTAATCAAGACCTATAACTTGGTCCACATCCACACCCATGACTAATTACTCCTCACCTGTACCTAAAACCAACCTCATAATGACTTGACCAAGCCCGCAACTAATCCCTCAGGAGAAAAGGAGGGAAAGCTGGCTATTTTACCAAAAATAGCCCGCTTTGACCTGACCGATACCGGTTCCTACTCGACCGCCGTCGGTTGCATAACCACCATCGGTTCCCTGTAAATGACCACTTCCAACCAAAAACAATGGATCAGATTTTCATTGGATCGGAAAGAGGAGAAATCATTGAAAGGATCCGGATTTTCTTGCCCAAGCAGAGACAAGTGAAGAAAAGAGAGAAGTTTGCAGAGAAGGACATCAAGCCCAAGACTGCAACTGAATAACCAGAGCCCAGTGACACTCATCCGAGCATCAGAAGAGGAGATAACTCATCTTGGATTGTCAGATCATCCTACTTGAGCCCTGTCTTCGTCATCACAGTCCTAGAACCTGCATCTTCATCAGGAACGAGTAAGTAGTGTCTTGTATGTTTCTAAGCACCATTTCTTGAGCCTGTGGATTAATAGTAATTATAAGCTCATTCCTAGATCTACCACCTACCAGCACCCTGCTAGTTAACCTCCATCCATACATCCTTGTATTGCCCTAGAAGACCATTTTATCACACTCTAAGTCTTCCCCGTCATCTCACTATTCCCCTCAGCCATCCACCAGTCTTAATAACCCCACAATCACCCTGCAACCAACCTCTATCCAGAAGCACCTAGATTACTGACCCTACCGGTGTCAGTTATCCCCTACCAGCAGCGGTTCTCTAACCGCGGTCGGTTATCCAGTGACCGACATCGGTCACTGTGACTTATACCCCAAAACCTTCCTCTCGCCTATTTGTCACCTAACAACCTCATATCTAGTCTGGTTTATCCCTATAACTCAACCTGAATGTATCAACGACCAGTAACCGAACAAACAACGTGACATTTTATTATTGATAGTTTAGCTTCTATTGCTTTGTAACGAGGTACCTAAATCGTGATTTTGCAATAGCTTTCTTTGTTATCATTTGTGTTGATTCGTATTAAAAGGGGAACTAACCACCTTCAAAAGGAAGCCTTATATTTCTTGGGCCCAAGGCAGCTCCCTCATTTATTGTCTAATTGAAATCTGGTGGTCTTGTATTCTTACTTGCAGGTAGTCCTTCCAAGACAAAAAGGAGTTCTTCGCAGTCGATCTGATCTTTCTCTACGGTACGTGCACACCATCTCAACCTTCAACAGGTATTCCTCCTATCCCTAACCCTTATCTGTTTCTCAAAGGAATGAAAGGATAAAAGAAAGTATATTCCATAGAGCTGAAACATTCCGTGTGAAAAATTTTGGCACGCTCGGTGGGACCCATTTCGGGTTTCTGTTTCTCTTGCTTGCTTTCATATAGGGAGCATACTTGCTATTTTCTTCTTCTAAAAATTTCACACGATATTTTGTTATATTTGGTAAAATAATTTGTCTTTCTTTTCCCAGTTTTGCATTAGTAAAAGTCATCTTCCTTGCTTCATCGAATAAAATTTTCAATTTGGGTTTAAAACACGTGCATTACATTCTTGCTTGCTGTTTTCAATTCTAGTGAACATAGACTAAGTAATAGGTCGTACACGTGGGGGTGATTTCCACGGTATTGAAAGGAAATTAATCTTACTTTCACTGCACGAAACATACTGAATCACTTCATAATTAACACAACAGCTCAAAACATCCCCCCTTTTCCGCGGTATTCCTCCGCCTGATTGAGGTAACCTTATAAGCCAAAACAAACTTGACATTTCCCCTAAGTCTTTTGTTTAGGATTGACATCATTCTGTGTCTAAAGGCATAAGCTCAAATTGATTAAAATTAACCCTAGGGTTAGTCTGTTAATTTGTTTGTGCATTCTTTCTTGTTTTCAATTTTGTTTCTCTGTCATACACTATTTTCTGTGATCACTACAGAACAGTTTGGTAGGCATACTAATCACTGTTAACACCAAATCAACAAATTCCTACTTCTTCTTACACCTAGTTCTATTATACCGACATCGGTTAGCTTACTGACGCCGGCTACATCCTGACCGACATCGGTTATTTGACCGATATCGGTTATTGTCTTTTACAGTTCCTGACAAACCAGCAACCTACCAATTTCAAACATCTTGTTGTCTGTTTCTGTTCCTGATAGATTGAATCCCTACTGTGTACTCTTGTCCATGGTTGTTATCACTCGAAAGCAAGCCACCGCCATGGTTTCACATGCTTGCTCTGTGCCTTTTCCTGAATCACCCCCTCCACATTCTGTCGGAAATCCTACGGACACCAGTGAGGTTCCTAAAATTCCTGTAGGAGATAAAGAATTTGCTAAATTTCTAGATGCTAATCCTAGCGCTATACAATACTATTTGTCTCATGCCCCTGACCGTACACCCGACGGTCAACTCCTTGTTGGCATGCCTATCAGTATAGCTACTCATTTAGCTCCTTCTCCTCCTGATAACTCCACGTTTTACCTTCTACATCCTTAGTCCCGTCTCCTAACTCAGCAGCTTCAGGGGTTCATACGGCACAGATTGGCTTTCCTTTGGTTAATCTTGGGCCCAACATGTCATTACCACCGACTGCTCCTACCTCATCTCTCTTGCAGACTGTTCCATTCATGACTTGCTCTCTACCACCTATCCACATGAGCTTTCCTTCTCAAGCTCCGCCCACCTTTTCATTTCCACACACATATCCTGGTAACCTCAACGTCTTATATAGGACATCCCTATTCGGTCACCTCAACACATTCGTCCTCCATACCTTATCAACATTTAACCCCACCATTGTCTAGCGGTGGCCCTTGGCCCAATTTTCCTCCATTTACCACAACCACACCATCATCTTATCCAACTACTGATTTAATTAAACAAATGATGGAAAAAATGCAAAATCTGGAGGCTTCTGTTTCAGGAAGCCATAGCACCCTAACATACAAGAAAGTTTTTCGGGAGCCTATCCACCCTTCTGTCCCCCTTCATTCATATCCTCCTCAATGGTAATTACCAAAATTTACCCATTTTAATAGTAAGGAGGACCCTCAACAACACTTGCGATCATTTAGACATGCCTGCTATCTGATTGCTCACGACGATGCTTTACTACTCCGAACCTTTCCCATGTCCTTATCAGGACCCACCTTGGAGTGGTATAGTGCTTTGACCCAGCACTCAATCTTCTCTTTTAACCAACTATCCCAATCTTTCTTGGATCATTTCTCCATTTACATTGCCAAGAAAGTATCTATCACTGACCTCTATGCCATCCGACAATTTGAAGATGAATCTATCATAGATTTCGTTAGACGATGGCGGGGCCTTATCAACCAACTTACGTATGCCTTGCCTCAAGCTGAACTTATCAAACTCTTTACGCGGGCCTGTGCTAAGCACATCTCTCCTACCCTCCAAATTCAAACTTTCTGCACATTTGACGAGGTCTTTACTATGGCTCGAAAACTAGAGATTCGAGCCTTAGAGGAAGAGAAATTGCGGTTGCGCAACAAAAACCCCAATTTCCAAACCCAAGATTCCACCAACAAACCTAACACCACCAATCCTCACCCATCGACTGCTTCAAAATCAAAAGGATCCATGCACGCGGTGATGGTCAAATCCCAACCACTGTCTAATACCCCGTCAAATACCACCTATAAGTCTAAAGCAGAGCCCATCAATTACACCCCTTTGGGAGAAACTTATGGTGTGATATTGGAAAAATTACTTAAATCAGGAGCCATTACCTTACCTCCTGTTAAATTTCACTCTGGGTTTGATTCCACTTGCGCCATACCTTCTTGGTACAAAGAAAATGAATTCTGTAACTTCCACCACGTGAAGGGACACAGTCATGAAAACTGCAAGATGTTGAAAAACATAGTGCAGGAAATGGTTGATGTAGGGGATATAGCCCTCGATAATCCTAACGCCCTTGCTAACCAAACTTATGAAAATATTCAACAAACCATTCCCGAATCATTCCTCTAACAGTAATATAAACCAAGATATCTTAGCCGAGGAGAGTGTTCATGAGATCCATGCAGTTTTCGACTCCCAGCCAAAAGCCTCTATCGAAAAAATTCTGAATCAAGCTCTCTTCACTAAGGCAGGAACCCGAACCCCCTTTATCACCATCAAGACAAGATGAAATCCTTTTCGTTCCTTTACCCATCAAATAATTAACCACCAAAAGTTCCCTCCTCACAAATGAGCCTTCTTACACCACATCCTTGCAAGACTGTGAGCGGATGTTATCTAATTTATCTATTTCCCAAACGTCTCCTCCTACCATTCTGGCTGTACAAGAGGAAGGATCGCCACTTATTTTGTCATCCTTAGACAAGAAAACTCTTAAACTAACATCACCACATTCTTTAAACATGATGGATCCTCTCAAACACGCCCTCCTACCTATTAGTTCTTCATCACCTAAATCTTTTCAGTGACCGGTTGACCTCTTAACGCCCATTGATATAGTGCCTCATCGACCCCCTGTATCACACCCATAGTGGAATGGAATCACAACCCACCTTTCTTCCATACAAAATTTCCTATTCACACGTGAATACTGTCATTCCCCAGAAGATAGATGAGTCCTATGGGAACGTTTGAGTACGCCATATTCTACTCAAATGCAGATGACCGATCTAGATGCCTCTACCATATACCCGAAGTGTTTACAGAAGTTTAAAATTCCTATGTCCTCATCTTCACCCCCCTCATCTCTACCAAATACCTCATCCACTTCTATTAACCTAACCAAATCTTCCCCTACGCTTGGGACCTCACCAATACCCAGTCTAACACACCAACCTAAGCGGCTTGATTTATCTAAAAATAAAGCCATCCATCCCATTAGGAGATAGACTCAATCTCCTCAACCTATGCCGCTATCACAACTAAAACCCTCGTCGTCACACCTACCTTCCATATTGGGACCCCATCCCTCTACCTTGCATCAATATATCATACCTCCTACATTTTCTTTAAAGCGACCTACGCCTTCTACACCCATACAGAAATCCAAGGGTATAACAATATCATCACCCTGCGTATCCTGTCCACCTACCAACCAAAAACAAATTCCATCATCAAAAGATTTGTTTGTTGTCACTCCTATTTCTCCGTGGTTGTTTTCTGATACCACATCATCTGTGGCCTCATCATCTAACCAGATAAACATAGCTTCTGCGCTAAAGAAGCCACATTTAGTTAAAACCCATTATCAAAACCCCTTGGCTAAACCACCACCCATACAAACCATCCATACCACATCATCACCAGAATCGACCTAGTCAATAGCCTCCTCTTCCTCTGACTTTGACCCACTCAAAGGGTCTTACACCAAAATCCTTGCTATGTTGGTAGAGAATGCGACCATTTCCCTACCCCCACTTAGACCTTATGATCCATCTAAACCTCGACCTATAGGTTACGATGAGTCTAAAATCTGCACTTACCACTGCACACCAGGACATGACATAGAGGGATGCAAAGCGTTGAAATCCATACTTCGTCAGTCACCTCTCTCAGATAGAAAAGTTAAGAAAGAAAACTTACAAAGAGAGAGACCTTTAGCTTCAATTCCCTCTCCTATACCACCTGTCTTCGCCTCACCAAGATCTATCATTATTACAGCCCCACCTCTCGAAGACCATGACCTATCCCTATCGTCTTCCTCCTCTCATATTCATGAGATCAATATGATTAGTGTTGCTACTCAAGGGCAGAAAAATAATGGGAAAGTGAAAGAAAACAAACCTGCGGCATCTCTTTCTCCGTCCACCATCCCGATCGTACCACCACCTAAAGTGGTTATTCGTGGACCCACCTACCCCATCTCTAATGGAATTTCCCACCAAACCATGATCAAACAACTTCACCAATCACCTGTAAAAATGACACTGTATGATCTCATTCAGACTTCTGAATCTCATCGACAAGCTCTCGTTGAAATCCTTCAAGGGATAGAGGTCTTACCTAATGAAACGTTTCCTGTTACCTCTATTCTAACACCCAATCATGTTGCTTCACTCACCAAACAATCTATCTCCCCAACCACTTCTGTCTCTGTATAGCAAGCCGCTGCTATCAGTTTCTCCGAAGATGAAATTATCGACTTTGGTGCCGAAGATCCTGATCCTGCTCTTTTCATCTTAGCTTACATGTTGGGACATTCGGGTACATCGTGTTATGATTGATGGGGGGCGCTAGCCTAAACATCATCTCTTCAAAATCCTTCCAACAAATGAATATCCCTTCTAGTTGCATGTGTGCCAACCCCATCATGTTGCGGTCATTCAATGATGCTATTACTTCTACCTTAGGCACCGTGATCCTTAACATTCATGTAGGGCCACACACTTTACCCAAACTCTTCTATGTCCTTGAGGGAGAGTTCCAATACAATATGTTGTTAGGCCGCCCTTGGATTCGGGCTATGGGATGTGTTCCTTCCACCTTACATAGATGCATAAAATTTGAGTACGAGGGGAAGTCCTACACCGTAAAAGCTGATCCTCCCCCCTTCAAAACCTGAAATATGTTGTATCGCCCTAATGATGTGCTTGTACCAGTCAAGACACCCATTCATCCAACCCAACCATCCACTTCAACCGTACCTCAACCATCCACTTCAACCACACCTACACCTTCAACCAATGAAACCGCTGTCACAAATACCACTTCCTTTCCCATAGATAACATCCCAACCTCCAAACCCTTAGTAGATTTTTTTCAACGCCTTACGTTGGGGGAGTACCACCTATATAACGTTAGCTCTTTGCATACCCTGCAGGAGTATAGACAGTTACATGCACATGCTACCTAGCGACCGTCACGTGGGGGAGGTAATCTCTTATGTACCACCCCATTGCCGCACCAACCTAACGTATGGGGGTGTCGACGCATCCTCCGTTACCCCTGAACCTCCTCTTGGTGTGGTTCCCTTCCAATCTGATTTTTAATACTTGAAAAATCATCATTTCACCCTCACCTTCTTGACTCGCTGTGCTTGGAAAGGCTTTGGTTTTTGTCTTTATGAACAAGGCCGACATACACTCATTCCCATGACTACACACAAACACAATGATCGTAGTGGTCTCGGTTTTCCTGAAACACTTACACCAGAGAAACCTCATGTCAGTTGTATCCTGGAAGATGACGACATCACCCCTACCAAACCATCATCACCCATTTTTCCATCGTCACCCACAGAGTCGATAGACCCTGAATCTATCCCTCCTAACTTTTTTTTTTCATAAATGCTATCTTCCTAGGTCCTCTCACTTATCAACGTGATAATGAGGACCCATCTTCTCTTCCACTTCTATATTAAGACATGATTGAAGAGGATTTGCCTTCGATTAATGTTGTTGAGTGCCAGGATGATGACTCCATCCTCACTTACCTTGGTGTGGACGACTCCTATATTCAACGCACCTTACCATCTGAAACTCAAACCATGTTGAATGAGTCGACTATAGAAATCAACATCCACATAGAGGAGGATCCTCATGTTGTGAAGATCGGACAATCCCTTAACACATCAGAACAAGATGCCTTTACTACCTTTCTCCGTACCCGTAACCAAGCTTTTGCTTGGTCCTATGCTGACATGCCAGGAATTGATCCTGACATTGCTGTCCATAACATCACCCTAAAACCCGATTCCAAACCAGTCAAACAGAAACTAAGAAAAATGCATCCACACATTGCCCTCTTGGTCAAAGAAGAGCTTTAACGACTCCTTTCTGTTTTCTTCATCTTGCCTATTGACTATCCTCAATGGATTTCTAACATCATACCTATTACTAAAGTGATGGGGGGACTTCGGATATGCACGGATTTCTGAGACCTTAACCTCGCTTGCCCCAAGGATGACTTCCCCCTCCCAAGTATTGATCAACTTGTTGATCTCACTGCAGGCCATGAAATTCTTTCTCTCATGGATGGTTTTTTGGGATACAATCAAATTTTGGTAGCCCTGGCCGATCAACATAAAATTTCCTTCATAACTCCTTGGGGAACCTTCTATTATCGTGTCATGCCGTTTGGCCTTAAGAATGCTGGTGCGACCTATCAGCGGGCTATGACTTACATTTTTCATGACATTATGCACACTATCCTTGAGGATTATGTCGATGATCTTCTTGGTAAATCTAAACATCGCAGTGAACATCTTGATGTTTTAACCATTATTTTCAGTCACCTGTTACAATATTCGGTTTGGCTTCAACCAAAGAAATGTGTCTTTGGTGTTATTTCGAGAAAAATTCTTGGCTTTATCGTCTCTTTGCGTGGCATTGAGGTCGATCCATCTAAAGTCAAAGCTATCCTAGAAATGCCCCCCACCCAAAAACCTCAAACAATTACATAGTTTGCAGGGTAAACTTCAATCCATCCGGCGTTTCATCTCCCAACTCTCGGATCGATGTCAACCTTTCCATCACCTTCTTAAAAAGGACATTTCCTTTCAATGGAGCGAAGAGTGTCACCAAGCCTTTGAAGCTCTCAAAGCCTATCTCTTGCAGCCACCCGTGCTTATCCCACCTCAGGATGATCGCCCTTTCTACCTTTACCTTTCTTCCACTGACCATGCTATAGGAGCCATGCTCGCACATCGGGACTCGGCACATCGAGAACAAGCCGTTTATTATATAAGTCATACTCTCGTGGATTACGAGACTAGGTATACACATGTAGAAAAATTGTGCCTAGCCCTATCATTCGTAGCCACCAAACTCCGACACTACCTCCTGAATCACAAAACTTTTATCATCACCAACGCGGACCCCATTCATTATATGTATGCCAAACCACATCTAAACCAACGCATCGCCCGATGGCTTATGCTCCTCACTGATCTCGACCTTGAGTTTGTACAACAGAAGTCAATCAAAGGAAAAACTATTGCGGACCAACTTGCGGAGGCCCCTTTACCTGGGGAACAATTTACCAATTTTAATTTCCCCGATGAACTCATTGCCTCTCTTTCACTCAGGGAAGAGTCGTATCCAATGACCCTCTTCTTTGATGGATCCAAATTCCAGCATGGCAGAGAGGTCAGTGTTTTTCTCATTCCTTTTGACGCTGAGCCTATACCTCTTTCATTCCAGCTCGATTTCCCATGTACTAATAATACAGTGGAATACGAGGCCCTTGTTTTGGGTCTCTAGGTTGCGTTACACTTAGGTGTCAAATCTATTAATATTTTTGGCGACTCTCAATTGGTAGTAAATCAAGTTATGGGAATCTACCAATGTAAAAATGAGAAACTTCAAAAGTACAAACATTATGTGGACTCACTTTTGACCTCATTTACTCGTTATTCTATCCAGACCATTCCCTGCTGCACTAACAAATTTGTGGATACTATGGCTTGCTTAGCCTCACAAATTCCTACCTCACCAATTGACTCTGACATATTCATCTTGGTCCAACAACTCTTTGCCCCATCTTACTCAACCCCGGTTGTTTGTATGATAAATAATGTGTCTGCTAATTCACAGGATACCTAGTACCACCAATTTCACGACTACCTTACAACCTCTGTTCTCCCACCTGACCTAACTAGTACCGGAAAACGTGCTTTTCTTAAAAGTGTTTATCGTTATGTCGTTATGGGGGGACTCCTCTATAAACGTGGCTTTGATGGCATCCTCCTTCGATGTCTAACTGGTGCGGAGGTCACCTATACCATCCAACAAATCCACGATGGTATTTGTGGCGGACATTTTAGTGGCCTTGCTGTGGCTAAACGAATCCTTCACCTAGGTTATTATTGGCCTACTCTTAATAACGACTGTTACGAATATGTTAAGCATTGTGTTATGTGTCAACAACATGCCAACCTTCAACATACTCCTAGCCATCCGCTACAGGTCACACAAGATCTTTGGCCTTTCTCACAATGGGGTTTAGACCTTATTGGTGAGATTCACCCGCCTTCTTCGCAATGTCACCGTTGGATAATCAAAGCAACCGAATATTACACAAAATGGGTGGAGGCCATTCCACTCATTTCAATCAAAAAAGAAAAAATCGTCGAATTCGTTAACCATCACATTATCTGTCATTTTGGCATTCCTCATCGCCTAATAACAGATAATGGTAAATCTTTCAAAAATAAGTTGTTACAAGACCTTTGTGACAACCTTGGTATCAAACTTAGTTTCTCATCACCTTACTATCCACAGGCCAATGGTCAAGCTGAATCTTCTAATAAAACCCTAACCAAAATCCTCATGAAAGTTGTTAATGATTATGGAAGAAATTGGCAGGATCACATTCCCTTTTCCCTTTGGGCTTATCGTACTAGCATTCATACCTCCACTAATGCCACACCATTTTCTTTGGTATATGGTACCAAGGCTGTCTCGCCTCTCGAAATACAAATACCCTCCCTCAAAATATCTCTTCAGGATATTCTCACCAACGATGATTTCCACCAAGAGCGGTTAGCCCAATTAGAGCTTCTTGACGAGCGTCGTCTTACGGCTCTTGACCACCTTCAAATCTACCAGAAATGCATCAAGCATGCTTATGATAAGCGACTTCATGAGCGTACCTTTAAGGTTGGTGATCTTGTCCTCAAAGAGAATCAACATGTAACCAAACTAGAAAAGAGCAAACGTGGAAAATTTGCTCCTAATTGGATTGGGCCTTACATTATCACTCACACTTATGGATCAGGCACTTATCGTTTAGCTTCGCTTAATGGTAAACCTGAGCCTGAGCCCCTTAATGCCTTGCATCTTCGACCATTCTACTGTTGAAATTAGTGTTATATCACTTCTTATCTACCTTACGCTCATCCCTTGAGCTCATTTACCACCGCATACACTTTGTTTCTTACATCTCAAAATCAAATCAGGCTCACATGGTTTGATTATCACCTCCCCTTAAAGATGCCTTCCCCTTTTTAGTCTAGTCCATGACTTCAAAGTCTCAAAATGACACATTCTTAATTAAACACTTATGGGATTTTCTTGAGTCAAACTTCCTACCAAACTAGATGCTTTATGCCCAACGGACATCTAGACCTCTAAATTATACAATAGACTTCTCCCTTGAAGGACAGCTATATGCCAAACTATTGCTGCTATTATATATAGACTGCTCCCCCAAAAAACAACTATACATAAACACCACATCTACTACTATAAATAGACTGCTCCCTTGAAGGACAGCTATACACAGTCAGCCTTTATCATAAGCTTCTCACATTGATCAGCTTCGTGAAGACATCAAGAACAACAAAATACATATCCCATGTAGACTTCTCGCATCGATCAGTCTATATCCAGAAAAATAAAATAAAAATAAAAGCAGTATTTCAAAACACTTTTGAGTCATGGACTTGTCTATTTAGGTTTGGTTCTCTTTCGTCAGAATAATCATCTTATCATAAGTTCTCTGCACCCTCGCCCACATCAACCACCTCACCTCACCATTTGTCAAAGCAACAGAACTCAAGGGATGTGACGTATATCTGATATATTGTGATTATACCACTCGTTTCACCTATCGACTTCTCACCTATGCAAGGTACCTAGGGATTCAAGCTCATCCTACATTAATATGTGGTTTGTTTAGCTCTTCTCAACTATGGGACACTCTGGCCTCTTTTGCTCGACTCTAGGATTGTGTGTTGACCTTAATCAGGACACGATTCCCTACTACTTGGGTATGCTAACTTTCGCTTCACCTATACCTACACCAACAACATTACCCTACCAACATCAAATTTTTACCAACCAAAAAATTGCCTAACCACAACCAAATTGCCTGAATTCACCTCTCCCTGGTCCTAAGGGAGAACTACATCGGTCTGAGGCCCCTCCTTGCTTTGTGTAATGGGCTATATAGGTAGCACTTAGGAGACATGGGGTCTCCCAAGGTTAGCTCGACCATCCCCTACCATACCCTATCATGTGTTGTAAATATAAATATTTTTTGTGTATTTCTATTTGCCAACATTCATCTTTATCCTTTTTCAAAAAAAACAAAAAAAAACATTCAAAACACAACCATTCTTATTATTATCATCACTCAAAACCACATACATATTTAGTTTTATTTTAGATGTTAAACAAATACATCTTCTCTATCATCAAATCGTAGGTCGGCATCCTTATTTATTCTTATATTCTTATGAAATTCACTTAGACCCTTGCACCTCCTCCCAAATCAGGTGGTGATCATGATCGTCGATGCCCCTCAGTTAGCCTTTCCATCCTCAAAGGTGCCACTGCCATTGGTTCCTCCCATTGATCCACCAACATCTCCTGTAACATACGAATACGTCCTCTCGCGTGGAGGAATCTTGCCTCCAGTCTCTCCACTCGTAACTGTGAAACCTCTAACAATCCCATTGTCTCATTCACCTGTGTTTGAAGCTGGTGAGCCAAATCCTGTAGATGATCTCTCTCCGCTGTAATCACAGCTATGTCAGGGCACTCACGTGCACCTCGCAACTCTGCTACCCACCATACTCTATAGGCCTCTGTCGTTCCCGCATCCATTACCCTACGATCGACTGCTATCTCTTCTAGCCCTTCTGGAGGTGTAGGCCGGGGAGGTGAGAATGCTGCCTTGGCATCGATTCTCATGTATGGTCTATATGTCATAGGTATATCCCGAACGAACCCAAATTTTCGCCGCACGTGATGTAGAGGAATCCTCTCGTACTCACCCGGCCTGTGCCCTGCGATCCACCTCAATCGCTCTACACCCCTCAACTCCTCAGCTATGTTCTCTGTCACCATATAGTTCCCGTAAGGCCTCCAACAAATATCCACAATCGTCACCATCTCCCATACCTGTCTATAATACTCGATGTCATCTATCACGGCCTGGGATCTCACTTCTTGTTCTGTCTAGACCCATCGTCTGAATCCCAACCTTTGCACTCCTGCCTCTCTCGACTCGATGGGTTGGTCTATTGGACGCACAAAAACAATATGCTCATAGGCCCAACAATGTAATAAGTACGAACAATCCAGTGTCGTCCTGTGTTTTCGGTTGCAGGCCCATAGACCCCTATATGACTCTGCCAGATATGCGGGTGCCCATGTGAAAGTCACGCTCATTTCTATCATTTCCCAAATAACACTCATCAATGCTTTTGGAAATCTTCCCCCTTCTGCCCTTGGTAATGCATAATACCCCACCGCTATCATTAATAGCACGGCCAACCTTGTTTCCTCAGGGTGTGTTGCATACATTGTACCATACGTAAATGTTAAACCTTACTGTGTCAAATCTCATGCTGCTGAACCAAATACTGCTGTTATCGCTGCCCGCCCCGCTCTAGGCAATGCCTGATACACTGTTTTTCCTATCATTGGGAGTCTCAAAATATGGAACACATCTTCCAATGTCACTGTCATCTCCCCTGTTGGCAAATAGAAGGTATTCTTTTCTGGATTTCATCTCTCAATCAACGCCTGCAACATAGCATGGTTATGTGCGATTCGTGAATAATAGCGGATTCCACTTAAACCCAAATGATTTATCAATGCCCATTCAGCTGGTGTTACATCCGCTCGGATTCGTGACAACAACGCTGGCACAATATCATTCATCCTTAACCCTGCTTCTGCCTGCATACATCAAAACGACACATAATTATTCAATAGAACAAATCTCCACGGGTTTTTTCTCAAATTCTGGAAACTCCTACAGTAACCGATATCGGTTATGGACAACCGATACCGGTTATCTCTAAACGATACCGGTCACTGTCAAAAATATACCTACCCTTCTTAAAAACATACACCTATGATAATTATTTTGCCCGTTTACTCCTATCTATACCTAAAAACATACGTGACCACCCTGCTTACCTACCCCATAGCACTCACCCCATCCCAAACCGTTGCCTATCACCTTTTCTTTCTCATCTTTACCCACTTACACTTCTCTCATCCTATTCACAAAACATGCACGAATCAAATTACAACCAAACAGTTTACCTCTCGGGATGCAGCAACTTAGGGCGGAACTTGTCTTCCCCCTCGTCCCTGCCTGCTAGATGCTTCTCCTCGTTCAACCATGTTCACCACCCTCTTCAAATATAACTTGTCTTTCTGCCTTCTGAATCTCAGCCCACACTCACTTCACCTATCTCTTTCCTCCTTATCACTCAAATTCTTTCATGCAATTACCTGTATCAGTCGTCAAACAACGTCACATTCACATATTTAACTTGTTGCATGACTCTAAAAAATAAGAATGCTAAAAATAAGAACTTAAGTTGCCAACCAAGCAGTTCTATTTTTAGGAAAAATAATTCTGGAATAACCGATATCGGTTACGTAACCGATATCGGTCATATAGCTACCGACATCGGTTACATAACCGATATCGGTCATGTGTCCCCTTTTTGCTTAAACCTAAGCCGTTTCTTCGTTTTTGCAAATTTTTGTGGCGCCCGCCTCTTTTTCTTGCATAACAACACCATTATCAATATTTGTCATCCAAATCACATATATATATCCTCATAATTTCAGCAACATCATCCATTTACATTATAATAACCATCGACAACATACATACGACATCAAATATACAGCAAACCCATCAGCATACACAACATGTGAATTAAACTCATCATCTATATATACATACATTCCATTTCAAAAAGCCATCAACAAAAGACATCAACACCATAATATATAAACCATGTGGATCAAACTCATCATACATTCAATAAGACAAACAATCGACAAAACACATACACCATTTCATATACACCATGTGGGTCAAAATCACCATATATATATATATATCAAAGGTTTCAAATATACAACTTGCCCTGCATAGGGGCCTCTGTGATCTCATAATAATACAAAGCCGGCACGCAGGCCGCAATAACTGTCAAACATCTAGACTCGGCTCGCAGGCCGGTCTCTCATATCAAAAATATACTCGGCTCGCAGGCCGGTATATATAATAAATGAATAAATGAATGAATAGATCATATGTGGGCACGCAGGCCTCTATAAACATAACCGGTTCGCAGACCAGTGCCTATATCCAATATACACACAAAAACATATAACTCTGACCCAGGGATGTCTCAACTCTCCCCACCGCCCTCAACACCTCTCCCTGCGGGTCCTGGCCCTGGCTCCCGCCTCCTCCCTATCACCAACCCACCGGCTATAGCTGCACCACCCTGGGATCTCTAACTCCATGAGGTCTCCGCTCTATGCACCGCATACGACTGATAGTTAGCCCTGGTACCATCAAGGACATCCTGATAGTACCGGGCCTTCGCTCTTGCCTCCATATACTGGGCCCGTGCCACCAAAGCTGCTGGGGCTGGTCCCCCGACTCCTAATACCAATGGCCCCTATCCTACCAGTACACCCTGTGCCTGTGCCGGTGCCGGTGGCGGTACCGGTGCCTATGGCTGCGTCGGTGGTGGTGCCTGTACCTGTGCTTGTGCTGGTGCCACTGGTAGTGCCTATGGCGGTACCTGTACCTGTGGTGGTGCCTGTGGCTGGGCCTGTACCTGTGCCTGGGCTAACTGCCCCTGTAGGACACCTATCTGTGCTTGTGCAGTAGCAAGCTGCCCCTGTAACAACTGTACCTGTCCCCTGAGATGGCCCCTCTCTGCGCTAACAGCCGCCAAGTTTGGATGTGCGGGATGTGCTCTTTGCGGCTCTCTCCCCTGCCCACCATACCAAAAATGATCATGTACACCTAGCTTCATCCACTGTATCGTCTGCCTGCCTCTCTGCTACCCAATTTGGGTCCACGGGTTGTGGTACAGGCAGTGGAGCCTCTACATCATCCCTCCGGTACTGAGGAAAGGGAGGTGGCTCATCATGTCGTAACCCCAACTGCCATCGTACCCTCTCCAGGGGTATCCGCTCATGCTCTCCCGGCCTCCGTCCCGCTATCCAGAATGTATACTGGATTCAACGCAACTGTGATCGGGCTCCTCCACGGGGCTGATGACCTCTGTAAGGCCTCCATACAATATCCAAGGCAGTCACGCCCTCTAATACATGCCGGTAATACGCTACATCCCGTTCGGCGAGAACTACTCGTGGCTGGCCCATGACCCCCAACCACCTCTGAAAGCCATATCTATAAATCACCTGTGGCCCAGGCTACTGGGGCAGCCCTACTGGTCGAATGCATATGATATGCTCATATGCCCAGCAATGTAACAAAAAGGTGGAACAAATCCTGAATCGCCTCATCCGGCGATAGCCCCACAACTCTCTGTATAACTGCACTAGGTATACTGGTGCCCAAGCATAACATGTATGCTCCTCCACCATCTCATGTAGTACCCCCATCAGCGCCCGTGGAAAGCGGCCTCCCTCTGAGTCTGAGAGGGTGAAGCATGTGATGCCGATCATCATCAACATGGCAAGCCATGTCTCATGTCTATGGGCACGATACATGTCCCCATAGGCAATACTAGCGCTGTGATAAGTCAATAGCGTGGCTGCATCCCTGAATACCTGTAAAATGCTGTCCATGGCTGTCTCTGCATCCACCTGGAAGACTGCCTCTCCATTGATCGGTAGTCTAAGGATGCAATACACATCCTCTAGTGTAATCGTCATCTCTCCCGTCGGGAGATGGAACACATTGGTTGTCGGATCCCATCTCTCGATGAGGGTGACCATAAGACTGTGATCCCTCTCTATAGCCCTATATCGCTGGACCCCGCCGAGTCCCACCTCGCGCATGATAGCCCAATCCGCCGCGGACACGTGTGGCCGCATCCGTCTCAACAGCGGAGGCATCCTATCCCGCATAGTCAGCTGCTGACGTGCCTGCACAAATCACCCACTTCATTAGACATACCCTTTCAAACAACAACTCCTATAACCTTCTATACCCCCTTTTACCCACTCGACCACACAACCGCCCCATTTTTCTCCCCAACCTACTAATCACCCTTCCTCTCAACCTCTTCACCCCCAAAAAACCACAAAGCCCAACAATAAAACACAAAACCCAAACCATTACTACCAACACACCCACACAACAACCCCAACAACGACCAAAAATAAATAAATAAATAAATAAATTTCAAAACAACAACAAAACCCAACCAACCAAATAAATAATCCTAGCTACGGACCGGTACCAGTCAGCCATGACTACCACCGGTCCCCTCTCCACCGACGTCGGTCGACGTACGACCAACACCGGTCAACCACAATCCCACCCTGCCCCGAAACTTCCTGACCGATGCCGGTCGCTTAGTGACCGGCATCGGTCACTGAAAAATCGCGGAGCCGAACCCGACGCGGCCCCCCCAAATCCTTTTTTCACCTATTTATCCCTATTTACCCACCCAAACACCCTAAAAATCTACCCACCCTGCCACCTTTCCCTATTTAACCCATCTATCCTCTTCATTTTTCAAATAACTTCAATTTATTCATTATTTTATCAAAACATGGATTCCTACCCAAACCCCCGAATATAGCTTAACAACATCACATTCACACAATGAGAGGTTTCAAACCTACCGGTACGATGACATGTCGTCGTGGTGGGATGGGTGGTGGTGGTCCAGCTGGTCCAGCACCTCCAGCTCCTCCTGGCTGTGCCATGGCTCTAACTCTCCTCTGCTGGGTCCTCCACCAATCAATTGCTGCCTCCTACTCACTAGGGCCTACCAACCACTCACTTCTCCACTCAAATAGTGCCACCTTAGCCGAAAAATGCACCAATCTCAACAATACACCTCAGACAACTCAAATGGGTTTTCAAAATGACAATGTGACAATGACAGGCCATATTTTTCTTTTTATAGGTTTTTGACCTATAACCGATATCGGTTATATTATGCCCTAAAGAATTGGTATCGGTCATCTAACCGATACCGGTCATAGACAATCGATATCGGTTTTATCCCACCTTTTCCCCAATTTCTGCCCTTATTTACTAATCGCCCTTTCTCACAACATCATCTATATCCACCTTCGCTGAAAACCCTTTATTGACTTCATTGGCCCGACCCAAGGCCGCAACCAACCAATTTGGTCCGACCCAAGGCCGCAGCCAACCCATTTGGCCCGACCCAAGGCCGTAACCAACCCATTTGGCCTGACCCAAGGCCGCAACCAACCAATTTGGCCCGACCCAAGGCCGCAACCAACCAATTTGGCCCGACCCAAGGCCGCAACCAACCCATTTGGCCTGACCCAAGGCCGCAACCAACCATTTGGCCCGACCCAAGGCCGCAACCAACCAATTTGGCCCGACCCAAGGCCGCAACCAACCATCTGGCCCGACCCACGGCCGCAACCAACCCATTTGGCCCGACCCAAGGCCACACCAATTAAATACCTCACCCAAAATCAAAAAATTACAATTTTATCCACCCATCATGTAGCTTTTTTTTTGTTCAATCGAGCTCACCTGTTCGTGTTTTAGCATGATTAGGGTCCTTGACTTGATCAGTCGACCAACTTTTCCTAGACCAAGACCGTGACGTTTATCTCAACCAAACCAACCATTTGGTACTGCTGAACATGCCTAAACATTCCTGTACCTTACCCGTTATATCCCCTGGAGCTACTTCCTATGCCTTGGATACCAGGATTATATCACCCTTGTTTGGATAAACTATCGACCTTTGCCTACGAATTGCTTGTTTGATCTTCAAAATCATGTACCCTGGTCGCACTACTACATTTCAACGTGCGTCTACTTCCTTGGACCTACCCCACCATCTTACCATCATCTCAACACCATTTCCCTTTGTCAACCCTATCCCTGATTTCACGCTACCTCAATCTGTGATAGATTTGAGGGGGATTACCTATACCCTTAACAGGGGTAACCACTTCTTATTATTGTCCGTGTAGCTTTAACAAAGACAAGATACACAACAACAAGGGGCTAATGTAGACACCAAATTTGTGTCTTACGACCCCCTGTGCCCCGCATCCCATTTCGCAACCTAACCTCATCACCTAAACCTTACACAATTATTTATTAATTACCTTATAATTAATAAATCCACATCGCCATACCTGCCACCTCATTTTGCCACCTCATCATGACCTAGTCTTAACCCTAAACTAACCTAATTAAGACCTATAACTTGGTCCACATCCACACCCATGATTAATTACTCCTCACCCGCACCTAAAACCAACCTCATAATGACTTGACCAAGCCCACAACTAATCCCTCGGGAGAAAAGGAGGGAAAGCTGGCTATTTTACCAAAAATAACCCGCTTTGACCTGACCGATACCGGTTCCTACTCGAATGCCGTTGGTTGCGTAACTGCCATCGGTTCTCTGTAAATGACCACTTCCAACCAAAAACAAAGGATTGGATGTTCATTTGATCGAAAAAGGAGAAATCATTGAGAGGATCTGGATTTTGCTTGGCCGAGCAGAGACAAGTGAAGAAACAAGAAGAGTTTGCAGAGAAGGACATCAAGCCCAAGACTACAACTGAATAACCAGAGCCTAGTGACACTCATCCGAACATCAGAAGAGGAGATAGCTCATCTTGGATTGTCAGATCATCCTACTTGAGCCCTATCTTCGTCATCACAGTCCTGAAACCTACATCTTCACCAGGAACGAGTAAGTAATATCTTGTATGTCCTTTTAATAACATTTCTTGAACTTCTGAATCACAGCCATCATAAGTCTATTCCTAGATCTACTACCCAGCAAAATACTACATCTAACTGTCATTCCTCCACCCTTATATTTACCCCAAGAACGACCCCCATCACTCTCTGAGTCTTCCCCGTCATCTCACTATTCCCCTCAGCCATCCACCAGTCTTAAAAACCCCACAGACACCCTGTAACCAACCTCTATCCAGAAGCACCTAGATTACTGATCCTACCGGTGTCGGTTATCCCCTACCGGCAGCGGTTCTCTAACCGCGGTCGGTTATCCAGTGACCGGCATCGGTCACTGTGATTTATACCCAAAACCTTCCTATGACCTATTTGTCTCCCAATAACCTCAGATCCAGTCTGGTTTATCTCTGTGACTCGAGCTGAACATATCAACGACCAGTAACCAAACAAACAATGTGACATTTTATTAATGATAGTTTAGCCTCTATTGCTTTGTAACAAGGTACCTAAATCGTGATTTTGCAATAGCTTTCTTTGTTATCATTTGTGTTAATTCGTATTAAAAGGGGAACTGACCACCTTCGAAAGGAAGTTTTATATTTCCTGGGCCTAAGGCAGTTCCCTCATTTATTGTCTAATTAAGATCTGGTGGTCTTGTATTCTTACTTGCAGGTAGTCCTTCCAAGACAAAAAGGAGTTCTTCGCAGTCGATCTGATCTTTCTCTACGGTACGCGCACACCATCTCAACATTCAACAGGTATTCCTCCTAGCCCTAACCCTTATCTGTTTCTCAAAGGAATGAAAGGATAAAAGCAAGTCTATTCCACAGAGCGGAAACATTCTGTGTGAAACACATCAAAGGATTTTTGGTAGACATCATCCCATTTAAAGTTGATGTATTTATGAAGAAGCTGATGAAAGGGTTAGAAACGGTCAGAAAGTTGTGAGATGAAATGGTGGACTGATTGAAGTCAGCCTTAAAGATTTCAAAGCTGCTTTATATTAGAAGGAGGAGGCATCTAAAGGATAGCTTTGATTTTGGTGGGGTCAACTTCAATACCCCTGATGGAAATGATAAAGTCAAGGAGTTTACCAATTAGCACTCCAAAGACACACTTGGCTAGATTGAGACAGAGGAAGAAGCGGATAAGGTGCTCCAAAAGGATCTTAAGGATGATGATATGGTTTCAAAGATGATTAGATTTACCTAAGAGGTCATCAACATAGTCCTCTATAGTCTTATGGATGAGATCATGAAAGATGTAAGTCCTGGCTCACTAATAAGTGGCTCCGACAATTTTCAAACCAAAGGGTATGATGTGATAGCAAAAGATCCCACAAGGAGTGATGAAATAATTATTATGTTGGTCTCTTGGTGCGATGAGGATATGATTATACCCAGAAATGTAACACCCTCAACAATGGTTATATTCCTCCTTTGCATTTCAAGTGTTGACATGTGATTTTCTTGATAAAGGTATGTTCTTTTGACTGCTAAAGATTAGGATTGAAATGGATAAATCAATTATGCTCTTTGATTGGAGGGCTGACATGTCATTGCTTGCAATAATATATTTCACTCTCTTCGGATAAGCTGTAATCTGGTTTTTAAGAGTTGCAACTTACCTTTCTCTATTAGACTCATCCTTGGATCAATTCCATTGATCCAAGGTATGTTTTAAATCTTCTTATTATAACTGAATGAAAATAATTGAAATTCATCATTGTGTGGCTTGACGGACCGAACTTGTGTTAGTGGAAAATTCTTTATTATCTTAGAAATAGTGCTTGTATTCTATTTTGTGTTGAGCTCGACTTTTCTTAGTTGACCCTTGCAGGGCGCTTATGGTGTCAATGGAATTAGGAACCCTGCTTCTGGATTCTAGAGTTTAGTAGAAGGTTGTGTACCCTAATAAACATGGAATTTAGGTAGGTTACCTAACTACTATTATTATACCCCTTTATGATGGATGAAATTCTAACCTAAGTTTTTAGCTTGTAATAAAGTGACCTGAGGGGATGCTAAGTTATTTTTGAACCTATAGTTTCTGGTTAAAACTACATCCTAACATAGGATGGAAAACTATATGTGGGGGTTATGTCCTAAGATTATTTATTTAAACTAACCTAAGATCTAACCTAAGAAAATTCTAACTATCCTAACTATTGGGATATTAAAGGGGACCTAGGGGCCATTTGCAATGGGAACTAAGTGATGGTTCCAAGGCTTTTTATTGGGATTTGTTTTGGATTTGGTTTTTAATACATGAAAGGACTGCCAGTGTGGCAGGGGTTAGTGAAAGTTAGAGGAATCTACATGGAGGCATCTCTAAGTTTGGAAATGCATTACAAATTACAATTGGATCTCACCCAATATGAATGGTGGTGGAAAGGAAATATAAGCGGGAAAATTGGTTTTAATGACATTAATGTGCCTCGAGTTTGGTGAGCAAGATGTCTTGGAAGGCATGCTGGTAGATTGATTGGGGGTTGTTTAGCTTTGCATGATTCACAATTTTCACTCCGCATGGAGCTATCTGGTTCTTCGAACCAACAGTTTGATCTCCAATTTGTAGCTATTTTTGAACTCTCTGAGCTATTCTCGGTCTGAGGAATGTATAAGTGGGATTGTAGAAAAAGAATATGGTTGTTTGTTCTTGTTTGGAGAAGAAGAGGTCTTGGGAACTTGGCTGGAAGTCTTCTTCAAATTGGCAGAGGCACTATTAGACATGATAGGCTCTATCCATTAAGATTTCTTTCTTTCTTCTAAATGTTTTATTAAAACAATTCTACTCACTGGAAATTTTATATTTGATTGATTTATGTGGTTATTTACTTGCATGTAAGCTTGGAAAATTTGTGGGTTTTTGGAATATGAATCCTTGGCTTTTATTGACAGTTATTTTTTTGGAAAACTTCTCTATTCCGGTTGTTAAATGGTTACATGTAAATGTGAGAAACTCTGTAATTTGTACTAGAAGCTCTTTTGACCTTTGTAGCTTGAACTAGTAGTTCTGTATTGTATTTAAGCTTGTAGCTTGTTTTCAAAGCTTGTTTTATTACATTTGAAGATAAGGTAAAAAGTGTTGGCTTATTACTTGTTGGGTTCTGAATAGGTTATTGTATTATCACATTTTTATTTGTACTTAAGTTCGTTGAGCTTGAATGAGGAACTCCTTGGCCGTTGTTAACTTGAACTGATAGTGTTGTCGGGATGGTCTTGTATCTCTATTTAAGGTTGTATTTGGGTAGTTGTTATAGCACTCCATGAATACTTTGAACTAGTATTGAAGCCGTGATTGGTTATAAGATTTATTTGGACCAAGTGGTTGTTGAATTGTGCCGAACTTATGGAAGTTTTGAACCTTGATACTTGTATACAAATCTTATGAACTCTGTACTCATTGTTGAGTTATTACGTTGTGCTTTGTACTCAAGTTTTGTACTAAGATTTTATTCTTCCTTATGAAAATGGAAGGCCTGAACCTATAATAGGGTGTTGGTATTATTTGATTTTTTACAAAATCCATGTTATTCCGATTTAGATTCGTGTTTGAACTTGAGTTGTTGAACTATGATTTGTGCACGAATACAACGCGACATAGGTATTCTTGTTGGTCATTTTGATTTGTATGAGGAAAATCAACGAGTCATATACTTACTGGTATTTTCTTGAATTGAAATTGGAGTTTCCTTTTGTACCATTGAGGAAGGAGTCTTGTGAGTTGTTGGTCGAATTCGACCATGTAACTTCCTTACCTCCTTTGTTTTGACGATAGAAGGAACAGTTGTTTACTTTTGACCTTAGACTGCACTGTGTTTCAAACTTAATGGGGCATGTGAATCTTAGAGTGTATTATATACATATATGCTCTGAGCATATTCTTGTCTTGTGGGAAATCTTGACTGTTTGTTCTTGAAATAATTACATGACTGGAACTTTGTTCTATTATGGAACCAACGTATCAGGTGTAAGAGGTTCATGGAAGAGTTGCTTCTTCCTTTCTACCTTTAATTGGATCAAACCCTACGTGTCGTATGATGTTTGAGGAACTAGAGAGGTCTATGGCTATCTTGTTCAGACGAGTTGGAAGAAGGAAGGACAAAACTAGTTTGGTCGAGTCTCTTAAATATTTAATTCCATATGATATTCTGTTTGTAGTCTGAAATTTTCAGTACCATTATATGGATGTTAACAATGTGAATTCGTGTTGTATTCTCATTAGCAGTTTGTGTTAATGATTGTAATGGTGATTTAGTCTTCATTTGTAGTGACTTTCCAATCTTTTCTATTGGAGAACTTTTTCTCAAATGTTATACGCTGTTGAACCACATTGTATTAAGGTGAGTGAGAGAGAGAGAGAGAGAGAGAGAGAGAGAGAGAGTTATACTCTCTTGGGAGGGGGAAAATCTACAGTTTGATACTGTACCGAGTTATCTTCTTTGAACTGTTTTGAATTTGAGCTAAGTGATGAGGTTAGGTCTTCCAGGGAAGGTGGCTTGGAAAATTGAAGGTATTCGGGCTTGACTGTGCATTTATCTTTGAGCTCTCTTTTGGAAACTAACATAAGAGTTTCTATGTTGTTTTGGATGTTGGATTTCATTTCATAGTATAAATGAAATGAAATATGGTTTGGATACTTGTGGGTATGTGATCCTTTTTTGTTGACCGATAAGTTTATGGATTGAACTTTTCTTTATTCATTCTCTTCTTTGTCTTTATTTAGGGATAGAAATTTTTGATATCATTATGTTGTAACTAACCCTTTTGCAGATTGGGAAAAGTTAAATGTTCTCTTCTATCCTTGTGAATTTAAGAGATAAATTAATGACAAGGCTTGTGATTGATCCAAAATTAAATTGAGAGGATCTATTAAGTATTGTGGTATAATTTTGAAGTTGCAGATTATAAAATGTTACTATCTTAGAAGTAGACCAGATATCTTAATTGTACTTCTTACTTAATGTTATTTCTTATGATTACTTGCTTAATGTTTTAGCATTGGTCCATTAAATAAAATTTGTTTAATGAAGCAATTAATGGAATGCACCTTACTTTAATGCTTAGTGCTTATCATGCTCAGTTCATTGAACTGACCCGTGCTAGAAATTTTGCAGATGTACATCATAAGTGATTAAAGAAGACAAGAAATTTCATGTTGTATTGGGTTATTTGATTATGAACTTTATGTAAAGAGTTTCGATTCATTCTTAATTGTAATGCAAAAAAGAAAATTTGTATTCTTTTGGTTTGAAGGCCGTTTGTCATACAACATGCCTGAAATACTTATTCTTGTAAATGAAAAGTTTTGAATGTTGGAAATTTACTTGTATTGGCTATGTAATCTATCTTATATTTATGAAGAATATGGAATATCTATCTTGATAACATTCTCCATATCTGTTATAAGTATAATATGGATAAACTTGATAAGTTAGATGAAAAAAGGATTAGTTTAATCTCTCTCTCTTAGTAGGTTACAGCTGGTTATGATTGCATAAGTTATCAATCTCATCTAAACAACTCTATTATAGTATTTAAATGCATAATGAAAATGTGATGGAACGTTAGAGTTTGTGAAAAATAAGAAGGGTTTGACAAACCCTATCACTTAATCAAATAGAGGGAGGTTCTTCCTCGATAAATGATACATAACCAAATGAAGGGTGACCTGATCGTTAAACGTAAACCTCTTTTCTTATAAATTCTACCATGGTTGAACCTAATTGGTGACTACACCTTCTATGGATGATTATGATGTATGTAATGGAACTTATGCTATTGCTGTCCTATTTTTGATTAACTGTTGTTAAAATAATAGAATGAATAATAAAAGCAATCATGTGTTAGAGGAAGTTCTTAAATGCTTAATTAAACCAAGTATAGAACAAGGACTTGAGGAGTGTTGAATTAGGGTTTTGCACGGATGTGGAAATCTATTTTATAATCCAAATTAACTTAACCTTAATAACCTCCTTAGTGTATGTACATCGTGATGAGGAAGTTTCTGTAGGATGCTGACACACGCCAACTGTAGGAATGTACCTTCAAGAAGACTTGGGTCTTCCCAAGGATACAACACTACAGTTGACATGTGGCAACACCCTTCTGCATTGATCATCTAGATCTACACACAATAAGGACTTGAACTTAGTTTCTCTCTAGGTCAAGTTAGTGACATGTTTAGGATAGGGAGTAACTTTATATAACTCAGGGTAATTTGGCACATCTGGCTGACTTAGGTCAACTGAGTATGCCCTTTTATCCTAATTCATCGAAAGTGTCTTCCAATAATAGACTATGTTCCTAACCCGGGATAGGGTTAAACCATAGGACAAGTGGACTTACAGTAGTCAGTAAAGACCTTTCATGATAACAGAGGAGTGAGGTGAAGGATGTATTCCAAAATGACGAGTATGTCATCTAGGAATAACGACATACATAGTATGTTGTAAAATCTTTGGCCAAAGTATCACAAGTTGCTAGTTGCTTTGTCCTATGTCACCTAGTTGAAAGCTACGTGATACCAGATGAATATTGGTAACAAATATTCAGGTATGTTCTTTAAACAAGATCACTCAGTACCCGGATTAGGGTGAAAACTAAGTATACAAAGTATATGATAAGTATTCAATACTTAAAGTGAAGTATGAATAGATTGGTAGATAACTGAGTCATGGAATGAATAGATCAGTGTATTACCGAGTCATTACAGCTGTATATGGTTATCTGTTATGAAATTGACTGGCATTGAATGTGTGTTCTAAATTAAGTTTTATTTAGAACAGTGAACATTAGGATTTTTTTTCCTTATTTCTAAAGTCTTAAAATGGGAATCTTATAAGAAAAATCATCCATAAGAGAAATCATCTCATGGCCTACGGTAAGGTCCAAGAGTTGATCAATGTTAGGAAGAGAGTAGTTGTCTTTAGGGAAAGTGATATTTAGATCTTGAAAGTCATTACTAATGTGAAGCTTGCCCAAAGATTTGGAAATGGGTGCGATGTTGGAAACCTATTGCAGATAGTCGATGGGAATAATGAAATTGGCAGGAAGGAGGCGTTGCAACTCCTCTTTGACAAGGAGGGAAACTCAAGGATACATGTGGCGAAGCTTTTGATTAATTGAGTTAGTGTTAGGAAAGGTGAAAATGTTGTGGAAAATGATGGAAGGATAAAGACCTGGAATGCCAGAGCACGACCATGCAAAAGGCTTGACTATAGTGAGAGAGGAAAATGGTAAAATATTCAAGCTCACGTGGATCAAGGTATTGACCTACTTTAAGAATGCGAGGCTCTTGTGGAGTCTCTATATTGATGCCGATGGTGGATTCATTAAGAAGGGTGAACGTGTCAGGTGGTATGGTATTATGAAGATAAGAATCTTATACCCCCATGAAAGAAAGGATGTAGTCTTCATCAGTGCATTGAAGAATGTTAATGGTAGGAGAATATTCTTCTACCATATCAGGAAATTGAAGAGGGAGGTACCTAGTTTTATTTTCACACTGATAAGTTAGCAGTCCCAAAGTGATGGTGGAGATTAAAAAAAAATATAGAGGGGATGGGCATGGTGTGATCTGTATCCATAACCTCGTGGGATGGAGAAGATGGAGGTTCGATGTCCATAAGAGCCATATATGGTGGAAGAGGGTCTGTGGATTGTTCCTTATAGCCCAACCCAATTTTTTTACATGGTTTGCGAGATTGAACAATGATGAGGTCATGCATGCCTTGTTTATAACTCCCCATTACAAATCCTTTCCAGGTGTAGTGATGAAGATAGGTTTAGGAAAAGGATTTCTTGTAAAGAAAATTAAATCCGTTGGTGTGTGGTTGCACGTCAATGTGTGAGAAAGGGAGTTGATGCCACCATAGATGAAGTTAATACAAAGATGAGGTGGACCAAAAGGAATGATGTCCCTAATGTTATATTGATACATTGGTGATTTGTCGGGTCTATTGAGTATATGAGGCATGGGAAAAACATTAAGTATGAGAAGGAAATACTTTCCCAATGTGATCTGATCCATCACTTTTTCTAAATATTCATCATTGGGAAGCTTACATGTGGATACAAATGAGATAGTGGATGCCTTATAAGTATTGTGTGTGGGAATGAGCATGTCATTAGGTTGATAAGTCATGGTATATGCCCTGAATGGAGTAGTGTCTGTAGGGAGAGTTAAGATATTCCCCTGATGTTAATATTTGATGTATCGATGAAGAGTTGATGAAACATAACGCATGGTATGAATCCATGTTCATCCAAGAAGGATATTGTATTGAAACTCCCCTTCTACGATATAGAATAACTAATGGAGAAGTTTTTCACCAACACGGATGGGAAAGATAACCATGCCCAAAGCGGGGGAAACAACATCATTGAATACGTGCAAGACCATGGGTGATTGGGTGAAAATGGAATTAGGGAGCTTAATATGATCAAAGGTGTGAGATGAGATGATTTTTATGTTAGCTCCATTGTCAATCATAGATCATCAGATGAAAGTGTCATTGATACACATAGTGATGAAGAGGGGAAGGTCATGCTCTTTAGGAGTGATGTCAGGAATTTCATTGTCGTAAAAGGATATGGAAGTAGAAGAAACAAGTGCTCCAACAAGAGATGTAAAGGGTTGAGCCTCATCGTTAGGAGTGGGGATACATTTGAGAGATTCAATGAGATCTTGCTTATGGTTCAAAGAGATTTGGATGAGCTCGTAAAGTGACATCTTAGTTGGGGATTGATGAAGTTATTTCTTAATGCTTTTCTCAATAAAAATGGGTCGAGGGGAAGTTAAGATACACACCTTAGGTTTTGATGAAAAAGTGGGAAAATTAGAACCACTAGGATGAGTGGTGATAATGAATTTAGATTTGGATTGAGTGGGTGATTGAAATTCATGGGGATGAGAACAAGTTGTGACCTAAAAAAATAATGAAGAGAGGCAAACCTTCTTTGGGAGAAGTCAACATTTGAGGAGGGATGAAAAATTAAGTCTTATATGAATGAGGATATTTATATGTCTTGTTGGATGAAGATAAATGATTGAGATTGGTCAATGGAGGTGTGTTTTCCCCTTTAATAAGAAGTTCATCCTCATCAAGAAGGTTATGAATGTTATTTTGAAGTGCTTTGCAATGTTCCATGTCATGACGTGGTTCATGATGGTATGCACAAATAAGATTGGAATCAAACCACTAAGATTGTGGACCAAATGTATTGAATGGTTTGATTAGTGGAAGAGTGATTGAAGATGCTTGGCGTAAACGTTGAAAGATTTCCATGTAGGGACCAATGGTAGTTTTTTAAGAAGAAGCCATAAGTGAGGTGGATTTGAGGATTATGGCTGAAGGCACAAGGGATAACTTATTTTGATGAGGCTTTATAGGGGCCTTTGATTCTACCTTGGGTGTTGAAGAAGAAGAAGATGATTGTGTCTTAATCTCAGTTTTGATGGTTGGTGACTTAGATGACTTGGATTCTGTTTTGACAATTGAAGGTGATTAACTAAAATAAAATTTATTCTAGTGTAGTCTAATGCTATAGGAGGAGTAAAATAACTGAATAAATGAGGCACTAAAATACTGAAATACACCCAAGCAAGCTAAGTAATAAAATGTAAAACCCTAATGTCCAAATAGGGTTAAGAAAACCATAGTTGATTCACAGATGTCATAGGACTGTGTTGTAGTGTAGACTAGGTGAACAAGAGGATGAAACCTTCACATAGGAGCATGAGAAAATGTAGATCTGGACCATCTGGATAGATTGGGGCACATGGAGAGGGATAATGGTGCCCATGGGTGCCTTGGTATGAGATTTAGTTGCCCTAGTCCATGGAAATGGTCAGGAAATCTCCTCTGGAGTGTCATTGGATGTTCTCCTGTGTTTTCTTCCTATCATGTGAATGTCAATGTGTGATCACCAAAGCACAGGTAAAACTAAAATGGAAGAATCACTTGTAAAACCCCCAAAAAAACATCAAAACCATAAAAAAGAAATATGCATATGAAGGGGTCAGAATGTCCTCAGATACCAAATTGATGGACTTATCATTGAGCATTACACTACATCTTTGACCTAAGGTAGTTCTAGGTGTGTGTGCACAATTGTGCCCTAGGTTGTTCTTGTGTTAGTCACACTTTGTGAGTAGTGAGAAAGTAACTAGATGTAGAATGTAAATAATGTGTGCATAGAAACAATAGACTCCCCTCCTATGAAGTGTGATGTAGATGAACCAACCGTGTGTGCCTTATGATGGAGCTAGATGGATACAAATGTAGATTTAGATGCCTTTGATGGATGTAACCTTAGGTGGTGATAGTAAGTGCTTAGTGCTTGTCCCCTCATTATGGTCACATAAATTAATATTTATATGATTTTATTGATTTAATTTTGTAATTAACCCTGAAAAGGTCGACCAAAAAAATATAAGAAGATCAAATGGTTATAAATTGCCTAAAAAGTGAGAGGAAAGTACAAAGATGATCAGGGTGCCTAGAGGGGACTAGGGTGATTGGAGTGCCCTAGTCCTAGCTAGGCGCCCCGGTCAGAAATAGGGAAAACACAATATGACGATATAGAATGGGAAAGTGTGGGAGCAAGATCGAAAATAATGATAGAAAGCAATACAAAAATCTCCAAAGACATGGGTTAATTATTACTCATTTCACTTAAGAACCATATGAATAGTAGTATGATATCAAGACTAAATAATGACTCAAAGTGCGTGATTTTATGTATAAAGAAGGCGTAGATTATTTGGGGGGAAGGTCAGATTTGGAAGAAATATTAGATTGATTTGAATTTGAATTATTGATAATGGGAGTCTTGAATGAAGGGCCTGACCCTAAAATGGATAGTGATGCTCCTAAAAGTGATGATGTGGCACTAGATTACTTAGGAGGATTAGTCTTAGGAGGCATGAACTCCAAATTCTTGTGGATGAGTAAGATACTTTTGGATGGGCATGCTAAGGTTCTTAACCTTGGGTTGTGAGGATTTACCTTTGGAAGGGATGATGACTATTTCAACTAGGGTCTGTAGAAACAAAATCAGATGATGTGGATTGTGTCATACATGAGGATATGGTGTCCCCAAAGATTTCACTTAGAAATCTTGGGATACCCCTTTTAAAATTTTGGGTATTTTTCCTTGTTAATATTTTCTCAGTATTTCTTCAGGAGGTTGCAAGAGGTTGCTTGGTCACATTTGCAAAATATGCACTTCCGCAAAATGGCTCAAAATCTATAAAAACTAAGTATTTGGCTCATCAATAATGCGGGTTTCCCGCGTTACTCTACTTTAAAATTTGCAGTAAGTCCTTAGTGAAAATCTTGGGAAAACGTAACTACTTTGCTTCTTTTAAATGCATTTAGTAAAGTAGTTCCTAAAATTTGATTCACATCATTGCCCATGTATTTCAGAAATACGCCCCCCAATTACTATTGCTGCCTATGTATTATAGGAATCAACACTATTGCTACTGAATTCCCTGATGTACTGACCTGCATGAATCAACATTGCTATTGTTGACTTCCCCTATGTACTACGGGAATCAACACTGATGCTGCTGACTTCCCCTATGTACTGCGGGAATCAACACTGCTGCTATTGACTACTTATGTATTGCGAGAAATCGATACTACTTTACTTCATTTAAGCAGTCAAGTAAAATTTGAACAAAAATCCCACGACCAAAGCCCTTACCTAGTCGAAATTTTCAACTTACTTTACTGGATTTGTAATATTAAAGTAATTAAGCAAAGTAAATATAGAATCCCAAAATTTTAACCAAGGTGAGAATAAATCAGGTTTTCGACAACACTCTACTCCATAAGAAAAAAACAAGTAAATTTATTTAAAACCTGCCTCAGAGTTTATTCAAGAAATTAATTCCCTCTACAAATCCCTAACAACCTCGTACTGGCCAACGGAAGCTAATTTTTGAGCGATTCATCTTCAACCCATTTGTGGAAAATAAAATTGGTTAAATTTTTTTGGGAGAGCTTGTAAGTTGTATGGGAAAATTACATACATATTTTTTTTGTAAAAAATCTCAACCTTGGAAAAAACCCAAGTTTTTCCTTAGCAAGCAAACCAGTGATTTGAATCAACTCGGGCATTTACTCACCTCCTGCTTGGCGGATTTCCATAGCTTTTTCTTGGCTTGGAAAACCAAATTGCAAAGACTCAACATTTCCTCCCAATGATTTGTAGAAATATGACCCCCCACTAATGTTGCATGTGTATTGCGGGAATTTGACCAAACTGTTTCTACTAACAGTGTATTTTACGTTTTCCAACTGTGTGTTGCTGCCAATGTATTTTGGGTTTTCTAACTGCTACTACTAATAGTGCATTTTGGGTTTTCTAACCCCCTATTGTTGTTGCCAGTGTATTTCTAGTTTTCCAATTATTACTACTACCAGTGTATTTTAGGTTTTGCAAATCTTGTTGTTGCCAAACCCCCTATTTTTCTAACTGCTTATGTATGTCAGTGTATTTTAGGTTTTCCAACTGCTACTGTGCCAGTGTATTTCAGGAATCCGAACCCCTACTGTTACTTACTTAAAACTTCAAGCAGCTCCACCCTGCAAACCTAAATTACATTGTGAAGAGAAGTTACCCTTGCAAATGATTTTTTTGGAGCATATTGTACCAGAAGGCTCAGCAAAAAAGAAAATCAAGACTGAGGATTGAGGTTCTCCAACTAGAATAAGATTCTTCTCCTTAATTTCTTATTCTTCTCCTTCTTCTTCTTATTCTTCTCATTTTTCAAGAAAATGTAATTAAGTAATCAAGTTTAATTGTAAAACTTAAGTAATCTAGTTAATAGCCATTACTTTAAGTTGTTTTAGAAATTTCAATTACTTAGTAATAATTGACACTGCATTCAAAGTAGTTGATGTTGTTTTAAATTGTAGAACATTCGAATATCATGTGTGCCAAGCAAAGAGAGATTCAAGGAGAAAAAATTCTCAACTACATGTAGTTTGGTAGCTAAGCACATGTGGAGGGAATAATTAATGTATCATATTTTTACTATCTTTCTAGATGCTATAAATATAAGAGGAATCCTATGAGCTAAATGATCAGAACTTTTCGGCAACCAACTATTGTAGTTTTGTGCACAAATTTAAAGATCTCAAAATTTGTGTTGAGATTCTTGAATGTTCTTTGTATAACTTGGTTGGGTTGAATAAGAAGAAGGTAGATTTCTAGAGAACTTTGTGTCTAAGAAGTCTTGCTATGCATTCTGTGAGGATTTTTATGGTAAACTTTGTGTTATCTTCAAATTGAATATGAATGCATTTCTTTTCATTTGCTAAAAATTGTGGATCTTATTAAGTGTTTATTTATTCTGTATGAATACAATAAGCTCTATGATCTACTTATTGTGAAGAAAATTTCTTTTTCCTCACTGCTATTATAATTCTGTACTTTCTTTCCTCTTCTTTTCCGCACAACTTTCCCAAACATATTTGCTTACTTACTACAAAATTGCCAAGCTATGGTTGATGAGCTTCATGATTAAAGTAGTAACTCTAGAAAATAATTAGAATAAATAAATATCTTGCATGTGAGCTTCATCGTTAAATGAAGGGGATTCATCCCATGATTGCCTAGGTTTTTGTGTGTAGCCAAGCATAAAATATAGCCAACAATTTTTGGTGACTCCGCTGGGGAATGCAAACAAATAACGCAACTTGTGCCTTTCCCATGAGTTTATTTAAAAAGAAACAAATGTTGTTATAATATTGGTGACTCTGTATTTTCTTTGTTCTATTGTTTCTTTCTAGTGTCAAGCTTACATGAATGACGTATACTCAAGAATAATTCTCTACAAACAACTTTCATGGTTGTGCAACAACCACAAGCTTCGGTTCCTTGGGGTCCAGCTATTGTCCCTCTCACATTGGTTCAACTACTACATGAGTTTCCATGTGGATCACATAAGAATTTCCCAAAATTCAATGGTGATGGGAAGCAACACCTGGATGAACATATACCTACATTTTTTATAGCTTGTGGAGTTCTATGAGTGGCTCATGAAGATGTATCTATTCGAATGTTCATTGAGATGTTTTAGGGTGCTATCATGGAATGGTTTTATCACCTTCCTCTTGCATGTATCACCAACTGGGATAGTATGAAAACATGGTTTGAATCCATATTTAAACCCACAATGATTCACATGCTTTTTTAGCACAACTCACCAGATGAAGAAAGAACCACAGGAGCCTATATGTGATTTCATGGCTAAGTTCAATAAACTGATCCATAAAATCACATCAGGTGCAACTCCTACTCCTGAAAATCTGAAGTGATTCTTCATCCTTGTGTAACATCCTAAAGTGAATTTATTACTGAGAAGATCTAACATTCATGACTTGGTTGCTACACAATTAACTGCCACAGAAATTGAAGATAACCTAATCATGGTCAGTACTATAAAAAGAAACTCTCCCAAGGCTAAGAATCCGAATACCTCTTGAGGTACCACTACTTCCATATGGTTATCCTTCTAACCATGATGCCTTTGAAGCTTCTGGTCACGTTGATGAGTCAACTGACGACTTCCATATTGGGTATATGAGATATGAAGAAGATGATTGTGAGAGTCATGCAGGTGATAGTGGCTACTTCATGGAAGATGTTGATCTTCTAAGGCAGATTCAAAAAATGGAGGCGAACATGGTTTAGATTAGGACTACACATGTAATCAAGGCACGTAAAATTGGTTTCAGATTCCCTTGTCCATGGGTTGGCCCTATACCAAGCTGGTTCATCCCTCAACAGAAGATGGATTTTATAGTTGAGATGCTGCCCCAAATTACAAAGTGGGATGAGCTAATGGAGGCTCATGAATCTAGTTGTTAGGTATAGTTCTTTCCTTGATCTATGGTATTGACTAGTTCTTTCCTAGATCTATGGGACTAGATCCTTGATGTCTAGTTCTCTCATAAATCTATCTTGACTAGTTCATGACTAGTTCTTTCCATGATTTATGGCTTGATCTACAACCTTGACTGGTTCCTGAAATAAGCAAGGCCCATTCTCATTGTACATTGAGTTCTATAATAATATATGATATTGTGATCCAAAGGTTTATGTAAAGTTATTCTGGTTACTTTCATCTTATTGATTGTGGTGTTTGATTCCATCTGTGTTCTTGGTTTGGTACCCATCCTTTTAGTTGGCTGAGCTAATGAAGGCTCACCTCCTTGTCATGGAGCAATCCTACACTACCAACAGTTTCCCCATTCCTCTTCCACAAGAATAAATCACACCTTTCCCCTCAGTGTAAGTTTTACAAAATCGTGTTGAGACCTAGTTTACCCCTCTTGCATTCCATAACCTAGTTTGGGAAGAAATAAATTAGAAAAGCAGTCAAGGAGGGCAGCAAATTGAAGAACCCAACAGAGAATAACTTACCAAAAATTTAAAGAATTGGGCTTCAAAATTCAAAACCCATCAGATACTACTATTGGTTAAGTCTCCAATAGAGGTTGGAACTGAGGAACACAAGGAATTTGGGACCCAAGAGGAGTGTCCCATAGAGTTTGATCATGAAGAGGCTGATTTCTTATCAGACCTGGAAGATTTCATTGAAGAAGAAGCCACTGAATTCACGGCTTATGCATTTTCACCATCTATCTTCCAATACCAAAAGCCTCTTGCTACAGGAAAATTCCACAAATCAGCAATGGAGGAAATGGTCAAAGAAGAGTTTGCTGCCCAAATTGGTCTGTATAAGGAGAGCCATGATGAATCAATTACAAAATCAAAATCTATCGTGGAGAAGGAAGAGTATTTTGCATAGTTGTATGTGGATACAGAATAAGGATCATATCGACTTGCATGCAAATTTATTCATAGAAAGGAAAGTATGTAGAATGCCCCCATTATTGGGGACACACTTCAAAAAAATGGGAAAATCATGAGGATTAGGCCTTCTTAAATAAGATATTTGGCTAGTTTAGACCAACCCAAGGATATGAAACCAGTCATGCTTATATCAAAGCATGAGGATGAGTTACAATGCACCAAATATCAACCACAATACCTCTCAAATTCAAATATAGAACAATTAAAGGAGGTATTTATTTTATTTATTATTAATACTTTGGTAAGAAGGGTGGAGAACCAACTTTAGAATAGTTTTTTACTCTTGCTTAGGACCATGTTCACTTTAATATCAACTATATTGTCTAAGTTTGTGAGGAAAGAAAACTATTTCTGCCTGCCTATTACATGATTCATTTAAGCTTCCTTTGCCTTTGGTTAAAGTAGAGTAGGTAGTTTTGTTTTCAACAAAATAAGTACTTGCGCACACTCTGCATGTTTCCACTTGGCACATGTATGATTTTACATGTTTGTATATAGTTTTTGCAAGTTTTTTTTCCATGTTTAGTTCACTTTAGGATCAATTCAGATGGTTGGAGTAGTTTTAGAGCTTTATTTAGATATCCACAGATCAATTTTTGGTTAGCAGTTATCAAGCAGTTCCAGTTCGGTGTTAAGTTCAACATGGATTCAGGAGGAAAATTTTCAAAGGAAAAGATCAATTTCTTCAAGGTTAAACTCGACTCCATAACCCAATGAACAAGACTTGAAACCAGAGATGTTGGGATCTCATCTCCATTTCTTCCATTCTGGAAATAATAAAGATGTCCACAGATGGAGCCAATTGGTGTCCCCAAATATTTCACTTAAAAATATTGGGATACCCCTTTTAAAATTTTGGGTCTTTTGCCTTGTTAAGATTTTCTCAAGATTTCTTCAGGAGGTTGCAAGAGGTTACTTGGTCACATTTGTAAAATACCCACTTCCCCAAAATGGCTCAAAATCTATAAAAGCTAAGTATTTGGCTCATCAGTAATGTGGGTTTTCTGGGTTACTTTACTTTAAAAGTTGTAGTAAGTCCTTAGTGAAAATTTGGGAAAACACAACTACTTTACTTCTCTAAAGCATTGAGTAAAGTAGTTCCTAAAATTTGATTCATGCCACTACCTATGTATTTCAGAAATCTGACCCCCCATTACTGTTTTTTCTTGTGTTCTGTGGGAATCAACACTGATGATGTTGACTTCCCCGTATGTACTGATGAGAATCAACACTGATGTTGTTGACTTCCCCTATGAACTGCGGGGATCGACACTGCTACTGTTGACTTCCCCTATGTACTGTGGGAATCCAACCCCCCATTACTGTTAAATACCTATGTATTGTTGGGAAACTGATACTACTTTACTTCTTTTAAGAAGTCAAGTAAAGTTGAACCAAAACCCCACGACCAAAGCCCTTACCTAGTCAGACTTTTCAACTTACTTTACTAGCTTTGTAATATTAAATTAATTAAGAAAAGTAGAGCTATAATACCGCACTTTTAACCAAAGAAAGAAATAATCAGGTTTTCAACAACACTCTACTCCATAAGTAAAAAAAATTAAAGTTATTTGCAAAACCTGTCAAAGAGTTTATTCAAGCAAGGAATTCCCTCTGCAAATCCTGAACAACCTCGTGCTGACCAACTGAAGCAATTTTTGAGCGATTCATCTTCAACCCATTTGCGGAAAATAAAATTGGTTAAAATTGTTGGGAGAGCTTGTAAGTTGTATGGGAAAACTATTTTCATATTTACTTTGTGTAAAATCTCAAACTTTGGAAAAAACTTTGAGGGTTTCCTTAAAACAGTGATTTGAATCAACTGCACTTTACAGATTTCCTGCAGATTTTGCTTGGCAGGAATTTCTCAAATATTGTTGTTGATGTTGTGACCCCTCATTGTATTGCCAATGTATTTCAAACTCAACTATTGTTGCCCCTATGTATTACAAGAATTTGACTCCCTACTATTGTTGCTATGTATTGCGGGAATTTGAACCCCCTACTGCTTGTTGTTATGTATTGTGGGAATCCAACCCCTAATGTTGTTGTTATGTATTGTGGGAATCTGACCCCCTACTACTGTTGTTATGTATTGTGGGAATCCGACTCCGTACTGTTGCTGCCTATGTATTGGGGGAATCTAACCCCAACTACTGTTGCTGCTATGTATTATGGGAATCTGACCCCCTACTGTTGTCTTGCCTATGTATTGTGGGAATCCAACCTGCAAACCTGAATTGATTATCTAGAGCATTGCCCTTGCAAATGATTTTTGTGGAGCAGATTATACCATAAGGGTCATCAAATAAGAAAAGCAAGACTGAGGTTCTTCAGCTGGAATCATTTCTTTTTTTTCTTTTTCTCCTTCTTCTTCTTCTCATTTTTCTAGACAATGTAATTAAGTAATCAAGTTGAATTGTAAAACTTAAGTAATTTGGTTGAAAGCCATTACTTTAAGTTGTTTTGAAAAAATCAATTACTTAGTAATAGCTAACACTGCATGCAAAGTAGTCTATTTTGTTTTGAATTATAGAATATTTGAATATCATGCGTGCCAAGCAAAGAGAGATTCAATTAGAAAAATTCTCAACTACCTACATATTTGTATCCAGGAACATGCAGAAGGTATAATTAATGTCTCCTATTTGTACTATCTTTCTAGATGCTATAAATAGAGAGAGAAGCCTATGGGCTAAAGGATTGAACTTTTTGGAAACTAGATATTGTAATTTTTTTACACGAATTGAGAGATCTCAAACTTTGTGTTAAGATTCTTGAATATTATTTGTGTAACTTCGCTGGGATTGAATAAGAAGAAGGTGGACTTTTTAAGAACTTTGTGTTTGAGAAGTCTCGTTGTGCATTTCTATGAGGGTTTTTATGGTAAACTTTATGTTACTTGAAATATGAATCTGAATTAATTTCTTGTTATTTTACTAAAATTGTGACCTTTCCAAAGTATTTATTTATTCTGTATGACTGCAATGAGCTCTACAATCTACTTATTGTGAAGTACATTTATTTTTCCTAGTTGCTACTATAACTTTGTAATTTCTTTTCTCTTCTCGTTGTCATAACTTTCCCTAACACAACTGCTTACTTGCTACAAAATTTCCAAGCTATGGTTCATGGGATTCGCGATTAAAGTAATACCCCTTGGAAAATAATTAGAATAAATAAATATCTTGCATGAGAGCTTCACCGTTAAATGAAGGGGATTTATCCCATGATTGCCTATGTTTTTGTGTGTAGCCAAGCATAAAACCTAGCCAATAGGATATTGTAGGTGGAAGTGGTTTTTGAGTGACGCGCTTGATGAGATATAAAGGGGTTGTAGATTTTATAGGTCTTGGATTGGTGGATAGAGGGATGATTGGAGTTACAAATGTAGTGAGAGCCTCATTTGTAGATATATTGGATATGGGTATTTACATAGTGGAGGGGTAAATAGGTGTTGGTGTTGATGTGGTCATGAATTCAAATGTTGATATGGGTATAGTAATAGTAGTAGATGTGTGGGATGAAGGCATTGAGGTAGTTATAGATGAAGGACCAAATGTAAGGGATGAAGATGTGGATGATATAGATGGAGAAGTAGATGTGTTTAAGGTTGATGGGGATGTAGTGGTTGTAGTCACAATTAATGTTGATATGTTAGGCGTAGATATTGATGAAGTTATGATTGTAGGGGAAGAATCTGAAGTATCATTAAACCAGAGATGATCAAGAAGGAACAAATGAATATGGTGCAAGGGAAGGTTAACAAGATATGGATTGATAAGATCATCGATAAAGGAAAAAAATTTCTGCCATAGATTCTCTCTCTTCTTAGGTATATTCTCATCACTTATTTAGAAATTAAGAAATCAAAGAAAGATATTGAAAAAGAGAAGATCCAATTGAATGAGGTGTTTCCACTTATGTCCGAGATGAGATCCCTCAACTCTCACACCCTTGTGAGTAAAAATGTGTTAGCATCAGATGATGAGATTTTTTCTCCAATTTGGGTCCGCAACATAGATGCTAGATATGTTATGATAGAAGATGTCATCTTTAAGCTTGAATCCTGTGGAAAAAATTATTTTGATAATTTTAATGAGATCTACAAGTGTGTTGAGAGACTTGGGTTACCTCCACTCACAGAGAATTCATCATCAGAAGAGCTCATTTTTTCCTTCCAAGAATTGTTCTAGAAAAAGAAAGGTAATTCTCTTTCCTTCAAAAAAGATACCCTAGAGTCCCTAACAAACATCATAGGTTCTATTTCAGACATCACAATATATTTTGAAGTATGGTCTAGTCAGTGTAAGAATATCAATGATGCTACCTAGACATGTCTTAATGTGTTGAGTTGCATCTGCATTCCAGAAGTAGATAAGGTGGCACTTGTGGTAGCTCATTTTAGTAAAGAATTAAAAAACAAGAGCTCATTCTTGGAACTCTCCCTTAGAGATCATGAATCAAAAAATTCTCTATTCAAACAAATCTTCTCTTCATTATATTAGTCAACCCTTCTCTCTCTCTCTCTCTCTCTCTCTTCTTTCTTCTCTCTCCATGTTGTAATTTCTCATTAGGAATGTAATTTTTGTTATTTTTTCTATTCATTTAAGTGACCCTTAGCCAAACATTGTAAGACTCATTCTTCCAATAATAAGAAAAAGAATCACTTCATAGGAATATAAAAGGTCACAAGTGATGAGGACAAGTGAAGAGTCATGTGGGGGGTAGATGAACAAATAGTTTCTAATGCTATCAATTTGAATGGCTTCTCCATTCCAAAGGGTTGGAAATTTTTGATTGAATGTATGTTGTTGAGATTACCGCTTCTACATCAAGAAATAAAAGTTTTAATTCTTATATTTCTTGTCTTATGTTCCTCTACTCTTTCTTTCTAGCTTTACATATATGATAATCTTGTAAAACCAAGAAAGGTGTTTGCACCTTTGATAAATGAATTGATGAAATTTTGTATGTATGGTTTATGTTTTATTATCATGGTTTACATTAGTGCACCAATGTATAGTTGGTCAATCAAGGATATACTTCCACCTTTTAAGAAGGGGGACATAGGTTTAGATCCCTTGAAGGGAAAATCTCCACATATTTCCATTAAGGGGCCAACCAATAGGGAAGTGGTAGAGACAAGTGCAGATTCCAACAAGACAGGTACCTCTATGTCTAAATTGACTCATATGTCTAAGGAAACATTGAAGAAAACAATGAAGGAAATATAACTTTCATCTATTCATGTTATCTTCTAATCAAGGTTATTACCATACTTAAATATTAGAAAAGACTAAATATTAGAAAATCCTAAATACCATCTTAACTTCATTCACTAATTTTTCATATAAATTAAAATAGCAAATATATTGTATAAGTGGATAATTATTTGTAAAAAACATATATAAACTTATAGTTATTTGGTAAAAAAGTGCATTAAATATTTGCATAAAAGGGTGAAAAATAAATAGCCCATTTTATTTTACCATGTGTGTAACTAACTATACATACTTGGTGACAACGAACATGTACTCCTCATAGCCTACATAGTCACACAATAGGATGAAAACTATTAATGTTTCATATATTTATTCAATGGGATTAATGGCATCTACATGCATCCAATATAAAAGCCTATAACTTACTGATGTAGAATTAAATACTTCTATGGTGTCTCCTTACAGACCTATCCTAGGTTGGATTGTGTTCTCACAATCACATTCAAAAACCCATTTAGGACCCAAATCGTATTAGATTTTCCTAGCTTCTAGATAATTATAAGCTAATAACAACCCCTCAAATGGTGGACTCTTCCTCCTTAAATAACCATGCATTCCCGCTTCTTTCTCCTTATTTGAATTTTTTTTTGGGCAGGTTAGCTTCTTCTAGATGCTTCCAATTTTTTTTGACTCAAATTCAAATATGAATTCAAACTCCATTAATGGTCTAGTCTACTACACCCATGAATGTGTATATGTATGCCATAATGATCTAGTTATTGGGTCTTTTGATCATTCTATCCTTGTCAGAAACCTCTTCCAAACATCTTCTAATATCTTTTGTCTCTTTTCAAGTTATCTATTCTACCGTGAACTCATTTCTTGAATTCATTTGCTAGTATTTTCTTCCTCTACTACACACTCAAATGGTTGAGTCTCACCTTTAAATCCTCTCATTCACTATCTTTGGGTTTATAGAACATCTAAAAAACATCTGCACTTTTCTTCTACAACCTCATCTATTGTGAAATATTTCTTGCATCCTCTTGTTCCCTCCTAGTAATCTCTACCATTGTACATAACTCCCTTACAATATTTTAGTACCTCAAATATATCATGTTTATCCAGAACTCTACTACTACCAAAAACCTATGCACACTACTGCACATTATTCCTCTACATTTTTTCAACTATGCAAGCCTTATGCACACTAATTACACTCTCTCATCCTCTATATATTGTGTTCCTCCCTGAAAAATAATGTGCAAAGTATATTTGTACCTTTGTGTAATTTCTACTTAACTCATCCATGTTTTCTTTCCTTTCTTATGTGTTCTCTCGCCTTGTGCACAACCATCCTTCACTAAAATTTATGCAGGATTACCCTAGACCTTGAATTCTCTTGCAACAATCACTTGAGGTACTTAAAATTAAGGTCCTCCTCAAGTAGATTAAGTGAGTGGTAGAGCCACCATTCTAACTTTTGATGAAAATAGTGACATTTCCTTCATCCTATGAACCTATTCCTAGCCTCATGGATTATTTTGGTGTCTCCTCCATTCCATTATCATTTTCTTGGGACTTCTCTACTCTATTTTATGGTTTTTAGTGAGCTTTAACTTGCCACTACCTAACCTCATCCTCTAAATGGATATCCCTTTATGATTCTTCATGATTCAATGCTGAATTCTCCCACACAAGTTATTTCTTTCCTTTAGCCATCCTCCTCCTCCTTCTCCTAAGGCTTCTCCAATGAGCATTATGCTTTGTGATTCTATGCTCGCTTCCAAATTTTTCCTATGGGAATCTGTTCTCACCTTTTTCCATCCACTTCCACCTAAATCCTTTCGAGATTTTCTTCTTTCTTACCCACTTCATCTCTGATATTTTTTCCTTTGCTCATTTCTCCCACACATAATCCTCTTCTCATTTTATTCCTTTATTCTTCCTCTATTATCTTGTTTCCTTTTCACCATTTCTCTTCTTCTATTCACTCCTTTTCTTCGCACTCTCACCCCTCTTCTTTTCATTGGTATTCTATTGTGTCATCTTTCTTTATGAATTCTCTTTTCATTTCTCATCTCATTTCCTTTTTAATGTGACATATTCTCCCTACATGTTATCCCTTTTCAAACTTCCCCTTTTCCCTATCCTTTGCGTAAATATACTTTTTGCTTCATATAGTGATGCCTCATACCACACTTCCCCTATTGTGCACCCATTTCTTCATGCACTTGTGGAATTGGGAAAACCTTCGATGGTCTTTCTTCCGGTATTCTATGTCTTATCCCTTTCTCACCTAGAGTTTATTTTCATTATGCATCTTCCTTCTTATGTGCTTCACCTTGTGCACTCTCCACCTTTACACATGATGTATTTTTGTAGGATTTTCTATCTCATCTTCTCTTCATGGATATTCTACCATTTTATTTTATTATCTAGTGCAACCATATCATTGTACACTTTCCCTTATTCTATCTCTTTAGGTTACACTCCATCTTTTCCACACTTTTCTTGCTTTCAAACCACTCAGAATCTCCTATATTCTCATAGAATAAACTAAGTATTTTTATAGTTTCTAGATAAATAGCCACTTTGTAAAGTGTTGTTTTGACTTGGGAAATTAATGTTCAAAGTTCATTAAATATGAATAGCCTTCTATTGCAATATTTTATCCTTTTATGTATGTTAGGAACAAAATAAATCTTAAAGGGAATGAAATAAGACATTCACAATTAAAGTGAAATCATTAGGTAAACCCGACCTGTAATCAAATATCGTAGATCTGTACCTAGTTATTTTAGGGCTTCATTTTTATGAGTTATTGGGTTTGATATGGTTGATATATCTATCATGGATCCCCTATTTCTTTTTATGACTATCTCAAGCATAACCCTACCTATCAATCATCATTTGACAAATCTCTCCATCATATCTTGATAGACCTCGGTACTGATACTTCTTATGTTCTCCCACTTGTTCCTAAATGTATTAGCTTTCACATAGAACATATTTATTTTTATTCACATGACCTATAACCCCAAGATGTCATTGATAATGGGATCCCTTTCTACATTCAATTCCACATCAATAAGACACTCGTTAAGTGGGTCCTCATTGATAATGGTTTTGGGATTAATATTTATTTCTTAAATTTGTTAGGTATTCATACTGAATATTTATCTCCCTCTACTATCTCTATTTGTGGATTTGATAACATACTAAGTCATTATGTCAAACCATGCTACATATCAAATTAGGTTCCCATACTCTTCCTACAATTTTCCATGTTATGCCTACTGATATTAGTTGCAACCTGTTATTAGGATATCCATGGATTCATGCCATGCCATGCATGTTGTAACTTCCACTCTCTATTCTCATTAGTGAACCACATATACTATTTAGGATGATCTGTATTCTTTTAAATATTGTGTTGATACCACTCCCCAAGAGCCTTCATTCCCTTACATACGGCCTTGGAAACCTTCTTAAAAAGATTATTGATTTGGATATCAATATGTGTTATAGCATGGATTCACTAGCCAAGTGTTAGGAAGTTATGCTCAATGTATTTACAACCTATCACCATTAAGTCATAAAAAAATTAAGAGGGCATTGGATAATTTTTGTGTCCTTTGAACAAACCAGCTATGACAACCATATTTCTTCTCACCTCAAAAAACCACTAACCATAGGTTTTCACTATGCATTATAAATATAATATGTAATTAGTTTGACATCATATTATTGATGATAGTGTACTACACATATACATTCATTAGATGCATTTTTTAATGAGGAATCTCTTCTCAAATACCTAGGTGCATATGAGAATCTCCCTCCATTATTTCATAAGAATAGGTTTCATCACACATTGCGGTCCCATGTATTATTCAATGAAGAGATTCCTTCTAATACATCTCCCAATCCTTCTAATACCATCTTAATAACACATTATATTGAAGATCAATTGAATCTATTTAATGAGGAAACTACATCCTTTAACCTTGGTACTATTGACGACCTTGGCTTGGTGCTTCTTTCTACTACCCTTAGTGATACAGAGTGGATGAAAATATTAGAAGCCATTTAAGACTTCCCTGATATTTTTTCTTGGATTTATCATGATATGCTTGATATTGACACATCAATTATCATGCACAAAATCATCTTGCATGCTAATGCCAATCCTTCTCAACAAAATATTCATAAAATACATCCTTGCGTGGCCCTCTTGGAAAATAAATAAATATAGAAACTCCTCAATGTTCAATGTAATCATGTTGTGGACTATCCACAAAGGGTGTTTAATATCGTGCCTATGTCTAAACCCAATGGTGAAATATGTTGCTATACAAATGATCAAGATCCCAATAAGGATTTCCAAAAGATAGTTTTCCTCTCCCACACATAGATTTGATAGTTTAATCTACTGCTAGATATGATATGATTTTATTTATATATGGTTTCATTGGGTATAATTAGATCAAAATTAAGCCTAAGGATCAATAAAATACTTCTTTCACTACCCCTCGGGGAACCTTCTACTACATTGTCATGCCTTTTATCTTAAAGAATGCTAGTGCCACATATCAATGGGAAATGACACATATATTTCATGAATACATTCCCAAAATCATTGAGGATTATGTTGATGATCTCCTTGCTAAATATACTGAATCTCACAACCACACACACAATCTTCGGTCCATATTTAAACATTGGTGCCAATACCATGTTTGATGAAACCCATACAAGTGTGCATTTAATTTCTTATGGTAAGATCTTGGGATATTTTATATCCCATTGTGTTATTGAGGTCAATCATAAGAAAATCCAATCCATTGTTGACATGCCTCCACCATGAAACTTAAAGCGGTTATAATCCCCTTAAGGTAAAATCCAAGGTATCACTATTTTGTTGTAAAACTAGCTGATAAAACTCAATCATTTATGTAATTTTTAAAGAAGGATAGTAATTTTGAATTGGATTATGACTTCTAAAAATAATTTGATTGTATCAAATATTACTTAATGAACCCACCTATCATGTTGTCACCCATATTGAAGTAGACCGCTCTTGTTGTATCTTTTTTCTTGAGAGAATTATCTGGGTGCCTTAATAGCCCAATATGATGACAAAAATCAAGATCGGGACATTTATTATATTAGATGTACTTTAGTTCATTATGAATTCAATTACATGTCAATTGAAAAATTATGTTTTTCCATCGACTTTGTCACTAAAAAATTTCAACACTACATGATTAACAATGAGTTACACATCCTTATGAAAGTAGATCCTTTACACTATTTTTTATCTCACACGCACCTATATGTATACCTTGCATGGTGGGTGATGTTATTAAAAATATTTGACCTTAATTTTATCTCCCAAAAATCAATCAAATTCCAAGTCATCACTAACCAACTTGATGAAGCCCCACTATTTGACCCCTTTCCTAATAATGATGAGTTTCACGATGAGTTTGCACTTACAAAATTGATACAAATATCTACACTATGTATTTCAACAGATCTCGATGTGCCATAGGTGCTAGAGCTAGTAACTTTTTTTCACCCTCACGGGGAAACTCTCCCCATTGCTTACAAGTTGGGATTCTCATGCACTAATAATATTATAGAATATGAAGCACTCATACATAGACTTTATATGGATCCCACATTGCAATTTCAACATACCCAAATTTTTGATGACTCCTAACTCATTACTCACCAGGTACAAGACATTTATCATGCTAAAGAAGAAAGTATTATTTGTTATAATAATTTTTTCAAGAGCTTATTATCAACATTTACTTCCTACACTATTTTCAATATCACCCACAAGGCCAATTGACATGTAAATGTTATGGCTAGTGTTGCCTTACTTTTCCCCTTAGATTCACTAATGATTGTGCCACATTTACTATCTAAAAATTGCATAAGGATTTTATTTATAATGACAAAGTCAACACTCTTCACATCTTAACTATCACTTGTAGTGTTGATAATCCCATATGGTTTACTCACATATATAATTTCCTCTATAAGCAACAACTACCTAAAAATTATTCCATACAAGAAGGTCATCGTTTATGATGTGAGGCCATTCACTACATCCTTATTGGAAGGTATTCATTTAAAATATCATTTGATGTATGCCTCTTGAATTGTTTGGAACAACTTGATTCCTAGCTTACTTTAACACAATTACATGACAAAAAATGTGGTGGTCACTTTAGTGGTAAGTCAATGTCCCAAAAATTTCTTTGAAAAGGTTATTACTGGCCAACTATGGAGCAATATTGTCATAAATATTCCAAAAATTGTTATTAATGCTAATGACATAGTAACCTTAACCATTCCCCCTCTCATGCTTTGCATCCAATAGTTTCCCCATGGCCCTTCTCAATTTGGGGCTTTGATTTCATTGGTAAGGTCAATCCCTAGTTTGTGCATGGACATAAATTTATCTTTACTACCACTGAATATTTCACTAAATGGGTCAAAATGCTACCTTTAGAGATAATCACTAGTGATGACATTTGTAATTTATTTCTTACACATACTATCAATTGATTTTGGGTTCCCTTGGTGATCATAACTAACAATGGATCATCTTGTAAGAGCTATACTATGAAGAATTTTGCACTAAGCTCAAAATTAAACACACTTTCTCTACTCCTTACTATCCTTGGGGCAATGACTAGGTGAAGTCACTAAAAAACTATTTTCACCATCATATACAAAACCTTTTATAATCATGGTATTAAATATCATAATAAAGTTGTATACACTCTTTGGTCGCACCATCACTTGTACAGATACTAATTATACACCTTCTCCTTGGTTTCTAGGACATAGGCTATCCTTATTTTAGAATTAGAAATCCCTACACTCTACATATCGCTTAAAGATATTATCAAAGATAATTGCTACCGTGAATGTTTTTTACATGAGTTATAATTTCTCAAGTCAAAGTGGGTCCAAGCTCTAGAGCACATTTGAATGTAACAAGTACAAATTCAAATGACCCTATAAAAAAGGTTCACGCTCATGAATTCCATGTTGGTGACATAGTTATCAACGAAAAATAGAAAAAAACTAATGTCAAAGATACATTAAAAGGAAAATTCAAGCCTAGTTGGTTGGGCCCTTACATATTAATAAATGATTGGGATAAGGAGTTTACCATTTTTCCTCTTTTGATGTCTGACCCCTAAAAATTCCCATGAATATTATACACTTACGACAATGTTACACCTAGGAAATTGATCTTCATCTTCTTCCACATTTGTTTCACCTCCTCTTAAGGTCCTCTTGGGTTATTTATCATGTTATCCACTTACTACCTAATGATGCACTCAGTATATAGGTTTAATTTAGCTATTTAGGGAGTGGTTTCTACATTTAAACCTCACCCTACACACACACACATAGAGACACACACAGTGGGGCAATATTTCTTCCCACCCTTTAGTTTCATCATTTATATTTATTCCCTCCATGATGGAATTATTAAATCACCCTTCCTTATCTTTGAAGAATAGGTTTTCATCTATTCCCTTATGAAGGTCCTAAAAATTTAAAAACATAAAAATATTCAAAATTAGGACTTATTTTTCTAGCATACAATGTTTACTCTTTATACTATACATGTTGTTTACTCCTTTAGTTTGATTAATGAAATTTATTATTTACACACATGTGCTCACATGGTATTTTGAGCATGATTCAAGACATACATAGAGTGTGATACATGATGATAGGTGTTGTCCTACCCTTTACCCAGAATACTAACCTCTGGAGGCATCTTCTTCTTTTGTATACTACATTCAAGTACCACATTTCCATTATATTTCCTTTCCTTCCTCATTGCAATTGATTACATATATATATATATATATATATATATATATATATTGTGTATTTTCTATCTTTCAAACTAACAGGACTAACAATTTTGTGCAATGTTTACATTTACTGTTATCTCTTGCATATATCATACATTATATATTCATTTTGTTATGCTTACTTTTCATACATGTTTGCTGGTTACGTATGATTGTTCTCTACTCTGATTGTAACATAAGGGCCTTGATTTTATTGTGACATCATGGGTGTCCCATGTTTATGGTGTAATGCCTTGTGTGTGGTTGTACATATCTTGTTTTCAAACTCATGAGACTTGATTTTCTTATGACAGTGTCGGTGTCCCATGTTTGTAGGCATTATTTCATTTTTTGTGAAATTTATTCTCATTATATGCTCTTTTTTTCTACTAAAACATCATTTACTAATGTTGTTAATGTTTTTTTGTTACATTGGCACTATTATTATTATCATGCTTCTAGTTCTTGTTGCTATTGTTTTACACCATGGTTTCTAACATGTCCCTCCCCTCTTGTAGGTGTAGTTTCTTCTTGATGGCCTCCACATCAACTCTTTAGAGGTTATCTAAAAGTTATCATTATATCATATATGATTATACATATTTCCTTTTGAATTGCATGCTAAAATTCTTCATCTCATGTGCCTAAAAAGTGGGGGTAATAATCCAAGGTTTTATTCCACATTTATGACAGACATAAACATATTTCTAGGCACAAAAATATGCAAGGATAGGAAAAAATGCCTCAAAATCAGATTCAAAAGTAGAAAATTAAAAAAATATAAAGAGGCTCAAGATTGTATAGAATGTTCAGGACCACACAGATGATTCTAATCCTACCATATGTTTTTTCCCCTAGTGGAATTTTCTCTAGTTTTATGAACATTTTCATATTTTCATCATTGTTGCAACATTTTTATATAGATGCATGTTGATATTGACTTATTTTAGCACAATTTCTAGGGACATGAAGTGTTTTATTCTCTCTTTCTCCACAGTTACAAAATTGGGATTATATCCATCTGCATTGGTATGGTCCATGGGGTTATGGAAGATAGTGAAGCAACTAATTTCTTCAAGGGTAGGATTTCATATCCTCTTCGCAATTTAGGTGAAGATATCATAATTTTTGAATGGATTTGATATGTGGTCTTCCTCCTTAGTAGGGTTACTTTGGATCCTCTTTTTGGTTATTTTTTCTAGCATTTATGTGATGGCTTGGTGTACCTAGCACGTCAACCTCTCCTTGGCACAATTGGGGACTGATCACCCCCAATATTTCATCAAAATTCAAAATTTACGAAGTATATAAATGAGAAAACATTCCCTCTGCAAGACAAACATGTGTCTTCCTTGTTTTACATCTCTTTTAGAATTTTTTATTGCATATTTATTTACACTACTTTCATTACATTTTAAGTTAAAGGTTCAGTTTCCTATTTTGGGAATTGGCTACACTTTGTGTTTTAGATTTCGTTTTGGAACATGCCAACACTAAAAAACACAATACTACAGATTAAATTTATTAAGAGTAAAGAAAAACTGGGTTTGTACACTCATGTACTTTTTCCTTTAAGTGTGTAATTTTCATTTTATACTTAAATGGGGGAAAATAAAGTCACTTAGATTTGACAATCTATCCTTTGACGATGTGGATCTTGATATTGAAATCTTGCATGAAAAAATACACTCTCCTCACTCCTACTTATCACACCTATATAGATCTTCAAGTATTTTATTATCTTTGTAGTTTTTGTCATGCAAAATGTCTAGCATGTAAAATTAAAATTTTTGGCCATGAAAACTATCAGATTTTTCTACAAGGATCAATATGGAACCTCATGCACATTAAAGAGGATGCACTTCCAATGGTGACATGAATTCTCCACGTAATAAGAAAATAATTAAATCACAAAGTAAACTAAAATATGAAAGAATAGGTCTAGAATTCTCGTAGATCAAAATAAGAAGGTACATATAGGATTGCTATGTAACTCCCGTGCATGAAATGTGGACACATGAAACCCTAACTAACCCTAATGACCTATGATCTCACCAAGTGATATGATTAGCCATATGAGGTGGAAAAGAATTCGAGTGATGATGAGACAATTCATATACACCAACACCTCCCTTTCATCAAAGTTGAGGTAGAGGTCATGGAGAGTAAGAATAGAAAGAGAAATCCCCTACTCAACTAAGACATATGTGTCAATGAGGCACAAAAACTAAAGGCCTAATAAGGTACCCATGTACAAATAACATCTCTTTAGAAAAGAATAATAAGATAAGAGGAATAGAAATCCCTAAGAAGATGTGTGGCTACAGAAAACCTCACCGCAAGAAGAGACCGCAAGTGAAGAAACTTTGCATCAATAAAGGGCTTGGTAAAAATGTTTGCAACCATATTAGAAGTCTCATAATATTGTAATTCAATGATGTCATCATGAATCATCTCTCAAATGAAGGGCATATGGATCTCAATGTGCTTCATCCATTGATGTTGAACTAGATTTTGGAAAATTGTAATGGTGCTCATGTTGTCGTAGTAGATGATAGTAGGCCGTTAAAAGTGAATACTAAACTCTGTAAAGATACCTTGTAACCAAATAGATTATGTTGTAACGTTAACTACTCCTCTATAAACTACCTCTATATATGATATTGAAATCACATTCTAATTCTTACTATACTAACTAACAAGACCTAAACTAAGAGAAAAACTATAGCTTGAGGTAGATTTCCGATGATCTAGATCACTGCCCTAATCAGAATTAGTGAAACCAGCTAAATCAATCTTTGTCCCTCCTAGATAGTGAATGCCATCTATATAAGTGCCACGAACATAGTGAAGGATTCAATTTGTTGATGTCTAATATAACTCATGCGGCTCTTGCATGAATCTATACATGATCCCAATAACATACGATAGATTCAGATGAGTGTGAATAAGGTAAATCAAGATCCCCACCGAATTTCGATAAAGGGTTCTATCAACCAAGAGAGTAGAGAAATCAGAAACCAACTTAACCTTATAAAGGAAAGGAGTAGGAGAAGGATTACAATCAGACATAGGAAACTGAGAAAGAAAATAAAGGGAGTAATTAGGCTACAAAATCAAAATTCTCAAGTCATATTGTAAAATATTAATCCCAAGAAAGTAATGAAGAAATCCTAAGTCAGACATAGAAAACTTATTAGATAAGGAAATATTCACACAATCGATGATAGAGGAAGAGCTTCCCATAATCAATAAGTCATCAATATACAGAAAAAGGATGAGTATGGAGTCATCCTTCCATAGAATGTAAAAATTTGGGTTAGAGTGACACCAAGTGAACCCTGATGCAAGTAGAAAGGAGTCCATCTTTGCATACCAAACCCAAGGGATTTGTTAAAGGCCATAGAGACACTTATTTAACTTTAAAACAAGGGAGGGATGATGGACATAACCCAGAGGTTATTCCATGTAGATATATTCCACTATGACCCCATGAAGGAAGTCACTCTTAACATCCATCCATTGGAATTCCAATCTATTTGTAGTAGCGATGGTAAGGGTCACTTAAATGGAAGTCATCTTCGCATCCAGAGAAAAGGTTTATGAGTAATCAAGCTCAAATAACTGGGAGAAACCCTTAGTTACAAGTCATACTTTAAACTTATCTATGCATCCATCAACACCATAATTTTTTCGGAATACACATGTACAATGAATGATTTTTCTTCCTTTCGGAAGAGGGGTGATATCCCAAGTATCGTTATTCATAAGTGATGAATAATCCTCATCCATGGCATAATTCCACTCAAGAATACCATAAACCTCCCAGAAAGACTGAGGGTCATAATTGGAGGTAAAGAAGGAGTGTGGTCCAATTAACTCCAAGCGAGTTTGTCTCTTTTCCAAAGGATCTCTCATCCACTCTCCAACACTCTAGAAAATTTTCCTAGCCCAACGAGGACCAAGAGGATTAGGCTAAAAGTCATTAGATTTAATCAATCGAGTAAGAAGGGACACGGTCCTAATCAATACTACCATCAGAATTGAAAGACTCTGAAGCATGAAGGTTGAGAGGTGCAGGAGGATCAAGCGGAGGAGGAATATGCTGAACAACATCATCATCTGAAGAGTCATATTCAAAATCAGAGAGCATATGGACCTGAGAAGATGGAGAAGTAGAAGTTGAAGAAGACTCATCAAATTTCAAAATTATCTGGATATAAATCTCATGAGAGGATTAAAAAATAGATATCCCTTCACGCCATCATGATACCCTACAAAAAAAAGGTTTAGACTATGGTTTTAAAGCCTTGATTTTATTTTTGGGAATATAAGCCATAAAATTGAATCCGAAGACTTGAAAGTGCTCAAAATTAGGCTTACATCCAAAATAGGCTTCAAAGGGTGTCATCCCTCTTACTTCTTTATGTGTAGCATGGTTATAAATGTAGCAAGCACAAGAATTGAAGTGAACCTTACTAGTTCTTTCTTTCTGCAAATACCTTTTGGGAAGGGTTGCAAAAAACTGTACACTATAAATAAATCCCTTCAGAGGTACAAAAATATTTGAACCTATTACTCACATACTTGCCTCCATTTTCAGTTCGAAGAACCTTAATAGAAATTTTAGCTTGTTTCTCATCAAGATACTTAAAGTCTCAAAAGTGATAGAAAACTTCAGACTCAAGCTTAAGAAAATACACCCAAGTGTAATGTAAAATTTCATCAATGAAGGTAAGTATATATAGAGCTCCAGTAAATGAAGGAGACATAAAAGGTCCAAAGATTTCACTATGAACAAGATCCAAAAGATGAGTATCTCTTTAGGATTTTCCTTTGTCAATTTTTTTTTCATGGTGCTTTCCAAGGGTACAACCCTCACAAATACCATTAGAAAATATGACGTAGGGTAACCCGTTGACCATTTCATTTTAGCTCAATTGTTCAAGGTAAAAAAATTTAAGATGGCCAAAAATCTCATGTCATATCTTACTAACATCATATGAATGAGTCAGAAAGGAAGTGGGTGTCGGATCATAATTAAAGTGGGAGGAGGTATATAACCGTAAACAATGATCTACATTTCCCTCAACCACAGTAGTGTCGAAGTGAAGCTCACAAACAATCACTTACTTAGGATAAAATTCCACTTGCATTCCTTCACCAAGGTGAGGGATTTGATAAACTGGTAAGAGATTGGTACAAAGATTAGGAACACTCAACACATGGTTAACTGATATATCGTCCATCTCTACTGATCCAATACCAAAAATTGACACTATGGTGTCATCACCCAACATGATTTGGGACATACCACGTGTCTCAATGTTGGAAAAATCAACATGCAAAGAAGCCATGTGGTGTGAGGCACCAAAATTTATAATCCATGTCTATGAAGGAGAAAATCTAGTTAGAAAAACCTTTCCTTTATTATTCTCAGAATTTGACTCTTTTGTAGTGGAAGACTTGACTTTTGGAACATTTTGTTTGATAGAATGAGGAACACCTATATTATTCTTCTCAAGTAAATGAGTTAGGTTATCAATTTTTTTCTCATACATTGATGCTATTCATGACCAATCTTCTTGCAATGAGAATGCTTACCCTTTTCTTTCTTCACTTTAGGCTTATAAGTTGAAGCGTTCGTGTTAGGTTTGGTTAGGGCTTGATTGGTTGTTTTTCTCTTTCTTATTTTCAATATTCTTTCCATTACCATTACTTGTTACAAGGGCATGTGACTTGAAATGAGTCCCCATTTGAATGAGTTTTTCGTGTTCTCAAATGATTTGGGACAAAAAATTATCAAATGAGGGCATATTCCAAGTAATTCCTAGAGAGGATTTCATAGCGTGGAAAATCGACATGAATACAAAGTATTCAGGAACTAACTAAGAAATAATTGAAAAGATTAAATGGCAATATTTATTCTCCACTCTACATTCCTTTAGAAGCAATCTAGTGTGGATGAACTTTGAGAAGAATGCATGAAGGTTTTCAAAGTCACTAGGATTTAATCCTAGTAGTTCATTTTCCAACTCATGCACTCTCATGTCATCTTATTGTCCAAATATACTATCTAACATTTTCCACAATTCATTAGGTGTTTTAGATGAATCAATGTGGAAGAGAAGGCATGAGAAACAAACATACAGATAATACCTAAGACTTCATCACTTCAGTTTAGCCACTTGGAATTTTGAGCTCATCATCAGGTTTGGTCTTAGCTCCCATGGTGATGTGAAATAACACTTTACCCCTTAGTTTCATTACCATTTTTGATCTCCATTTGAAGAATTTAAACGGTGTAAGAAAAGAAATAGAAATTGCATCCATCACAAAGAGAAAGAAAGAACGAATGCAAAAAGAAATTAAAAGAAACAAAACCACCCTAGGAAAATATTAGCACCCCCTGATTTTGACACTTTATAGTTTAGTGTGTTAGATATTTAGTGTGTTAGATACAATCAAGTGCGGATGTACATCGCAAATTAGTTTCTCACTCACCTTACAATCAACATAATAATGCACAAGTGTGGAGACCAAAATCAAGTTTCGTTGATTACAACATTTTTTCATTGCAAGCAAGAAAAAAATAAGCTAAAAGCAATAGAAGGGGTGAAAATAAGTCATGTTGTGAGAAAAGGCATCTCACATCATAGTAGAAACCCCCTTACTGAAAGAATGTGGTGTATGCACTCACCAATATTATAGCAATAATAAGGGTGATTATAATGCAAAAACCAACACAAAATGAGTCCAGAGGACCTTCAGGACACTGAAAGGGCTCTTGGAAGGAAAAAAAACCACTATTAATGAAACTACATACTCCAACAAAAATAGTAGCAAAAAATCGCCAATAACATTTTAAAAATGCACTTTAAAATGCTCAATTAGTCTAATTTTAGAGATAAAAAAGGCAAAAAAGTGATATGACATTAAAAACAATAATTTAAACTACTGATTCAATAAAATATTTAAATTGAATTAAGGAAGCTAATAACTAATTAAGGTCTTAATTAATTTATTAAGAGCTCCTAAGTTTAACCCCACTCAATTAAATTAACCCCCTTATAATGCTTACCCCTTAACTTATAAATAAGCAACACCACTTATAAAATAAAACTTACCCTATTTTAATTTTTTTTTCCACTGCCCATTATTAAACATAAGCTATGTTTTGATTAAAAAAACACATTTATAAAAAACAAGGATTTAAAAAAAATGGTTGGGCAATTAAAGGGTTTTGGTTAACTAACACAATGAGTCAATTGGATGTCTCGAGATAGTTGATGAGCCCAAGACACTTAGTGATTGTGGGGATTGAGACTAGGTAAGAGGCATATAAAGTTAGGGAGCGGGATAAGGGATAAAGAAACCAAGATGGTTGGGCGAGAACAAGGATAAGCTCGCCGGAGGGATCAGTCAAGTAGAGGAAGTGGTCGAAGATGGTTGTAAGGCTCCAACGTTTAAATGTATTATAGAAAGAAAGCCACCGAAGCTTGAGCTAGAGACAGGTTTCAAATGGTCGAGTAATGTCGAGTTAAGGAAAAATAGGTCGGTAAACAATGAGAACCAGGGGTACGATGAATGGAAAGTGGATAAGACATGCTCGAGATGGATGAAAAATGCACACAAGGGGTAGCTCGACCAACTTGAAGCCACACAGACCCGACTTGTTGCAGAGAAAATCCAACTCAGGGGGTTTGGGTTGGAAGCACAACTCACTGTGTAATCAAATAAACTAGCTCGAAAAAGGTAAAAGAGCTTGTCAGGGATATCTCAATACACAACCAAAGTAAAACAAAACTTTCCAATGTAAAAAACCAAATAACTGTCCCGAAAATATATTGCAAAAAGAACCAAACTCGCATGAAGGAAAGAATCAATACAAAATGATTGCAACTTGCCTAACACTACAAGACAAAGTTAAAATGACTTGATGCTAGCAACTTGAGAAAAATCCAACTCAGCCAAGAGCTTGACAAGATAATAGCTAGCTCAGTAGGGGGAGGTAGTTCACTAAAAATCTCACCATAAAGCTCACCAGGTTGAGAACGGATATAGACAAGAGTGACAAAAAAAATAGGGAGGAGGCAGGGAAGGCTAACCAAGAAAATATTTTTTTTAAAATTCACTTTTAATTAAAAATACTGATAAAACCATAAATGCAAAACCTACCTCCAGATTTAGGTATTCCATCCAAACTTAGTTACAAATAGCTAGATCTAGCTGATAAACGCCTGAAACATGCATATGCACAACCATAAAACCAACACAAACTCTAAAATACAAGATTGTTAAACCTGTTAACAAGATTCCAAAAATGAATGAAAAATTGCATGAGAATAACGAAAACCAAAATAGAACTAATCATTAACCTAAATAAATGAATGTAAATTTACCAAACAATAACTTTGATACCATATTGGATTGTTCTAAAAGGATCAATATGGAACCTCGTGCACATCAAAGAGGTTACAATTCCAATGGTGATATGAACACTCCATATAATTAACAAGCAGTTGAATTACACATGAAAATCAAGTATATAAGAATAGGTCTTGTAGTCACTTATTTATACCCAATTTCCTAGGAAAGTTGACACTTCATCCAGACAGAGTTATACGCTCACCTAAAGTGAGCGAAGATACCAGGTCCCTCATTTATACTAGATTGTCAAGATTTTAGCATGCATGATCATATTTACCATTACTAAAGTGTACATTTAAATGTAGATGATTAAAGATATCATAAGGAAACACATGTAATAAGGACACATAATAGATCAATTGCATCATGTGATCATCATATTCAAATACATCAATTGAAATAATCCAACCACAATGATCCATTAATAACCAAAAGGATTACATAGTAGAAGTTGAATACATCACGATAACAATACATGTCTCCATAGAGTTATGCATGTTAGAACATCAGAGAAGGATAACAATACAATACATATGGTCTCTAATACACGGTATCCAAAACTATAATGATCAATATATATAGGGATGGGGACTTTTCCCGTCACCACCCATACATCTCAAAATATATTAAATGCTCAAAATAGCCATGCATACATCAATAAATAAATGCACATTTTCATATCAATCCTCATAATAGATTAATCTATAAATAAACTCTACTTTAATCTTATTATTAGCTCAAACTATGCATGAAATTTGATCTCCACTTTAGTCCCAAAGTATCTCTTGCTTAGTCGCGAAGTCTTCTTGATTTTATCTTTACTTGGGCCGAACTCCAACTGCTTATCATATTTTTAGCCTATATGTGCGAAATCGGATAAGTCCTGAGACTTTTCTTTCTCATGCGTGATCCTTACACTTTCCACTTTTCTATCCCTTTCATGTGTTCATGCACCCCACTTGCACACCTCAATATTCCACATGCATTCTTTATATTTAATCAATTTTTCCAATCCCAATAGGTCTAGCATTCTCATAGATCAAAATAAGAAGGTACATATAGGAGTGTTGTGTAACTCCCGTGTATGACACGTGGACACATGAAACCCTAACTAACCCTAATAACCTATGATCTCACTAAGTGAGATGACTAACCATATGAGGTGGACAAGATGCCAAGTGACGACGAGACAATTCATATACACCAATGACAACTAAGTCATATTCCTCCAATCGAACCTCCAAACAACGATGTCATATTGGCTGCCATATGTGTATGTGTTGTCTGATGTAATTCTAAATTTACTGAAAAATGATACCTATCCATCTCTACTTAAAAATGCTATTTTGCTTCTCAATGACTACTTCTGGAACTGGAACACCATATGCAAGGGCTAGGTCGTCAAGTGGGATTAGATGTGCACTTGCAGTTCTCAATATTTCCTCTGAATTACTCTCAACCAAAGCCGAAGGGGATTCTCTATTGTGATTTCCTAAGTGTGTGATTTTGTGATGCTCTGGCTCCACATCTTAGATGTGAGATTCACATCCTTCATGAGCCATCTTCCTCCTTAACTCCATAGACATCTCAACATTACACTTCTTTGCCAATTCCCTTTCTCATGCCTTATTATACTTGAGTCTTATTTCTTCTCTCTACCTTTCTGCCTCAAGTTCTTCCATCTTTCACCACACTTGCTCCTACCCCTACACGCAATGGAGGGTTTATCTAGCCATAAGTTGTTGCTCCAAAATCACTATCACCATCAAGATCTTAGTTGGTAAAGGAACAATACATAAGTAAGGCCCTCTGGGATCGCATAAAAATTTAAACTCAGTAACTTTCAGACACAATAACCCACTCTAAAGTGTAACTATGCACTACAATAACCCACTAATAATCTACAGTATGATTCCAAGCTTCATCTGCATCAAAAAAATTATGGTAATATTCCTGCATCTAAACCCTCGACTTGTATCGCTAACTTTTCTTTAATGTGTATGCTGACAACCACTTGTATAATTCTATTGGAAAAGGCCAAAAAACATCTCATAGAGCTCATGATAGAGATGATCTTCCACCCACTTACATGCATTTAAATCAGGTATAGAACTATATCTCCGTGCAAACTGATCTTGTCCATCTTCTTCCCAACTTTCAATGCTCTCCAGAGTCAATTGGTATGCCATCTACATGCAACATCCTAGCCAATAGTTTAGAAAGAGGCCCCGATAATGAAACCAAAATGTAGTCATTTATCTATACCTAATTTCCCAGGGACACTACCACTTCATCCAGACAGATTCAAATGCTCACCTAAAGTGCACAAAGCTACCAGGTCCCTCCTATGTACTGGACTTTCAAGACATTAGCATGCATGATCATATTTACCATTACCAAAGCATATATATAGATGTAGATCATTAAAGATATCATAAGGAAACATAATAGATCAAACCACTATTAAGATCAATTCCATCATGTGATCACCATACATAGATACATCAATTACTAGAATCCAACCACAATGATCCATTAATAACCAAAAGGATTACATAGCAAAATTTGAATACATCAAAATAACAATACTAGTCTCCATAGAGTTACGCGTGTTAGAACATTAGAGCAGTATAACAATACAATACATATGGTCTCTAATACATGGTGTCTAGAAATATGAAGATCAATACCTATATATAGGGGCGGGGACTTTCCCTTCACCACTCATGCATCTCAAAATAGACTGCATGATCAAAAATAGCCATGCGTACATCAATAAAGTAGTGTATGCTTTCCTATCAATCCTAATAATACATTAATCTATAAATAAACTCTACTTTAATCCTATTATTAGCTCAAACTATGCATGACCTTTGATATCCACTTTAGTCCTAAAATATCTCTTGCTTAACCACAAAATATTCTTTCTTTTATCTTTACTTAGGCCACACTCCAACTACTTTTCCTATTTTTAGCCCATATTACAAAATCGGCTAATTCCTGGGACTTTCCTTTCTCGAGCGAGATCCTTCTGTGCACCACTTTTCTGGTCCTTGCACACATTCACATGCCCCACTTGTGTGCCTCAATATTCCATGCACTTTCTTGATAGTTAATCATTTTTTCCAATCCCAACATTACCCCACACTAATGAGACTGCCTCCCTTGGAAATGGGGTTTCTCAACTTATCTCTCTAAGTACAATAAATAAAGAATGAAAGAACAAGGAATGAATATGTAAGATCAAAATATAAAGAATGGAATATATTTCAAGGAACACCAGTGTTCTTCTCCTCTGTTGGAACTAAGAGCTCAGGGTACTCATTATTGAGATCGGCCTCTAACTTGTTCCACTCTCCTAGCCCCTTCTTCATCTTATCTGGGACGTCGCTAAGTACCTTCCCCATTTCATATAGAGACATATCTTCCCCTTTATTTTTAATCTCTCTTATAACTCCCACTAGGCCTAAGATCATTCCTTCCATATAATCCATTCTTCACACTATCAAGGAACCAAACTCCTCTATTTTGTCCTCATGCAGTTCCCTTGTAACCTTTAGTGCATCACACTTTTTCACAACTATGGCCATATTTTCTTCTCTTATCAGAAGCTCGTCCTTTTTGGCAATTAGAACTTTGTTATCTTCCTGCACTGTATATGCCTTAAGGATCTATTTAGGATCCTCACAGTTTCCTAGCATCCAACATACCTTCTTTAATTCATCCTTCAAAGTTTTTAGCATAACATCATATTCTACTGTCCAACGCATTATGATCTTCTTATATCTTTCTTTCTCATCCTTTACTTGTTCCTTAGTCTTCCATTACATGACTAGTTTTTCCTTGAGTAGAAGATGGACGTAATATTGTAGAAAATGTAAGGCTGAGGGGTAGGTCTTATGTGTATGCTCATCAAAATCTGGTCACTCCTCTAAAATTTCACCCCCAATCTTGGTAGTAAAGTCTAGAATCCCCTTATTTTGTTTCTCATACCTTTGGTGCGCCTCAGTAAATTACTCAATTATATTTTTATTATTATTATTATCATCTTCCAATAACACCCTAATTGCATCTAATTTATCTAATTTTCTTTGTGTCACCTTTGCCACCATTTTCATTAAGGAATTACTTTCCTTCTCATCTGTGAACTCTGTCGGATTTATTTTCATATGTGTTATTTGGGGTGCTTTCTTCATCATGCACCTAATGCAAGATCTCTTGTCTATGTACAACTCATATTCATCCATGTGTGTTTGCATACTCCAAGAAATCTTCATAATACTTCTTAGTGCACATATTCACAACCTTTGGATCTATCAACTCCCAGCCGTATATTTTCTCGTGAGAAAGGGTTCTCTGGAACTTGGCACAGACGATCTTTTAAGGATCATTGAAATATCCCAAGTCAGGTCTTCAAAATTTATTCTCCCTTATTCCTACCAGATTACTTTCCCCTGGGGATATGTGTCTCTGTGCCTAGAATCAAACCTTCACTTGACGCACCTCCATACTCTCTTGATGGCACACATGATGGTTCACCAACACTCTTTTCTCCTCAACCTCATGATTGGTCCTTATATTTTCATCTTCTTAGTTTGGGGGAGTCTCTTCATATGGCCTTTTGGTTCTTGAAGTTGGTTATCTTCTATCACCATGATCAAATGTGACAACATCCTCCATCTCCTCCTCCTCATTTAGTTATTATTCTTCTGTTTTGGGAGGAGAGGGCTCATTCTCCTGCATGGTTCCAACTATATGTCCCTCTTTAGGCACCTTAGGTATTTTGAAATCATATTCAATGTACTTACCCTTTAGCAATATAAGCTTAAGGTTAATATATACCTTAGTCGTGCCCACTTTTCCAAATGCCAAAGTCATTGAATTGATAATGATATCATGGTCTCGATATAAGTAGACTTTCCTAGATACACGTAAGTATTTCAAATAGTATGGTAGTCACAATCAATTTTTTCTGCATTAAATCTCAACTTCCACGCATCAGATAAAAAGTTCACAGAATCCTGAAAGTAGCGTGATGTGAATGCATAAGGAATATTGCACTATGGAATCCATTTACCTATCTTCATCTGAAGTCTTCCAACACAATAGTGCTAGAACACTACAAACTCGGCCTCCCCATCAACCATTGCAGGAAAGTATTTTGGTATGCATCACTCATGTTTAAAGGCCTCACACATTCTTCAATACTAGAACTCCAACCTAAGCTAATATACATTCCTCTCATGGTTCCATCACATGTATACATTACAAATCTCTCTGCAAGTGACTTCTTTTCCTTTGGGTACTGCTAAATTTAGGCCATCTAGAACCCCAATTTCTGTGAACATAATAGAAAGAAGGATAGATCCCAAGCTAATCTTATCTCCCTTGTGTGCTTCCTCAATTATACTTTCTACTATAAATGTAGAAAGGTTGTAAACAATACCTTCCATCATCTTCTTTGCAATATGGAGCCATTTCTTGTTCACCTAGCCCCAACACTCCTAGCCATTAAATTTTTTCAAAATATGTGCAACAATTTTAACAATAGGATTGTTTACCTTGGATATATACATAGTGTGCCCTTCTTTTTGGTAAGCCATCTCCACAAAAATATCTTCCACACCTACTTCATCATCCAAAGCACTGGAAAAATCAGTACCCAAGCTTCTCAAACATGTAAGTCTCTCGATCAAAGGTGCGGTGATGTGCACTCACCTACCTACAAAGTAAAAGAAGTCCTAGTGGACTTTGGACATCAGCCATTGATAAAGCCCCTCTAGTTTTCAAAATTATGGTAGCTCATAGATCTGTAAAACCTCAACTTTCTCCAAAGACTTTTTCCCTTCGTCATCGTAAATGGGCTTATCATCTTCCATATGTAAATTCATCTTTTTCACTAGCTCCTTCTCTATGGTCTGTGTTCACACTGGTGCGATGGTTAAAATATCTTATTTTTCTCTCTTTGACATGGGATTCCCAACTAGACCCCATGATAACTCCCTCAGGATACTGCATCTCATAGAATCTTCCTTCTGGCATGTTTTTGACCTCTACTTTTGATTTGTTCTTATTCTTTTCTACTGTGGTTTTTCCAGGTGATCTCTTTGGTGCCATATAAACACTCTACTACCTTACCCTTGCATTTTTCTTCTTTTGAAACCTCAAACTTGTGTTCCCTAGATGTAGTCTTTCCTTTCCAAACCCTAGCTCCTCGAACCCTTCTTTGACACAGCTTTCACTCACTCGAAAACTTCCCATGAAGGAGCTCTTCGATGGCCATTCTCAAATTCAACACTAGTTCACTATTCTATATGTCTACACTCACACTTTGTGTTCGGTCACTCTTCAATTCGCACTTCTCAACTCGAAAACTCAAATATACAAGGTGAGAATGAAGTCACATGCACCCCTTTTTACAAAATTTCCTAACTTTTCCACATTAATTTCTCCCCACCTATCACCATACTTTAACTTTAATGACATTTTTTCTACTTTTTCCATTCTTTTTACTGCTTTCTTTCGTGCCCCATTCATGACCTTTCGGCATGCCTGCTACTTTCAAGCCACATACCTCCTTCCATACACCTCCATGTGCTAAAGTAAATAACCCTTTGTGCCTCATACTAAGTAGTTTTCCATGCTTCTTCTTACCTCAACTTAAATTACGTGATCATCCACCTATGCGTGGTATTTAATTTGAGAAAAATTCCTAAAAAACACCTTCATCACGAGCACTTATAACACCTTTCTTTTACGTGTATCATCCCTTCTAAGGAAATTCATATTCTAGCCCATATGTGTGTGTGTGTGCGTGCGTGTGCGTGCATGTGTGTGTGTGTGTGTGTGTGTGTGTGTGTGTGTGTGTGTGTGTGTGTGTGTGTGTGTGTGTGTGTGTGTGTGAACCTATACTTGAATCTTAGTACACGTATATTCCTTTTTCCTGTATCTACTCCACCCCACACTAAAAGTATGCGCGGTTCTCTACGCATGAACTCAATAAATATTTATTATCTTCCTGTGTTCAAGTGCACTTATTATAAAAAACACGTAACTAAAATGAAAAAGCATAGAAATGATGAAAGGAAACACATAACAGGGAAATCTAATCTAAATGGAAAGACTAATTTAAAAGAAACACCAAGAAGAATTATTTACAGTAGGGCTTCAACCTACTTCCATTGAAGTCATCAGGAAACATAGTTCCTGTACATACCCAAAAATGTAGGTACTGTAATTCTGGAAAGAGGTTACAGAAACCCCAATGATGATTCAGATCTCTTCGCAAGGTGTTTGAAACCAGAAGAGTTTTCCAAGTAAACATTTGCATCCTAGAAATCCTTGCCTAGATCTTGCATGTTTTGTTCTAGTCTCTGCCTCCTTTTTCCCTACATTTTGTCTTTAAGTTAGAGAACCGTCACCCTACCTGGGTGGCGGTCCTGTGACCACCGCCCAGGACAGGGCGGCAGTCCTGTAACCACCTCCTTGTGTAGGGCAGCGGTCCTCTGCGTGTTTTCAAGAACATTCCAATGATTTTGTCAAACATAAAAATTCAAATTTCTATCCGCATTCCTCAACCACTAAATCTTTCATTTATGTTTTTTCCACCCAATAAATAGTGTTTTCCGTTTGTTTATATTAGAAGAGTTCAATTGGGATTTCACCCTTTGGTAAATGCAAATGCTATAAATACCCAACTTGCTTTCAAACAAATGGCCCCTCTCCTTCTGTGTTTGATTATTCAGTTTGTTTGAAGTTCTTACATGAGTTTCAATAGTTTTATATTTTACATGAATTATCAGTCTCTCCTTTCTACTTTAGAGGTCATTTGATCTTCTTTCTTGCATCTTGCTTCATTGCGGTCTCATAAAATCAGTTTAGCATAAGGTAGTTTCATTTTTAGATTAGAATCCATCTTAGAGTTGCAAGTTTTGTTTGTGACAAGAGATAGATCCCAAAATTCTAGGTGTATTTGCGTTGTATCCCAACAATAAGTCCTGCTAGGAATTTCATAGTCAAGCTCTGTTCACTTGCACTATCCCTCTCTTACTTGCATTGTATTCAGTTTATATCCAAAACTATCATTGTTCAGGCATCTTCTTTTGCTGACACTTTCACACTCACACTTTTCTGGATTCATGAGAACATGAAGGAATGAAGAGATCACACTCAGGGGACAAGTCACAAGATAACTGGATTTATCACTGTTCTATAAAATCCAGGTTTGAGCTAAAAAAGTTGTAATTACAATATATCAAATAGAGTAGAAAATTATTTTGTTTCAGTCAAAGCTCACTTTCGATATTGCCAGCAAATCTATGGGGAATGATAGTTTATGAGAAACTATGACTCATTCCTCACTTCTGAGGTAGGATCGGAAGTCTTTCGATTAAACTAGTTAGTTATTTAAATATTTAGGATAAATTCATAACTGCACAGGCAAATAGCTAGACCAGGCTACCTTGCTTGTTTTATTTCTGTTATTAGATTAATTTTCCATTTTCTAAATATATTAGAATAGCTGCTCTTTTAATTTCATTCAAATATGCATCATTGAAAATAAAAAAATAAGAGAAATATAAGCATATTGTAGATATAGCTTTTGTGATTAATTTTCTCATTTCAGTTAAGTTGTCTTTTGCATGACAATTATGGGACCCAGAGAGCCCAGAGAATACGTGTTCAAACCGATAGTGTCTCAGCCAAATATCTTCACAACGGTAACGGATATAGATCAAGGGCTTAGGATTCAGGTCTTTTAAATGACAACAAATCAACAAAAAATTAGTGAAAAATTGAGACAACTGAATATTGAAGATGACAAAGCATACACATTTTGGTCAAGTCAACCCAACTATAGACTGCCCTGATAGGATATCCGCATGACCATACAAGAACCCAAAAGAGAAAAAATATTTGGCTATGATCCATTAGTTCCAAAGCCAGACACATGAGACCTTCTCATCGACATAGACACAGGATTACGTATTCAAGTTTCCAAAACACCTGTAAGGTATTCTGAGAAGATCACACAACTTCTAGTACTAAACATAGAAGCTAAAACAACTTATGACCATTGAATAGTCAGAAGTAGAGATTGATTCTTCACATGACCATAACAGGTCCACAATAACCATGAAATCATGGTTGTGATCCTCATGTCCCACAACCCAACGGGCCTGCAAGTCTATTAAGTATCGACACTAGTTTACGAACGCTGGTATTTAGATCAGATCTATGGATAGACAGGCCAACAGTGTGCATGGCATAGCCCCTCTTTGAGACAGCAAAGTGAAACTGGTTTATTGCTATTCTACCAGCAGGAATCTTGTGCAAGTATTATAGTATTCTACCTTCAAGGGGGTTTTGGGATCTCATCCCGGTAGAGTTAGTTCTGACGAAGAACAGAAAGGAATGAAGGAAGGAATAGAAGAAAGATGGATCTGAAGGGAGAAAAGAAATGAATTCCAAAGTAGAAAGGTCAGAGGGTTTATGTTTTGGGCCGGTAGTAAATAGAGCCAAACTTACTCACATAAACAAACAAAGCAATACTGATAAACAAATGAAAAAAGCATAGGTGAATCCAACAGAATAAGCATGCAGATCTAACTTAAGAAAGATCTAACACATAACACAGGAATTCAGCACAAAGTCTCAATTTTTTGTATTAATATTTGTTCTGTTACAAGAAAGCTCAAAGTCTTTCTCTCCTCACTTCTATTTTTCATACAAATTTGCTCACCCTTGAATACTACAAGTATCCAAGTATTTATAGAAGGAGAAGGAGAAAAGAAGACAAAAAGGAGCCAACACTATTTACAAAATATCTAAAATTCGAATGTTGAATTTGGGGCAATTTTGTGGATGACAACATCCCATGGTGCAACATGGATGATGTCATCATTTGTGCCAACATACTTTTAAATAATTTTACAAAAATGGGATTTATCCCAGGAGGAAGGAGCCTATTCATCATCATCCCTTGGCTTGAAAGGAGTGTCTTGCTTCTGCTTAGGAGAGGTAATGTGAAACTGAGCTCGATACTCCATGAACTTGCTGACCATCACTTGAAGTTGATCCTGAGCGGGACCCTTGGTGTGATCCCTGATGACTTCGCAAGTTTCTCATTCATCTCTGAGTCTTTCAGGGAGTTTGAAGTATTCATTTCCTACCTCCATTAGGTATCCAACAAAGTCATGGTAGGCCAGAAGGTTGTTGATAGATTCTACATCAAAAGTGGCCTTTGACGCTAAACCTTGCGATACGATTCCCTTGAAAAGATGAATAGTATCATCTTCCTTCCTCAAGGCGTATGCTACACCGAGAAACCCTGGAGACATTCTTAAGATGATCTGCTCCATTTGATGCATGGCATCCAGGGCTTCCTCCTTGATTTTGTCTATCTTTTCCAAGACAAACTCCATTTGGTCAACCCGATAGTCTAAAGTAGCAAGGACTTTGTTGGGTGCTCGTGGGTGATCAAAGACGCTGAATTTCACCAAGTCATCGACTGGGTAGTCGAGCATCTTCTAGAAATATCTCGTGTTGCAACCTGGCATGGTCCAACTCTTCGGAGATAGGCCCTGCTATTTCCTGGAGTTCCTTGTTCGCTTGATCTATATTTTGATAGAGCTCTGTGAACTTTGTAATCACTTCCTCACTATCTTTGAGGATCTGCTCTCTCCAGGAAGACACTGTTACACCTTGCTCACTGATCTTGGCGTACTCATTTATCTTCTCCTGACTAAGAACTTTGGGAGGGTCGGCGACAGTCATAGGAGGGGCATTGCCCATCTTTTGCAGGGCTTGGAGAAGATGCTTGTTTTTCTCTTTTAATATTCTCTTCTCTTCCTTTGCTTCTTGAAGCTTCTTGCAAAGGGAATCCACTGTGGATAAGGCCTCTCCTTGTAGGCTCTCTGATGATGTTCCCATTGTGACCTGAGTCACTGTAAAATCTGTAGGAGACAGATCTTCTTTCTTCTTTGTGAGATCAGGGTACGCGATCTCCATAACCCTTTCACCTGAAGTGCTTTGAGAGAAGTGGGTTATAGCCTTTTGCTTCTTAGGCCCTTTAGCTAGAATAATGGAGAAGTCCATGGGTGCAATAGGGACTTTCCTCTTGTGTTGGCTCAGGTGTTCGGAGATCCATTCTGGACTTAGGGGAGTGGGACCAGAGGAAGAGGAGGAAACGGGGGTGGAAGAAGGAGCAACTGCAGTGGACATGGGGAAATGTGTCGAGACACTTGGTGGCGGCATTGAGAAAGAAGCCAACACTCCAACACTCATGGGGTTAGGAGTCACTGCAAGAGAGGGAACTGTGGGGGTGGAAGGGATCTGTGAGATGAGGGAAGAAATGCTGGGGGATAGATCTGTGAGGGAAGAGAAGATGGAGGAAGAGGGAGGGGGAATGGTAGAAGATGGGGGAGAAGACACAACCAAAGGAGTGGTTGGTTGAGTGACATGAGGAGGGGAAGGAGGAGTGAGAGAGGGAATGGTTGATACTTCACCAGTTGTAGATGTGACAACATCCTGAGTGGATGTGTCTGTTGGAGCACTGGCCGCTTCTTCTCTTCTTGGGGACACTAAGTCCACAACTTGTTCCTTGGTGGTGGAAGGAGGGCTCTCAGGAACTCCTTTCTAAGCAGTGCTTGCCTCTCCTTCTTTATCTTTTCCTTTGCCCTCAGGTAAATGTTTCTGGCCTGGATGGTGCATTACCCAAGGGAGACATGGTAAAGTCTACCCCAAGGTAGATGATACCATTTTTCTTGCACCAATGCTCGGTGCGTTGCAGAGTGCCCTTGACCCTTTCCTCTATAGTCTGAGGGGCCTTGTTTCTATCAATTTTGGCAAATGGCCAATTGTCCCCATCCATGTCTAGATAAACTTGATCAACTTCTTGATCAGTTTCTTGGAAATCCTTTGGGATGATAGCCACACCATATTGAATGATCTCTGCTAGGGCCAGTCGAGGAGTGATCCTTTCGTCTGAGCTCAACTTCGTGATATAGATCAATGTAGATATCTTCGATCTGAGGGAGGTGAATTGGATCGATCTTTTCCCTTGGAAGGAAATCACGAGGATCAAAGGTTGGCCTTGCTAGGAAATTATGCTTCAAATTGAGCAATTCAAGCTCTGCAAACATCTCCCGGGCTTTGCTCTGTGAAGTGCAGGTGTACCTGCCCACTGTGAGGGGGAATGGAGTTCCACCCTTCTTCCTTTTCAAACACTTCTCATGGTATGTGATGAGCTGTCTAGACAGCTCCAACAGGATCAGTTTGGGTCCCGCATACCTTGGAAATTTGGTGGGCTCTCCCAAGAAGTTAGCGGCTCTGAGATAGGTGAAAGTGGGGAATTGCATGAATAATGCTCCCCACTTCTTTGTGGTGGTGACCATGCTTTTGGTCATCTGACCGTAAGTCATGTTGGGCCTCAAGAGGTAGATGATGCCATAGAAGAAGACATCATTGATTTTACTGAATTGGGCTATGTTGTTCTCCAGTCTTAACTCTGGATAGTACTCGTATATTTTGACCTGGGGCCATACCCCATACCGATTCAATGCTGGGTAGTCCCTCTCTGAGGCAGCAACATATACTACATAGGAGTTCATATAGAACCTCCCAGTTGTTGAAAGTTGTTGAAGCTGCTCTGAGATTGTGCTGCTGATAATCTCTCCCCAGTCAAAATGCTGATTGGGAACATTTTTATTCATTGTTTCCAAATACCTGAGCATCCACTTGTGAAAGTAATGGGCATCAGGGAGCCCAAACACCCTGCTCAGGAAGGTGATTGTGTCACTCAGCTCCTCTGAAAAGTCACTGCGATGAATGACTTGTGGCCACCTGCTTGTCACCTTCTTATTCTTGAGGTACACCTCATTCATTAACTGCATACATTTGTCTTCATTTTCAGTCCATGTCTTCATGCAGTCCTCCTGGCTCACTACTACAAAATGTTTTTGGTGAGGGATACCCAACATGATCTCAAAATGTCAGGCTGTGAGGTTGATTATCACCTCACCCTTCTCATTTTTGACACATCTTGTGTCCTTATTGTAACAACGGCCCACCAACATCATAAACTCATTGTTGATTGTGCTCACTGGGAGCCCTGCAGCAAAGTGCAGACCACTGCCAACCAATTTATCCATCCATGGGCTGCCTGTGACCTTCTTGGTTCTGGCCCAGAATTCCTCCATGTCAATGTGCCCGAGTTCTAAATCTCCGATATCAAGATCACACTCTGCAAGAGATTCAGGCATCCTGACCCTTTGGTATTTATATTTCATTTCTTGCTCTGTTAGCTTGGCTTTACCCTTGGAATTAGTTGGCTTCTTACTCGATGAAGACATGTGTGGATCTGAGTTTAGCTGTTGATCTGTAAGAAGAATCAGGGAAGTCCATCACAGAAGAGCCATGTTAGCCGTTAAGTCATCCATAAAAGCTTACAGAATGAAAAGTTAGCAATTTATGAGCCTCTGGGCGCAAGGCGCAACTTTACTGTAGGCTGCAGGGACTTAGAAAAGCAAGGTGCACTTTGGGAAAGTGTTGCATGGGAAAAAGTAGTGCCAGAAGGGGCACGGGGCATGGAAAGGCTACACACAACATTCAGATGTTGGTGTCAAGGGATGTGCGCTTGCGCCGTTGGAAGTCTTTTAGTGGGGCGCATATATGATTGGTGTTACAGAGTATTATGGTGTGCCAAGGCAAGGATGTAAAAGATGTAACATCAAGTTGAGGTGTGCCAAGGGGTTAAGCTTGCGTAGCGTGGGAAGGGTTTACATAGCATGAAGTGTTGTTGCTACTGTAGGTGCGCTTGCGCCTGCGCCTTAGGAATTTTTGTAGTTTTTTACAAGGCGCGGGAAAGGGCTTCTGTTGCGTGAGTTCACAGTGCACCTTGGCGTGACTATTTTTGATGCAACATGACTAAATGGTGTGCCAAAGGGGGGTGACTATGTTTAGCGCAACACGTATGAAAATTGTGCCGTGGAAGACAACAAGCCGATTCTCTTCATTTTGTGGTTTTTTACTCTCTCAGCTCAGATTTTGATAGCAAGGGGTTAACCTTGGCAAAGCAGGGGACAGAGGAGAAAAGGGGTAGGGGTCCATTCTGAGGTAGAGCCTTCCAGATTTGCAGATCTGGAAGGAGAGTGAAAAATGGCTTGCAGGTGGGTTTTGCAAAATGGGTTGGGATTGTGTTATCTTCTTAGGTTCATTGTTTATTATCAACAATCCTAATCACCTAAACCAACATAAAAACCACAAAAAATCCACAAGAAGGGCAAGGGCCACTTACCAGGAATATATAACGATAAAGGAGACGATGTGGGGTCCACAAACGTGACAAATGGCAACACGCGGGGCTGACAGGAATGCTGACAAGCACAGAGGAATAACTTTTCACATTTTTTCAATTGTGAAAATGACAGGTCGGATGTGCCTATATATAGCAAAAGGTGCAATAAATGTGCCACCAAATTTTCCTATGGCGCACTTAAGTGGATGTCGACATGAAGGGATTTTCACCATGGCGCAACTTTAGGAGTGTCAACACCACATTTTCAGCACCCATAGCGCACTTTAGAGAGTGATAACAAGATGGCGCTTGCGCCTTGGTGCACCTTTGAGAGGTGCAACATTTGGAGTGTTGACACTCCCTAGAATGTGCCAAAGGAATAGAGGGGCACATTTTTGGTTGATGTAACGTGAATGAAAACTGTGCCCAACCCAAAAAGGTTGAAAATGACCAAGTTCTAAAAACTAGATTTTTCGGAAAGGGATTTTATGCCATTCTGAACGTTAAGGGACCTCAACGGGGGACCAAAATGGAAATTTTGGTATGGTTACCTGTGAAATTTCCCTTGTCAATTTTACAGGATAACAACTGGCTCTTTCTGGGGACTATCTTTGAGCGAAGCTTAAGGGTAGAGAATCCAGATCTACATGTGCCTATCCATTGGGCTACAGAGTCAAAAACAAGGGTGATGAAAAAGAAAGGAAAACACACAACCAACAGAAAGCAAACACATGACAAAAACAAACACACAACTAAAGAAAACTGTACAAAGAAGAGAGCAAGCTCTACTTCCTGAATATTTTGAGATGTTGCCCACTATAGGGAAGTGGGAGCTCAGTTCCATCTAGATATGAGAGATAGAAGCTATTCTCTCCATTGAGCTACTTGATCTTGAAAGGCCCTCTCCAAAGAGAGTCAAATTTCCCATGCATGCCCTTTGGCTCTCTTCGCTTGTCCCATAAAAGGATGAGATCTCCCACCTAGAAATCCCTCTGCTTAGCCTTTTTATCGAACAATCTCTTGACTTGATTCTGATGTTCGGTGATCCTGTCGACCACTCTTACTCTCTTTTCTTCAAGTTCTGTTAGATACATGATCCTCTTTTCCAGAGAATTCTAGAAAGTCTCATCTTCGATCACTCGTGCCAAGCGTAGAGCAGGAAGTTCCATAGAAATGGGGAGCTCAGCGTTGATTCCATATAACACTTGAAAAGGTGACATACCGAGAGACCTCTTTGGAGTAATACGGTCTGCCCACAAAGCATCATATAATGACTTGTGCCAGGACCGCTGATTCTCATCGACCAGCTTCCGTATGATGGTCACTAGGTTCTTATTACTGGATTCTGCCTGACCATTTCCCTGGGGGTAATAATCTGAGGCATGGGCCAAGGTTATTCCGTATTCATAGAAAAAACTGATAACTTCCCATGAGGAGAAGTTGGAAGCATTATCAACAATGATCTTGTGTGGGATGCCAAATCTCACGATGATATTTTCTTTGATGAAGTTGCAAACAACTTCAGAGGTGGCATTCTTAACAGGTATGGCCTCCACCCATTTGGTGAAGTAATCTGTTGTTGTTAGGACATAACTATGTCTAGCACTTGATTGGGGATGTAGTGCTCTGATAAAGTCAATTCCCCATTTCCTGAATGGTTTGTCAATAATGACGGGCCTGAGGGGAAAAGCAGCCAATTTTGGTTTGCCAACAAACTGTTGGCAGAGCTCACATTTTGCTACCCAGGTGGCTGTATCCTGAAATAGCATTGGCCAGTAGTACCTGGCCCAGATGATCTTATGTGCTGTTACGGATGAGGAGAAGTGACCGCCGTAGGCCGAGTCATGAAAACTTTCAAGAAATTTGATCTGTTGCGGTTTGTCAACGCATCACAAGAAGATCCCATCAATCCCATGCTTGTATAAACCGTCATCCCATATGACATATCTAGCTGCCCTGAGCTTTACAGTCTACTTTTCCTTTGAAGTTAGATGGGCTGGACACTCACCGTAAGTGAGAAAGAAAGTGATGTCAGAATACCACTCGTCACTGGTCGCAACAAATAGAACCATAGGTAGAGAATCTACTTTCTTAAGTTCACCCTGCTCCCTGTCGATGTGATCAACTTTCTCTTTAGGGACCTCTGAATCTTTGTTTTCAGCCATAAGCTGACATAGGCCCTTGCCTCTTACCAGCTTGGTTGGTTTTATGTCTAGATCATACTCTTGGACCTTTGCGATCCAATTCCCTCGTAAGCTTCCTAACTCTTGTTGAGTTAGGATAGACTTAACTGCCGTGTCAGGAACCAGCACTACCGTATGAGAGTTTAAGATGTAGTACTAGAAGTTCTTGACTGCTTTGACTACTGCGAAGGCATGTTTTTCTAACTGAGACATCTTCAATTCATGAAGCTTGAGAGGGGAGCTCATGAACGTGATTGGAGATTCAACATCCTCAGAGTTTTTCTGCATTAAGATGGCTGATACAGTATGCGCAGATGCATAACTGTACATGATAAAATCCTTGGAGAAGTCAGGACATACCAGGACAGGTGCATGAGCAACGGAGGCTTTTATATCCTCGAATGATGTCTTTCCTTCTTCACTCCACCAGAAAGTTTGTGACCCTTTCATCATATTTGATATGTGACGAGTCTTTTCAGCGAAGTCGGGAACAAAGCGTCTGAGAAAATTCACCTTTCTGAAGAAGGAGTGAACACCGGTCTTGCTTGTGGGTAAGGTAAGGCTCTGAATAGCCTTAACCCTTTCGACATCTATCTTTGTTCCTTCCTTGCTGACAACGTGTCCCAACAACTTTCCTTCAGTGACCCCGAAAATAGACTTTTTTGGATTTAGGGAAATCCCGTGTTCTTGGCATCTAATCAATACTTGCTCCAAATGATCACAATGATCACTTCACTTTTTTGAGAACATAGTTAAGTCATCCAAATAAACTATGATGACCTTTCCCATCATACCTTTGAATGTGAAGTCCATCGCTCGCTGAAAGGTGGCACCAGCATTGGTCAAGCCAAAAGGCATCCTGTTGTAGGTGAATGTGCCCCAGGGAGTAGTGAATGCTGTTTTGAATTGGTCTTCAGGTGAGACTTCAATCTGATTATAGCCCGAAAAACCATCAAGCATGGACAACATCTCTGAACCAGTTACTGCCTGCAGAACTTGATCCATTATGGGTAGCGGGTAATTGTCCTTCAAGGATGCCTGATTCAGATTGCGAAAATCTACGCATATGCGTATCTCGCCATTCTTCTTTCGTACGGGCATGATGTTTGTGACCCAGGTACTGTGATGGATAGGAAAGATGATTCTCACATCCAACATTTTCTGTATTTCCACCTGGATGGTACCCGAGATCTTGGGATTGTAATGCCTCTGTTTCTGGTGAAAGGGTTTGACATCATCCTTTAACGGGATGTCATGTTGAATGTCCTTAGGCTTGAAAGACTTTAGATCGGCATAAGACCATGCCAATACGTCCATATATTTCTTCAGCAATTTGACAAACTTCCACTTTTCTTCAGGTGTACAACATTTCCTGATGTTCACAAACTGCGGATGTTCTACAGTACCCAGGTTGACAGATTCGGTCTCTGGAGAGGAGTTAGGATCATCTTGTCACTTCTTCTTGACAAAATGATCATGTTTGTCAAACAATCATTCCAGAGAGACTAAACCCTTCAGAATTTTATTTCCCTTGAGCTGACATATGCCATCACCTTCTTTTGATTCATTTGCTTGACCAGTGACAGATTCACGGCATGCAGAAGTAGATCCCTCAAAATGAAGCTCATTGAAATTATCTACTTTTTCTAGAAAAGCAACAAGCTGATTGTCATCGTTGAATACCTGCCAGTGCTGAGAATTGTCTGGCACACTTGGGTGAAAGACTACCTCAATGGTATATGTGTCTGTTTTCAACCCTGGGTGAGGGAGCATAAGAGACGCTGAGATGGCCAATGAATCGGCCATGTCATTTTGAGCTCTTGGAATGGATTTTATTGAGAAAGCATCAAATTCCTCAATGTTGTCCCATACTGCATTGTGGTAGTGCCTGAGTCTGTCATTCTTTACCTGGTACACCCCTTTTATCTGGTTGATGATCAGTTCGGCATCACCCTGTGCTTTTAGATTCTTGATTCCTCTTTCCTTTGTAGCTTGCATACCGAGTAACAAAGATTCATACTCAACGGTATTGTTTGTATTGAAAAACTACAATTTGAAAGAAAGAGGAAAAATCTCTTCTTCAGGAGATATCAGGACAGCTCCAGTGCCACATCCACTTGTTGCACAACTACCATCAAACTGCAGTGTCCATATCTTGTTAAGGTCCTCCTCCTGGACGAGAACGTCCATTTTATCAGACTCAGTGGATAAGAAGTAGTTCCCCATCCCTGATGATTCGAAGAGAATTTGGGCTTTGGGGTCGTCAGAGTTGGTGACCAGGTACTTCTTTTGTGATTCAGGCTCCAATGTCTGCATTACTCCTTTGACGGGGATTCTGGCTTTGGACCAGTCCATATGAATCTCTCCACCAACTTCTCTACAAAAGCTTCTCCCTAGTAGAATTCCATATGCTGCTAGGATATCAGCAACGAGGATGGTCATCTTTACCCTTTTCTCTGGGAACGCTGCAAATGTGAACTGTGTGTCTTTGATCTGACCAATTAATGGAACCTGTTTGGTTTCCATGGAGTAACATCTGCCGAAAGGCTTGGTAAGAGTGAGGCCCAAAGCATGGGTGACCTTTTCCAGCATGACATTATCGGAAGCCCCAGAATCAATTATGCAGTTGCTTAGTTTGTGACCATTGATTAGGAGGGAGAGATAAAAAGGTTCAATTTTTCCTGACGTGGAAGTCGAGGCAACATTTATGCGAGATGCAGGAGGAGTGGAAAGGATTCCTTTCAGGGAGACAGGAGAGGGGACGACAGCTTGGCTTTGGATATATTCGGTCAATCTTACAAGCTGCTCAGGGTTAGACTGAAGATACTCAGCTTCAGACATTTGAATCTTGGTCTTTTTAGCATGATCGACTATGTCGAATGCGACCAAGGGTTGCGTTGATGAAGGAATGAGTTTCTCACTTCACGACGGTAGGGTAGGGTTACTGGTCTTTATGAAAATAGAAGAAGGCTGATTTGGAGGAGAGATGGGAGGAAAATATTTTTTCATGAAAGGCTTAATAGGAGGGTGAGAAGGAAGAGGATTACCTCTTTTAGCAATGGTTGGAGGTGTGCTCGACACAACCTTCACCTTTTGTATCCTGGCAGCAACTTCTTCTTCTTTTCCTTGTGAGTGGGTGAAAACAGCATATGACTATCCACTTGCATACCCTTGGGTACCTTCCTCTTCATCAGACTCCTCATCTTCAAATTCCATATACCTGATTGTAGAGTCACCAGTCAGTTCACTGACATCTTGATCATCTTCACCTTGTGATGAAGGTTCTTCATAAATTTTCTCATCTTCTTTGATCTCGACCAGGGCATTAACCGGAGGGGCCTCAAGTGCTAACCTTGGAGCAGCAGCAGGAAAATGCAACCTTTGTGGGGCATTGTTGGGAGTGAAGTTCCTCCGTGGGATATCCCGGTACGGAGTGGTAGATGAAGCTTGAGCTAATTACTTCTTTAATGCGAGCAAGTCGTTTGCCATCTTCTGGAATGCCGGATCTGATGAAGTGGCTTGAGAAGGAGTTGAAGCCTTAGGTTTGGATGGCTCTCATTTTAACTCACCAGATATAAGCAGGTTGTCTTCTATCCGAATGGCCGCAGCTTGAGTGAGGACCAAGGTGGTGATTTGTTCTTGTAAGAGTAAGAAACTTACTCTTGAGCTCATGGCGTTCACAAAGAAACACTTTTGATTTTCTGGTGTTGGCAACATGGCAGGTGGCACACGATTAATCAGTGAATTGAAACGGGTGATAAAATCACGCATGGTTTCATTGGCCTCCTTCTTCAAGTGAGTAATCTTTGACAGTAATGCAAATGCATCTTCTGAAGGCTTATACCTGTCTTCAAATGCAGTTCGTAATGTGGCCCAACTGGTGATAGATCCGGCTGGCAAGTGTTGGAACCACTCTGCTGCAGGTCCTTGCAAGGTCTCTAGAAAGAGGCATACCGACACATCTTCATGGGTCACATCTAGGATGCTACATGACATAATGAATGTAGATATATGTGAATCTGTGCTTTGATTTCCACTCCCATCAAATCTTGGGAAATTCTTGTGGTTTCCATGAGGGAGTGCATGAACTGGATGTGGTAATGCAAGAGGGCCCATAGCGTTTCCCCATGGTACTGCCATTTGAAAATTTGGAAAGAGGATGTGAGTTGGGAGTGTGGTTCCGCTTAGTAACAGGGCACTACAAATTGATGTGGAAGCCCCTTGTGAAAAATGGTTCTTTCGTGGAGGCGAGGCACTTCTGGCTGACCGATCAGCTGAACTCAGCGACGAGAAACATGCTGGTGTAATACTGAAATTGTGCCTCTGAAGTAGATCAAAAATAGGATCAACTTCTCCACGAGCTCTTCTACTACGGGTAAATGGCTCACCCGCCAGTGTATCTGTTCAGGTCTACAGTGATTTTAGAGCAGATTTATAAAAACTCTTTTTGTTTGTACTTGCTGATTTTCTAATTTTTTTGACAAAAATCAGCAACATGTACTTTTCTAAATATTTAATTTTATCCCTCTTTTGAAAACTGATTGCGGTTTAATGAAAGATATTAGCGAGGATAAAATGATGGTTAACTTAGTAAGCTGATTTTTGGATCTTAGATTTGATTTTTTGCAAGGGTTTGAAAATATTTGTAAAACTATCAGAATCTCAGATCTATGAAAATACAGAGATTTTTATAAAAACTCAATGAACTAAAGGTTTCTAACTAGTCCAGATCTATGGATCTCTTAAGAAAATTTTCAGTTTGGATCACTTTTGCAAAAAATTTGGATTTTAAACAAAGAGTTAAGATTTGCAAACATGTAGTGATTTTTACAGTTTTATCTATTTTCTTAGTCTCCCCAGTAGCTTTAAAAACTGTTGGTGTCTTTTAGCTGACATAACACTCACATAGATCTGGTTCTTTCCCCAGCGGAGTCGCCAAAAACTGTTGGTCTAAAAATCTGTCGGGTGGGCAGATCTATGGATAGACAGGCCAACAGTGTGCAAGGGCATAGCCCCTCTTTGAGACAGCAAAGTGAAACTGGTTTATTGCTATTCTACCAGCATAGGAATCTGTGCAAGTCTTACAGTATTCTGCCTTTAGGGGGGTTTTGGGATCTCATCCCAGTAGAGTTAGTTCCGACGAAGAACAGAAAGGAATGAAGGAAGGAATAGAAGAAAGATGGATCTAAAGGGAGAAAAGAAATGAATTCCAAAGTAGAAAGGTCAGAGGGTTTATGTTTTGGGCCGGTAGTAAACAGAGCCAAACTTACTCACATAAACAAACAAAGCAATACTGATAAACAAATGACAAAAGCATAGGTGAATCCAACAGAATAAGCATGCAGATCTAACTTAAGAAAGATCTAACACATAACACAGGAATTCAGCACAAAGTCTCAATTTTTTGTATTAATATTTGTTCTGTTACAAGAAATCTCAAAGTCTTTCTCTCCTCACTTCTATTTTTCATACAAATTTCTCACCCTTGAATACTACAAGTATCCAAGTATTTATAGAAGGAGAAGGAGAAAGAAGACAAAAAGGAGCCAACAACTTATTTACAAAATATCTAAAAGTCAAATGTTGACTTTGGGGCAATTTGGTGGATGACAACATCCCATGGTGCAACATGGATGATGTCATCATTTGTGCCAACATACTTTTAAATACTTTTACAAAAATGGGATTTATCCCAGGAGGAAGGAGCCTATTCATCATCATCCCTTGGCTTGAAAGGAGTGTCTTGCTTCTTCTCAGGAGAGGTAATGTGAAACTGAGCTCAATACTCCATGAACTTGCTGACCATCACCTGAAGTTGATCCTGAGTGGGACCCTTGGTGTGATCCCCGATGACTTCACAAGTTTCTCATTCATCTCTAAGTCTTTCAGGGAGTTTGAAGTATTTGTTTCCTGCCTCCATCAGGTATCCAATGAAGTCACGGTAGGCCAGAAGGTTGTTGATAGATTCTACATCAAAAGTGGCCTCTGACGCTAAACCCTATGACGTGATTCCCTTGAAAAGCTGAATAGTATCATCTGCCTTCCTCAAGGCGTACGATACACCGAGCAACCCTGGAGACATTCTTAAGACGATCTGCTCCATTTGATGCATGGCATCCATGGCTTCCTCCTTGATTTTGTCTATCTTTTCCAAGACAAACTCCATTTGGTCAACCCGATAGTCTAAAGTAGTAAGGACTTTGTTGGGTGCTTGCGGGTGATCAAAGATGCTAAATTTCACCAAGTCATCGACTGGACATTCGAGCATTTTCTGGAACAGTCTTGTGTTGCAACCTGGCATGGTCCAACTCTTCGGAGATAGGTCCTGCTATTTCCTGGAGTTCCTTGTTCGCTTGATCTATATTTTGATAGAGCTCTGTGAACTTTGTAATCACTTCCTCACTATATTTGAGGATCTTCTCTCTCCAGGTGGACACTGCTGCACCTTGCTCATCGATCTTGGCGTACTCATTTATCTTCTCCTGACTAAGAACATCGGGAGGGTCGGCGACAGTCATAGGAGGGGCATTGCCCATCTTTTGTCAGGGCTTGGAGAAGATGCTTGTTTTTCTCTTTTAATATTCTCTTCTCTTCCTTTACTTCTTGAAGCTTCTTGCAAAGGGCATCCACTGTGGATAAGGCCTCTCCTTGTAGGCTCTCTGATGATGTTCCCATTGTGACCTGAGTCACTGTAAAATCTGTAGGAGACAGATCTTCTTTCTTCTTTGTGAGATCAGGGTACGTGATCTCCATAACCCTTTCACCTGAAGCATTTTGAGAGAAGTGGGTTATAGCCTTTTGATTCTTAGGCCCTTTAGCTAGAATAACAAAGAAGTCCATTGGTGCAATAGGAACTTTCCTCTTATATTAGCTCAGGTGTTCAGAGATCCATTATGGACTTAGGGGAGTGGGACTAGAGGAAGAGGAGGAAACCGGGGTGGAAGAAGGAGCAACTATAGTGGACACAGGAAAATGTGTTGAGACACTTGGTGGTGGTATTGAGAAAGAAGCCAACACTCCATTTCTCACGGGGTTAGGAGTCACTACAAGAGAGGGCTGGAAGGGATCTGTGAGATGAGGGAAGAAATGCTAGGGGATAGTGAGGGAAGAGAAGATGGAGGAAGAGGGAGGGGGAAAGGTAGAAGATGGGGGAGAAGACACAACCAAAGGAGTGGTTGGTTGAGTGACATGAGGAGGGGAAGGAGGAGTGAGAGAGGGAATGGTTGATACCTCACCAGTTGTAGATGTGACAACATCCTGAGTGGATGTGTCTATTGGAGCACTAGCCGCTTCTTCTCTTCTTGGGGACACTAAGTCCACAACTTGTTCCTTGGCGATGGAAGGAGGGCTCTCAGGAACTTCTTTCTGAGTAGTGCTTACCTCTCCTTCTTTACCCTTTCCTTTTCCCTCAGGAAAATTTTCTAGCCTGGGTGGTGAATTCCCTAGGGGAGATGTGGTAAAGTCTACCCCAAGGTAGATGATACCATTTTTCTTGCACCAATGCTCAGTGCATTGCAGAGTGCCCTTGACCCTTTCCTCTATAGTCTGAGGGGCCTTGTTCCTATCAATTTTGGAAAACAGCCAATTGTCCCCATCCGTGTCTAGATAAACCTAATCAACTTCTTGATTAATTGCTTAGAAATACTTTGGGATGATAGACACACTATATTGAATGATCTCTGGCAGGTTCAGTCGGTAGTGATCCTTTCGTCTGAGCTTAACTTCATGATATAGGTCGATGTAGATATCTTCGATCTGAGGGACGTGAATTGGATCGATCTTTTCCCTTAGAAGGCAATCACGAGGATCAAAGGTTGGCCTTGCTGGGAAATTATGCTTCAAATTGAGCAATTAAAGCTCTGTAAACATCTCCCAGGATTTTCTCTATGAAGTGCAGGTGTACCTACCCACTGTGAGGGGGAATGGAGTTCCACCCTTCTTCCTTTTCAAACACTTCTCATGGTATGTGATGAGCTTTCTAGACAGCTCCAACAAGATTAGTTTGGGTCCCACATACCTTGGCAATTTGGTGGGATCTCCCAAGAAGTTAACGGCTCTGAGATAGATGAAAGTGGGGAATTGCGTGAATAACGCTCCCCACTTCTCTGTGGTGGTGACCACGCTTTTGGTCATCTGACCGTAAGTCATGTTGGGCCTCAAGAGGCAGATGACACCATAGAAGAAGACATCGTTGATTTTACTGAATTGGGCTATGCTGTTCTCCAGTCTTAACTTTGGATAGTAATCATATATTTTGACCTGAGGCCATACCCCATACCGATTCAATGTTGGGTAGTCCCTCTCTTAGGTTGCATCATATACGACATAGGAGTTCATATAGAACCTCCCAATTGTTGAAAGTTGTTGAAGCTGCTCCGAGATTGTTCTGCTGATAATCTCTCCCTAGTTAAAATGCTGATCGGGAACATTTTTATTCATTGTTTCCAAATACCTAAGCATCCACTTGTGAAAGTAATGGGCATCGGGGAGCCCAAAAACCCTGCTCAGGAAGGTGATTATGTCACTCAGCTCCTCTGAAAAGTCACTGCAAAGAATGACTTGTGGCCACCTACTTGTCACCTTCTTATTCTTGAGGTATATCTCATTCATTAAATGCATACATTTGTCTTCATTTTCAGTCCATGTCTTCACACAGTCCTCCTGGCTTACTGCTACAAAATTCTGGTGGTGAGGGATACCCAATATGATCTCAAAATGTCGGGCAATGAGGTTGATTATCACCTTACCCTTCTCATTTTCGACACATCTTGTGTCCTTATTGTAACAATGGCTCACCAACATCATAAAATCATTGTTGATTGCACTCACTGGGAGCCCTACAACAAAGTGCAGACCACTACCAACGAATTTATCCATCCATGGGCTGCTTGTGACCTTCTTGGTTCTGGACCAAAAGTCTTTTATGTCAATGTGCCTGAGTTCTGAATCTTTGATATCAAGATCACACTCTGCAAGCGATTCAGGCATCCTGACCCTTTGGTATTTATATTTCATTTCTTACTCTGTTAACTTGGCTTTACCCTTGGACTTAGTTGGCTTCTTACTCAATGAAGACATGTGTGCATCTATTTTTAGCCATTGATCTGCAAGAAGAATCAGGGAAGTCCATCGCAAAAGAGCCATGTTAGCCGTTAAGTCATCCATCAAAGCTTACATAATGAAAAGTTAGAAATTTATGAGCCTCTGGGCACAAGGCACAACTTTACTGTAGGCTATAGGGACTTAGAAAAGCAAGGCACACTTTGGGAAAGTGTTGCATGGGAGAAAGCAGCGCCAAAGGGGTGCAGGGCACAGATTGACCACACACAACATTTAGATGTTGGTGTCAAGGGACATGCGCTTGCACTATTTGAAGTCTTTTAATGGGGTGCAGATATGATTGGTGTTACATAGTATTATGGTACGCCAAGGCACGGATGTAAAAGATGCAACATCAAGGTGAGGTGCGCTAAGGGGTTAAGCTTGCGCGGCACGGGAAGGGTTTACATAGCATGAAGTGTTGTTGCTATTGTAGGTGCGCTCGTATCGACGCCTTAGGAATTTTGTAGTTTTTTACAAGGTGCGGGAAAGGGATTTTGTTGCGTGAGTTCACAGTGCACCTTGGTGTGACTTTTTTTGATACAACATGAATAAATGGTGCGCCAAAGGGGCGCGACTGCATTTAGCGCAATAGGTATGAAAATTACACCGTGGAAGACAACAGGTCAATTCTCTTCATTTTGTGGTATTTTACTCTCTCAGCTCAGATTTTGATAGCAAGGGGTTAACCTTGGCAAAGCAAGGCATGGAGGAGAAAAGGGGAAGGGGTCCATTCTTAGGTAGAGCCTTCCAGATTTGTAGATTTGGAAGGAGAGTGAAAAATGGTTTGCAGGTGGGTTTTGCAAAATGGGTTGGGATTGTGCTATCTTCTTAGGTTCATGTTATCATCACCAATCCTAATCACCTAACCCAACGTAAAAACCACAAAAAATCCACAAGAAGGGCAAGGGCCACTTACCAGGAATATATATCGATGAAGGAGACGATGTGGGGTCCACGAACGCGACAAATGGCAACACGCGAGGCTAACAGGAACACTAACAAGCACAAAGGAATAACTTTTCACATTTTTTCAATTGTGAAATTGATAGGTTGGACACGCCTATATATAGAAAAAGGTGCAATAAATGTGCCACCAAATTTTTCCTATGGCACACCTTAGTGGATGTCGACACGAAGGGATTTGCACCTTGGTGCAGCTTTGGGAGCATCGACACTACTTTTTTTGCGCCCACAATGCATTTTAGTAAGTGATAACAAGATGGCGCTTGCACCTTGGTGCACCTTTGAGAGGCACAACATTTAGAGTGTTGACACTCCCTATAATGCGCCAAAGGAACAGAGGGGTGCAGTTTTGGTTGATGTAAAACGAATGAAAACTGTGCCCAACCCAAAAAGGTTGAAAATGACCAAGTTCTAAAAACTAGATTTTTCGAAAAGGGATTTTATGCCATTCCGAACGTTAAGGGACCTCAACGAGGGAATAAAATGGAAATTTCAGTATGGTTACCTGTAAAATTGCCCTTGTCACTTTTACAGGATAACAATTTCGGCACGACCTCAGGAGGTCAAGTACGAAGAAGAGATACTTGTAGACTCTCATGCTCGCATGTCACTTTTCTATCGTACAAAATTGGTGAACCTGACATGAAAAAAATACACAATATTCTGATCCAAAGTTAGATTCCTATTCATTCTTCCAATTGATTCACTTTTCATCTTCTCTACCTCATTAGCCTTCACATCATCTTCACCAACAAAATTGGTGAACCCAATGTGAAACAAACAATTGTTCCCCTTTTATTTTCATTTCTTTCATCCACCTTTGCTCTTTCACATTATTTTGTGGGTATTTATATATCCCCCGAATATGTCAGGATACGATGCATATGGATGATGTCTCTCAGGTCTCGAAGCGCATTACAGTCAAACAAATAGACAATCCTCACCCTCGCTTTCTACATGGGCTGAAAAATATTCAAGTAATTACTTGTCACAAACTCCTCCTCAACAAACTAGCTCTACTTCTTCATTCTAAATAAAAGATGATGGATAAATAGGATGCAACAAATAACAACAACTAGAACCATCAGGCTCTAGATAATATGGCATTTAAATGCTAAGATGAAGATCTAATAGTGATAAATAAAAACTAAACTCGATTAAGTTGACGGCGACCCGAGACTGACATGTACAGTCGATGGCGACTGCATCAAAGATGAGGACCTAAAAATGTGTACATCAGTGGATCTGGATCTAATGATGAAATGATGAGAGTGTTTTGATCTGATGTTGAAAGGTGCAGGAGACATACCCGATACCCTGATGCAAGAAAACATACCGATCTGTCCACCTACGGGAAATACTCTCGGTGAAGATCGGTAGGGTCATGATCAATTCATAGTAGGTTGGATTGATGATGACTTTACAAGCTCAAGGTGTATAAAAAATATCATTAAGGAAATAGTCTGCATAGTTGGATCACATATAAAGAGAGCCTGAAGGTTGAAGAAGCTGGAAAAATGGATGATAGATAAGGCAGAGGGAAGAAAATAAGGTTGATGCACATCATGAATCCCCAACCCTTCGACATCATCGAAGCCAAGAATTGACCTCCTTGATAGGGCTAACATGGATGGCAGAAGCATGCCTCCTGAAGAAGTCATATAATGATGACAAAGATGAAGGCAGAACTCCAAAGCATAGATTAGACCTGCAAGACTGATAAAAATGGCGATGAAACAATGGTGAGACTCCCAGAAAACTCTAACTCTCTAAAATCTCCAAGGATGGCATGAAAAATATCTAAGTTCACTTCAAGTTGATGGTTGCAACTCTTAAGAAGAAAGGGAAACAAGAGAATCTCGCAAGAAGGTTGAATATGCAAAATTTATTCCTTTTGAGGAGGAGGGGTAGAGGTATACTTATATGGTCAACGGAAAACCACCAGGGTCGCCATTGACTGTGGTTGACAATTGATTTGGGCAGTGGAGATGATGTACAGCTCGAAACAAGGGGCCCTAAAGGGTTATAGTTATGGTTGTTTATGCGAGTTAGGGTTGCATAGGGATGATAAAAAGGTGGTTGGAGGGTGGAAAGGCATTGAATAGGGGTAGATGGGAGTCTAGGGATGATAAATGGAGTATTTAGGAAAGTGTTTTAGGGTAATGGATGGGTTTAGAGGTAATTAAAATATGATTAAGGATGGATTATGATAGGTAAAATAATAGTGGGATTAATATAGGATTAAGATGGGAAATGGGACTTAGATAGGATAAATGGGATTTAGGAGGGATAAGGGAATTCAAATAAGAAGAGAGGTATGTATGTACAAGATGATGACGAAGGGGAGTGAGCACGACATGGGGACAAGCGTACCAAAATTTGGTGTCCACATTTTCCCTTTTTTGTGGAATGGTTTGTGTTAAACAAACCGTGAGACAAAAAACAAGAAATAATAGAAGGTGATTGTACGTACCCAAAATTGTAAGGTACTGTACTGCGGAACGATGTAATAAGTGCCCCAATGATGATACAGGCCTCTTCGCAAGGTGTTCGGGATCCAGAAAAGCTTTACAGATATGCGTTAACATCCCGCATACCCCGATTAGCCCCCGCGTGCTTTGTTTTCCCTATTTTTCCCTCTTTCTTGGCTTTTTGGTCTTCAGTGACGAAACCGCCGCCCTTAAGGGAGGCGGTCTTGTGACCGCCGCCCTGAATAGGGCGGCGGTCCTATAACCGCCGCCCTGAGCAGGGCGGCGGTCCTGTGCGCGTTTTCCAAAACGCTCTTTTGACGTGACCCGCGTGAAATATCACGACTCACCAGCTTTTCTTGCCGACTTGAGCATGCATTAATGTTTTTGGTCCCCTGGAATAGTGTTTTTCTTTTGTTTAATGTTTAAGAGTTCAGTTTGGATTTGATCTTTGGGTGTTTGAATTCCTATAAATGCATGGTTTGTGCACATGCAAATGGCCCCTCATTCTTGTTTAGAAACTCATCACTTTCAGTAGTTCAGTCTTCTAGTTTGCTTAAGTTTGATAGCATAGCTCATTTCATACTTCATTAGTATTGTGTTGCAGCTGGTAAGCCACATATCCAGCTTGTGCAAGTGCAGACATTATTTGGGCCACCATTTTCACTCCAACTTTCATGTTTTCAGTGCTATGTCCCTTTAGTTTGCTTAGGATTGGTAGTATAGTTTGTTGCAGGTTTGTTTTAGCTTTGTGTTGCTGTTGGTAAGCCACAGATCCAACTTGTGCAAACAGTATTATTGTTTTGGAGTAAAATAGTCTAGGCAACCATTAAAGTTGCAGGTTTTGCTCTTCATACAGACTAGTCTCAGGTTCTGGACGCTTTTTGTTGCATGATTCGCAGTAGACCCCGCTAGGAATTGCATAGGCCAAGCTCTGTACTCTTGCGCTATCCCTCTCCTATCCGCATGCTATTCTGTCTGCATTCTGAAGGCTGTCCATTGATCCAAATATCTATTCCTATTGATGCAAGCATTCCACGCTTTTCTGGATTCACGTGAGCACAAAGAACGAAGAGATCATACTGAGGGGACAAGAACACACACACCGTTGGATTCGCCACTATTCTGCGAAATCCAAGTTCCATCTTTCAAAGTTTTAGTTAGAATTTATCAAATAACGTAGTTAATCATTTTATTTCAGTTATTTCTATTCTCGATATTGCCAGGGAGGTTGTGGGGAGATGGCGTACGGTTCTCTACTCATCAACAAGTGCTATTTTGTTTGTTTTACGTTATTAGTTTAGTTTTCGATTCTAAATATTTTAAATAGCTGCTTTCCTATAAATTGCCAGAAAATACAAAAAAAGAAATTATATATGCTAGAAGTGCACTTAGATTTTACTTTATTATAGTTTGTTTCATTACTGCTTTTGCATGACAATTACGGGACCTAGGGAGCCCAGGGAATACATTTTCGAGCCAATTGTGCCCCAGCCCAATAACGTAGTGGCAATAACTGATATCGACCAAAACCTTAGGATACAAGTCTTCCAAACAACAACAGACTCCCAACAGATCAGGGCACAGTTGAGAGGGTTAAACATCGAAGACGACCAAGCATATCTGTTTTGGTCAAATCAGCCAAACTACAGATTACCCTAGAAAATACTCACATGACTGTAGAAGGGCTCGAAAGAGAACAAACATTCGGGTGTGATCCTTTAGTTCCACAGCCAGACGCTAGAGACACCCTAGTAGATATAGATACCAGCTTAAGAATCCAAGTTGCGATAACACCTGTAAGGTATTCTGAGAAGATCGCACAACTGTTGGTTCTAAACATAGAAGCTGAAAAAGCTTACGACTACTGGATACTAGGAATCAGAACTTGATCTCCCGTATGACCATAACGGGACTGCAACAATCAAGAGTCTATGGTTGTGATCCACAGATCCCACAGCCTAACGAGTCCATAAGAGAATTAGACATAGACACTGGCCTACGTAAATTAGTATTTCAGTCTACTCCGATTCCACCTCTCATCATTCAACAGTTATCCCTACTAGACACAATAACCAACAAAACTAGAGAATTTTGGACTAGGCCAGAGAATCGTCCATAGAATTGACTGTATCCACCATATGACCCTATCAGGAGAAATACACGAAACCATCCCGGGTCATTTTCCACGCATCCCACAACCCATAGATCGAATCACGCCAGAGCTCGATATTGATTGGAGCCTTCGAGCAGTCATCCTCGCTGATCGATCTATCACACCAGTCCAAGTTAGAAAGAGAAAATGTTGTAAACATTTTGCCACCCGTTAACAATCAGCGAAATAACAGCTTTACTCCAACAATCAATGCGGACATATGGAACAAACAAGAAATTAATCACTCCCAATCAAAGCACTACGACCTATCCTAATGCCAGGAATACCAATCAAGGACCCAAAATCCTTAACAAAAACCACATGGTTACAACAGATGGAGTAACTGACCAGGTTAAAAGAGAAAATGTTGTAAACATTTTTCCACCCATTAACAATCAGCGAAATAACAACTTTACTCCAACAATCAACATGGTGGATTTTAATCATCCATCATGACAACAAGAACAACAACAACAATGGAAAATCTAGACACAAGGTCTAAATCTAAAACCAACTCGATATTAGAGTCAAAACCAAAGGAAACAGCCTCAAAATTTTAACTCTAACAACCAATAACCTAATCATAATTTTGGACCACAACAGGTTTCAAATCAACAACCTCAAAACTATAATCCCAACTTATATTATGGTTTTCATAAGCTTCAAGGCCATGATACTAGGACTTTCTGTGACTATAATAAATTCATGCAACATTTTCCAGAAGACCAAAGACAATTCTTTATAGATATGTTCTTAGAAAATTCTGTAGTACCCATGCCAAACACTTACACAGGGGCAGTCTCCCCTCAAAATGCACCCCTCAAAATCTTTAATGATCCGCTCCCAAATCACTCTAACAATAACATGTTAGGTCCAAATGGGACGAACAAGGGTGTTATGACAAGAAATAACTATCATGAAGCTTCAACTTCATTAAGTCCACCGGTCACACCCCAATTAGGGAATCGGCCACAAACCAAGATAGTTGGTTTGGTAGAGTTAGATACTGAGCTACCCTTATAAACCATAACAAGAACACATGATTATTCTTCTCAACTAGTTCCAAGTTATCCATTAGAACCAGACATCATTTAACAAACATTGGTAAAACCCATAGGTGCTTATGATTTAATTAATGACTTAACAAAGACCTTCTCTCACATTTCCTTCTTGGATTTGTTGAAGAATTCTCCCACCCACAGGGCTGCTCTCTTAGAAGCATTAGGCCTTGGTCACTTAATTAACATCACTCCTCCTCCAGAAACGTAAGTAAACCATGTAGAATTTGATGTCTACCCTCCAGGGTAGATAGATAGGGATACTAAGTTTATATTTAACATAAGCAAAATACCAATAGACACTGAAATTGTGTAAAAAGGTCACCCAACTTTACATTTACAAGTATGGGTTTACAATAATTATGTTAAATGTGTAATGATTGACGATGGGGCAGTAGTTAATATAGTACCCTTCACTTTTCTTCAAAATCTAGGATATGGAGAAACAAATTATTCCACAACATGAAATACGCTAAGAGATTATGATAGCCTCAAAGCCACTTTAATTGGAACCATAGTTTTACCAGTCACCTTAGGACCCAAGACGGTCCTCAACGAATTTTATATTATAGATTGGGAAAGCAACTATAATATGATCCTCAGTCGACCATGGATACACCACATGAAGACAATCCCTTCCACGTTATTCTAGGAAATAAGATTTTTACAGTTATGGAAAATATTTGTGGCACAAGGTGACCCAAAACCATTCAATATACACCTAGTAGACTTGAAGAAAAGACTAGGTGTTCACTCCGAGTTTGAACTCCCAATGAATAAACTTAGCAAACCAATTAATTCAAAACTAGAAGAGAAATTGATACCTATAACACAATTAGAAATTATGAATCTAGTCGAGGGCATTCCAGCACTCAAAAATGAGACTAACGTCGTAGAAATGGTATCATTAGGGACTAATGCAAACATTGTTGAATTACTAGAGAAAGATCTACCCATTCTCCTACCATTTGATTATATGGGTATCGGATACACCTTAGGAATTATTTCCCTTCCATTAGATGAAGTTTGTATGGTAGAAGTAACCAAGGTAGAAGAAACAAACCCGAGGGATGTCCCAACATCCATTTTTCCAAGCAAACATTAGACCCTCCACTTTGATGGAGCTAGATGTCGCTTTGGAGCTGGGGCAGGTGTGATCTTTACTTCTCTCGAGGGAAAAATCCTACCTTTTTCCTTTAAGTTAAACTTTGAGTGTAAAAACAATAGGGATGAGTACGAAGCCCTCCTCCTTGGCCTCATCATAGCCAAAAGGATGGGCGTTGATAATATTAGAGTGCTAGGAGACTCACAACTAGTTGTAAACCAAGTCTCTGAGGTATATGAGACTAGAGATGAGCATTTACAACTCTATAAAAAGGAGATATTAGATTTGACCAAAGGATTCAACTTCATATCAATTGAAGCAATCCCACGAGAGCATAACCTTCTCACAGATTCAATAGTAACCTCAGCTTCTCGTTTCACTCCAAACAGTGAGTTGGAAAAGACAAGTTTCACAGTATTACTTTATACTGAACCATTGGTGCGTAAAATACCAACAAACCCACTCTTGACACATATAGAAGCTGAGAGAGAGTTTTCTATCCTGGATCACTTTGATAGTGATAGAATCACTCTCAAATATCTAAACACCTATGCGGAGCTACATCTCACTCATCACATAGTGGATCTTTCCCTAATCCCACATTTCTCTTCCTACTTTGGAAATCCCATGATAGAATGTTCTTCGTAAAAGGATCTTGATATCTACGAGGTAGAGAATGGTGAAAGTTTGGAACTACGTCCGTCCCCGCCTAAATTTGAAGAAGGCAACACTTCCTTAATTGAAGAAACAATTGACATAAACATTGGAACGGAGGAAGAACCAAAATTTTTTGAAGTTGGGATCCTCGTTAACTCTAGAGGAGATAGAAATACATACTCAAATCTTCAAAGAATATCAAAAGGCTTTTGCATTTAATTACAAAGAAATGATGGGAGTTGCACCACATATCATGGTACATAATATTGTCACCAAACTGGATGCAAAGCTAATTAAACAAAGTCAAGACCAATGAAACCAAAAGTGGCTCTCATGGTAAAAGAAGAAGTAATGAAACTTCTCCAAGTAGGATTCATCAAACCAGTTGACTATTCACAATGGGAATCTAATATCGTCCATGTTCTCAAAAAGAATGGAAAGATACGCATTTGCATGGACTTTCGGGATATTAACAAAGCTTGTCCCAAAGATGACTTCCCATTTCCATCCATTGATGTCATTGTTGACGCAACAACTAGATTTGAGATGTTATCCCTCATGGATGGATTTTTAGGGTATAATCAGATTAAAATATCTAAACAAGATCAAGCCAAGACCATGTTTATAACTCCTTGGGGAACTTATTGTTATGTTGTCATGCCATTCGGTCTTAAGAATGCCGACACTACATACCAGTGGGAAATGACATACATATTCCATGACATTATTCATAAAACTATGGAATCCTATGTGGATGACTTGTTGGCCAAGGCTAAGAAGCACTGTGATCACCCAAAAGTACTTTGTATCATTCTCTCATGATTGATCGAATATGGCCTCACATTAAACCCAAAGAAATGCATACTTGGCATGACAGTAGGTAAGCTTCTGGGTTACATTATATCCTCACGAGGGATTGATGTCAATCCAACCAAAATATGGGTTGTTCTTGAAATGATTCCACCATCAGATGAGTCTAGTATCAGATCATTTCTCGAGAAACTAGGTGCAATTTGAAGGTTCATTCCGAACTTAAGTTTTTCTATTCACCCAATCAACAATTTATTAAAGAAATATTATAGAATTAATTAGAGAAAAGAATGTAATGAGGCCTTCGAAGCAGTTAAACGCTTCTTATTGTCTCCTCCCACGTTAATGCCTCCTAGACCAGATCATCCTTTGATCTTGTATTCACGGGCTATTGATGTTTCCCTAGCCTGCCTGTTGGCTCAAGAAGACAATTATAAATGAGAACGTGTAGTCTATTTCATTAGCCATACGTTGCTTAATTATGAAACACGTGATACACAGATAGAAAAAGAATGCCTTTCCATAGTATTCGCAATGAAACATTTAAGACATTACATGTTAAACCAAGAAACAAGGGTCATTGTAAAGATAGATCACTTACGAACATTGCTCACGTAAGGGTCTTTATCTAAAAATGTTGGATGATTTATAACCTTAATAGGTGAATTTGAATTAACTTTTGTAAACCATAAATCTGTTAAGGGACAAATCATTTTAGACTGGTTAGCTGACAATCTGTTAGATGGAGGTGATCTGGTAGATTTGGACTTTCCCGATAAGTGCATATACTTTGTTGAAACCAGACCCGCCATTTCTACATGCCCTTGGTACATTGACATTGTCAATTTTATCATGGACCATACGTACCCAGAAGGTGCCACATCACAACAAAGAAGGCGGTTACACATTATCGCTGCTAAATATGTTATCTTAGAACAAGTGTTCTATTGTAAAGCCTTTGATGGAATGCTTTTAAGATGCGTTGACACTAAAGAATCCAAAAAGATTTTGTACGAATCCCATAGTGGGATATGTGGAGGCCACTTTGGTGGTCACGCCACTACCTGCAAAATACATCAGATGGGCTATTTTTTACCCACTCTAGAACATGACGCAGTAGAGTTTATGCATAAGTGCCATAAATGCCAAGAATTCTCCCATGAGATTCACATGCCAGAAAAGGCTCTGCAACTGATCACAACCCCATGGCCCTTTTCCATGTGGGGCCTAGATTTGATAGGGAAATTATCTCCCTCGTCAACAGATGGCTATAATTTTATAATCACGGCCACAAAATATTTTACCAAGTGGGTAGAGGACATGCTTCTCACCACTGTACCAGGTTTTGTAATCACTAAGTTCATTTTATACTAGATCATTTGCAGGTATGGTGTCTCGCAAGTCATTATCTCAGATAATGGCACATCCTTTAAGAATGATGAGGTCCATGAATTATGCATTAAATTCAAGATAAACCATCATACAAACTCTCTTTATTACCCTCAAGCCAACAGACAAGATGAAGCCACAAACAAAACATTAAAAGTTATTCTCTTGAAAAAATTTAAGGAGAATAAATGGGATTGGCATTTAAAATTATACCCGGCCTTATGGGCCCATCGAACCTCAATAATAACACTAACGGGGGAAACCCCTCTCTCATTAGTATTCAGGGCAGAAGTAGTTCTCCCACTTGAGGTCGAAATACCCAGCCTTCGCATCTCATTACAAGGGATTTTGGGAGAAGAAGCCTATAAAGAGGCACGCCTCTCTCAAATAGAAATCCTTGATGAGGCTAGGCTAAACGTCGAACAAAGGCATAAAGCCTACGTGGACTGGATGTGCTGGAAATATAACAAAAAGTTCTACGAGTGAGAAATATATGAGGGAGATCTAGTTCTAAGACTAGACAACCGGATTGATAAGAAAACCAGCAAAGGAAGGAAATTCTGGCCCAAGTGGTTGGGTCCATACCGAGTCATGAAAGACTACGGAAATGGTGCGTATGTCTTATGTACACTAGAAGGTGAGGAATTCAATGAAACTTTCAATTCCTTTTATCTTAAATAGTTTTACGCATAAGACATCAACGTCACCATTTGTATATTATATTTACCTACATTGCATTACTCACTTAGTTGTTTCATTTTGTTCACTTGTTTCATAACTATTGTGGTCAAGGAACTTATTCTTAAGCAATTCATTATAAGCTTATGAAAATATTGGCAAAAGCATTTAAAATCATATCTCTTCAGTTTTCATAATATCATCAAATGGTTCTAAAATCATTTCATCAATTCGACAGACAAAGTCTTGAAAAAAACCATACCAAGGCCTCCATACTTGGTCATACTCATTATTTTCTACTTGGTTAAGTTGTTCTTACCTACAGTCTGTTCTAGAAGATTTTTGGTGTCACATCTATGCTTCTTACATCTCTTTGAAACAAGGATACTCCAAAGTCACAAATCAGAAGTGTCAAGTTAAAACCAAAATTCCAAACCAAAGAGAATATTTTATTTTTACACACTTCTTTGCCCCACCAACCTTCGGTAATGAACCCGCATCTCTTACTAGTGATAAAAAGTTGAGAAAGGAAAGAAGTACCATTACTCGCCTATATCCTACCTTTGGTGATGAGCCCATGCTTCCTACCAGTAGCATGAGACAGGGTGTAGGGGGTCCATTCATGTAAATTAGTGAATATTAATATTTTAAAGCAAAGTGTTAAGTGAAACTAAATATCCAAATTCCAAAGAGATCAAATCCTTAAAACCATATTTTTTCGACCAAGTTGCCATCCATTGATCTAAGTCTAGATAAACTGGAAAATAAGATACATTCCGAACTATGTAGTAGTTTCGAGTAAGAGTAAGTACGTAAGTCTGAATTTGATTTATGTCAAAACCTTGTCTTTCTCTCATCATTTCCATTCGGTCAAACTCATATAATTTGTGCCCTTCCCAAATCTTGGTGTTGAGCCCTCGCATCTTACTAGTTGCATGGAGTTAGGAATGGGGCAAGTTCATCTCGTTATCACTAGACATTCATCACATTTTTCCAAAATAATAAGAAGCAATGAACATTTCCCAAAGAAACCAAAAGCTCGGTACTACAATATGTTTATGTCATCACATATCAGCATTACATAAAACAAATCAAAGAGAAACATTATGTTATCACTTGTCATCCATTGCATACATTCTGAAAATCATATAAAAACAAAGATTCTAAAAACATCTAGTATACACATGGGAAACAAATCACAAAATTCTAGATACAAGAAGATCTAGATCCAAAAAGATATATATATATATATATATATATATATATATATATATATATATATATATATATATATATCATGTTTTATATACAATGTCATCATGCACTAGGCATGGTAAAAATGCTTGCAATAAGCACAAAATACCAAAAAATCATGCATGCCTCACAAAATGGAGACTAAGTAATAAAGTAACTCTACCTATCCGCCCTTTCAAGGCCCATTGTGACCGCTCTAGTTATGAATTTCTTATGAGTTCTTCTCAAAAGCATTAAAAAACAACAAAAAGCTAAGCCTAATGCAAAATACCATTCCCAAGCTCATTCCAATTCAATCATACTCAAAAACGAAAAAGAGTGATCACCGTGGATCCAAAGCTCAAAAATTACCAAATTGATACACACAAATGAACAGTAAAATGAGTTCGTTATATATATAATTCTAATTTTGTTTTGAGTGTTCTTACGCAGAGTTGGAGCACCAACGGAGGCAAGTTCTTATCCCTGCATAAATGGTAAGTCCTCATTTCATATTAATTTAGTATTTATTTTTCGATTTATTTTATCTATCTGCAGTTGATTCCTCTTTTCATTTTGCAGATAACGGGAATTTTGGAGGGCGATATTTTGACACACGGGCGTGTCAGGTATAGCTTCTAACTCCCCATTTTGGGACTGCCATACTCGGACCACCGTTTTATGCCTCTTCATGGCTAAAACGCTTCTTCGAGGGGGCAATATGTACGTACCCAAAAATGTAGGTACTGTACTACTGGAAAGAGGTTACGAAAACCCCAATGATGATTCAGATCTCTTCACAAGGTGTTCAAAATCAAGAAAAGTTTTCCAAGTATACATTTACATCCTAGAAAGCCTTGTCTAGATTTTGCATGTGTTGTTCTACTCTCTGCCCCCCTTTTCCCTACATTTTGTCTTTAAGTTACAGAACTGCCACCTTTCCTGGGTGGCAGTCCTATGACCACTACCCAGGACAGGGCGGCGGTCCTATAACCGCCTCCCTGTGCAGGGTGGTGGTCCTATGCATGTTTTCTAGAACATTCCGACAATTTCGTCAAATGTAAAAATTCAAATTTCTATCTGCATTCCTTAACCACTAAAGCTTGCATTTATGTTTTGGCCGACTAGTAAATAGTGTTTTCCCTTTGTTTATATTAGAAGAGTTAAATTTGGATTTACCCTTTGGTAAATGCAAATGCTATAAATACCCAAATTTATTTCAAACAAATGGCCCCTCTCCTTCTGTGTTTGATTATTCAGTTTGTTGGAAGTTCTTGCATGAGTTTCAATAGTTTTATATTTTACATGAATTATCAGTCTCTCCTTTCTACTTAGAGGTCATTTGATCTTCTTTCTTTCATCTTGCTTCATCGCTGTCTCATACAATCAGTTTAGCATAAGGTAGTTTCATTTTTAGATTAGAATCCATCTTAGAGTTGCAGATTTTATTTGTCACAAGAGATAGATCCCAGAAGTCACAGTGTATTTGCGTTGTATCCCCGCAATAAATCTTGCTAGGAATTGCATAGTCAATCTCTGTTCACTTGCACTATCCCTCTCTTACATGCACTGTATTCAGTTTATATCCAAAACTGTCATTGTTCGGGCATCTTCTTCTGCTAACACTATCACACTCACATTTTTCTAGACTCACGAGAACACGAAGGAATGAAGAGATCACATTGAGGGGAAAAGTCACGACACAATTGGATTTACCAGTGTTCTGTAAACTCTAGGTTTGAGCTGTCAAAGTTGTAATTACAATATATTAAATAGCATAGCAAATTATTTCATTTCAGTCAAAGCTCACTTTTGATATTACCAGGGAAGCTGTGGGGAATGATAATTTCTAAGAAACTATGATTCATTCCTCACTTCTAAGGTAGGATCGTAAGTGTTTCGATTAAACTAGTTAGTTATTTAAATATTTAGGATAAATTCACAACTGCACAGGCAAATAGCTATACCAGGCTACCTTGCTTGTTTTAATTATGTTATTAGATTAATTGTCCATTTTCTAAATATATTAGAATAGCTTCTCTTTTAATTTCATTCAAATACGCATAATTGAAAATACAAAAATAAGAGAAATATAAGCATAGTGTAGATATAGCTTTCATGATTAATTTACTCATTTCAGTTAAGTTATCTTTTACATGACAATTACGGGACCCATAGAGCCTAGGGAATATGTGTTCAAATTGACAGTGTCTCAGCCAAATCTCTTCACAATGCTAACGGATATAGATCAAGGGCTTATGATTCAAGTCTTTCAAATGACAAAAAATCAACAAACAATTAGTGAACAATTGAGACAACTGAATATTGAAGACAACAAAGCATACACATTTTGGTCAAGTCAACCCAACTATAGACTGCCCTGATAGGATATCTGCATGACCATACAAGAACCTGAAAGAGAACAAATATTTGGCTATGATCCATTAGTTCCACAGCTAGATGCAGGAGACCTTGTCATCAACATAGACACAAGGTTACGTATTCAAGTTGCTAGAACACCTGTAAGGTATTCTGAGAAGATTGTACAACTCCTGGTACTAAACATAGAAGCTGAAAAGGCTTATGACCATTGGATAGTCGAAAGAAGAGATTGATTCTTCACATGACCATAATAGGTCCACAACAACCACAAACTCATGGTTGTGATCCTCATGTCCCATAACCCAACGGGCCTGCAAGTCAATTAAGTATCAACACCGGTTTATGAATGACGGTATTTAGATCCTCACCACTCCCACCAGATATCATAACACAATTTTCCGTATTAAATATAGAAGCCAATCAATCCAACACTTTCTAGGCTAGACCAGAAAATCATCCATAGTTTCTATAAATCCATTGCACCTCTCATTACCATTTTCCATGACCTTGTTTGGAAATATACATGAAGCACCTACAAGCCATTTTCCACGTATCCAACAGCTAATAGATAGGATCTCGGTAGAGCTTGACATTGATTGGAGCCTCTGAGTAGCTATTATATCTAAACGGTCCATTACACCAATTCAGGTTAGGAGAGCTTTCTTTGCCTTCGGTTCACAGATTTCATTATTACATGTTGAAGATATAAGATTGACCAACTAGTCTGTCTGTATCCACATATATTCCATTTTCACCGGCTGTCTCAACACGACCTCGAGAGGTCAAGTACGAAGAAGAGCTACATGTAGATTCTCATGCTCGCATGTCACTTTTCTATCATACAGTTCCATCTAGTACCTTCAAATGACAAGCACCTGATTCAATCATCTTTGTTACCACAAAAGGTCCCAACCAATGCACTATTAATTTCCATGGGTGGCTTGTAAACTTGGAATCATATAGAAGAACAATCTTTCCCACTTCAAATGTTTTATTCCTTATGTGCCTATCATGTTAGGCCTTCTACCATGCTTTCTTAGTCTTCTTGATCCATCGTGAAATGGCATGCCACTCATACAACTGCATAAGTTTATTAATGCACACTTCAATAGCTTGTTCATCAACTAGTCCTCCTATGCATGCGATACACAAGGATGGTAACATAAATTTAACAGGAAATACAACCTATTCGCTAATTTTTTTTTGAAAAGGTGTGGCCTTATTCACCTTTTATAAGTATTCCTATATGCTTAAAGCACAAATGACACTTTGTCATCCCAATCTTTTCTTCCAATGTCACAATTTTTTGTCAATGTCATTACCAAAATATTGTTGAAATATCAATCAATACCATTAGCCTATGAGTGATACAGAGTAGTCCTATGGTGTGCCACCATAAAATTTTCCAGTAAAATTATGATTTTCTTATTAAGGAAATGAGTTCCTCTATCACTTTTCAAGCTTAATAGGCAACCATTTCTGCTAATGATATTCTCCGATAAGAATCTTGTTATTGTTGTTTTTTTACAATCCTTTGTAGGTGCTACCTTTGACCACATTTTCAAATAATATATGTAAGTAATAATATAGTGCGTGTCGGTCTATTGTGAGGGTGGTGAAATAGGACCTAGAAAGTCAATAGCCCACTTCTCAAAAGGTTCAGCTCTTGCAATAGGCCACAAAGACATCTCATCTCTAGTTCTAGGTTTTCCAAGGTGTTGACAATGATCACATGCCTTAACATATTACTTCATGTCTTTGTACAAAGTTTCCCACCAAAGTCCAACCATCAACATAATGACCCCTGCAATCCCATCATGATAGTTTTCCATAATATCCTCGCGCTCATGCTCAAGAAAATAATGGAACAAAACTGCATCATGACCAAACTTATACAAATCTCCACCAATTAATTGGTAAGGTGTCGCATTTATTGCAAATTGCTTCTTCTCTAATGTCGTCATTCCTTCAGGAACTTTTCCAGTGCATGAAAATATTGCAATATCATCTAAATTTGTGGGCATGTTGTTTAACCTAAAAATTTATGCATATGGCATTGTGTCCTTAATGTTCTACACATCCTCGCCAGACTTGATCCTTGACAAATGATTAGGTCCTGAATTTCTCTTTCCTAGTTTTACAACAACTGTGAATTCAAACTGCTAGAATAGTAGTATCCATCTGCAAATGTGCCCTTGTAAAATATGCTTATTGACCAAATACTTGAGCACCATATGATCCATATAGAAAATGAACGAGGTCACCAACAAGTACTATTTAAACTTATCCAGTGCTTAGATCATAGACAAAGCTTCATGCTCAGTAGTTGTGTAATTCTGCTCCATGGGTGTCAAATTCCTGCTTACAAAATAGATAGAATGATCCACAATTCCTTCTCCTGGTTGCACCAACACTGCACCAATTTCAATGCCAAAATCATCAACAAGAGCATGAAATGGTTTGTCTTATGAAGGAAAGTGCAAAATAGGTGCATTGGTCAACCTATCCTTCAATGTTTCAAAAGCCTGTTGTTACGCGTCACCCCAATAGAACTTCCCTTTAGCTTTCAACAATTCTTCCAAGGGCATGGAAATCTTTACATAAACTTTTATTAATTTCTTGTATTATCCTGTATGTCACAAAAATCTACACACCTCACTCTAATTGTTAGGCTCTTCTAAACCCAATATCACAACTATCTTGGTTGAGTCTACCAACAATCCTTCCTTGCAAATTATGTATCCAATTAAAGTGCCAAAAGGTGTTACAAAGATGTACTTCTTAATATTGAGAGAGATGTTCAATTGCCTGCACCTCTCAAACACAAGTCTTATATTATCACAATGGTCCTTGACTAATCCATACACTATCCAATCATCTAGATATACCTGTAAGAATTTATGAATAAAATATTGAAATTCCTACACAACAATGCATGAGAACACTACTAGCACATTTTTCAGTCCAAAGGGCATAATTATATATGTAAAAATTTCCCATTCAGTGGTGAAATTTGTCTTTTCATGATCTTCCTTTGCAATGTGCACTTGGTGATAACCAAAAAATCCATCTGTAAGAGTATATCTTACACCTAATAACTTCCTTAAGGATTTATATGAATGGGGTAGGAAAAAGATCAAAACACATGAAGCATTGAGCTCTCTGTAGTCTACATAAATAATTATCCTACCATACTTCTTAATGATTATTACCATGGGCCTAACCCACTCAGATTCTTCAATAGGCTCAATTATACCAAACCTAAGAATTTTATTAATTTCTTCCTTTACCTTTATGCGTAGATTAGGATTCATCTGATAAGGACTCTTCCTAACCAGGCGCACTCCTTCTTTTAGCTTGATTTTCATATCACCTAAAGAAGGGTGTACTCCCTTTAACTCATGATATCCCCTTGGGTATAAAAACCTAGAAGTTGTGCAAGAGTTAAATAATTTTAGCCACTTCCTACTTTGACCAATTTTCACCAACAATGACCTCTTTAGGCTCTACCTCTGTACTAATGTTAACCTTCTTTGTCTTCATGGCAGCATGATACGTGTGATCCTTCTCATCTAAAATGTCTATTACATTATGCATACCTTCAGTGTGGTCAACATCCGGGTTATCCAATTCCTCTTCATCTATCATGAACACCAGTTTGCCCTTTTATTTTTCTTTCTAGGTGCGGACCATCTCTTCTTCATCTATTTCTTCAAGGTCAATGCATGCTTCAAGATCAAGTTCTCCAAACATTTCTAACATGATCTCTTCATCCTTCGCGATATCTCCCAATGTAAGGTGCATCATAATATGCAATGCTTCATGGACTAGAGGCTTATTAGAAAAGTAATCAAAGGTTTGGATCATATCCGAGATCGTCTCTTTCCAGTTTTTTGTTTCTATTTTCAACTCAGCATGGACATACCATGAGCACATACAAGCACATAAGGTGTAGAAGAACTTATGTACTTATAGTGATGGTGGTAATTCCTCCTTTCCTTACATGCATGATTTTTCATACTCCTAGATGTGATGAGAGGTAGGAGAATTCCCATGAAATTCACAAGTTTGAGTAGGTACATTGCTCTAAGTAAACCTAGTAGAAAAGGTGATTCTCACTTCTCATCATTCCAAAAGGCCATCTCTATGTGTTTCCCACCAACACGTTGTTATCTTGTGTAAATCATAGACCAACATATTTCTTCTATCCCATTCATTCTTCCACTGAGCCTCTATGACACACAAAAATGTGTCAATATTACCCTAACCAATTTACCTTAGTACCCAAGTGTTCCAAAGCACCTAACCATGTGCACCCTGATAATGTGAGTAACTGTGCTCTTTATTTATTTCCCAACTACGTCATATGTTCCATGCACCCAGTTATCATAGGAGATACGTGTGGCATCACTAACTAACTGAGCATCATCCCACTGTATCAGTCCTTCCTTAGATGGCTCAGTTACCTTAGGGTCTCTAATTACGTGCACATAAATCATGTTCAATTCCTCTTCACTCAAGGGCTCAACATACGAAGCATCCTTTGCATCGGTCAAAGGTATAATGACACACTCGTCCTTGTTCTCAAAGCTAATGTACCCTTTGTGAATGTGTAAATATGCATTATTGGCATAACACCCGGGTCACCCAAGTAGTGTTGGGAAATTATCTGATTCAAAAAGATCTAATAATTCAAAGTCCCTAGTAAACTTAGCTCCCTAAATTGTAATAGATGTATCCTTTAGTACTCTAATAGGCATAGCCATAGTTTTGTTTTTTATATACAAAACATTTGAAGAAAGCTCCAATGGTGGTATTTCCATCTGATTCCATGCATCCAACATGAGTACATTAACATCCACACATTTATCTATCAGAATATTTCTCAAAATCCACCCATCTATGACTGCATTAAGCACAATTTCCTTGTCAAATTCATGAGTATGTGGGGGTATATTTATGTGGAGTTTCTACCTCTCACACTCAAAACTAGTGCATAGTACATTTTCTCATAACAATTCTCCTAATAAAGGGATGATGTTCTCCTGGTGCAACATTAAACATACATCCTTCAAGTCATCTACATCATTCTATGGGAGTTCAAACTTCTTTGTTTGATCTATAACACATGCATGATTCTTCAAGCACTGAATCTCACCCTGAAAATCCCTTATGACATCCATAGACTCCTGGTAAACCTCTTTCTGATGTGAAGCATCTGGATACTTGGCATTTATCACTTCTTGTTTTGTTATAGTTGGCTTATACTTTTGATGTTCATGTGTGTGTATGCATGTAGTAACTAAAATAGATTGTAATTCAGGATTAGGTGTTATCTTCAACATCCATTGATCTTTAACTGCGCTTTGTACCTTGATTATTCCTGCACCCTTCTCTTTCTTGTGATTCTTGCTCATGCACTCATATAAGTCAAGATATTATTCAAACTTGTGTAGCTTCCCAAACCATGAGCAAGAAAATTCTGAGGGAACTCACACTGATAATGATAAGAAAATCCATAAGCAAAGTAGGTTCCTCTAGCAAATCATTCTCTGCGACCACCGTAACCTTGACCTCTACATCCCCCATGAAGTCCTCTATTCATATTATCCCCATTATTGTGCCCTTCATTATGGTGTTCTCTCTATTCCTTAGATCCACTTACCACACTAGTCTGGCACACACCAGTCTCAATGGCTTCATGAATATGATCAATTAATCTACAGTCAACGGTATGATGAGTATGGGTTTTACAAATCTTACAATACATGGACTCATTTTTTCTGGATTGGTAGCTATAAGAGAGGGTATCTACTTACATCATGGTCCAAATGAAAAATCTCACAATCCAACAACATGGTGTGCACCTACTTGTGAGGGCAGATATCCTTAGTATGTCCTTCAACCTCACAATCTGTACACCATATGCCACTACGAGTCTCATGAGATGAATTAGGAGAGAGCTTTTCCAACTGCTTCACCATGGCTGTGATTTTTTCTCCTAAGAATGGACTCACTCCAGTGTTCCCACTTCCAACTTCCTTAGAGTGTAGAGCTACTTCCAAGGCCTTGCGTGGATCCACAATAGTCTTATGAGATAGTTCCCATCTGAAAGGAGTCAAAAATCCACCAAAAAACCATTGTGCATGTTAACTGTGATGTATATCATAAGATAATTTTGAAAACAAAGTTCTAAAATGCATGTCATACTCCCATACGCTCTCATATAAGCCTTGCTTAATGTCCTTAAGTGCACTGATGCTCTTTTCCTCAAATTATAGAGTATGAAACTCAGTTAGAAACACAGAGTGCCGATTATTATAGTCTACAAAAATTTGATGCAGGTCATACTTTCTATACCAAATATGCACATGCCCTTAAAGAGTGGTAGCAAACTAACTTTATTTTCTATCTGATGATGTAATCCCTTTAGCGTGCCATAATAGCTCACACTTTTACACATGCTCTACTACATATTCAATTCCCCTATGCTTAGGTAAATGAAGGTACATCTCATAGTAATATTGATATGGCTGATAGGGGTGAAGACCCTTTCCACCATATCTAAAACTAGAACCTCCACCAGTATTTCCTCCACCTTCGGGACTACCTGATCTTCTTGATCCCGAACCTCTTGATCCTCTGTAGCAGCCACTAGACTAGTGGATGTACTTCCTTGTGTGCCAACTGTAGTGCCAAATAGAATTCCCATGGTCTGCACAGTTGTAACACTTCTATAAATATTCCCAATATTTTGTGCACCCACACTTTTTCCTGATGATGCACCTAAAAATATTCCTCCAATCGGACCTTCAAACAATGATGTCATCTTGGTTCCCATAGGAGTATGTGTTGTTTGATGCACTTCTGAATTTTCAGCAAAATGATACCTACTTGTATTTGTTTTCTTACCAATACTATCCTGCTTCTCAATGACCATTTCTGGAATTGGAACTCCATGCGCAAGGGCTAGGTTGCCAAGTGGGATTGAATTTGCGCTTGCAGTCCTTGATCTTTCGTCCTCTAACGTGCTCTCATCTAAAGCTGAAGGGGATTCTCTACTACGCTTGACTAAGTTTGGGAGATCCCGATGCTCTAGCTCCATGTCTTCCATGTGAGCTTCAAATCCTTCATGATCCATCTACCTCCACAACTCCATAGACTCCTCAACATCGTGCTTCCTCCCCAATTCCCTTTCTCACACCTCATTATACTTGAGTTTTTTTCCTCTATCTTCCTTTTTGTCGTCAGGTTTGCCATATTTCACCTTACCTGCTCCTACTCGTGCACGGAGTGGAGGGTTTAGCTAGCCATAGGTAGTTTCTCCAAACTTAGTATCGCCATCAAGATCTTAATTGATAAAGGAATAACATGCAAGTAAGACCCTTTGGGATCATGTAAAAATTCAAACTCAGAAAATTTCAGACACGAATACATAGAGATAGTGTACTCCAAAGTGTAACTAGGCACTACACCAACCCACTAATGATCTACAGTATAAGTCAAAGCTTCATCTGCATAAAAAAAAAGTTTGGTAACCTTCCTGCATCTAAACCCTTAGCCTATATCCCCAAATTTTCTTTGATGCATATGTTGAAAACCACTCGTACAACTCTATTGGAAAAATATTGAAAAATGTCTCATAGAGCTCATGATAGAGATGATATTTCACCCACTTACATGAACTAAAATCAGGTTTAGAAACATATCTCTATGTAAAATGATCTTTTCCATCTTATACTCAACTTTCAATGATCTGTAGAGTCAATCGGTACACCATCTGCATGCAACATCCTGGCCAATAATTTGAAAAGAAGTCTCAGTAATGGAACCAAAATGTAGTCAACTTATTTATACCAAATTTCCTAGGCACACTAGCACTTACTCCAGACAGATATAGATGTTCACCTGAAGCACGCGAAGCTACCAGATCTCTTCTTTGTACTAGCTTGTTAAGACATTAGCATGCATGATCATATTTACCATTACCAAAGCATATATTCAGATATAGATCATTAAAGATATCATAAGGAAACACATGTAATAAGGAATCATAACAGATTAAACCACTATTAAGGTCATTTGCATCATGTGATCACCATACTCAGATACATCAATTACCAAAATCCAACCACAATTATCCATTAATAACCAAAAGGATTACATAGTAGAAGTCGAAATCATCATGATAACAATACTAGTCTCCACAGAGTTATGTGCACTAGAACATCAGAGAATCATAATAGTACAATGCATACAATCTCTAATACACAATGTCCAAAACTATGAAGATCAATACATATATATATAGGGGTGGGGACTTTCCCTTCACATCTTAAAATAGACTGCATGCTAAAAATAGCCATGCGTACATCAATAAATTAGTGCATGCTTTCCTATCGATCTTAATAATAGATTGATATATAAGTAAACTCTACTTTAATCCTACTATTAGTTCGAACTGTGCATGACCTTTGATCTTCACTTTAGTCCCAAAACAGCTCTTGCTTAGCAACAAAGTCTTCTTTCTTTTATCTTTACTTGGGCTTCACTCCAACCACTTTTCCTATTTTTAGCCTGTATGTGCAAAATCAGCTAAGTCCTGGGACTTATTTTTCTCAAGCGCGATCCTTCCTCTCGCCACTTTTTTGGCCCTTGTGTGCGTTCATGCACCCCAATTATGCACCTCAAGATTCAACGTGCCTTCTTAATACTTAATCAATGTTTCCAATCCCAGTAGGTCTAGCATTCTCATAGATAAAAATAAGAAGGTACACATATGAGTGTTGTGTAACTCCTGTGTATGACACGTGGACACATGAAACCCTAACTAAACCTAATCACCTATGATCTCACTAAGTGAGATGAGTAACCATATGAGTTGGAAAATATGCCGAGTGACAACGAGACAAGTCATATACACCAAAAAAATTTAATCCCACCATTTGAAAACATATCTCCTAGTCATTGTGAATCATTTCTCTAGACAACCCATTAGCTCATGTAGCTCCTACAGGTCTATGTGACTCTCATTCTGTCTAAGAGGAAAGTGATAAAATGGTTTTTTAAGTGTGTTTCATGTGTAGGGGAATGAATCTAGGTTTGTTTCATGATAATACTATGCTAGATGATGTGGAATAGTGTTCTCTAAAGTGCTAAATTTGCTATTTTTAGCCATATTGCAGCATAAGGACGTCCTCCATAAGATGGCAGAAGACTCAACCCATCTAGAAGTTTTGTAAGACATTAATCTATAAACCCAGTAGTTTATGACAAAATATGATTTCAAAACTTCACGGATACTTAATAATCTCATTTGAATCTGATCAAGAGATTGTTTTAAACTGGAATGAGTTCACATTTGTATTTTTTAAAACCCCACTGTTCACAAATAACCTCTTGTAAGATCAAATTTATTTCACAACTAAATTTCCTTGATTAAGTGGAAAAATTAAAAAACCATTAAAAATTGATCTTCCAATGCCCAAAACTGATCATAAGATGATTTAATAATGCATTTCAATCTGATTTGATCATCCAAAATTGATTTTTATAACACATATCTTATTTTAGAAACTTATATAAACAAAAACAACTTTTTAAAGTGGATTTCTTGTTAATTTCCTTGTTTATTCAATAGTTCTCATGAAATTGAAATGCAAATTGAATAAAAATATCAAGAAACAAAATCAAAGACTACACAAGTTGATAACGAAGTTCACCTAAGTTGGGCTACATTTCCAAATTTTAAAAATGTGAATTGATCTATTATTTTATCAATTGAAGTATAAAATTATACTTGTTCCAAATGAATAATAGATCTAGTCACCTACATTTAGATCTTATTATACATTTTCAGACTCTGATCGTCTCTCATAATTCGTCTCCAAGTTTATATGTGGCTCTGTAAGACTTCCAAGTGATTTCTCCTTAAAATTGATCCCGAAAAACTCTTCCACCATAAGAATAAAATCACTTCATGGAAAAATAAATATACCATATTCTTCGTCTCAGAATTTTTAGAATTTCGTCAATTTACTCCAAGATCTAATTATGTCGTTTAGCGCTTCAAAGTGATTGTTTTATGAAAACTCCCTATTATGGCTTCATACCTAGTCATATTAATTAACCACTTCAAATACAATTTTCCCGCTTTTACACCACTTAACAATGGTTGGTGGATTGGTTAAGGTGCTTATTATTTTGCGGGCTCCATCCTCCATTTAACATGTTTTGTTTTTTATGTAGGAATAATATCCCACATTTGTCATGGGAAATGTAACTAAATTTTAATAAAAAGGCATAAATTTCCCAAATCTCGAGTGGCTTTGGCCACACATTAGCATTTTTTGTTGACTTGCAAGGTCTATATGGGGACATGGCATAGTAAATTAGTTGGCATGCTAAGTTTAGTGGTGTGTTAGAAGGCATGTGTGGATGTTGTTGGATGCACTAAATATAACATGTAAGTTGGTAAATGTAGCATAAACATGGAAGCTCGTGGTTGTGGCAAGATGGCCATATGAACTCGTTGGGTTGGCTCTTATACAATATTACAATGTTTTATAAATAATCCCACATTCATCCCATATATATACACATAGGAAAATATATACAAAATCATTACAAAGATATAATGAAGAAACAACGGAAAAGACACCCCTCAGATAAAAAAAGTGTGTCAACACTGGCTGAGGCCCCCCATCCAGTAAATAGCGAGGCCTACTCATTCGAACATGAGTGTTGAATAACTGCGTCTAAAAACCACATTTTTCTCAAATCTTCATGTGCCACTTGTCACTCTGAGATTGGTCTACTTGTCGATTGTGTATGCATCTATGTAAAAAAAGACCTGCGTGCATACCATATTTTTTCCAGTTTGCCAAATATTTCAGTGGATGATAACTTTTGTGTACAAGATCTAATTTTCAGCATTCCTTGTACCATTAGAATGCTCTTTCATACTATAAAGGTTTAGGTATAATTTGGAAACATCTGAACTTAAAAATTTCCTCCGGATCAGACATAAATGATGTTATCCAAGGTAGTTTAGGGAAAACATGTGGAGATAACTGATGTTGAGAAAAATTTAACCAAAATTGAGTGATTTTAGGCACATGGAATGAAGGCTCTAATATAAAATGTGAACTTATTATGATGATTCTGGGAGTTACATGAGGATTTGGGAGCTAAACAAATAGGCAATAGAAATTTTTTGGAATCCTCCACATGATGAACACATCAATGTTAGTCCAAGACTTCAAAATATCCTATTATAGATTAAGTCATCGTTGTTGCGCCTTCGTGATAAAAGGGTGAATGGTACCAAAAATCAAATTTTAGGATGAATCAAGTATTGAAAGTGGTGGGAATGATCTCATTATATTATTTTGATTCAAAATCATATAATAAGTCACCTCTGAACTCCAAATTTTACTCCCGAAGTAGAAAAGGAAAGATGTGTGTTCTAACTTCATGTTGGGATGATGATGCCAACGCCACTTAAAGGATTGAACACAATTTTCAAGGTTGTGTCTCCCCTTTCACTTTTCCCTAAGTTTCAAAGGGACATCAGGGACACATAAGTGTGTTCCCCCTATGCATGTTATGTTTTCATCACTTAAAAATTGTAACTTTAAGTGGGTGAGCACAACACAAAAAACCACTTTCTCATGATGAACTCCCCCTTAGCACATTTTTAAGCACATGGTGTCCCCTTAGATTTCCCCAATGTGAAAAGGGACATGGGGGACACAAAAGTGTGCTCCCCCATGGATCCTTTCTTTTGGCAACTTGCAGGGCATCACTTTTATACCATATTCACAAACTTGCATGTTTTCTTAACTACTTTCCCCCCCTCATGTTGCATACACTCATGGCACATTTTTAAACTATTTCTTTCCCATCACATTTTCCCCAAGGTAAAAAGGTACATGAGGGACAAAAAAGTGTGCTCCATCTCTCTCAACTATCCCTTGGACACTTGTAGAACCATAATGCAACTTCTGAATGCTAATTTCCATATCCCAGCATCTCATCCACATAAAACCACAAGCTGACACTTGGCATAATTTGATACAAATCACACTTTTGTTTCCCCTTTTCCCCTATTTTAAGGGTGCAACTCCACATTAACTCTCATCTAACCCTGGTTAAGCCTGTGTGAGTCAAGATGGAGTTAAGGTGTGCAAGTGAGATAAAAAAAAATCTTCATATTAAAACACTTCACCATTTTTAAGTTTCAAAGTTGCATTTTACCTCCCAAAACTAACTCTCATTTCTGGTATGTTGCTAAAAATATGCTTGGAACCTCATATACGAAAATGGAAATTTTATCATAACTTTTAAACCCTTGTCTGATTCCCATGAGATTTTAACAACATCTCTTTCTCAAAAACACCTTTCAAATGAATCCAACCTTACATCCACTGGTATTATACATTATTTTCAATGTCTAGATAAAGTTTCTAGAAATTAAAAAATCATTTTTCAAATCTATGGAGTTCTAGCAATTGAAATCCTCTAAAAATTGGAGAAAAGCATCCTTACGAAATTAAAAAACTTTTAAGACCACTCTTGTTCCACTTTAACACTAGGAAGAACCACTTATAAAAATAGTAATCCTTTTGATAAGGCCAAAATATGCCTCATCAATGTGCAATAAATGATTTTATTTTACTCTCCTTTTACTCAAGTTTGACTACATTTTGTGGCTTTTGTTTGATCTAGTATAAGTCAGGATGTAATTGTGCATATTTTTCTTGATTTAGTTTTAACATCTAAAAAACTCTGTAATTCCTAACAAAGTGTGCGAAAATTTAGTTTTTGGAATAAAATAGGTCACATTCGGTTAGATAATCAAAGTATGAAGCAACCGGTACCTTTTTGAGAACATTAGCTTCAATACGGCTTAGCTTCGGAACCTTCAGGCTTAGTTCAAGAACTCCATTACTCAGCAAAAGAACTTTATCACTTAGTTCTAAAACCTTCAAACTTAGTTCCAGAACTCCAACATTTAGATCTGAAACTCCTGCGCTTAGCTCCAGAACTTCCACAGTTAGTTCCAAAATGGTTCCCTTTGGTTCAGGAACTTCTCCAAAGTTCCATAATCAATGGGAATCTATTTATTTTGGAAAAATCTGGTGATAGAGCAATTGATGGGCCCTCCAATTAAGAGCATATCAAAAGATTCATGATTATTCATACTCCACAAATACTATGTAGGATCAGATAGCTATATGTCCAACAAGGTTTCTAGATTCCACATCTACTTTGAGCACTATTTTGTTTCACTAGAACCTATAGATAGATGGAAAACTATTGAGAACTTATGATTGTAAATGCATCTTCGGATGATGAAATATATAAAGACATGTAGATAGATTAGAGGGAGAGACAATATATATGATATATATATATATATATATATATATATATATATATAGTGAAGTTTTGTAAGACAAAACATTTCAGTAATAATATAGCCATTTCATTTTGAGATAATCATACTTTTTCAACTCCTGATTAAAGGTGGAGCAAGGGCCCACTCCTCTAAGAATCAAGATTCTTTATTTGATTGGTATTTATAGTTTTAAGAAATTCATGTAACTCTGTTAAGTCTTAATTCTGTAAGTGCATTTGATTCTTCAGTTGAATTCTGTTACATATTTGTCCCTGCAGGTGTTGTAGATTATACTCTTATTTTCTTGTAAGCAATTTCAACAAAAAATTAAAACTTGTGTTTATTTCCAAGAAAGTGTGTTTACTTCTGTAACGTGTGTTTATTTCTAGCAATTTGTTTCATTCTGAAAAGAGTTTTTATTTCCAGTAATTTGTTTCATTCTACAAGAGTACGTTTATTTCCAGCAGCACGTTCAATTATGAAGATTTATTTATTTCAGCAATGAGTGTTTATTTTAGAAATTTTCTTATAGTTTATCTTTAATAAGGCTTTGGCTAGGAAATCCTAAAGACACTTATAAAAAATCCCCTAGAAAAAAAATACCTACAATCAATTACTAGATCACTAATATTCTTCTTATTGCATATAGATTTAGACACACCCCTGGTTTGAATATGGCATCAATGGAGAGTTGATTAAATGAAGGGAATAACTACACCCATCACCTTCCTAAGCATCACAGTCTATAAATAGTAATTATTACAAAATAGTAAGTGTCAGGATATTGGTCAATAAATAAGGATGTTGAGCCTCTCATGTTGAAGAAAGTCCACTTGGATCTATTTGGGATAGTTGTGGAATATCATGGTGACTGAAAAAATTGAGGTTTCACAATATACACTTTCAGTTGAGAATGGGAATAATTCTTGTATCTATAAAAGGACCTATTGCAATGAGGAATAGATGAGAAAGAAGGTATCTAGACATACTGAAGTGGATTCCACTAAAAAAGGTGACATATTTTCCACACAGGTGAATTTTGAATCCAAGGGGAGTAAGGTGATGATCTTCATGTTTTGACTCTGACCTTGTGTTCCAAAAGGATCATCATATTTCCACGATCGGGAAATTATCTCAATTTCACATATTACAATTTTCTTAGTAGGTTTTTGAACACTCTTTCAATACCTTGGAATGAGTCTGCATATCATAATAGGAAGTATTTGCAATCACATTATTTCAGTTCAATGGGTGGTCAGAGGTAAAGAATCTCATTCTTGAAGCATTTCTTCAAAGGTACAGTAGAAGTAAATTCTTCTTTAGCATTATCTTTCATGTCTCTATATTTCAACTTCTCTCCCTTCTTCTCTCTCCCCTTCCCTCTCTCTCTAACATTACATTTCTTCATTGGGAATGTAATTTTTCACTCTTTCATCTTAATTTATTTAATGTTGCATTGTAAAAGTCCCTTTTCAAAAATAAGAAAATTACTAAAGGAATTTTATAAGTCACAAGTGGTGGTGAGATGAAAAGTCGCATGGGGGAGAGGAAGAGATGTTTTGTAAGCTATGAATTGGAATAACTTCTCCATTCCAAAGGGTTAGTAATTTTTTTATTATTGTAAGTTGTTTTTCACTACTACTTCAAGCAATAAATATACATTCTTCTATCTCCTTTCCTATATTATTCCATCATTTCTATTTTCCAACTTTGCAAGCATTGTAATATTGTAAAACCAAGAAGGAACTTTGTGTCTTTGATTAATGAACTCATAGAACTTTGTGTATCTGATTTATCAGTCTTACTATTACTTACATGGTTGATTTCTTCCTATTGAATGTGGACTTACTCTAGCTAATGTGTGTGAAATATGTAATTTTACTCACAACATTAACCCTCTCTCTCTATTTTCCTACTTCCATTATGGTGGAGTCATGGAATATGACATATCATTCGGTAGCAAAACCAAAAGGAATCATTGAAGATGTGGCAATTATGGTGGAGTCGTGGGAGTATCCAGTAGAATTCCTTATATTACGGCCAAAAGGTAAACACGTGGTTATACCATTATTTTGGGAAGAACATGGTTAGCTATAGTTGTTGCCTTAATTGATTGTAGATCAGGTGATATGACTATCTCAAATGGTAAGAATTCTAAGAAAATTTCTCTATATCCTTCTACATGACCTTTTATTGATAATCAAGAACAATTATGGGTTGATGATCCTGATACTAATAAAAAAAATTTGTCTTCTTTGGCTATGATAACATTGCAAGATCATGTACATGAGGTAGAGAATATGATTAATCATCCATTGAATGATCACCAATTGTCTTCGGAACCTTTGGAATGAGTTTTAGAACCTTCAGACTTAGTTCCGGAACACTCAGACTTATCTTTAGAACCACAACATTTCCATGCAGATGTAAATAATTTCTCTCTGGAGGAACGTGATTTATCTTTGGGAGGGGAAGGAATAACTATGGAATCAGTATCTTTAGTCTCAAAGATATGAGTGAATAGTAAGGAATGTGAAAACAACAGTGATGAGGAGTTTGACCAATGACAAGATAAGTATCATGACTCTGCCTACTGTCCTTTGTCCAGTATTCTTTCTCAAGGGAACTTTAGAGACATTGTTACATATCACATGTTACCACATTCATGTCCACTAAAAAACCTAATGAAACCTTTTCAACAAATTAATTCATCACACACTGGAACCAAACAAATTGAGATTCAACTAGGTAAAATATTAAACATTAACAGCTGGTTAGAAAATGATAAAGAAGCTAAATTGTTTGATGTCTTGAAAGGTCATACTAGAGATTTTTCTTGGGACTATAAAGACATGAAAGGAATCCATCCAAGTATTTTTACCCATCACATTTATACTGAAAATGTTAAAACAGTTAGGAAACCTCAGAGAAGGATCAACCCAACCTTGAGGGACATAGTCAAGCAGGAAATTGAAAATCTATTGCAAGTAGGCTTTATCTACCCCATCTTTGATAGTTAGTGGGTGTCTCCTCTTGTGATTGTGCCTAAAAAGAATGGAAACTGGATAATTTGTGTTGATTATAGGGAATTAAACAAAGCTACACTTAGATATTATTTTCCCTTACCATTCATAGATCAAGTTTTTGATAATATTTTAGGTAAACAATACTTTTCCTTCCTGGATGGCTTTAGTGGATATAATCAAATCAGGGTGGTTATTGAAGATTAGGAAAAAATCACTTTTAATTATCCAATGCAGTGCCTTTTCCTATAGGGTATTTCCATTTGGACTATTTAATTCTTCAGCAACCTTCCAAAGGGTTATATTAGGAAATATTGTAGCTCCAACTAATGATTGTGTGGAAGTATACATGGATTATTTTACCGTGCATGGAGAAACATTTGATGATGCCTTGAAAAATTTGGACATAATATTAACAAGATGTGAACAACACCATTTTTATCTTATTCATGAGAAATTCTTCATGATGGTTGATGAGGGAATTGTACTAGGACACATATTTCAAAAAGAGGAATTGAAGTTGACCAAGATAAAATTAGGATTATTTCAGACTTACCTGTTCCTCAAACACTCACATATATCAAGTCATTCTTAGGACATGATGGATACTATAGGAACTTCATCAAAAATTATAGTAAAATTTTTGCCCCCATGTTTGGTTTGTTTACCAAGGATTGTGAATTCCGTTGGGATGAAAAATGTCAACATACTTTTGAAGAGATTAAATAAAAATTAATCACTGACCCAGTATTAAGAGGACCTAATTGGGACAAACTTTTTCACATCCAAACAGATGCCTCAAATAACTCAATTGGTGCAGTTTTGGGACATAAATATGAAGAAGGGAAAATGCATATTATTTACAACCTTAGTAATAATGTTACTCCCACTGATAGAAATTACACCACCACTGAAAAAGAACTTCTTGCTATGATTTATGTAATTAATAAGTTCAGACATTATATTACAAGGTACAAAATATTTGTACATACAAATCACTCAGCAATTAGATACTTAATGAAAAAACCAGTGGTTGGAGGTAGGATAATTATATGGTTATTACTTTTTCAATAATTTGATATTACCATTGTGGATAATCCAAGAAAATATAATGTGGTAGATGATTTCTTGTCAAGATTAACCATTACAAGGGATAAATATCTAGTTAAGGAAAACTTACTAGATGAACAATTATTTTTTATTTCAGTTGATACACCATGGTTTGTTGATATGGAAAGTTATCTTACAACAGGGAAGTTTCCTCCTTTTACTAAGAAACAAATGAAACAATTTAAATGGTTAAATGGAATATTATTTAAATGTGGTCTTGATTTGGTTTTACATAGGTGTGTGAGAGAAGATGAAATCTTTAACATAATTAGGGCATGTCATGATGAACCAAGTGGAGGGAACTTTTTAGTAAAAGTAACATCCCACAAAATACTTGGCACTAGTTATTATTGGCCATCTTTGTATAAATATGTGAAGAAATACATCAAGCAATGTGATCCCTATCAAAGGATGGGATAACCAACTTTCACTAGTGAAATGCCTCTGCAACCTCAAGTAGTGATTGAACCATTTGGAAGGTAGGGGATGGATTTTTTTGTCCCTTTTATTCCTCCTTCACAAGGAAAAGAGCACATTCTTGTATGTACTGATTATGTGACAAAGTGGGCAGAGGTGCAGGCTTTAACAAATGCTAATGAAGATGTAGTTGCTGATTTTCTTTGGCATATAATTATGATGAAGTTTGATGCACCAAGAAGTATAGTTTCAGACCAAGGTCCATAGTTCATGTCCAACATGATCCAGGACTTCACAATGTACTATTAGATCAATCATAGGAAGTCATCTCCCTATCACCCACAATCAAATGGACAAATATAAGTGAAAAATAGGGAATTGGAAAACATTCTCACCAAAATGGTTGAAGAAGGTAGAAGAGATTGGGTGAAAAAGATACCTGAGGTTGTCTGGGCTAGGAAATAACATAACTTGGAATACTACAATAGGATTCTCACCATATGAGTTGGTCTATGGGGAAAATCCCTTGTTACCCATTGAATTTGAACTACAAACATTGAGTACAACAGCTAAATTGGGTATTGAATTGGATACAACAAAAAGGAAAGAATTATACAACTCAATGAGTTGGATGAGATGATATTGGAAGAACTTCAATAGACAGAGATAATCCAAGACCAAAGGAAAATGTGGCATGATACACACATCAAGGAAAGTAAATTCAATGTAGGAGATTGGGCATTACTATTTTATTCCAAGTACCAGTAATTCAAAGGAAATTTGGTAACCAAGTGGTTAGGACCTTATCAGATTGAGTAGATCAAGGACACTTTTGGTCAATAGAAAAAGGGTAAAACTCTATAGGAAGCCTCCTACCAAGGATGAATTTGTTACAAATATATTGTGACATTCCTTCTTAATAAATTGTAATATTATTAATAATGAGTTAATATAACTCATATTAATAATATAGTTAATAGTTGTGTGTGAGTGAATTTGTTGAATAAAATACTCATGTAGCTATTTTGGTGTGTGAGATAATAAAGGGATTTAAGATATATTAGGAGATAATTTTGAGAGATTCATGGAGAGATATATGAGGGATTGAATATGATTGTTGAATCAACCATTGTAGGAGATAAAACAATAAATATGTAACATATATCAATATCAATGATATCCCGAATGAATTCAAATTTTATATTCTTGTTATCTGGTGTTGTTTAGTATAGTTAAGTTTTTATCAGTGGTATCAGAGTAGCTTTTGATCCATATTCCATGTATCCAAATCATTTCAAGCATCCACCATTAAAGCTCATGTGTAAATATATCAAAACGAAATGGTGGACAATTGATTTTTTCTATCAGCAGATTATCCAGTGCCCATTCTACTACATGACATTTTCTGCCACATTTGATATGCACACTCGCCATCCATCGTGCAATCTTCTCCTTCAATGTTACTGTATTTTCACCCAATCGCTAAAATTGTGAGTTATAAGCTGACACCTTTATCATTCGACGCCATTGCTTTTGTTCATGGTTTTTTTCATGCAAATCGTGGAAATCATGAAATTTTGAGTTAGAAATCCTCTGTTGCATTTTTTCCATTTTTGGACGTCGTAAAAAACAAGTACAATTTTTTCCATTTTTGGAAATACTCAGGAAATATGTTGGATTTAAATTTTGTAGTTTCCATAACTTTAAGCTAGTAACTTAGATTGAGATGATGTTTTGTTTAAAAATGTGTGTTTTTTGAGCTGTTTACATTGATCATATCAAAAATTGTAAACGATTTTTTTTTTTAAAAAATTTGCTTTGTGGATGCATTTTCATAGTGGAATCAGACATCCATTTTTTAAAATTGGCATGAAAAAGTTAAATCAAATTAAAAATTTTGAAGGCAAGACTTCTATACATGGCAGGTTAGAACTAACTTATTGCTGATTAACAAATATCTATGGGAGATTGTGGAAGGAAAAATCAAGAAACTGCATGATGTAGATGAAGCAACGATGATTATTAGCCTAGGTAAAGAAGTCCTCTAACTGCCTATGTATTTTGCATCACATAAATCTAACAAAGGTATGGACATTTTATCTGGATGACACTAAGCAAACTATTTGGGTCACAAGTAGTTATAACAATAGTGGAACTCAAGAAAAGTTGTTCGGACTCAAAATGTAAAGGAAGGAGAAAGTATGGTGGAACATATCAGTAAGTTTCATTATATTTCAAATAAATTAGTTGGAATCAAAGGATTGATGTGCTTGATGATGCTTTGAAAAAGTAGTATTACTTAATAGTATGACTCCTAGCTATTCTAATATGGTATTCACTTTGAGAAAAATAAATCCAAGTCTAGAGGATTTAATTTCTTCTTTGATAGAAGAAGAAAATAGAACTAAGAAGATTGATCTAGAAGAAACTGCAATGTATGTTAGAAGGTTTTTTTGAAAATCATATGCTAAAGGAAAAATTTAAACCTTCTTTTGAAACAAAAATCAACCTCCAAAGGTCCACAAAAATTTCTTTGTCACTATTGTAATGTTCCTGGACATGGTATTATGTATTGTAAGAAAAGAACACAATATTTACCGACCCCAATTTTGGTAAATTGAAAATCTTAAAGCCTTCATTTCTGAAGATAGAGACGAAGAAAGTGATTTTGGGATATGAAGTCTCCCCACTCTGATAATGAGGAAAAAATTGCTCAGCAAAGTCATGAAGACTTATTATATTAAAAAGTAAAGAGTGCATTTATGGAGGACGGAGGCAATAGACCACTAGAGGTCAATGGGCAACGACCTATCTTTAGTCACCAATAATATGGGATTTTTCATGAAGATATGGTGGAAGTAAATGATGTGTATGTGTGTTTTATTTTATTTTAGATTTGCAGTATGATTTTAGAGTTCCTGTTTGAATAAGTGAAATTTTCACATTGAGTGGGGGAATTGGAACATGGTCTCAATGTTCAAATTCTTCTCCCTATCCCTTATTTTTATTCAATGAGTAGTGGAGTCCTGACATATTCCCTGAAGGAAATACATAGTGGACTCTTACCCGTGAAATGCACATTCTGTGCAAAAAATAACAACATGATATTTAGGTTGTCATTTGTCCTGTAAAACCTCCTTTGTTTTAGGTTGTTGGTTTTCTGTAAAACCATCTCTTTTTTCAGGTATGTTGTTTGTCCTGTAAAACCATCCTTGTTGAGGTTTATTGTTTTTCCTACAAAACCATCCAGATCATGAGCACGCATGAATGACAAGATGCAGAAGGAAGTGTGATTATTTTTCCATCCTACCATTGCTCAACATTAAGGGAGTGATATATTGGGAACTTTAATCTATGTTAACAATAGCGGAGTGAATGTTACAAATATATTGTGACTCTTATTAATAAATTGTAGTTATATTATTAATAATGATTTAATACAACTAGAATATTAATAATAAAGTTAATAGTTGTGTGTGAGTGAAGTTGTTGAATAAACAACTCACGTAACTATTTTGGTGTGTTAGATAATAAAGGGATTTGATAGATATTAGGAGATAAGTTTGAGAGATTCATGGAGAGAGATATGAGGTATTGAATATGACTGTTGACTTCCACCATTGTATAAGATCAAACACTATATATGTAACCTCTATCAATATCATGATATCTCAAATGAATTAGAATTTCTATATTCTTGTTATTCGGTGTTGTTTATTATAGTTCAGTTTTTTTAAGAATTATTGAGGAAAAGAGTAGTAAAGGAATTTGATCCTATGGAAGAACCTAGTTCTTCCAAAATGATCAAGTAATCAAATGTAAGGATACAAAATAAAGGGAAGGGAATGTAAACTAGAAATGACATTCTCTTCCCCCAAAGAAACTTCTCTCAAAGACCAATTGAAAACCAGAAATAGTGGTTGGTCTCCTAAATAAGTGGCTAATTCAAATAAAAGGAACTTCTTTAGAATTCCAGCTATCTTTTCCAACCGTTTTTCATTTTGAATTTTTTTAGGAATGATGAGTCATTAAGGTGGATGGATTACATCAGCAAGGATGGTAATTATGTCTTAATCTTATTAAAGGTTAAATTAAAAGTCTGCATGTGTGATTAGACTTGATTTAAGTAGGCAGTATAATGAGTCACTTATTGCACATTATGATTAAAATTAAGTAATCATGAATGTGATGTGGACTAAATAAGTAAAAGTGGTAGTGTATTAATAATGAACTATTGTTTAGGTGGAATAAACAAAAATTTGAGAGTAGTTGTAAATAAATTCAAGGAAGAAACAGTAGAATCATATTTTAAATTCCGTAGCTAAATCTAGCAGTTCTGCATTTAAATCTAATAGTTCCACACCCAAATCCAGTAGTTATGCAGCTATCTCCTGGTAGAGTAAGGATTTGAAATAATAAATAATTATAACCATCCTCTTTGCCAGGGTATCAAAAATAATTTAGAGCCATAAGATGATACGCAAATTATTGCAGATGGAGAAGAAGTAGCCATTTTTGAACAAGTAGGTTAGCTAGAGTTTCTGAAGAAATTCTCAAAGTACAATGATGAACTGGTAAGAGAATTTGTTGTAAATTTAGAATCAGTCTAGAACTAAGGTTAAAATCATTGTAATTCCCTTTACTATTAATACAATGAGAATGTTCCAAACCCTATAAAGGGAACCTTAAAATAACTGGTGGAAACCTTAAGGCAAGAGGGTGAATCTCAACCCTAGTATATTTATAATACTAAGAAGATCATCAAGGGGGTCAAAAGAGCTAGTATCCCCAAACCCTTTGACAGAGTAGCATTATGGGTAGTTATGTACCTAACTTGTGATGGCCAATGTGGGATTATGGGAAGGGAGGTCCTTAAAATTCTGATATATCTTAGGTATGGGGAAGTAAAACAAGAGTATATAGTAAACCTTCCTACTTTCTTTTTTGACTCCATCCAGATAATGGTTCAAAGATATTCTTGGGGAGTTAGGACGATTACGTGCCATGGATTAGTCCATCTGGTATGTTAGCATCATTTTATCTCAAATAAAAATGGAGAATAAGCATGAGAAAAATTCCTCAATAAGTTCAGACAAATCCCTAATATTATCAAAAGGGGAATACCAACCCCTTTCTCTCCTAAAAGTAACTTGGAGATTGATCCCCCTGATGAGAAAAAGAAGGAAATAAGTGGGGTTAAAGTACCAAAGTCGAGGAGATCTAAAATGATAATCAAAGTTGTAAAACCTACCATTTCTTCAAAAGAAACTCCTTCCTCTGTAATAATACCAGAATAACTAATACCTGTCTTTGACAGTGACGGTTCACCCAAGCTAGACCATGAAGTAAAAATTAGAAGAAGTTCAAGGAGAAATCCCACTTTAGGAAATGTTGAAGCTCCCCAAAGGAAAATAATTCATAAGAAGTCTAGGAAAACTCTAGTGGATATTGAATTACATGAGGGTTTAGAGAAAGAAGTTGTTGATATTCTAGGAAGCATGGCAATGTCTCCTCCTCTACCAAGTCAAACTGAGGAATTGGAGAAAGAAGATGAAATATTTGAAGAGAAGGATTTTCAGGAGATATGTGACTCAACAATAATGGCACTTGAGGAAAAGGAATTGGCATCTTGGAAAAAAAAGGGAAATCCCCTTTAGTGGAAGAGAAATTCTCATTCCCTAAGGAACTTCAAGAAAAATAAGAAGAAACAACAAATTAGAAATGCTCTCTTCTTGTCTAGAGAAGAACTTATCATTAGGTAGAAGGATAAGGAATTAAAATTCCTCAAAAACAAATTGGAGCATAGGGAAATGCTCATTGAACAACTAAAAACTTATCTCATAGATAAGAATGAAAAATTGACATTAGTCAAACAAAAAATGGTGCAAAAAGAATAAGAATGTTCAATTGGTTAGTAAATAGAGTACTATGAAAAAAATATCTTCAATGGATCGAATTGTGCAAACTAAGCTAACTTATTGGCCACTTAAACATTTATGGGATGATACATGTAGAAATCTTAATGAGTTTCAAAATATCAAATCAAGAACTAAGAAGCAAGATGGAAGAGGAGAAGAAGGCAAGGAAAGAGTGGGAAGAAAAATTTATACAAAATGGAGGAAGAATAATTTAAATGCCTGGAAAATATAGAAATGGTCTGTAGAATGAGTGAAATATTTCTCACATGTAGGAAACCTTATCCTGCATACAATGTCTTTCTAGAAGAGAAATTTATCTATTTTGGAAACTATCAAGGATTTTATGTGGTCTTCCACATGAAATAAAGGATGAATCATAATTCATGACAACATATTCATCAGCCAGTGCAGAGAATAAAAATATTCTTTTTGAATTTTATCCCTACAAATTTTTGTTAGAAAAGAATACAAGCTTCATGATTAATTTGTATGTAGGGGAAAGCTAGTTGAATACATTTTTTTTATGTACTCCAAAATCAGATAGCTTGGAAAGAGAGGGATACTAAACACTTATTAAAGGCTAGTTCATCTAGCCTCTACATGAGATCTCACTATGGAAAACCATTTTCCTTTGCTATACATTTCAAGATCCCATGCCTTTGACAGTCAATTCAAGGCACATTATATTGCAGTCTGACAGAAAAGTATTGACTGCCTTCACCTCTTATGAGGAGAAAATTTTTGAAGATATTTATGATGGATGCCTGAAGAGATGGGAGTTTCTCATTATTGCATTAAGAAGAAGAGAATTGATATCTCCCAACGAACTTAATATGGAGTCTGGAAAGGGCTAGAGCTTTGTGTGCACTAATCCCTCATGTCAGTGAAAAATGTAAGGGCATGTGGATGGGATGAGAACAAGGCATCCTCTCCTTATCACTCCCATGTCTCCATGGAAAAATAGAGAGCCTCTGGATCCCACTCACTTTGAGGAGTGGAAGAAAAAGATAGAGGAGGGATCATGATACAATACTTTTGAACAGAAGCACTGGGATATTCAGTTTCAACCATTTGACCTTAGCAGTCAATTGGAATGTAGAATTCACAATCCCAAGTTTTGAAGAGTAGAGTTTGTAAGAGGACTTACAAACAAGTAAGTGTGGGGGAGATGATAAGGCCAAAATATGCCTCATCAATGTGCAATAAATGATCTTATTTTACTCTCCTTTTAATCAAGTTTGACTGCATTTTGTGGATTTTGTTTGATCTAGTATAAGTTAGGATGTAATTGTCCATCTTTTGTTTGATTTATTTCTAACGTCTAAAAACTCTGTAATTCCTAACAAATTGTGTGGAAATTCAGTTTTTGGAATAAAACAAACCACATTCAGTCAGACAAGCAAACTATGAAGCAACCAACACCTTTTTGAGAACATTGGCTTCAATGTGGCTTAGCTCCAGAACCTTTAGGCTTAGTTCCAGAACTCCATCACTCAGCTAAGGAACTCTATCACTTAGCTCTGGAACCTTCAAACTTAGTTATGCAACTCCAACACTTAGTTCCAGAACTCCTGCGCTTAGCTTTGAAACTTTTGCAGTTAGTTCTAGAATGTTTCCCTTTGGTTCTAGAACTTCTCCAAAGTTCTAGAATCAATGATAATCTTGTTTATTTTGACAAAATCAGGTGATAGAGAAATTAATGGGCCCTCCAATCAAGAACAGATCAATGAATTGTTGATTCTTCATACTCCATAAATACTTATGTAAGATCAAACAGTTATATGTCTAGCAAGGTTTCTAAATTCCACATCTACTTTGAGCACTATTTTGTTTCACTAGAACCTATAGATGGATAGACAACTATTGAGCACTTATGATTGTAAATGCATCTTTGGATGATGAAATATATATAAATACTTGTAGATAGATTAAGAAAAGAGAGATATGATATATATATATATAGATATATAGTGAAGTTTTGTAAGATAGAACATTTCAATAATAAGATATCCATTTCATTTTGAGAGAATCATACTTTTGTCAATTCCTAATTCAAGGTGAAGAAAGGGCCCACTCCTCCAAGAAACATGATCCTTTATTTTATTGGTATTTATATTTTTAAGAAATTCATGTGAAATGCTAAGTCTTAATTATGTAAGTATTTTTGATTCTTTAGTTGAATTCTATTAAGTAATTGTTCCTGCATGTGTCATAGATTAAACTCTTATTTCCTTGCAATCATTTTCAACAACATTTTCAAACTTGTGTTTATTTCCAAGCAAGTGTGTTTACTTTTGCAATGTGTGTTTATTTCCAGCAATTTTTTTCATTCTGCAAAGAGTGTTTATTTCTAGCAGTTTGTTTCATTCTGCAAGAGTGCGTTTATTTCCAGCAACACGTTCAATTCTGAAGATTTATTTATTTCAGAAATGAGTGTTTATTTCAGCAAGTTTCTTATAGTTTAGATTTAATAAGGCTTTGGGCAGGAAATCCTAAAGACACTTTTAAAAAAAACCCAAAAAATAAAAATAAAAAATACCTACAATCAATTACTAGATCACTAAGACTCTTCTTGTTGCATATAGCTTCAGACACACCCCTGGTTTGAATATGACATCGATTGAGAGTTGATTAAATGAAGGGAATAATGACACCCATCACCTTCCTATGCATCATAGTCTATAAATAGTAATTATTGCAAAATAGTAAGTGTCAGGATATTGGTCAATAAATAAGGATGTTAAGCCTCTCGTGCTGAAGAAAGACCGTGTGGATCTATTTGGGATAGTTTTGGAAAATTTGAGGTTTCACAATATACACTTTCAGTTGAGAATGGGAGTAATTCTTGTACTCTAGAAAAGGACCTATTTCAATGAGGAATAGATGAGAAAGAAGGTGTCTAGACATCCTGAAGTGGATTCCACTAAAAAAAGGTGACATATTTGTCACTTAGGTCAATTTTGAATCCAAGGGGAGTAAGGTGATGATCTTCATGTTTTGACTCGGACCTTGTGTTAAAAAAGGATCATCATATTTCCATGATTGGGAAATTATCTCGATTTCACATGTTACAATTTACTTAATAGGTTTTTAACACTCTTTCAATACCTTGGAATGTGTCCGCATCTCATAACAAGAAGTATTTGCAATCACATTGTTTCAGCTCAATGGGTGGGTAGAGGCCAAGAATCTCATTCTTGAAGCATTTCCTCAAAGGTACATTAGAAGTATATTCTTCTTTAGCGTGATCTTTCATGTCTCTAGATTTCCATTTCTCTCCCTTCTTCTCTCTCCCCTCCCTCTCTCTCTAAAATTACATTTCTTCATTGGGAATGTACTTTTTCACTCTTTCATCTTAAGTGATTTAATGTTGCATTGTAAAAGTCCCTTTTCAAAAATAAGAAAAGTCCTAAGGGAATTTTAAAAGTCACAAGTGGTGGTGAGATGAAAAGTCACACAGGGGAGAGGAAGAGATATTTTGTAAGCTATGAATTGGAATAACTTCTCCAATCCAAAAGGGTTAGTAATTTTTTATTATTGTAAGTTGTTTTTCACTACTACTTCAAGCAATAAATCCAGGTTCTTCTATCTCCTTTCCTATATTATTCCATCATTTCTATTTTCCAACTTTGTAAGCATTGTAATATTGTAAAACCAAGAAGGAACTTTGTGTCTTTGATTAATGACCTCATAGAACTTTGTGTATCTGATTTATTAGTCTTACTATTACTTACATGGATGATTTCTTCCTATTGAATGTGGGCTTACTCTAGCTAATGTGTGTGAAATATGTAATTTTAATCACAACATTACCCCCCCCCCCTCTATTTTCCTACTTCCCTTTACCTATTTCCAAGCAAATTCCTCCCCTATACACTGTATAAGCACTTTTCCATAAGTTTAGTGGATTATTCCTACATGCATACCCAAGAAGGAGGGACTTAGGCCCATGACCATTGGTGAAAACCAATAATTTTTCCTACAAAAAATTATTTGACCAAAAAATTTTGGTGACTCTGTTGGGGAAGATTTTCCCTTTGTGCATCCTTAAAATATATTTGAAAATCCCAAAAAATATATATTATAAAACCCTTAAAAATTGAAAAAATACAAATACCAAAAATACCTATTTAAATGTTTGAGATCCTTGTTGATCCCATTGAAACATTTGTTTAAAACTATACAATAATAACCACTGAATAATATTAATATGAAAAGAAAACATTGGGGATGTATTATTTATGTAGATATGGAGTTTAGATACAAATGCTTGATCCTGTTAATCAGTAGTCAAGTCTTATCAATCATAACTATCTCTATCCCCACAATATCTCCACTAATCTCATTATTCTCTCACACAATCACTCATAACCACCCAACATTCTCTCCCATGCTAATGTGCATGAGTTTTATTACAACTCACTCAATCTCATGTAATTATATTATTCTAAATAATATAATCCTGCAATATCTATCTATATGAGTTGTCCTTATATTACAAATCATCAATTACATTTACATATAATATCACACACATTATATTCTTATGTGAGCACTAACCATAGGATATTTGTAGCAAAATCTGCATTTTTTAGTTCCATTTATTTCTAATGCTCTTTGGAAAAACTAGTAGGAAGAAGATCCAATAAAGAAAATAAAATAGGTCAAATTGTAGTCCTTCATAATCTTATGTTTGATCCATAAGAACACTAATATTTCATACTTTCTCCCATATAATTCCTAAGGAAATTTCCTGAAAATACACTTGAAGATCTCATTAGAGAATCAATTACAAAACAATTAGATATCATCTCCCCATCAGAAGAATAAGAAGAAGAAGAAGAAATGGTTGCACCTATACCTTGGGGTCAAAACACTAGTCCGCTAGAATTGGCTCATCCACTGCATGAATTACCAAAAGGATCAAGAAATAACTTTCCCAAATTCTATAGAGATGGAAAGGAACATCTAGATGATCATATCACAAATTTTATTACAACATTTGGTGTTCTTGGAATAGAATATGAAGATGTTTCCGTGCGGTTATTCATGGAGTCATTACAAGATGCCACTATGGAATGATTCTACTACTTTCCACCTTGTTCAATTACTGACTAAGATGAAATGAAAACTAGGTTTAAAGCAATATTCAAGACTTCAGAAGATGTTCATGCCCTCTTTTCTCAATTAGATTAGATGAAGAAATAACCTCAAGATCCCATGATATAATTTGTGGAAAAATTTAATAAGTTGGTTAAAATAATTCCTATTAGTGCTCATCCTACTACAGATAATCAGAAGAGATTCTTCATAAATTCCTAGGTTCTTAAAGTTGGATTCATATTGTGGAAAGACCAATTGAATACTTTGGATAAACACTAAATAAATCTCCATTGAATTAGAAGATGACCTTATCATGTCAAGGAAAATCAATAATTATTCAACTAGGAATAAGTTACAGAGTTTCAAAGATGAAAGTGTTGATCCATTGCTACAAAAATTGGTCAATGATTTGACTACATTGAAGAAGGAAATTACTTAACATGCCTTATACCAAAACTGGAACATGACTTAGATTGCAAGAATCCCCCAAAGGCTCACCTTTGAAGCTACATCGATTAATGAGATATCTGGGAGTGGGAAAAGTAGTCCCCATTATATTTGCGTAGATGGAACTAAGTTGTATAAATTTGAATTATTCAATAATCTAAGTTGCGTTGAGGTGGACCTCACTACCTAAAGACATGAAAACATTATGGTGTTTATGGACTACCTGGTGTGAGCAATAAAATCTCAAGTTGAGAGTTTCTATGCTAATAATTAAAACATAGCAATTTGTTAAGAAACTTGATTTTAAAAGTTTATGACTATTTTGTAGAGTCAAACAACATGAGTTTCATCTACTCAAAAGATATGGCGAGTGATGAAATATATTCAACATATCCTCCACCCTCTAGTAAAGATGAAGGAGATGAATATGTTCAATAAAAATGGAAAGAGAAGAAGGAGGATACACAAACATTGGGTATTATGAATACTCACCTGATGAATATTTTTAAGAATCCATGGATAGCTGCTTTTGTGCAATATTTACTCACTCATAAATGGATAAACAATCCTCTTCTTCTGCTTCCCAAACAAAGTATTTGAATCCTAAAATGGTGACTCTATGAAAAATAAAAACAAGAGGATCATTTCTGCCCACTTCCATGGGACCAGCTAAGAAGAATCAAGAGACTACCTTAGTCAATACTCCATCTTCCTTTTTGAGTAAGTTTATTTCATCTCTTTTGTTAAATAAGGTTCCACTCTTGTTGTTCCTAACAATGCAAATCCTAATCATGTCAAGGAATGGGAAATTTTAGTGTCGATTCTTCACTAATTCACAAATATTTATATTTTTTAATTTACATTTGATGATTTTGAGTATTCATCCGGAGAAGCATTTCACCTAAAATTTCCAGGTGCAAGTTACTTTTGTGGTTCGGGTCGAATAGTGTTTATAATAAATTTCATATTTATGCTTAGATATCGTTGATGCCTTGAAACATAAATTAGGTACATTTTCCAACATATACATCTCCCTAAAAATTCTAATCATCTACTCTTTCGACAACAGACTAGACTCAAGAATCCCTTTTGCATAGGCCAGACGCATGACCCAACAACATAGTCTAGATGTACAACCACAAATTCCAGATTTGTGGGCTCATTCAGATGCATAGATGGTTTTTCTAGACGTCCCATTGATACCCAAAACCCCAATGTGTATCATTAATGCCTGGCTACACCATAGACAGATGAGTACTTTTTGTAGATACCTGAAGTGGATTCCTTACATAGGCTGAAAACCCAACTATTTGTTTGTTTGACGTATGTGTGGCACTTGCTTCAACGGGTGTCATGGCATATATGTGTTTCACGGATGACCTTAGGCTACAGTAGATTAATGACTTGTACTCCTTTCAAATCTCCCAATGATGTAGACACCTTATTGTATGGATTCAGACGGTATGTGCAATGCCTTGACTAGAGTTGATCCGGTTGTCGAAGTGGTGGTAGGCCAATGATTCAGACAGAGATGATGACAGTATGTATTATCTGATATGATATTTTACGAGCTGAGGATTGATGCAGATGTAAGTTCCAGACACACTAAATAAAAGTACCCCCTATGGTGGCTAAATAATTAAGGCCTTCATAGTTATTGTAATGTGTTATAACTATACACGTAGTTTACTTCATAAATTGAACTTTTTTTAATTTTCTTGCAAGAACTAGCAATTTTCTTGATTGACATGTTCTTATATTTTGAGGACAATCCTTATTATGGTCCTACATTAGCACATGAAATATGAAGAATATTTTTGCAACAAGATGAAGCTGATGCAACAAATTGAAGATCTGAAACTTAGTCTTAAGATTTTCGTATCCACTTGAGGACAATTCATATTATTTTCCTTCATTAGACGAAATTCCTAATTAGGATATGTAACAAGTAGAATACATTTCTTTTCATCAAACACCAAATTCAGTTGGAAATTCTACTCGTAATTTTGTGCTAAGGAAGAGGAGGCTAGAAGACGTTCCTAATGATAAGATCCAACTAATGGAAAACTTTTCTACTCATCAAACACCTATTTTGATTGAAAATACTACACATAAATATGTGCAAAGAAAGAGAAGTAGGTGGACAATTGGAAGGTTTTTTAAGTTTGACTCTAGACAACTAAATATGGCCATTCATTGAACTAGTAAAGCCAGAAAATGGTATTTATACTCCAACATATTGTAAATGTGTAATTTTTTGTTTAAGAACTTGAGAAAGGATCAAATCAATTGCAAATTAAGCTAGACATGATTGAGAAATATTGTGCTAAAATATATGTGTCGGTTAAGTAAAAATTTATGGAAAAAAAACATGAACATGAAAATGGAAAAATGTAAGAGAATGCATGCATGTAAGATATGTAGTAGAGTATAAAAATGATCATAAATGTCCACATTTTGTTGATAAAGGAGGGAAATTTTCAAATCAATTATGAGAATTTATTCAGTCTAATCTATGTGCCAAAAATATACAGTTCTCAACTATTCACCACAATCTAAAAAAGGGAAGACCTATTTATGATTTTCTAAATTATAATATTTTGTTTAGAAAGAATGAATTTCCTGATATTCCACAGTCACATTGGTCAGATAGTAGTGTTATGGAAATGAAAAAATGCCTAATGATGATTGAGGAGGAGGATTTGAAAGAAAAATTAAAAAATGAATTATTTATCTCACTATCCATTGATGAGGTCACAACAATTGACAACACATCATGGGTTTACATTCATGTTTATGCTTTTGTGAACCTTTTAAGGAAACCTCATCTAATGGTTGTCCATGAAATGGTAGAAAATTACAATGGTGGGAACCTTTACAAGTTACTTATTTCAAATTTGAGGGATATAGTTAGGATGGATTTTTATGCTATAGCCATCAAGTTGGTGTATGTTGGTATTGATGGTGCATCAGTAATGTAGAGGCACATATATGGTATTTGTGTTCGATCAAATGCCAACGTCAAATTAAACATGATATTTATTTGATCTACAAAAAACTATTGTGATTTACACAACACTACAGTTATATAAATATGTAACGAGTTATATCTAGGATCATCACGTACCATTACAAATTTCAATCCACTACTAAACACATGTATATGAAATTTTCATAATTTTCAAAAGGCATTTGAATATTATATATTGTTTTGGATATTTATAAACTTTTCTAAACATTTTAAATTAAAAAAAAAAACAATTCCCATGTGAAAAATTGTAAAATATCTAAAAATATCTATTATATTATATGATTTGTCAAACATGTGACCCATGCACTAAGGGAGGTGCCTTTGGTGGTGTCGATTTCCATAGGGATTTTATCACACACTCCAAAAATAACATGTAAAGTAGATTAGGATCTTAATATTTTATTACTTTGATAGGCATTCCCTTTATAGGATAAAGGTGGCTACCACTATCACAACATTTATATTTCAATGATAGGCTGTTGACATATGGATCAATCTTATTCGTCTATGAAGCAAAGCCAAAAAATATTTGTGTATCAATGCATTTACATTTTTTCATTGTCATTTTGTTTGCACAATTATGTTGGAGTAGGTTGGCTTGATAAAAAATTTCCATTACAAATAAACTCAATCAACATTAAATTGTCGTTACAACTCCACCACTAGAAAATATTAATCTCCCATTTGAGAATGTAAGTGCATTTATCTTCCCTATTAAGATCATTGTCTCAATGAGGGGATATGCAGTAAAACATAAGCAACCATAGGTCTCCTAAAGTATATTTCAACCTGCTATAGAAAAAAATGAATCTTCTCTTGTAAAATAGGATCCCTAAAAAAATTACCCACTAACTTTCAGAGGTTATATGGGAGAGGGCTAGAAGTTTCCCCTACTATTTAGAGTTTTTTGGTTCATATGTGACCATGACATGTAGACTTTGCATTACAGTTGGTTGCAACACTCTACATTCCTATAGTTTCTTACCTAAATTTTCTTAATTATGCTCTTCAAAAAATCAAAAGAAAAACGTTTATAAATTGATTCAACTTCTGTCAACACTAACTATTAGGTAATAAGAGAGGATGGATGTCAAAATTAATCTTTCACCTAAAAAGTGTAGCAGTAGGGTAGGATGTCTCAAGCAATGACCAATAGTGCATATAATAACATTGATCATCATAAAAAATTAAGACTTTTGAATTTCAATTGCTAGATGAGTTTTCTAAGTTTTTTGCATACATTTGAGATGTAGGTGCATCACTTTTGCTATGTCAAGAACATCCAAATGGTACTTGCATAATATTAGGAGGTCCATTAGGACAATAATAAGCTATGACTAGCATTAGGAGTGTGTTTTTAGTTGGTTTGAGTCCTAATGGAGAAATACTTTTTTGTAGGATAAATTAGTGATTTTCACCAATGCTCTGGGGCTAGATCCCTCCTCTTGGGAATGGGGAGGATCCCATTTATTGAATGCATGAAATAATTAAATTTTTGGGTGGTCATTAGGCCTAGGGATCACACATGAATACTCCACTAAACCTGTGGAAAATTTATTATATGAGATATAAGAGAGGTATTTGCTTGGAGAGAGGTAAAGAGGAGATAAGAGAATAGGGCGAGGGTTAAGGTTTTGAATAGGAACTTGTAGATTTTCACAAACATTAACCAAAAGTATTTTTAGATTCAACAAGAAGAAGAAAAAATTGTGTAAGCAACAACAGGATTAAAAAAACAAAGACACAAAGTTCAATTGATTTATCCCTCAAAGACACAAAGTTCCTTCTTGATTGTTCAATATTACAAATCTTGCATAGTTTAAAGTAGGAAGTAGAAGAACATAAATAAAGAGATAAAAGAAAGTATCTTCTTTCTTGTAATAGGAGAACAAAATCTACCAACCCTTTGGAATGCGTACATCCATTATTTATAATAAAAATAATTGAGACAAAATAGAAAAAACCCTATAAAATAGTTTGTTAACAAGAGTCCTATTTTGCTTGACTCTCATGCAGGAGACCAAGTCAAAATATGATTCCTATGTGACGAAACAGAAATGAAAAAGACATGTCAATTTCAAGATTGAAATGACATGTTGCATCAAGACTTAGTCTGAATCGTCATCTTTTTCTTCCTCATCTGTCTCTTCCTCTAACTGAGCCTGTTTGTTCCAAAATTCTTGGAACTTCCAAATTATACCTTGCATCTCATTTTCATCAGGCGCAGTGGAATGATCACTCAAAACTTCACAGGTTTCATGAGTGTCACTGGCACTACCGGGAAGTTTCCTCAATCTTTTTCTGAGTCTTCTCAAGGCCTCCAAAGAATGTTCAATCTTTACAAACTTGTCAATGATTTCAATACCAAATCCGTGAGTTGGTTCATGCTGAACAGACTCTTGGACTTGTTTGAAAAGCTCGTCAGCTGATAGGATGCCCGAATTTCCAACTGACACTTTTGCACAAATTTTCAGCAATTCTTCCTCCAGGTCACTTTTTCCATCAATCAATTGATCTCTTGATTCTCTCAATTTACCACATGATTCGTTGAGAATATTTACCCTGAACCTAATGGTTTTGGTCAGCTGGAAATGCTTATCCACATGTGGGATGATGCCTTCTTCAACCAAGAGGTGTGATGGTATTTGCTTTAATACCTGGAGAGTTTCGAAAGTCAAATCAAGATGTCCAATTTCCTGGGAGAAATCATCGTCCATATTTTCTCCATCACTCTGAATATTCCCCAAAGATTGATAGACTTCCACGACATTTTGAATCACTTCTTTCCCCTGTTGGAGTAACCTTTAGATCCATTCATCGACCACCCTTCCTTTTTTATTAATCTTCTCAATTATAGGCACTGATGAGAAATCGAATCCGACAGGGACAGAGGAAGATGGTATGGATTCAAGGGGTTTTGAGAGCTTAAGCAATACCTCAGTCAAATGCTCCACCTTTCCTTTAAGATCATCTCTGCTATCTTTTGTTTCCTTCAACTTCTGGCATAGCACGTTTGTAGCATCCCGTGCATCCTGTTATGCTCCTTCTGTTGTCACTTCTCCTAGAGCCACCCTGGTTATCTGATAGTCAGAGGCTGTTATGTCCTCTTTGGTTTTGTCAGTCGCAGGAGGGGTGATCTCTACAAACTTATGCCCCGAAGCATCCACCAAAACCCTTGAAACTGTTTTGGGTTTCTTGGCTGATTTAGTAGTAGAAGCCTTGAGTGAATTAAAATCAAAGGCTGGTATGGGTGCAATCACCTTCCTCTTCCTCAGAATTTGCTCGAGTAGCCATTGAGGCGTGTCATATGGAGTCACCACTATTTTATAAGTTGGTATCATACTTTCAGGGGGAGAGGGATCCATTAGCGGAGTGGGGACAGTTACCAATGTGGTAGCAGATTCAATGAAAAGAGGCACATGAGGGGGCGTGTTGGTGATTACTTTGATCACAGCAGAGAGGGGTGAGATTCCAAATAAAATACTGGCCATGAATGAAGAAGTATATGGGGAAAGAGGAGGTAGAAGTGGTTGTGAAGGAGGAAGCGCAGATCCCAACTCCAAAGCCTGGGATGCAAGAGATAAGGTCCCTTCAGTTGGGCAGTCAACAAATGGAGAAACTAGCGGCTGGCTTACTTCTCCTTCCAAATAAATTTCTCCTATTTCTGGTGGTGTTGGTGATTCTGGCACATTCACCATTTTAACTGGAGAAACAATTGAAGAGATTTCTCGTTCTCTTATCTTCTTGACAAACTTGACCTTTATAGGTCCCTTAGAAGATATTTTGTCTTCTCCCTTTTTGGAGGGCCCCGCCTCTGCAGTAACCAACTTTGAAAAATTATCATCTTTAAAACTCATTCCCCAAGAGGCAAGCCATGCTTTGGTGTGTGCAAGAATTAGGGCTGATCTATCTGTAACGGAGGCTTTTTCACTGACAGACCAATCAATAGGTGGGAAAACATATTAATCTTCATTCAATCCATCATAGGAAGGACCAGAACACTTTCATTATTGCTAGCACCTTCTGGTATGTTAGTGAGCTCAAGTGTTTGAATCTCAACAAGTGTCAATCTGCTATGATCTTTTCTTTGGACAGTAACCTCATCACGTAAATCAATCCAGATGTCTTCTATGCTTGGTATGTGCAGGTGCAGAGTTCCATATGCCTTAAGGACTCCTCGAAAATCAAACCCATCTCGGGGCTTCATGTGCTTCTTCAACGTATCTTGAAGCTCATGGACAACATTCTTGGCTTTCACCACTGTCGAACAAGTATACCTTCCAATAGAAATTGGGAAAGATACAGCGGCCTTGTGTTTACTCTATTGGAACTTGTGAAAATCCAACAATTGCCTGACCAACTCCATCAAGATTAGTTTGTCCCCTGGATATCTGGGAAAATGGAAAGGATCCCCTGGGTACATGACTACTCGAAGATATGTGAACTTCTTAAATTGCAAGAAGACACAACCCCATTTTGAAACTTCAGCCCATGCCTCATCAGAGACTCTCATTTTCCTTAGTTCAGGGTTTAACCTGCAAATGTTCTCGTAAAAGAAGGCGTCATTTACCCTTCTGAATTGATCTTCAGACCCTTTTCTTGTCAGCTGAGGAAAATACTTATAAACATGGTCCACCATCTTGTTCCCCCTGGTGTCCAACCCGGGATAGTTTCTCATGCCGGCCGCTGCATAAGTGACATACAAGGACATATAAAACTTTCCCGTAGACAGGGTTGTTTTCATTTGAGAATCTATCTCGTTACTGATAAGAGTACCCCAATCAATTCCCTGTTGATTCTTCTTAATAATGATCATGAACTGGTATATCCATCCTTGGAAGACATTTGATTTAGGGAAACCAAAAACCTGACTCAATAGAGTAATGATATCATTGATTTCCTGAATGAAATCACTTCTGGGAACAAGTCTTGGGAACCTGGAAACAGCCGGTTTGGCTTTGATTAGGAACTTCTTATTCACATGCTTGATGCAATCCTCCTGATCATTGTCCCAAGATTTTTAGGCTGACTTGAGATCCACATCTCCATATTTCTCAAAATTAGGCAGCTTGAGAAGGTCATCGAAGTAACCTTCGTCCAACTTGATTACAACTTCTCCCGCCTGGTTTTTCATAGAACAAGAAGCAGAATCATAATTCGAAGCACAGGCTAAGATGAACTCGGGGCACTGAGCGGACATAGGGAAACCTGCTGCAAGAGGTAAACCACTTTCAACTATTGATTTCATCCATGGAGTCTGAGAAGAGCTCTTGACCCTATTCCAAAAATCCTCCATATCTATATTTCCGAGCTCTGTATCCCGGATGTCGTAATTACAGTCAATGTAGGAGGGAGACTCCACCTTCCTAAACTTGTACTTCATCCTCCCTAAATTTTTAGTCTTATCTTGTGATGGACTAGGGTCCAACATGAGGAATTTCAAAGGAGGAGAGTGTCGGAGACCAGAAGGTGTAGAACACTTTGGAAAACCCGACACACTGGGAGGATGCCAAACACTTCTGAAAACCCGACACACTGGGAGGATGCCGGAGACTTGAAATAACCCGACACACTGGGAGGATGCCGGAGACTTGAAATAACCTGACTCACTGGGAGGATGCCAGAGAGTTCGGAAAACCCGATACTTTAAACTTTCTGATATACTGTGGGTTTTGAACACTGTAAAGCAACCTGCGTATCCCAAGAAGAGGGAATGGGGTAACTGTTGGGTTAAAACATGTAATTTTTTCTTCACTGTTGATATCCCTAATATATTTTTAATTACAATGACATCTTTAAGGAATAAAACAAAGTGATAATTCCAAAGGGATAACCCTAAAACACAAACCTAATTTAGAAAACAACCCCCAAAATGGAAAAGATAAAACCCCAACAACCCTGATAGGAAACTTGGAAAAATTCTTTACACAATTATTCCACAAAAACCACAAACAAAGAATGAAGAAAAATACCTTCAACTAGGACAAGAAATGATAAAAAATGAGCAATGCAATCAGGCACAGAGGTGAGTCAGGTTTCTGGGTCAAAGGTGCATGCGCGAAAATCCATGAGGTAAAAAGTATGTCTGGTAAAAATGATGTGGAAATCTAAATATATATAAGAAAATTCACATTTAATACACTTCAATTGACACGTGCCAACTACCCGACAACTCGGCATTAATTCCATGTCAGCATGCTTGGGATATCCGGAAACCCGACACAAAGGGTTTCAGAGCAATTCGGGTTTCGAGTTGTGGGAAGCAAGCGACATGAATCATCATGCTTGATGGTCCCAGAAACTCGAAACAAAGGAGTAAATCGGGCTTTGGGGATTGGAAGACATGCGACATGAAGCATGTTTTGACGAAGGCATGTTCTGATGCTTAGAAGGCCCGCAAATCCGACTCGCCTTACTTGATGTGGGTTTCAGGTTTCAGGGAACACATGACATGAAGCATCCAAAACACATGTTGTCTTGCTTGTGAAACCCAAAAACCCGATTATCTCTCTGAAAGGTGATCCTTAGAAAATCAGCTCAAAATTTTCTTAGGGTTATCTCATTTTTGGCGTAAACTCAAAAATGAGATAACATGACTTTGACTTCACTTACTGAAAGAAGAGGAGTCACTAATACATTGAGAAATAAATATGATTTTAATACTGAACCATGAAGTGGATGCTCTGCTGACACAATAGATACAAATGTCTCTAAAGAAAAAGGGCTTGCTCAAGGATTGTTTCAGCTGCCCGAGTTTTAGGTTTTTAGCTTGGTAACAAGTATGTATAATAAATATTTATTCCTATATAAAAAATTCATATGAAATTGTTACAGTTATGTATGTATGTTTTTGGAATAATATATGAAAACATTAATTATGAATAGAACTCATATATTCTACTTTACATTGTTATGAAAAACAAAACGTCGGAGAAGCTATGAAAATACTATATTAATAAAGTGTCGATTCATATAGTTTCAAAAAAAATTTAAAAAGTGCAAAACATCCCAATTGATATTTGAGACTTATATTTCAATTCTCAGTATTACAATTAATCATAAAATATAAGAAAATACAGTCTCATTCTATGATGTTTCCTTTGGTCTTGTATCATATGTTAGTGTTCCATATTTAATTAGATCATTAGCTATGGCATTGATTGATCCATAAACAATTTTCACCCCTTGGGTACTATTTTAAATTTTATTCCAAATACTTTAAAAATCTGTTTAAAACATATTATAGATTCAATTTTGAGTGTTTTCAAATCCATTGTTCTCAATTTTTCCCTTATTTGATCAATTTTATTTTCGCATCAAATTTTTGTGATTCAAGTGGATCAATTCAATATCATTAAAAATTGATCTTATAATTCCCTGAAATTGATCACAGACTGATTAATAATGCATTTCAATATGATTTGATCATCCAAAATTGATTTGTGCAACACATTTCTGATTTTGGAAACTTATATCAAAAATGCAACTTTTAAAAGTGGATTTCCCATTAATTGCTTTGCTTATTCAATCATTCTTATGAAACTGAAATGAAAATTGAAATAAAACAGTTAGAAACTGAATCAAAGACTCCACAAGTTGATAACGAAGTTCACCCAGATGGGCTACGGCTTTGGATTCACTTTAAACGTGAATCGATTTATTAGTTCATCACATCGAAGTAAAAAAAAATTATACTTGTTCCAAATGAATAATAGATCATGTCACCTGCATTTAGAGCTTATAACAGATTTGCAAACTCTGATTATCTCTCAGAATTCATCTCCAAGTTCATTTGTAGCTCCGCAAGGCTTCCAAGTGCGTTCTCCATGAAATTTATCCCAAAAAACTCTTCCACCAGAAAAATTACAATGCTTCATGGAAACATGAAGACATCATTTTCTTCATCTTGGAATTTGGAACAACTCTCCAGTTTTGGCTGAAGCTTGAAAATGTCTCTAAGTGCCTCTAATACCATGGTTTCTGAAAATTACCTATTATGGCTTCATACATAGTCTTGCAACCACTTTACTTCAAATACCATCAATCCCCTTCTATATCTTGGTGAGCCCTCGTGGTGTAGTGGCGAGTTGGTATTTTGCGATTCGTGAGGTTAGGGGGTCGAGCCCGACTAACAGACTTCCCCGTGGTTTTTTGTTCACAAATAGGAAAAATCCCACATTGCTCAGAATTTAGGCAGGTGTATTGTTTAAATTGGGTTTGCTCAGCCAATTCCACTGTGGCTACGGCCACACTTAGCCTATTTTTCCACCCATGTGGGTTGGCCGATTTGTGATTGCTCCATCCTTAACAGGGTCGATTATCACATCAAATGCCACGTAAGTAGCGGTGGTTGAGTTTGTTTCTCCACATAATGAGGTGGTTGTTGGGTTGTTGGCTCGTCCATAGGATCGGTTTTTGACTATGTTGGCAAGTTAGGTTGCCATGTAATGTGGTCGTTGCATACGAGCTAAGTATGTCTCAATCGTTAGAGATAGAGCTCCCAGAGGAGGATGTGGCGAGTTGGCCATATGAACTTGCCGAGTTTTCTCTAATGCAATATTACAATGCTTGGTCAATAATCCCACATTCATCCCTCAGATGCACATATTGGCATATATATATACAAAATCATTCTAATGATATAATTAAGAAATGGTGGAAAAGACACCCTTCCAATAAAAAAAGTGTGTCGACCTTGGCTGAGGGCCCCCAGCCAGCAAATAGCGGGGCCCACCTATCTAAACACGAGTGTCAAATACCGACGCCCAAAACCCACATTTTGCTCAAATATTCATGTGCCACATGCCGCTCCGTGATTGGTCCACTTGGCAGTCATGCACGAGTCCATGTCAACTCAAACCTACACGCAGACCCATCTTTTTGCCAGTTAGCCCAAAAAATTAGCAGACGATATGTTCCACGTGGGAGCTCCATTTTCAGCATTCTTTATAACAACGGAAATATATTAGAATGATCTTCTGTATTGTAATGGTTTAGGGAGACTTTGGGAACATCTTAACTTCAAAATCTCCTCCGGATTATTGATACTACTGAGATTTTCAATATCTTGTTTCACCGCATGACCTGCTGAAAGTAAACTAAGATCCACATCGGTTTTCTCCTTGAACAATATTTATAGATCCATGCCATTCTCCTTAATTATTTTCTTCAATGTATTGTTTTGTTTATTAAGGAGAAAAAAAATTCCTTCAGTGAAATAGCAGCAATTAAACTTTTTCGTGCATTCTTCAGATGAAGATCCAATACCGGTACTTATTCTTCAAATTTTGATATTTTGACTGCATTTGAACAAAGAAATATTATAAGTTAAAAAATTTAAATATGTAAAACTAAAATTTTAATGCAAAGAAAGATCTAAACTTACGACAGCTTTATCTTTTTTCCCATTTGCAATGACAACCAAGTTTTTTTCTCTAGCTCATTTGTTATATTAAGCTTGGGCTTCACCATTTAAACTTTCCAATTTGTTTAACATTATATCCAAAACATTATCATTATATTCATTACCATTGGTAATGGCACTTGAGAGAGCATGATTTAGCAATACATCAATCTTTCCTAGCTCATTTTGAACTAAAGCAAATAAATAATTTCTTTGGGAATGGTTGTGATAATGGGAATTTATTTCCTTCATCAAATCTTTTGCTTGGAATTCCCATGTTTTCAATGTCTTTATAGCAAGCATAACAACATCATTAATATTAGCATAACATATATCTGCCAAAAAATTATGCAATAGAAACGTTGTTAATTGATCGTCAGATTATGGTACTAGTATCTAAGTTAGAGAGGGTGGGTCATATGGCAAACTAGATGTGCGTTCCTATTAAATAGGATCTATTTGGGTCTGGCCCTAAATCGTATTATGTGGATTAAAGGTAGTTGGATCCCCAGTAAAACTCTTAACACCCAAGAAATCATCATCAAGATCATTTTTTTGTAAAATGGAGGTGCCCATTGCATTAAAGAGACCGCCCAACGAGAAATTTGAAAACTTTGTTTCTGTCAAATGAACTATTCAACCACTTTGAGTTGGAAAAGATATTCTTTTCCCCTTGTCTAAACCTATCTTTGCGGCAATGGCAGTGTTATCTTTTTCATTTGAGAAGTGGGAAAAGGAAGTGCAAATTTTAAATGTGAAAAAAACACTAGAATTCACTATTTAGTAAATTTAGCAGAAAATTTAAAGTTTGAAGTGACTGTAATACTAATAATGTACATTATACCTACCCTGCAGAGTATGTCTAGGTGTAGTTTCTTCCACTGTCAATGATTGAATCCTTGTGAATTCCATTGGTTCATGTTGATGTTGGCAATTTTGATTAATACTCTCAAATGAATCTATAAATATACAGTAATCATTAAAAATAAGCATAGTTCGATTAATTAAAATAATTAAATAATGTATGTTCCATTATTCATAGCTTGGCAAACTAATAGTAATATCTGGAATAATTGATGAAGTTCTCGAAGTGCTTGCAATTGAGTGGATGTAATAGAACTCTTCATGTGTTTTTGTCTCAAAATTGAAGGATTCGGAGATACTTGTACATCCATGTATGAATCTACAAAATCCTCAGGAGGTTGATGACCTCTTACTGCAGCTTGTCTTCTTCCATGTGATGCAATTGCTTTCTTCTGAAAGAAAATTGAAAATTAGTTGTATTTTCCAAATAAATACACGAAAATATTTTGCAATAATTAAAACTTTAAACTTACCTCTTGCTCATCATTTGAAAGACAATTTACTCTCATTTTTCGTCAATTGCAGTTGGAATATTAGCATTTTGTGATTTCAAATCAAGAAAGGATTCATAATATAATGTAATTATATAATTACAACATGACAATGTTGCATCCTCATTGCGAATAGTATATGTCAAATCATGTCGTATCATGTTGGATATATTTGTACACCAATCAAAGAATTGACAAATTAGGGAATGGAGGATGTAGACAAGAGCCCAATATGGTATGTAAGATTGTCTACCCTACAAGACTATCCTAGCATGAAAAAATTCAATCATGCCCTGTGAAAATGTGTGTTGAAAAACTTGCACAAATAACCCTCGTCTTGATTTAAAGGTATTAGGGATACCTGCACATTCAGAAAAGGAAAAATCATGTTATTAGCTTATTGTGATAATAAAATAAAATAAAAAATATAAAAAACATATTATTACCTTCAACATGTACACCGATGTGTGACTCCAGATAATTTTTATTTGAATATGAGAGCAAGGATTTTGTTGTCACAGGGTTAATATTTGCATATGGAAGCCCTGTTAAGCGGTGGATATCTTCTAGAGATGTCCCAAAAGAAAATTATTGTGATGACAGTGTGACTGTGAAGATATAGGGGATTTGTAAAAATGGATAAAATAAATTGCAGTAAACCGGTATCAGTGTGATATTGCAGCATGTAAATTATCTCTTGAAAATAACATTTATCTACCCAGTCACTGAATGTGCCCTTTAGTTTGAGCAATGTGGAAATTTACGAGCACATAAGGTTTTTTATTGAAATTTAGGTTTATCTTGAGACTGAATCTAAGAGGATGTTGAATCGGAAACCATTTTTGGATTGCATATGCAAGTGTGTGCATTATGTACTCTCGAGCCTAATTCAATGAATGTATATTTGTATGATCTTGTATCCTGAATCTTGATTTGAAGAATTGATAGTTGTATGATCCTGGAACTTGATTCAATTAATGGATAGTCATATGAATTGATAACATGTAGTTGTACTTTGGAGGGAATCAAATAAATACAAAGCTATATGACCAAAATAAAGGACCAAGCTCTAAGCATCTATTATCATCATCTAAGGTTACATCCAAAAGAATTCTAAAAGCACCAAAGGCATCCATTTAGCACTCACTCAAGGTACAAGGGAATGCATTTTCTACATACACGTATAGGAGGGGAAGTTCATTTTTCCATCCACACATCTATTTACATTGGTATATTTAATTATCTCCCACTATTACCTACACTTGCACAAGGGTATCCTAGGGCACAATTCTATCACATACACAAAATAACTAGATGGAGTCTAAGATGTAGTGCAATGCTCAGTCGTAAGTTCACTTATTCGAGTGACCGTCAGGGTCATTCTAACTCCCCATATTACATCTTTTCTTTTTTTGGATTTGATGTAGTTTGAGGGTTTTGTAGGTCATCATCTCTTTGCAGGTTATAGGTGAATTTTGTGATCATAGTGCAACATATAGGAAACCAAAAATAAATATCAACAAAAAACTTGCAACACCAGAAAATATAGGTTCCAACCTTTTTCGTAGTCATGGGTGCCCGGTAGTAGACTCCAACGCCCATGCGCCCCTAACCCAGTCCAAGTGCCGTATTATAGGATTATCCAACATCTCCATATTTTATTATGCACAGTTGTGACAGTCTCCCCTTCCTATTCATTGGTTTTCCAATCTAGATTGGTCCCGAAATCAGGTGTAAATTAGCTAAGTTATTTAATCTCTTGTACCTCAGGTTTCACATTTATTAGTTCATTTTCTTATGTCATCTTGTATCTAGAAACTATTTATTATAGTTTACATCTTTTACTATGAAATTATGGTTTTACAAAAGTTTATTTTTGTTAAATCAATATATAGGTGAGGGAGAGGACAGGGCACGTGGTGGAAAATGGTTCATGTAGCTAGACAGGCAGATAAACATAGGCGTAAGATAAACATAGATGACTAGTTATAGGAAAGAGGGCCACACATGCAACCGTACAAATATATATGTAACTATGCACTAAATATATGTAGCCTCCCGACTACATTATCAGCCGCCCAACAACAAATACATCCATTCGACAATGTATGCAACCGAATGACTCCATATACAACCAGGAAACTATATATGCAATCAAGTGACTTTATATGCAGCCTGATGACTACATATACAATCAGGTGACTGTATATGCAACCAGTTGACTGCATATGTAGTTTTCTGAATACATATATAGTTACCCAACTACATATGCAGTCACTCAATTACATATGCAGTTGTCTGACTGCATATGGAGTCATCTGACTGCATAAGGAGTCGTCTGACTACACGTGTTTCTAATCAAATGGTTTTTCATATAGCTATGTACAAAATTATCCATCTACCATATGAAACAGTGTAGCTTCCCATCTACATATATGTTCATACAGATGCTCGGTTTCGTATAAAACCATATGTCTGCATGCAGTCACTGGTTGTAAATGAGACCAGGTTTTTGTATGGTTGACTCTCATTTTTTTAGAGTTCTCCCCCTCTATACCTATTTTTGGTGCTCCTTTTCTTGGATACATTATTCGCCTTCATCACTATATACATTTTCCCCATATTCATCATCAACACGAACTCCTTTTTATAATTTTCCAAATAAAATCTAGGCTAGATTTTGGTAATGGGTCTTAAAGTTTACCTTGTGTCAAGGTTTTCATAGTTTCCAATGTGCCTACAACTTCTTCACCTTTTGACATCATTGACCATTTTAAGAAATATAAAATTCAAAATTTTGAATCTGAGTACTTGAAAACTCACCCTAAACAGTTTGAAAGACTTGTCAATTTTATCGAAGGAAGTAGCCCAAATCTATGTTGCAAAAATGTGAACATTAAAGAACCACTTCCCACTTCGAATAATACTCCTTTTGAGAACATTCTTTCCTCAACATCCTCCTCTTATGGGAAAGTAAAGCCTTTTTATCTTGCCTTGGTGGTCAATGGGTATAAACTGAATAATTACATTATTGACTCTGGTGCCTCTAACAATTTCATGCCCACTAAAGTTTTTAAAGCCCTCAGTCTTACTCTCACTCCCTTTACTAGCCATTATTACTCCATGAAAACCAAAGAAGTAACTCTCGTTGGAAAATTCAAGGATGCTCAAGTAGCATTTGTAGATTTTCCTAACAAGAAGATCAAGATGAAAATACTTGTGGAAAATATGTCAGCTTCATATGTTATGTTTTTTAGTCATATTTTTTTTTCGGGATGTTGGTGGAGATATATATATGGATTATTCGTATGCCACCATACCTATCAATGGTAAAATGAAGAAGCTCCTTTCTATAATAAAAATTAAATATACGGTTCAAAAACCAAATGACCAATGGGCAGATATATTATTTCAAGATTCAAGGTATGGAAACTTCTTCATAACTTCAAACACTTAGATGTTCATATTGATGGAAGAACACCCAGGTGTGGTGGATTCAGTTGAGAAGCATCATGATTCTTTGGTGGATTTAGAATTTGATAGTGTGTACTTCCCACTAAACATGGATATAGATTCTCTAATTGGTTGTGATGAAGGAAATGGAAATATTGACTTACAACAAAGCAATGCCAAGGCATTGAGCAGTGCAAACCATGATGGAAGATTAATATTAAATAAATTCTTGGCACATGAGCCCCATGTTCAAAATCATGTTCTCAAGACCAAGCTTGAAGAATTGTTCAATGAAGATGATTGTGAATATGCAACCTTCTCTTTCCCCTTAGAAGATGAATACCTTATTATTGAGGAATGTTTGAATAAGAAAATGTTTAGGTCTTTCAAATATGAATCTACTTAAGGAAAGGGTGTCTTCATCATGGAGATGGATTTTAAGGTTCAAAATGGTCAAGATGGGGAAAATGATGATTTACATAATTCATGCCTAACATTGTGCTCATTTTATTTTCAAGATGATGAAGTACTAGGCACATCACATCGTAGTGAGAAGTGTAGACACCCCAAACTTACACTTCTATTTCCACTTGTTCCTAGTATTATTCTAGTGCACCCTATTATTCATCCATTTGCAATTAATTGATTAAATTAATTAATTAATACATATTGTACCCTTTTGGATTAATTAAATTAATCCCATGTACCCTTTGTACCCCTTTGGCTAAATTAATTGTTAGTAATTAATTAATTAATTAATTGTGTGCACATCCTAGTCATCTTCCATTTGTTCAAACTCCACTTAGACTCCACTTGGACTTCCTATCCTTACCCTAGTTAACTGCACTCCTAGAATTCTAGAAAGATGGGTGCGATTAAATTGAACTTACAACCACTTTTCTGGATGCAGCTTTTTGTAATTAATTCATTTACTGCCCCTGGAACTATTGCAACTTCCCATAATGTTATTTTTAGCATACTCTTTTATTCGTGTGTAATTGATTCCAACTACCTTCTGCTTCTATAAATTATAGGCTTACCTTCCTTTCAAATCCTCTTGAATTTGACATACAAAAAATCTGTTAAACTGTGTTTGTAGAATTTTCCTTCAAATCTTGGAAAGAACTCAAGAGCACCCACAAATCATCTATGACATTGACTTGCAAGGTTTCACAGACAAGGTCTTCAAAACCCTTATTAAGGTTTGCATTGGAGAAAGTAAAAGGAAGGTTTGCATTTTTAATTTGTTCATCTTTCATTACTCTGTAGTTTTTCATTGCCTACATTTTGGCAAGCCCGGTGGGACTTGCACCCCTCCTCTTTCATTTTTTGGTTTCATTTTTTTTATCTAACTTTATTTTTTGAGTGCTTTATTTCTGTTGTTGTACATGTTTGGAAGCAACAACATCACTATACTAGCTCACATACAAACAAAAAAACACATCTTCAGTGTTTCTGGTTTACTATGTTCTTTTTTGCAAAATGTTGTTGCTAACATTTTGTGTGCAGATTACGGGTTTTGCACATTTGCAAGTTTTATATTTGTAATGGTTTTTGCTTTCTGACCCTTTTGCTGCACACTTTTGTTATCTAATTTCTTATTTTAGTTGAGTGTTTGAATTCACATGCACAACTCTTGGTATTTGTGTAGGTACATTCACCTGCATCTGCACACACAAAATTCCATTGTTATATTTTGTTTGAAGTAAAAAGATAGCAAAAAATAAATTAAAAAAAAAACAATAGTTACAATCAGATTTTTTGAAACAAAAAAATTAAAAAAACAACGATAAATCAGAAATAAAAATAAATAAAAACAAAAAAAAATTTATTTAAACCTAGATCTACCCTATCCCTTACCTCCCTGGCTCATCCAGCTTGGTTGAGCCACCCTCTAACAACCCCCAAGCTCTACCCCATCCCATCTCCGCCTACCCCGTTCCCACTCCTAATCGAGCCCTCAACCCACTAATCTCATTCCATGTAACCTACCTGTGTTCCCAGAGCCCTTGGCTAGCCCCACACCCGCCTAACTACCTACCTCGTCCCCATCCTCACTACCTGACCCCGTTCCCCATCCCTAAAATACCCCCTTTCCTGTCCCCGCCTAACCCTCCTCACTTCCCAACTGAGCCAATCCCCATCCCCGTCCCTACTCGGCCCTCTCTACCCCTTTACCCGAGTCCCTACCAATCCATGTCCCTCGTTCCCTATAACCTACCCCGAGCCCATATTGATTCCCGACCCACTCGACCCTATGCTCTACCCGCTCAGCCCTAGATCCACCCCACTCCACGGCGAGCCTGTCCCGTCCACCTCACTACCCATCACTGAGTTTTCTCCCACCTCACAAACCGATCCCTTGGCTCGCCCCCTCCCATGCTCTAAGCCTGAGCTCCCCACCATTTCCCGCAAATACCCGAGCCACATTCCCTGCACCCAACTCCCATTTCCTCACGTCTTGTTCCCAACCCCGCTCGGCCCTCCTCATTCTCCCTGCTCTATTGCCTCCCTTTGTAGACCCTACTCAGTGAGCTCGACTCTTAAAGCCATTTCCCGATCCCCTCCACTCCACACCCAACCTCACCCTGCTGTCGAGCCATCCTTGCCTCCTTGCCATCCTTGCCTCACCTCTCACACCCAAGCTTCCTCCCCCCGTAGGCCCTTGTACCCACCAAGTTCCTGACCCTACACACACACACCCCACACAAAATACAATACTTATCTACCTTAGGTTTTTCGGTGATGTTATATATGTTGCTAGCTTAGGTTTAGGTTTAGGGTATTCATTTAAACATCTAACTTTAGTTCTTCGATTTTAAATCTATTTTTTTTAATTATTATTTATTTTTAAGATTTCTTTTTCAAACACAACTTTGGTTTTAATTAGAATTCATTTTTTTAAATTACTTCCTTTGACTATTTTACTTTGTCATTTCATTTACTTAACTACCTTAGGACTTTTCTCATTACAATTTGGGTCTTTTATCATCCACTTCTCTTCACATCAACTAATTGTTCAATTTGCTTTTGCAGGGTTTGTGGACGCTTTTAATCACTCTTGTGAGCTAATTGTAAACATTGAATATCTAGTATTATTGGACGTTTCAGTCTAATTTTTCATGATTTTTAGCCTTTTTTGTACATGTTTATTAATTGTTTTACAAACTCGACTAACCCTTTCTAATGTGTTTTTCTTGCTTCTTGCTTGTCATTTTTTAAAATTTTCTACAACTAATCACGAATCGCTCATGCGTATGCTCTTTCCTCACGCTTTTTAAAGCAATCTTGGGAATCAGAAACATGGTCGTTTCTTTATTTTTTTGTTTTTGGGGAATTAACGTTTCACTTAACCAAAGCCAACCCACACGTATGTTCTTTCCTCGCACTTTTTAAGAAATCTTGGAAATTATAAATGTGGGTTCACTTCTGTAGTTTATTTATTTGTTTTTTTATTTTTCCCTCATTCCAGAAAACTTTCTAACCGTTGTTTGTAGGACCCGCTCTCACACAAGGTGGATTAAAACATTGAAAACTACTAATTGCAAGTTGTTAAAGGAGTTCAACCAATTTAATTAATGTTATTAATTAAATAATGTTGTTATTGGTTTTATTAACCATATTTGTTTTATGTAAACATTAGGGATGTTGTTATATTTTTTTAACAATATTATTGTTGTGCTTCTTAGATGTAATATTTGGAAGTTAATGTATTTTAAATTTGTTGTTGCATTGTATGCAACTTCTCTTAATTAATTTGTATCCTGGGTGTGCAATATATATATGGTTATAATATATACCATATTGTAGCTTGCTTGTGTGTATGCTAGTATGATTTCTACAATAATATATATCTTACACGGCTGTTGTTATATTGTTTTATGATACTACATTTGGTTTTTATTCATTTATGCTTCCCGGATCTAGACCTGTGAAGCTAATGTAAGGTGTGGAAAGATGAGTTGAAGCCTAGATAGCAGGAGTTAGTTGGAGAAGTATTTGTAGCATCTGAGAGCCTGTGTAGCCTCTATGTAACCTCCCAGCCCTATCCCTATTTCCTCACATCCTCCTGGTTCATTCCAGCTTGATTGGAACGTACTTTTTTTGCACTGGATGCTAGAGCACCTATTGCTCAATATACATTTGGTACCAGAGTGATATATATATATATATAAAAGGTTAGAGAAGGTTTACAGAGGAAGAAGGATTAGGGGTTTTGTCACTAGAAATTTGCAACAGTGGCACAGCCTAATAATGGCAGCCTCCAGCACCAGACTTCCCAGGTATCCCTGTACAGACTCACATATCTATTATGTGTTTGAACAGGTAAACATAAAGCAAATTTTTTTTTTGCACTTGAGTGCCCTCTGCAGCTAGGAAAATTTGCTATCTTGAAGTTGTCCATTTTCAACATATTTTAAAAAAATGTACTGCTACATTGTGGTCAAGCTCTGTAGGCCCTTTTTTTTAACAACTCCAAGCGATTAGAGTTACATCAGGAATCATTATCAAGTTGGATCAAATACAACGGGTTGCAACCACAAAGCAAACAGTGGAAGCACATTTACCACACAACCCACAAGTAGTCCTGGCATTCCAGCTGTACTCCCCTGACAAACCTACACATGGCCTGCACTCTGAAGCACAACAATCAAGTCATTTACAAAATGGTGGAGAATACAATTTAAGAGTGGTTCAATCAGGTCGGGTTGCAAATAGAAATTTGAAGTCCTGAGCTTACAGGTGGCAACCTGCATAAAAGGACGTGGTTTCCATCTCCATCACCGACCCCACCATAGACAAAGCTACCTACGACCTAAAATACAAATGGCAGTTGCATTGTTTTAGGTGCTCCACACGACCTGCACAAAGATTAGTCCCATCCAAGACACAAAAATGCTACACTCCTCCATGACCATCAACGCACAAAACAAAGGCCAATCTCCAAACGTCGAAAGCCTCCTCCATGTCCAACTCAAGCATAATTGGATCTTCTTCAACAATGCAGACCTGCACAACTCAAAGGAAAAGGTAACGATGATCAAAATCCAAAGAATGGCGGTAGAAAAATGGAGTTATGTCAAAGCAATGAAAGCAAAAGGACAAAGGCATAGTAAGGGTTCAGATCCATTTTTCAAGCAATGGATACCCTAAATCCACATTCTCCATGATGCACGCCACGTGGGACTCAAGGCACAGTCACTTTTTTCAAAAGGTGAGTCAGAATTTGTCTCTTTATTTAAATATTAATATGCTACATTTCTATGTTCAAACAACTCATAAGAGCCTTAGTTGGATAGAGGGAAAGCTCTTAGAAGTTGGGAGGTGCATGGCTTCAAATCCCACCCCCAACTAGAAATTTGTTTTGAATTTGGTGGCATAATAGTTGGTAGAACCACTAACTTTATCCGAGAAATCTCTAAAATTTAGTTATAACTAACTAAATTTAGTGAGAAAAACCCTAATTTAGGGTGAAATAATTTTTTTCCTCCACTCTAGGCCTATTTTTTCATTCTGAGCACATTTTTTGCTAAAGGAAGGCCTATCCAAAAACTTACATTTTGAGATATTTTTTTGCATGGTTGTTTTCAACATTGGTGGGTCATTTTGGGCTCCAGAGGCCATCAGGGCCCGTTAAAACAATTTTTTTTGCCTTCCATTCAAATTTTTCCAATATTTTTGAATGTAATTTGTATACTTACAATATATTGTACTAATTTGCAGGTTGCCATAGTCAACTACAACACTTTGTAACTACTCATGAAATTGGTAGAATTGTAATACAAAATACAATAAATAAAATTGGTTCTGTAACACTCACGAGATCCTAGATCTCATTTGTAGCATTCGGTATATACGGTGCCTCTGGGAAGCACTTACAGGTAAAGCCATCACGACTACTACTACACTTAACGCCTAATATAGCTACAACAACATCGTCTGGGCATCATCCCTTTAAATCGACAGGGAGTAATAAGGTCACAGTGCACACACTATGAACCATCCCATCCGTCTGTGAACGATTACACGACATAAATCCAGACTAAGAAATTATCCAAGTATATAGTGAAGTTACGCGCATGTATGAGGATATTTCTTTGAGCCGATGTCAATAATCACACAAACCCCATCAGTACTATCTTGGTACCACCTATTGAATTGTTTCACGTACGTTAACACCTCTTTCACATACCTCCAGGTATATAGAAAGGGCGAGCTTCTTCCACGTACCATTGGGTATATCAGAAGGCACACGTATATAGAAAGGTTCAGTATATCAGACTGATGGTATATAGATTAGGAGACCTAATACCTAGAGTGATAAGAGCCAAACCCTGTCAGTGATCTCTGCAAAATGGGCACCAATGCCCCCAAATTTTTTCTTCCAGATTCACAATTACTCAGAGGAAACAATTATGCTGCATGGAAGACAAAAATCAAGACACAACTTGAGTTTGAAGAAATCTGGCCAGCTATGAATGGTACTCTGACCAGATCAACTACTGATACAACACAACAGTGGCATTTTGATAAAGTAGATCAGAAGGCCAAACTCATCATCTTGTTTGGAGTGTCTGATGATGTGCAACCCCACATTTGAGATGCCAAAACAACAAAAGAAGTGTGGGATGAATTGAGCATAGTATACGAGGCCAAGAATAAAAATGTTATACTCAATTTGTAGAGTCAGTTACATACACTGAAGTTCAAGAAGAATGAAAAAATTGAAGCTTTCTTAAGAAGAGTTACAAAATTGAGGGCTTCACTTCTAGCCCTGGGAGAACCAGTCACAGATGATGCTCTCATTCCCATTTTTCTGAGAGCACTCCCCTCTTCTTACCACATTTTTGTCACAACACTAAATGTGTCAGATACAACAGTTGGTTTTGACAAACTGGTAAACCTACTGCAACAAGAGGAAGCAATGCACAATAAGGATGATGAAGAGGAGCAGGCACTGTCTTCACATCAAAAATGGAAAGGAAAAGGTAAAGGAAAACCTAATTCCTATGAAAAGTCCCAAAATCAAAATCAGTATCAAGGGGATAAACAACAGAAGAAGTAATGTCCAATTTGTCAAAAGAGGACATAACCTACAAGATTGTTGGTATAATACTTACAAGAAAGGTTCATCCAGCAACTCTAGACCTCAACAACAAAAATCTTACAAGGGACATTCTAACAACAATCACGGGTAGAAAAAGGGGAACTGGAAAAAAATACCCCGCCAACAAGGTGCTATTGCTGAGCAACAAGAACAGTCAGACAATGAAGACTTCTTGTTCACTACTTGATCAAGTGAACCATCCACGTCATCTAGTGATGTTTGGTATGTTGATTAGGGAGCCAATCGACATCATGATTGGCCACAGAGACTAGTTTATTTCAATGAGGGAAACATGCCATCAAAAAATCATGTTTTGTTGGGAGATGATTCTTCATCTATAGTTCAGGGGATTGGAAACATTTCTCTACCTCTTGGTTCACGCAAATGCAGACTATCAGATTTCCTATATGTCCCTAGGTTGACAAATAATCTACTTTCAGTCAGTTAACTCCTAGATCACAACCTAAAAATTGACTTTGATAGTCAATCCCGCAAGAAAACATGCTTGATTCGTTATAAATCAAGAGGCTCGAAAATAATTTCGAAATCGTCCAATGTGGGACACATGTTCCAACTTGATTTTTTTCAAAGAGATGATCAAGCACTTGTGGCTAAGAACTCCACCTTAGCACAGTTGCGGCATCAAATATTTGGTCATGTAATTTTTAAATATCTCGAAATACTTCACCAGTGTAATATGGTACATGGGCTATCATCTCTTCAGAAGGATATAGACAAATGTCCTCATTGCCTAGCAGGTAAAAAACACAGAGCTTCATTCTAGAGGAGTACATTTCAAGCTCATGGTAAAACTTTACCTGGTTCACACCGATCTTTGCGGTCCAACGTAGCCAAGTCATTCTGGGTTCCATTACTTCATGCTTTGTGTTGACGACTATTCGAGAAAAATGTGGATTTTTGTCTTCACAAGAAAAGTGAATATTTTGAAACCTTCAGAAAGTTCAAACTTGTTATTGAGAAGGAAACTAGTCGTCACATCAAAACTCTTTGCTCAGATGGAGGGGGGTAATTCACCAATGATGAGTTTAGAGACTACCTAAAAACTCACAGGATTTCTTTGACAAATGCCTCCTCCACACACACCGCAGAAAAATGGTGTTGTTGAGAGAAGAAATCGCATTGTCATGGAAATGGTGCAATGCATGATTGATGATTCCAAACTTGTAAAAACATTCTGGGCAGAAGTAGCAAAGATAGTTGTATATTTGTTAAACAGAGCACCCACAACTTCTCTTGATGGAATAATGCCACAAGAAGCATGGTCAAAAAGGAAACCGTCTATTGCACAACTCAGAATATTTGGGTGCAAAGCAAGCATGCACATACCCAAACAAAAAAGAAAGAAATTAGACATGAAGTCACAAAAACTCATATTCATTAGGTACAATGAAGAGACTCTTGGGTATAGACTGATGGATCCTAAGACTAGAAAAGTATACACCAACAGAGATGTTGAGTTTTTCAAGAATAAGGAAGCACAGACTCCTCCTCCAAACTCATAAGATGTAGATTTTTCACCTGTTGTAAAAATTGAAGTTGATGTTCCCTCAGAAGATGAAAGCAATAATGGGGATTATGGTGTTGATCGGATAGAACCACAACCCATGGGAATAGTTCAATGTATGCCCAAGTGGTGTACTAGCACATTACGAGATGTAAAAATGGATGCTCCACTAGATACATCCACCCTTGGACCATGGACTCGCAGTAAAGCAAGGGAAGAAGTCAATTTTTCTTTCATGAGTAGAGTTATTGAATTAGATGAACTTTCTACAGTCTAGGAAGCCCTACAGTCAAAAGCTTGGAAAGATGCCATGGATTCTGAATATCAATCAGTGATGAAGAACAACACTTGGCAACTTGTTGATATTCCACCAGAGAAGAAACCCATTGGATGCAGATGGATATTTAAAACTAAAGTACAAAGCAAATGGGATAATGGACAAGTATAAAGTGAAAGACTTGTAGCAAAGGGGTATGCACAAAAAGAAGGCATTGACTATGAGGAGACATTTGCTCCCACAGCCAAGATCAAAACAATCAGGATGATTTTTGCTCTAGCTGCTCAGTTTGGATGGAAAGTTCAACAAATGGACGTAAAAAGTGCATTCCTAAACAGAGATTTACAAGAAGAAGTCTACATGACTCAACCTGAGTGATATTTAGGACCTGGTCAAGAAGCAAAGGTATGCAAACTTAGGAAATCTTTGTATGGCCTCAAATAGGCACCTCGGGCATGGTACATCAAAATTGATGAGCATCTTGTATAACATGGATTTGTTAGAAATCCATACAATCCCAATCTCTACCTCAAAAAGAAAGGGGGGCAGATGGTGATTGTTGTTGTCTATGTCGATGATCTAGTCATCACTGGAAGTTCAGTGAATATGATTGATGTAACGAAGAAAGATCTTAATTGATCGTTCAACATGATTGATCTCGGGCTGATGCATTACTGTCTTGGATTGGAAGTGTGGTAGAAAGAGAATCACATTTTTATTTCTCAAATGAAATATACCAAGACTACACTCGAGAATTTTAGGATGATGGATTGCACACCAATTACTACACCCATGGAGAACAGATTGCAGTTATCTCATTCAGATCCATCTCCTGAGGTAAGGGCCACTCTCTATCGGCAACTGATTGGGAGTCTCATTTACCTGACCTACACTAGACCAAATATTAGCTTTGTAGTGAGCTATCTATCCATGTTCATTCCGGAACCCAAAGTTTGTCATTCGAAAGTAGCAAGGTGCATTTTGAGATATCTCAAAGGATCAGTGGATCTTGGTCTAGAATACAAGAAGGACAACTTCTTCTTGTCTGGATATTTGAATTCAGATCATGCAGGAAATATTGATGATAGAAAATCCACTTCTGGATTTTTATTCTTTATGGGATCTGGACCAATATCATGGGGAAGTAAGAAACAACACTTTATTTCTCACTCTTCCATAGAAGCCGAGTATCGTTCTACAGGAGAAGTTGTCTGTGAAGCGATTTGGCTATATCGCATACTCGAAGGACTTGGAATACCACAGTACAAACTGACCACCATGTATGTTGACAATGAAGGTGTTCTCAAACTTTTTCACAATCCAGTGTTTCATGAGAGAACAAAGCACATTGAGGTTCAGGTTCATTTCATACGCGAACATGTGTTGAAGCACAATATCCAGCTTCAATATTGTCCAACAGCTGAACAACGGGCAGATATCTTCACAAATTCACTTGGACGTGACAAGTTCGAGTTGTTCAAAGAGTTCCTCTCCTCATCTCTTCAGACAATGCACAATTAAGGGGGGGGTGTTAGGTTAATTATGCATAGTATAATTATTTTATTAATTTTATTAATTAAATAATAATGGTTATAATATAAACCATATTTTTTTTGTATTGTTATATGGTTTCTAAACCATATTTGTCTTTCACGGATGCTATTATATTGTTTTACCAGTATATTTGTATTTCTTCATTTTTTCTTCCCGAATGTTATTGGAAGCTTGTGTAATTTGGAAAATGGTTGCACCTGTGCAACTTAGTTTCATGTTTGTATTTGGCTGTGCAATATCTATAAATATTGTAGCCCATTCAATGTAATGTTGGTTGATTCTGATTAATACAATCCACAGGATTTCGTCCCTGTTTACATTAAACTACAACAAAGGGGCTAGTTCTAGGAACCCCAAAGTAGTCCACACCTTGAGGGAACTAGTGGAAAAAATGGGAACCTTTTTATCCTACCTAACTAGTAAAGCCTTTGTGAATTAGAGTCACGGATATCCTTAGTGTCGGCCCCAGTGCGATTCATTCTGAGCAAGGTCTTTACTCAGGGTTTCAAAGGGGGTAAAGAAAATCCATCAACTAGCAATAGCTTCATGCTCGCTCGAATACTGCTGACACCTAGTTGAGAGAGCCACCTAGGAAGTCATGCCTTGTTCAAGCCAATCTAAGGTAGATGCTACAACTTTCGCTTCACCACTTTTCATGTTTCTCGCATGTTACACACTTGTGTTTCACTTTCATCATTCATATTTTCTCTCTCATCCATCTTGTCACTTTGTACACATGTTTAAGTATTTGGTTGTGGACATCCATATTCACACTTGAGCACTTTCATTTTCATCTAAGTCGTGACGTTGTGATACTCACTTTATCACAGTCAAGCAATCTCTTGATCACCTTGATTTTTCATCATCATAAGTCTTAAGTTTAATGTTATTTTGTTGAACTCTAAGCATTCCCCATTCTTACATTATCACATTTCACATTTACTTTCTCAACTTATTGACATTCTTCACTAAGATTCTCTACTCCCTCTCTACTCACTCTTACATCGTCATATTTTCACATCGACTTTGTTGAGTTGCGATGTCTTCCATTTTTTATCCTCTCATCTTACGTTGTCGTATTTTGCAATCATTTTGTTGCAGTGTCGACATCCTCATTATTTCTTCACTTCTCTCATTAAAGCATTCACTTTGTTGTAATTTGAGATTACTAATCCATCACTTCCCCTTGTCTCTTATCTCCATTTTTTTGTGAGATTCGGACCTTTTTCTCATCGTTTATTCACTTCTTGTGATGACCTTCACTTTGTTGTTGTTTTTGTACTCCCACTTCTTTGTCGTATCTTATCTTTTAATAAACTTTTTGTTAAGAGTTGACATCATTCATCGTCTTCTTAAGTCTCCCTTTTTAACATACATCTTATTAAAATTCAAACAAAATCCATCATTTTCTTTCCTAAGTCTCTTCACTTAACATATTTTTGTTTAAGAGTTGAGCATATTTCATTGTGTTAAAGGTCTCCTCTTGTCACACTTACTTTGACGCAAGTTGAGCACACTTACTTCTTTCGTCTCTTCCCTCTTTACCTTCAATTTCGTACAAGGTTGTGACATCTTTCGTAGCACTCATTTTTCTAAGATTCTTCTAAACTAACACTTCAGTCCATTTTCCACCTTAACATCATTCATTTTGTTAAGTATTGTGAAGTCCCCTCTTATCATCACTCTTATCACACATTTTGTTAGGAGTTGATCGACTTCATCTTGTTAAGTCTTGTCTCCCTTGACATTCATTTTTTGTTACGTATCGAGCACATTTCACTTTTTCCCCCTTTTTCATTTCTCTTAACACTTATCGTGTTAGGAGTTAACCATTTTTACATTTCTTCATCACTCTTATCATTTATTTTTGATTATGGAGTTGAACACATCTAACGTCTCGCCATCCCTGTTAAGTCTTTCTATCATTTTTTAAGAGACACTCAATTAACCTTTTTTGTTACTTCCCTCTTAGCACATCTAACTTCTATGGGTTGAAATTTTTCCCTTTTTCCCTCTCTTACATCTTGGCATTTTGTTAAGTCAGACGGTCAAGTTTGTCAATCACTTTTGCATGCTTTCATCTTGGCATTCACTTTTTTAAGGGTTACGTCATTCATATCTTCTAAACATCTTTTCCATCTTAGCATTCACTTTGTTAAGGGACAAGTTACTACCAAACTTATTCACACACCTCTCTTCCATCTTGGCATTCACTTTGCTAAGGGTTACATTTTTCATCATACCTTTCTTCACTCTACCTCATTTTTCATTACAATGGTGGATTTATACAATTCATCCTTTGCCCAAGAATGGAAAATGATGAAAGACACCGTTGCGAGTATGCAAAAACAATGCAAACAATTCAATTTTGATGAATTGTGTCCATACCCTTTTAATATGGACATCTTATGCATACCCTTCCCACAATCTTTTGAGATGCCAAAATTCAACAAATACAAGGGCAAAACTGATCCAAGATAGCATATCAAAGAATTTTCCATAACATGTCATGAAGTGGCATATAAGGATAGCTTTCTCTTGTGCATTTTTCCTAGAAGTCTAGAAGGAAAAGCTTTAGATTGGTTATTACACCTTCCAAAGGGATCTATCACTACCTTCATGGACCTCTCAACAAATTTTGTCAAACATTTTTCCCTACGCAATAATCACCGTACTAGAGCTTCTCATGATGAATCTTGGTACATCAATCGCAACCACAATGTCATCACTGTTGGTGTCATGAATAATTGCAGTATGACCAACATACCTAACCAATCAATCAAAAATCCAATCATATAACCTAGCCAAGACACTACACTGTGCAAAGTTAAACGTAAGTTTACACCCCTCGATGAAAGTCTCTCTAGTGTCTTTCATCAACTCAAAGTGGCTAGGATGATAAAATATACCCTTACAAGACCTTGGATTGAAGGAGAACCTAAGCCATATTGGTACAAACCTCATGCATATTGTGACTTTCATCACATTGATGGCCACTCAACTGATAAATGTACACATTTTAAGAACTATGTCCAAGACTTAATTGATGACGGAGAGATCTTTGTAGATCTTGACGATGAAGCTCTTGCAACCGATGACATGTCAACTTCCACACCTTCAAATGAAGAGTTGACTGTTATTCCCACTTCTATTCATACTGACATTCCACAAGATCATGATGAAGGTCAAGTATCTCCCCCTTCAAACCAATCCATTTCTTCTACAAATTTTCTTCATATAGTCCAAACAGACATTGAACCTGTTTTGGACAACAATCTTCTAACACCTAACAAGAAACTTGAATTTTCTTCAAGAATCTCTTTCAACACTTGACATGGCATAAGGAGGGTCCTTCATCAAACACCATTGAGCTTCATTCTATTCTTCCCATTCTAGCTCCTATGCCTAACATCTCTAGTCTTGTTTTCAAAATAAAACCAAAAAAAATTTGGACACTTGCTTCAACACAACCTTTTGTGTCCATTATACCTCACATGATCCATCCTACAGGAATCTCATCAACAATGATTCCTACTTGTCAAGATATCTACATGTGCACATTCTTTGAGGTACGTATACCCAGGAATATCCTTATTCAACCATTTCAAGCTTTAATTGTAAATATTTTTTCAAATCAACTAATTCACAACCTAGAAGGAGAAACATTGAACTATTTCCTCTCTACGGCTATACAAGGAGTCTTTGGTCTACATCTATAGATTTATTCTTCTTTCCTCGCACTCTTTCACTTATAGGTGAATATGTATCTCAACATCTTACCCGCATCAAAAATATTCTTCTAACATCACATATGTATTTCAATTTCATTGAAGACTTATCTAATCACACATCCTTTTACTTGGATCATGTCTGCCCAATTCTAGTACTTCATGACCCATCGAATCGTTTAATTCAATCCTTTGACTTGGATCATGTCTGCCCAAGTCTAGTACTTCAGGACCCATCGAATCATTTGATTCAATATTTTGACTTGGCTCCTATCCACCCAAGTCTCATATTACAGGACTTATCGAAACCTTGGTTTCACTCCTTTGACTTGGCTCATGTCCATCCAAGTCTCGTATTTCAGGACTTATCAAAATTTTGATTCTCCCTCTTGACTTGCATTTCATCTACACAAGTCTTGTATCTCAAGACCATTCAACTTCAATAAACATGGACATCTTTCTTGATAAGTCCATTTTAAACCTTCATCCTCCAAAATTCAGAAAACTCAAAAATCACAAAAAGAGAATAAAACTTTGTATTAGAGCATTGTTTTCCAATCGGAAACGGAAAAGTGTGTACAAATAATGTTAGGCATTCCATCTATTGGAAGATACCTTAATCATACCATTATCATATACTCACCTTCTTCACCTATTACGACACATGTTAACCTTGTTCCTCTTGGGCATTGTGTGTCTCATCTTTGTTATGGTTTTTACCATTTCAGATCTTTTTACCTACGGTTTTGTCTTGAAGCTTACTGATGGAAAAATCCTCCTTTCAAATAATCTCTCTTTAACAGAAATCACTAAAATTCTTTACCTGGTCCTTTTTGACTGCCCATCTCAATCTATGGTGTTGAACCCTTGCATCCTACTAGTCACATAAGGCTGAGACTTGGGGGTAAAATGTTCCTTCCCAACAAGCACACTATCAACATACAAGGAAAATTTAATCAATCTAAAAAATAAAAAAATTGTAAAATCAATACACCTTTCGTCCTTCACAGTCTTCGGTGATAAGCCCATACTTCTTACTGGCAGTATGAGACTAGGAATGGAGAAAGCCCTTACTCACCTACATTTTGTCTTCGGTGTTGAGCCCTTGCCTTTTACTAATGGCATGGGGCAACATGTAGGGTGTCCTTCACAAAAATCAATAAATAATAATTCAATAAAGCCTTTATGAAATCTGAATCAAAGTGCTTAATCAAAAACATCCCAAGAAGTAATTTAGCTGCTCATGTTAAGAGAGACAAAAATTCCTTCAAATCAAATTTTCCAATCAGTAGGCCATCAATGGATCTAAGTCAAGTCAAAACCTATAAAGTAGAATCATCTTGTAATTGGTCAGATAATCTTGACTGGAGATGAGTTACATTTTTCTCATACGGATCATTGTTACAACTTGTGTCATCACATCCTTTCTCTTCACCTTTCATATCACTATTCATCTCATTTTCATGTCCTTTTTGGCTCTCGGTGATGAGCCCTCACATCTTCCTAGTTGCATGGAGCCACAAGTGGAGTGACACACATCATCATCTTATCTTCTACATTTTTGTCAATGGAATGGAATGATTTTAATTATTTGTACCTGCTTTCAAGCGGTGTACCTTTTTACCGAGTTGTACTATACAAAAAAAATCAAAAAAATGTTTCACAAAACTTTAAAAATACAAAAACAATATAAAATTATCCAAAGACTCCAAAAATAGTTTAAAACTATCATAATCAAAACATTTAGATAATGTTTGACAAAATTTCAACAACTGGATAACACAGTTCAACAACTTCGCCATTTGATGGTAATCCTCATGATCGTTCCAGATCATACTCATGTTTCTTGCACGTGGTGTATATCTATGCTCGAGGCAATCATTTACCCTTTTGCAATATAACTTTTCCTTGGGGCACACTTGGATTTTACATTTTAATCCAATACAGATCAAACTTCAATGGGATCTGACAAGAGTATCTTTCAAAGTATCTAAGTATCACTCCTCTCTTAACCTTGATCCAATCCTCTCGTGTGCTAAGCTATCACTTGGGGGCATTCAAATATGTCTAGTTCTTCAATGTGGAACACATTCAAAGTGTTATTAGACGTCATTTTTACACGTTGTATTGTATTGTTGCATTTTGTTAGCATCATGACGATATTTTTTATTCTATCAGTTTGTCATTGTGTTTTACTTTGTTTATCTTTACTATAGACCACTTGCAAGAAAATTTATTCGCATCCCAGTTCACATATAACTTTGGTGTGGTTCCTTCATGTTCATATTGGATTTCTTTCTATTGTTTATTTTATATCTTTTTGTTATTTGCACGTGTTGTGTTTTCCTCATGGTTTATTTAAGCCATAGAATTTCTTCCTTTTTATTTGCATGTGTATTTCCAAACTTGAAAACATAAAAAAAAAATCATATATTTTTCAAAATCCAAGAAAATCAAATATTTCAAAAATAAAAAAAAAATAAAAAACTTTCAAACAAACATTCACTTGTAATAGAAATCCTACAATTAGAAAACACTTAAAGTGAATCATTCAACATCTCAATACAATTTCGATAAACATCATACTTTTATCTATTATCCTAGTGATCGTGCCAATTTACAACTATCACTTTCTTCCCTTTGCATGATATGCTAACTCTGCTTGGGGAAAGTCACACAATTGTTTTTCCTTCGTGATATAACTTCACCTGGGGCAATTTAAACTTTGATCATTTGCACAATGGATTCAACAAGAGTGTCATAAGGAGTCACTTTAACTCTGCTCTTCCAGTCTGATCCTATTCCCATTTGGGAGCATTTGTATCTACTTAATCATCATTGTGGAACACATTAGGGGCATAGTTGATTGTCTTCTTTTTTAACTTTGTGTTGCTTTGTTGATGTTTACTCTTTTTGGACCACTTACAAGTAGTGTGATTACATCTTGGTTCCTTTATAACCATGATGCCGGCACCTACTTTGTATATTGGGTTTGTTTTCCTTTTTTATCTTTTCTTTGTTGTGTGTGTTTGTTTACGCACATCTGGGTTAACCATCTTGATTCTTTCATAATCATGGTGACAACTCTATTGTGCAACAACAAAAATCAGGTTGCTCTAAAAAATTACTCTCCAAATAACGCTCATGCTACAAACACAGTCCTTTCCCATCCTTATTTTAATCCCTTTCTTTCTTCCTATCAAGCGGTTGTCCGCCGCCTTGTTGCATCATCCATCCCCTTGAGGGGGCATTCCTCTACCATTCTGCTTGCTGGGGCATCCCAATGCTTCAAAAATTTTCCGTTCGCTGATCTGCATGTGTCTACTATCTTTAAAGCACTATTACTCTGCAATAGCACTTTAAAGAGGGGAAAAATGTAGACACCCCAAAATTACACTTATGTTTCCACTTGTTCCCAGTATTATTCTAGTACACCCTGTTATTCACCCATTTGCAATTAATTGATTAAATTAATTAATTAATACATATTTTACCCCTTTGGATTAATTAAATTAATCCCATGTACCCTTTGTACCCCTTTGGCTAAATTAATTGTTATTTATTAATTAAATAATTAATTAATTAAGTGTGTGCACATCCTAGTCATCTGCCACTTGATCTAACTCCACTTAGACTCCACTTGGACTCCCTATCCTTACCCTAGTTAACTGCACTTCTAGAATCCTAGAAAGGTGGGGGCAATTAAAATACACGTACAACCACCTTTCTGGATGCATCTTTTTGTAATTAATTCATTTACCACCCCCAGCACTATTGCAACTTCCCACAATGGTATTTTTAGCATACTCATTTATCCGTTTGTAACCGATTCCAACTACCTTCTGCTTCTATAAATTACAGGCTCACCTTCCTTTCAAATCCTCTTGAATTTGACATACAAAAACTCTATTGAACTGTGTCTATAGTATTTTCCTTCAAAGCTTAGAAATCACTCAAGAGCACCCACAAACCATCTCTGACATTCACTTGTAAGGTTTCACAGACAAGGTCTTCACAACCCTTATTGAGGTTTGCATTGGAGAAATTACAGGGAAGGTTTGCATTTTTAATTTGTTCATCTTTCATTACTCTGTAGTTTTTCATTGCATACAAGAAGAAGGTAAAATGTGAGACAATTTGTATAAAATATAGATGTTTGAAGCAATCAAGAGATATGGAACACCAATAATCTTGTGATGTGGTTCAAAATATTAGATTGCATGTTGAGAACTAGCTCATAGAGACCATGGTCATGAAGAAGGTAACAAGTAAAGGTCAAATTCCCATCAAAGACCACAATTCTTGGTGTGAAAATGGTAAGTTTGGTGTGGTCAAAACTCATTCTTGTAGCATTAATATAAGATCATAATTTGGGATGAATTTGCAAATGGATAGGTGGATGGAAACACAATAGAAAAGTAATAAAGACAATGAGCTTTCTAAGTGGACCCTCACTTATAGGAATAATCATGAAAATTTTCTCAAGAAATTGAGAAAGGGGCCATATTTTAGTGAGCTAGTGAATGGATTTGCCAAATAAATACATTTGGTAATACCTGTGCATGGGTAAACATTCAGTGAAGAATCAGTGCTATAGTGAAATTAGATTTTCCCCCACATGTACCATAGGTGATGTAGGTTTGTTATATCATGGTTAACCTTTTTGTTTTGTGTTTCCCTTTCCACTGTGTGTTTCATTTATCTGTTGTGTGTCTATGTTTTTTTTCTCTTGGTTATGTTGGTAGCTTTGATAGCTTTTCAATGTGGTGACTTTATGGTCCAATATATAAGGAACTAGTCTACTACTCCATAAGATACCTAATGTTCTTCATTACCATTTGTGGTCTAATGTCCCCAAGATAGAGATAGTTTTTGTCATGCAAAATTTGTAGCATGAAAAATTGAAAAATTTTACCATTAAAACTAAGCCCATCATTTGAAAACATATCTCTCAGTCATTTTGAATCCTTCCTCTAGCCAACCCATCAGTTCGCACAGCCCCTTCGGGTATGTACCACCCTCATTCAAGATGAGAGGAAAGTGTTGATATGGTCTTCAAGTGTGTTTCATGTGTAGGGTAATGAATCTAGATTGATTTTGTGATAATATTGAGTTCTGAGGTGGAATAGTGTTCTCCAAAGCACCAAATTAGCTTTTTTTAGCCATATTACAACATAAGGAAATCCTCCGGCAGCTAAAAAGGAAGACTCAACCCATTTGGAATCTGTGCAAGAGAGAAATTATTTTATCTAATGTGTTTTAAGGAAAATTTATGGAGATAATTGATGTTGGGAACAAGTTAATTAAAATCGGGTCATTTTGGGCATAGGGAATGAAGGCTCTAAAGAAGAAAGTCAACTTGTTATAATGATTATGAGAGTTATGTGAGGATTTGGGAGCTTAAAAATAGGAAATATAAATCTCTTAGAATCCTCCACATTATGGACACATCAATTTTGGTCCAAGACTTCAAAATATCCTATGATAGCTCAAGTCAATGTTGTTGTTCCTTCGTAATAAAATGGTGAATGGTGCCAAAAATTAAATTTTATGATGAATCAAGTCTTTAAATTTATGGGAATGAGATAATTAGATGATTTGGAGTCAAAATCATATTAATATTTCACCTCTAAACTCCAAATTTCACTCCTGGTGCAGAAAATGCAAGTTGTGTGTTCTAATTTCAAGTTGGGGTGATTGAGAGAACTTTTAAAGGATGGGTGTCCCATTACACTTTTCCTCAAGGTGAAAATGGATATGGGGGGAAAATATTTCTCTCCCCCTATGCATTTTATGTTTCTTCAATTAAAAGTTGCAACTTGAAGTGTTAGGTGAGCACAGCACAAAAATAGACCACTTTCTCATGATGAACTCCCCCTTGGTGCATTTTTGAGAATTTGGTGTCCCCTTGGATTATCCCTGATGTGAAAATGGACGTGGGGGACATAAAAAATTTCTCCCCATGGATTCTTTCTCCTAACAACTTGTAGTTCATCACTTTTTCACCTTAGAAGTCACAAACTTACATGTTTTCTTAACTACTTGCCCCCCCTCATTTTGCATCACCCATGTCAAATTTTTCACCCTTTATGTCCCATCACATTTTACCCAAGTTGTAAAGGGACACAAGGGAAAAAATATTTCATCCCCTCTCTCTCAGCTAGCCCCCAGACACATGCAGAACCACAGTACAGCTCTTGAGTGCTAATTTCTAGCCCTTGCATCTCATCCACATTAAACCACAAGCTGACACTAGGTATAATCTAATGAAAAGTGCACGTGTGTGTCCCCTTTGTCCACTTTTTCCCTTTGTGCCCTATTTTTAGGGCGTAACTCCACATCAATTTTCATCTACCCCCAATTCATCATGTTTAATTCAAGATGGATTTAAGGTGTGCAAGTGAGATAAAAAGGCTTCATGTTAAAACACTTCACCATGTTTAAGTTTCAACGCTGCATTTTCCCCTCCCAAATCTCACTTTGATTTTTGGTACACTGCTTAAAAATTTCTTGAAAGCTCATATACTAAAAATGTAAAGTTTTTCATATCTCCTAAACCCCTTGTCTGATCCCCACGAGATTTTAACAAATCTTTCTCAAGAACACCTTTCAAATGAATCTAAATTTGATCCAATGATGGTCTACATTAATTTTAATGGCTAGATAAAGTTTACCAAAATAAAAAATCATTTATTAGATCTACAGAGTTTTAGCGATTGAAATCCTCTAAAAATTAGAGTAAAGCATCCTTATGAAATAATGAAAATTTTGAGACAACTCTCGTTCCATTCTGACATCAGGAATACCCAATTCTAAAAATAGTAATCCCTCCTAAGCATCATAGTCTATAAATAGTAAGTGTTGCAAACCTTTCATTTTCAGAGTTTCCATTGCTCCATTCACATTAGGAAAACTCAAAAGTGTCAAATTGAGCAAATGGTATCTAAAAATGGAATTCTCGAAATAATAATTACTAAAAATAGTAAGTATCAGGATATTGGTCATGAAACAAGGATGTTGAGCCTCTCATGATGAAGAAATAACACCTAGATATGTTTGTGACTATTATAGAACATCATGTTGACTGGATAGACTCATGGTTTCACAATATACACTTTCAGTTGAGAATGGGAGAAATTCGTGTATCTAGAAAATGACCTTTTTTAATGAGGAGCAGATGATAAATAAGGTGTCTGGGTATCCTAAAGTTGATTCCATTCAAAAAAGTGGCAGCTTTGTCACATAGGTGAATTTTGAAGCCAATGGGAGTAAAATGATGATCTCCATGTTTTGAATTCAACATTGTATTTAAAAATGATCATCATGTTTCCATGATTGGGAAACCATATCAAGTTAACATGGTGCAATTCACTTAGTGGTGTTTTTGAACACTCATTCAATTCCTTAGAATAAGTCTGCATCTCATATGAGGAAGCATTTACAATCACAATGTTTCAGTTCAATGGGTGGTTAGAGGCCAAGAATGTTGGAAGCACAATGACTAAGAGGGGAGGATAAATCAATCATATAAAAACTTTTGATTCATTTATCATATCATGCATTCATCATTTAAAGTATCCATTCAACATTCATAAACGATTGTGAGTTTATTAGGTGTGATACAACCATCTATAAGAAGATAGAACATATGAAACAAGATAGAACACATGAACACCAGATTTAAAGTGGGAAACCATCCAGGGGAATAAAAACCATTAAACCTTTTCATATATTACTCAACACAAATTAATTTAGTGAATTAAAAATTTCACAAGGAGCACCAACCCCTAGTTTATTATGGCACCAACCCTATAAGGAGCACTAACCCCAATTTTAGTTAAGCACCAACCACACAAGGAGGCTAAAACCCCCTAAGATAACCAAGTACCAAATCATCCACCTAAAGATGAAGATAACTCGATTACCTTTTACTCCAACAACTAATTGTGACCACCTTGTAATATCTCTCTACTCAAAACCATCTCTAACCATCTCTTTAGCCTCCATGCACAAGAATTCTTCCTTCAAGATGATTTTAAAACTTGCCCTAGCTCACTTTCACCTTCTCTATCTCTAGAATAGAATCACATACTCATTTCCCTCTCAACAAGGTCACAAGGACCTTCATCACCTTCCTCAATCACCCTCCTAGGTCACACTTTTATCCTACACTCACAACAATCACAAATGAAATATCTAGATTGCTTTTATACATATATCTTGGTCATAACAACATGAACGTCAACCTTCATAGTAAAAAATACATCAAAAAAACATGTTTTCATCATTAAAAAATCATACAAACACCCATATAGGTCAGCAATATCATGAGCATACTAAAAAACCATCATTAGACCCAAGAAGCCCAAAAGCACTTCAAGAAGCCTACTCACCAAATATGAATGTGCAAGACCAAAACCAACTTCACCAAGGCATGCCACACACTTGTACATGATGTTTAAGCCCTCAAAAATATCCAACAACCATGAAACACTCAGAAACAACATCCAAGCCATGAAACCTACTTGAGACCATGCTCAACCAAGCACCCACAAAATTAACCTTTAAAGAACATGTCATAACTAATTTACTAAAAATGGAAAAATGTGGGTAGTTAACTAGAACAACATGTAAATACAGTAAATAATGTAGTAAATGACTATGGAAAATGACCCAAACAACTATGAAAATGGAAATGTAAAAACCCTAGAATGCTAGGAGATTTAGAATGAACTTAGCTAATTTCAGGAGCTCGCGGGACTATGTCGTAGAAGTGACTAGAGAAACAAAAATCAAGAATGATTGTGTAAAGGTCCTAAAAAGGATAGATCTAGAATGGTTCTCTGGACTAGGGCACCTAAAGAAGGACTGGGGTGCATGTGGGCACTCTGGTCTATAGAATGGGCACCCTGGTATGTGCAAAAGTTCCATAACTGAATTTCACAGGTTCAACATGTGATCTGAAACCCTCACTTTATGTCGCATCAGATTCACTACACTACGTCAGGTGTCACCAATAATCCAAGATGAAAGAAAGACCTGCAAGAGACCACAAGAAGTATCAAAACCCCCAAAAAAGAAGAATTTAAATGAATGGGTTGAACTGACCTTAGTTGCCATAATAGTGGGCTTACTAACTGAGCGATGCACTACATTTTGGATCCAAATGTAGTTATGGTGTGTGTGCATCATTGTGCCCTAAGTTATCTTGTACCAGTCGCACTTTGTGAAGTAGTGAGAAATAACTAGATGTACAAATGTAATAGAATGGTGCATGAAATAGAATAGAATCCCTTCCTATTCTTGTGTGAAGTAGATGAATCATCCTTGTCCTTTGTGATAGAGCTAATGGATGCAAATGATCTCCAAATGGATGCAACTCTAGGTGGATGATAGTAGTGACTAGTTCTTGGTCCCTCATTATGGTCTCATAACTTTATATTTATAGGGTTCTCTTTATCTAATTTCGTAATTAACCCTAAAATGGTCGACCAGCAAAAAAAAGATCTCAAACGGATAGAAAGAGCCCAAAAAGTCAAAGGAAAGTGTGAAAATGATCAGAGCACCCCTGGTGGGACTAGGGCACCCATGGGCACCTCAATATTAGCTTGGGTGCCTCGAACAAAGCTAAAATGACGCAAAGCTATGAAAGCTGACTGGGCATGCAGTTGCAAGAGGTCGGTAATGAAGAAATAAAATAAAATAATATGGCCAAAAGAAGGGGGTTAATTAGTACTTTCTTCACTCAAAAAACCTTTTAAATAGTAGTATGAGACCATGACTAAATAATGCCTAAAGTGCATGATTTTGTGTCTACAATAACTTCCTCAATTATTAGAAAAAACTAAAGTGTGATATATCATTAGAAATATCTTGATGTTAGGATCATCACAAAATTCAAACCAAGTCATAAATACACCTCGAGCACCTCCAAAACTGTTATGTTCCCATACTACTCCAAACTGCCCCAAAACTTCCTAAAAACCAATCCTCATATATAGGTAAAAATTTGCATCCTAGGGCCTCAAACATGATCTAAAATCATCATATAAATGTATTATAACTCCCATATTTCCATAAATTATAAATTATTGATTAGGTTCAATGGAAAAAAATTTCACAAACAAAAAAACTCCAGAAAGAAGCATTTTAAGTGGGGCGCACACACAACCAAGACCTCTAAAATACATCAACATAAATCTGTAGGAGTTATCTACATCATCAAATCATCATATTTGCAAAAGAAGTCAATTATGGTATTTTACAAGAAATTTCTCCCAAGTCACTCCAAAGCTAGGGTTTTATGAGGGTTAAAAAGTTGTTTGACTTCTTAACATTGTTCATAAAACCATGACGATAAAAAAACCTCACTATTCTTGTAGAATCTTCATAACTGACCTATTTAAAAAACCCCAAGATCTTGGGTCCCCATGCAAATCACATACTCCCCAACAAGCATCTGAAAGTCAACTCTTAGCTCAAAATCTCACATTTTGAAACCCGGTTTTGGTAAAAGTGCAATATCTTGCAAAATATTCAACACCTGGACCTGAAACTTGTCACACAACACTACAACCTCCTTCAACTATCCTAATGCTCATTCATTCTTTCACACACCTGAGACTCTCCATACACCATTACTTACCCATTCTTTCTTACCTTATCTTCAATGTTCTTGCTTCAAAGGACCTTCACTATACACTATGAAATTGAATAATGGCCTTGTACATCATCTAAACCTACTATGCCATGCCAATACACACTTCAAATTCTCACATAGACCTTATTTTCTTCATATCGGAAGTTATCATACCTTTTTCTTGTGTTAGGTCTAGGAATGGGTCTAAAATGGCTTGTTTCAACACATGACTTTCCTAAATTGACCTTAAAAACATCTTACAAACTCATTAAAACCTTTGACACATCATATTAAGCATGTTAGACACTATATCAACCTTCACACAACTTCTGGAGCCCATACTCAACACCTACTTGCTTGGTCATGCCTTAAGAACATGCATGTGCACCAAGATACCATGACTCTTCATACTCACCAATGCAACTCATCAAGACACATACCTCATTTGACATCAATGAACTAATGAAAACATCATGTTGACTCAAGACTCCCTTTGACATCAATGACAACAACACTTACAAAATTCTTGACAAATAATCTCATTCATGAAGCATTTCCTCAAAGGTCCATCAGAAGCAGATTCTTCGTCAGTAGGAGACTTCTCATCTCTAGATTTATACTTCTCTCCCTTCTTCTCTCTCCCCCTCCCTCTCTCTCTCTAACATTATATTTCTTCATTTGGAATGTACTTTTTTACTCTTTTGTATTAAGTGATTTAATGTTTCATTGTAAAATTTCCTTTTAAAAAGTAAGAAAATGACTTAATTTCATTCTTAAGGGAATGTGACAAGTCACAAGTGGTGGTGAGATGAAAAGTCACATGGGGGGAGAGGAAGAGACATTTTGTAAGCTATAAATTGGAATGGATTCTCCATTCCAAAGGGTTAGCAATTGTTGATTGTTGTAAATTGTTGGCTTTCACTACTACTTCAAGAAATAAAGCTCTATTCTTTTATCTCTTTGCACATGTCTTTCCATCCTCTCTATTTTCTAACTTTGCAAGCATTGTAATATTATAAAACCAAGAAGAAACTTTATGTCTTTGATTAATGAACTCATAGAATTTTATGTCTTTGATTTATTAGTCTTACTATTACTTACATAGTTGATTTATTCCTATTGAATGAGGACTTACTCTGGCTAATGTATGTGAAATATGTAAGTCTACTCACAACATTAACCCCCTCTCTCTATTTTCCTACTTCCCTTTACCTCTTTCCAATTAAATTCCACCCTTATACACTGTACAAGCACTTTGCCATAGGTTTAGTAGAGTATTCATGTGTGATATCTGGCCTAATAACCACCCCAAAGTTCTAGTTAGTTTACATTCAATAAAGGGGAGCCTCCCCATACCTAAGAAGGAGGGGCTTAGCCCTGTGACTGTTGATGAAAACCAATAATCTTCCCTACAACAAATTATTTCACCAACAACACTCATCTTTATCGTTAATCCCTAAGATTTTATAGCATAAAATGTATCTAAAAACAATTATCCTCCAACCTAGAAAGCTAAACTATGGTTTTTCCCTTCAGGTCAAAACTGATAGTTTGGGTCGGTTTGTACAAATTTACAACCTGACCCCATAGTACAGTTTTGGACAAACAAATTGAACACTCAAAATTTCAATTGCATTGTCTTCATATGGTCTAATATTCCCCCTTGTTTTTCCTCTCACGACATAACAATCATTAGATGCCTATGTAAGAAAGTCAATTATACATCATTTAGGTTCCTAGAACTTTATGTTCTCCTCAAGTTAAATAAAGCACAAAAGGTTCTCTCTACTCCCTAAACAATAAAGTAACTGATGTAAATCCATTAGGGCAGCACCCTCTATAGGTCTAAAGTCTCCTTCCAAGTTGAAGAGTCTCCTTATTCTTGTTAGGATTATACCAGTTGTAAAGATAAACAAGCATGCAATGAATAATGCAGAAAATGTAAAACAGAAAAGAATGCAATAAAATAGAGACACAAATTTAACGTGGTTCACCCAAAATGGGCTACGTCCACCAGAAACAGCCAATCCTTTTATTCAGTCCAACAAAACTCTCTCTCACAGTGTCGCCACTAATACAATGAGCCTCATACATAACGACCCTTTAAATATATTAGGGTTTTTATCATTTCGGGGAAACATAGAAAACCACCCGTTAGATCTGTGACCTAATAAGGAATGGTCCAGATTTCACAATGCATAAATACATATAAAATGTGGCTTACGAGGGCACTAATCCTGGATCCCCCCCGCGCCCCCTTAGACCCCCTGTCGGGGGCATGGCATCCCCCCGATCCCACAAGGGGGTGAATCCCCCCCTTGCAACCCCCATCGCTATCAGGCTCCACAACCAACAATCTCCCACTTGGAGACTGATTGTTGTAACTCCACCACTACATCTCCTGCTTGGACTTTTCTTCTTGGCTTGTTTCTTCCACTTCAAGATCAATCTTAAAGACCCACAGAAGTTGAATGTAAATCCAACTTCTCCTTTTTCATTGGCTTAGTAAACATATCAACAGGATTATCATCTGTATGAATCTTCACCAACTCAAGTTGCCCATCCTCCAACACTTGTCGTATGAAGTGATATCTTAACTGAATGTGTTTGGTTCTTGAATGGAAGGTTGAGTTCTTTGCTAGGTGAATTGCACTTTGACTATCACTGTGTAACTTACAATCCCCTTTCTCCTTACCCAAATCCTCCATGAACCTGCTCATCCATAACATTTCCTTACTTGCCTCAGTCACTGCAACATATTATGCCTCTATAGTAGATAGGGAAACTACCTTCTACAACTTTGAGATCTAACTCACTACCGCACCACCAAATGTAAACACGTATCCAATAGTGCTCCTCCTGCTATCCACATCTCCTACCATATTTGAATCCACAAATCCCAATAAAGTATAATTTGACCCTCCAAAGCACAAGTGCCTACTACTGGTCCCTCTCAAGTATCTGAGAATCCACTGGACTGCCTTCTAGTGTGCTTTCCCCTAATTTTCCATATACCTACTAACAACTCCCACTACTTGGGTAATGTCTAGCATGGTATAAACCATGGCATACATGAGGCTCCCAACTGTTGAAGAATAAGGAACTCGTGACATATAATATTTTTTTCTCTTGTGTTGTTGGGCATTGCTCTTTACTTAATCTAAAATGCCCAGCCAATGGTGTACTAACTGGTTTCACATTCTGCATCTGAAACCTCTCTAACACCTTTTCTACATAGTCCTCCTGAGACAACACCAATTTCTTATTTTTCTTGTCCCTCTTGATTTGCATACTAAGGATTTTCTTTGTTGCACCCAAATCCTTCATTGAAAATGTTTGTGCAAGATTTTCCTTAAGCTTTACAATTTCCTACATATTAGACCCTGTTACAAGCATATCGTCTACATATAACAGAAGAATAATGTAGCTCCCACTATCTAACTATTTAAAGTACACACAATGATCTGATTCACATCTAGTAAAACAATGCTCATGCATAAAACTATCAAACCTTAGATACCATTTCCGGGGAGCTTGCTTGAGCCCGTATAGGCTCTTCTTCAACCTACAAACCAATTTCTCATTACCCTTCACCTCATACCCAAGTGGTTGCTACATATAAATATCCTCCTCCAAGTCACCATGGAGAAATGTCGTCTTGACATCAAGTTACTCTAAGTGTAAATCTTCAACAACAACTAAACTTAATACAGTACGAATGGAAGACATCTTTACAACAGGGGAGAAAATTTCATCAAAATCAATACCTTTATTTTGTTCATACCCCTTCACTACAAGCCTTGCTTTGTACCTTTTCCGTCCACCTTCTTCTTCTTTCACACGGTAGACCCATTTGTTTTGTAGTACTCTCTTCCCAGCCGGAAATTTGACTAAATCCCATGTTTGGTTCTTTTCCAGGGAGTCCATCTCCTCATTCATGCCACGCTCCCACTCCTTAGTGGATTCCACCTGCATTGCCTCATCAAAGCTCTCTGGCTCACCACTATCTATTAGTAACAAATAATACAAAGCAGGGGAAAATCTTTCTGGAGGTCTACTAATATGTTGTGACCTTCTTACCGAAGATGGGGGTGTCATGGGATCATTATTTTCTTGTTGCTCATTTTCTTGAATTTCTAACAGAGGTGTCGATGCCGACACTGGCTGTCATGCTCAACCTATAGAACTGTCAACCTTGGTACCTGTAGGTGGATATTTTCCACCCGAGAGTTCATTTTTAGGAGCTATATCCTCAACCAATTCTTCCTTGGGATTTTTATCATCCTGTACCTGATCCCTGTACATTCTATTTTCACGCCAAACAACATCATGACTCCTAATTATCTTAGATTCATCTAGATCCCAAAACTGAAATCCATAATCACCATTGGAGCCATAGCCTATGAATGTACAATGTTTGGATTTTGAATCCAATTTCTTCCTGTTTTCTTTATTAACATGCACAAATGCCTCTGAACCAAATACTCTTAAAAATGAAAGGTCTACCTCTTTCCCAGTCCAGGATTCTTTGGGAATTCCTCCATCTAGTGCACTCGAAGGCCCATGGTTGATTAAGTACACAACAATATCTACGGCCTCTGCCCAAAACTGAAGAGGTAGCCCCGCATGTAATCTCATTGACCGTGCACGCTCCATTATTGTTCTATTCATCCTCTCACTAACACCATTTTGTTGCGGAGTCCTAGGAACTATTTTCTCTCTATGAATCCCATTCAAGGAACAATAATCATCAAATTTATTACTGCAGTACTCACCGCCATTATCAGATCTCAAACATTTCAATTTAAAACCACATTGATTCTCAACAAGTGCTTTCCATTTCTTAAATGTATCAAAGACATCAGACTTACACTTAATGTAGTATACCCATACCTTCCTTGTGGCATCATCTATGAATGTGACATAGTACAAAGAACCACCATGAGATGCAACATGGGCCGGTCCCCACACATCTGTATGAACTAGCTCCAACTTTTGCTCTTTCTTGGTATTCCCTGCCTTGAGAAATCTAACTCTTTTCTGTTTCCCAAAAATGCAATGCTCACAAAACTCTAAGTCCAATTGCTTCAAACTTGAAAGCTTACCTTTTTCCTGTAGAATTTTCATGCCCTTCTCACTCATATGTCCCAATCTATTGTGCCACATGCTGGCATCCTCATCTGAAGTAGACAATATGGTAGAAGAAGTAGATAATATGGTGGAAGAATTAGATATACAAGTAGAAAAATAAAGAGTGCCTACTTTCTTACCTCGTGCCACTACCAGGGCACCCTTGGAAACCTTCCAAGCATCTGAAGTGAATGTGACTGTGCAACCTTCACCACCCAACTGTCCTGCAGAGATGAGATTTCTCCTGAGGCTAGGTACATGCCTCACATCTCTCAATATCCATGTATTTGTTTTGTAATTTCAGGTGTACATTGCCCTTCCCAAAAATGTTGCACAACTCATCATCACCCAAATAAACCTGTCCAAAATTTCCCTGGACATACTCTTTAAAATAGCCCTTATCAAGGGTTGCATGGAAAGAGGCACCTGAATCTATTACCCAAGATTCTACTCTAGTATCAAGAGAAAGTATAAGAGCATCCTAAACAATATTACCTGTCAAATTTTCCTCTTTAATACCTTCAGGCTGGTTTTCTTTGTTTTCTTTGAACCAACAATCCTTTTTAGCATGTCCTCTCTTTCCATAGTTCCAGCAAGTAATGCCTCTACTCCTAGATTTGGATCTACCCATCTTTGATTTAGATCTCCCATGAGCCTTACTCTTTGATTTCTCCTTGCTCCTCCCTCTACTCTCCATATTCAATGCATTTCCAAAAGAAGAATTTTCCCCTGTACTTTTCCTGCACATTTCCTCATTTAAAATGACACTGACTACATCTTCAAATTTAAGAGAAGTAGATGATGTATTACTAACTGCCATTACTAAGTTGTCCCAACTTTCTGGCAAAGAACATAGGAATAATAATGCTCTAACCTCCTCATCAAATGGGATATTAACTGAATCTAGCTGATTTACAATAGTGTGGAAATCATTAAGATGGCTAGATACAGATCCACCTTCTTGAATTTGTAGATTAAACAATATTTTCATTAAATAAACTTTATTGGATGCACTAGGTGTTTCATATAAATTAGCTAGGGTTTTCATCAACTCTACCGTACTCTTCACCTATGAGATATTTGAAGCTACAGATGATGCCAGACTCAATCGAATCACACTGAGAGCCTTCTTGTCTAGAACCTTCCACTCCTCATCAGACATGATTGAGGGTTTTGATTCTTCACCTCCCAATGGTAGGTATAGATCCTTTTGATACAGGTAATCTTCCACCTGCATTTTCCATAGCTGGTAATTTTGGTTGTTAAACTTCTCAACTCTGAACTTATTCTCCTCTGTCATTGTTGTTTCTCCCACTCAAATTGAAATCCCTCTGTGAGTATACTGCCAAAAAATAAATCTCAAATGTGCTCTGATACCAGTTGTTAGGATTATACTAGTTGTACAGATAAACAAGCATGCAATGAATAATGCAGAAAAATGTAAAACAGAAAATAATGCAATAAAAATAGAGACACATATTTAACGTGGTTCACCCAAAATGGGCTACGTCCACTAGAAACAGCCAATCCTTTTATTCAGTCCAACAAAACTCTCTCTCACAGTGCCACCACTAATACAATGAGCCTCATACATAACGACCCTTTAAAGATATTAGGGTTTTTATCATTTTGGGGAAACATAGAAAACCACATGTTAGATCTGTGACCTAATAAGGAACGGTCTAGATTTCACAATGCATAAATATCTATAAATTGTGGCTTACAGGGGCGCTACCCCTAAACCCCCGCTGGGGGGGGCCATCCCCCCAGACCCTGCAAGGGGGGCGAACCCCCCCTTGCAACCCCCATCACTATCAGGCTCCACAACCAACACTTCTCTCTACATGCATGCAAAGTGGCCCTTCCCAAGTATTCAGGTAAGTGTGAAACTCAAGTTGAAAAATTGTCAAAACACATTTGCCAAATTCTGATCGCAACATAATAAATATGACATGCTAGGAGAATGATGTATAGTTTGAGATATTTTCAAAGTAGTGGCAACATCAACGATGCTTAGGGGTTTCCACAACCCACCTAAATTTGTTTTTTAGGAAATATATCTTGGAATATGATGGTTTGATCAGAGTTACATAGCCATTCCAAAGGACAGTGAAGAATACTGACATAGAGTGACACCCATCTCCATGCATGTGAAGCACACAAAACGTTACATGAGCCAGGTCTAAGTAGGTCTAAGACCATATAGAAGGGTCAAGACCATACGAACAATTCTGACCAGGTATAATTTTAAGTGTCAGTCTCAATAGCAAAGAATTTCGAGTTTGATATTAGCTTGTTCTTACATTCAGACCACTTAGAATATCTCACATCCTCATAGAATTAGCTAAGTGTGATTTCTCCTTTGTGTTTTGATAGTTGTTATATCAATTGTCATTTTGTAAAGAATTGTTCTAATTTGGGAAATTAATGTTAGAAGTTAATTAAATCAGAATAGCCTCCTATTTCAATATTTCATCCTTTTATATGTATGATAGGAACGCAATACATCTTAAAGGGAATGAAATAAGATATTCACAATTGAAGTGAAATAAATAACTTGCATAAAATTTGTTAAAACCATGTTGTTTATAAGATGACTTTATCTTTTCCATGTGTAAAATGTGGGTCAAATCATGTTTGCTTAGAGTCCAAAGTGTTCAAATGTGTGGAGGCAAATTCAAACATTTGTATTATCAACAAATTTGAATTAGTAGTGAAAGAGTTATAGGTTGTGGTGGCCAAATTACCTTCGCACAAATGTGAAGTGTGACCAAGTGTTTTTCCCCGCATTATTACATGGAATCTTGGAGGAAGACAACATATAACAATATAAAAAGGAAAAGGATATTAATAATTAATAATATTAGTTTATATGTGTGTTTATTAATAATTTCATTGTTATGGAATTGATTATTAACTATTAGTTAATTATTATTATTTGTGTGACTAGGTGTATTAGTTTATTTGTGGTTGATATAATGGACACGAATGATATGTACGTTATACTTATAACACTCATTCAAATTTTTCGCCTATATAAATAGTAGAATACAAAAAAAATATTTAGCTTTATAGGAATGAAGAGTTAAAGGAAAAATGAAAAGACCAATGATATATAAAATAAATGTTATAAAACTAAATATAAAATATATATTATTCAAAAATATTTATCAACATTAAATTATGCAAATAATACGATTTAATTAAGTTAGAAATAAAATATTAATGGAAAGATATAGTTATATGATTGCCTTAGGTAGGATAATAATAACTTAATGTTCGATGACAATTACATTGTCCTAATAGGTTTGGTTGTGGGTGTTGTTTTGAAGGAGTTTTTTGTCTTTCCTCGAAGGTAGTGTCTTTTGGCAGTTGCGATTTTGTTGGCTATGTTTTAGTTGCCCTGTTGGTGGTTATACTTATGTGTTGTTGCACCAATAGTCCTCCTTCGATGGCATTGGTCCAACAACTCTTGATCATACTTTGTATCTTCTTTACCCTTGTTAGGGTTTTAACATGTGTGAGGGTTTGGCTATTTTTCCATGATTCAAATTTTTTCCCCATACATGGGTGTTCGTTTTCGCTTGTTAGACTCTTCAACAAATGAGGGAGTTTTGAGGGTTCATTATAATAGTTGTTGAAGTCCCATCCCAACCAACGAGATGTGTCTTGCATGCATGCTTTTCGTGTCGTGTAAACCAACAGACCGTCTTTTGTTATAACCTCATTTCTTCAAAATTGATAAATGATGCATTCTAATTTTAAAAAATTACAATGTCCTTTAAATGCAAACAAGTTTTTTTGGTAGATTGAACCTAAAGCTCACACGAGTTAGGTGCACGGAAGTCTTTGACTTAGTTGCCAAAGGATTTAGGGGGTTTGGATTATACCAAATTCACTTGGGGCACGATCCCAACCTCATCCTTTGATATCTCTTACGATTTATACTTTGATGAATGGCTAGACAACACCTTTTACACCATCTACACACCATTACCCTATAAACTCGCTCTAGGCATAATCTTAAGCTCGCATGTTATTTTTAAAAAGTACTTCAAATATCTAAATCATGACCTCAAATTTCCAATCTTGTTTAGAAAAGTTTTGAAATTCCATACCTAAGATAAAGCCTATGAGAAAAAGCACTAATTGCATATAAGAAAAACAATGTCATTGTGTGGGCCCCAATGATAGGAATTGTTAATAAAGGTGTCAAATGAATGTTGACTTTAACTAAGCCCCAGTGTGGGGAAATGAAGTCGAATCCCATTTTCCAAATTAATTATAGGCTAAGTCTAAGGTCTAGAAAATATTCCAAAAAATGAAACCTACACCCGGAAACCACATATTGACGAAAAAATCGCCGCCCCACATGATAAGCAATTGATTTTGTGGACCCTTAACTTTATGCATACCTCTAGTAGCCCCTCTCCCCTAAATATTAATATTTCTAATTAATACATGTAACGTTTTGAAAGTGTCATTCTATCATAATTTAAGAATGTGGCGGGTTGCAACTTGCCGGTGAAAGGCTACGGACAGGAGTAGGTCAGGCGGGGTATGGTAAGAAGAATAAAAGTACATTTACATGGATTCGCTGAGTCCGACACGGTCAGTGTTAATCACATGGGAAAAAAGTAAGTGGCGGCCCCCACCAGCCGTAGTACGTATCTTCCGTCAACTCCGAGTACAAAGTGAGTCTTCTTTTAATGATTTCGTCAAAGATGAATGGCCACGATTTTAATCTCTGGATTACGATGGGACGTATCGTATTGTCTGTCATTTTGTACCTATTTTGGAGGGGGTATTAATTGGTTGTCCAATTGCATTATTGATTCATAGCTACTGCTAGTATGCTTATTTTTACTTGCTCTACTTAGGTAGTTCTCTATTGTGTTTGTTTTTTCTCTCTCTTTTTCGTGTTTTTCTTTACATTTCGATATTTCTTTAAACTTGAATTGAGTAAACGGTGTCAAATCTTTCCATGGATTGTTTCTCCCGTCAAAGTTTCTATGATACCCGTTCATATTGTCTAGTTATATTTACAAAGTTATTTACAATTGTGTAACAAGAGACTCATATATTGAGAGAATTACACATTCCATGATAAATAAGGTCATGAAATGGTTAATCGCGTTGAAGCAAATACAATTGTTTAAAAAGAGTAGAAATAAATATATTTGTTTAGTACTCTTTTTAGGTTGAGTTTTTTTTCGAAGTTAACTTATCGATATAAAATTATTAGTATAGATGTTCTAAGGATAAGTTAAAGCATATTTGTAATTGGATTGCATGACTGAATTTCCCCCTTTATAGTAGTTACACGCATTTTCTTTGTACTTGGACAACATACATTGTTCTCCAAAATTTGTTTTCAATAGTTTAGTACTCAGGGCAAACTAAATATGGATATGGGACTCAATAATTGCTATAATATTAGTGTTTTTGTATACTGAGGCAGTCACCAACAAATATATTCATTAAACATATAGTGTTTCAAGATTCTATGTTATATGTTCGGCTTCAACGGTTAGCCCATATTAATGAATTGCTCATGAAATTTTAAAATAAATATAAAATAGGTCTATATCCAGAGATAAAATAAAAGCATCAATAATTAGAAAGAATGATATGTGTCTGTATAGACATATATTCATTGTAACTATTACAAGAATTTGTGTATACATTGTTGATAATTTTATATAAATGTCATATTAAACATGCAATGCATGGATGTTGTTTAATATTATAGAAAGACTTCATGATGCAAAGTGTGTAACATAATAAAAGATCGTATTTTTCATTAGGAATAAAAGAAATGAGATTTGGGTTAATGAGATATTAAATTAAATTTTCTCTTTGCCCTTTGCCAATTTGTTCTCTTATGGAATGTATTGTGGTGGGTTTCTAATTTTTACCATTGGTATGGAAGACCATCTCTCATTTTCCCCCTAAAATGTATCCTTCCTCATTAGATTTGTAATGATTTTGACAGTCGTTCAAGATGCCCCTTAGAATGCGCTGGATGGGGATTATTCCCTATTTGTGTTAACTAAAAATGAAAGGGATTGAGAGGAAGATAGAGAAGGATTTTTGGGTTTGGCTTTGGAACTAAAATTCAATCTTGGAATTTAGCAATTGATCCCAAATGGAACTATTTCAGTTCCATTGATATAATCGCAAAAAACAAACACTCAAGGAACACAATTAAAACACACTCAACAATGAAGACTAAACATGAAGAATAAATTTCCAATAGAAAATGGCAGTTGAAGGTGGAGGCTAGAATGGATCAGATCTAAAGATACTCCATTGTTACCTTATGTTATAAAATATTCCCATCACATTATTGTACTTTAGTGTAGGCTTGTATCCATTGCTGCTACCTATAATATTAAAACTACAAATTTATGTTCAAGTTATTCACTAGAAGAAAATTAGTCTTTTCTAGTTTAGAGGAATACCTTTTTTGTCTAGGCTTTTAGCCATGAAATAATAAATGATTTTGGAGTTGTGGACCTCCAAGGTAGTCTTCCTAGTCAAACAACTAACTTATAGATGATATGAATCACATTAGATTTCACCACTAGTGGAAGAGAGAGGTACATGATGGTGTAATACAATGTTTTATTTATAATACTATATACACAAATATTAGATATATACATGAATCACAGATGAAGCACACAATAGAGGGTGGATTTCTTCTCACATCACACAAATTCTTGTCTTGTTTTCCTCTAAACATAACCTTTCATGTATCTTTAATTGTGCTTGTTGATCAACCTTTTTTTTGTTTCCTCAAAGAATTTTCCATTTTGAAATTCTTTTCTTGCAATAAAAAGCCTTTTGCAACACATGGAGTTCCTTTCTCAGAACATGTTAGAGTGAATGGAGCAGGGTCACATTTATCTATAATGTGAAAGATTTTGAAATCTCATAAGGGATTAGGAAGAAGTAGAGCCAAATTTCTCGTGAACGGCTTCTATGGGATTATTCAACTAGGATTGTGGTTAAAGGAAAATTCATCCACAACTGAGTAACGTCATGGCCACACTTTCTCCCAACAAGACACAATTAATGATTCTATATAACTTAGCGTGAGGAAGTGCAAAACATGAGAAACCACTTTAATTAGTGGCTCGCATGGGTGAAAAAGATGTTTTTTGGTGCAAGTGATCTGAAATGCTTATGAGATGAGAGAAGTTTGTTAGCATGGGAGGAGAAGGTGCGAAATGGGAGCAACTATGGTATTAGTGTTTAACAAGGAACTTAAGGATCTTGGTTCTTGATCTTGTAAGAGAAATGCTTAGCCCTTTAACACACCAATATCAATTTTAGATAGGGGAGATATACTAGTAGATGAGCAACCTAAATTTGAATATGTAAAGGGGCCATGTAGGTACCTTTTGGGTACATAAAAAATACACCATTGTGTATCATATGACCTACAATTATGCCCATTTTAGTTTATTGTGTTTAATTGGAGGGAAATACATAATTTAAATATATTTTGTATAAAAAACAAGTTCACAAATAGTTGAGCATGGGTGACCAATAGATGAACATCTCACATGTCATGATATGATTGACTAACAAGGAAGTAAAATACCAATAATCATACCTCCTCCTTCGCGTTCCGTAGCAAACCTCAGAATGGGCTAGGAAACTTGGATTGAGCCCTGATTGTGTGATATGTAGGTGCTTTTCTTCAAGACGGAGCAAGACCTTCCTGCAACAATGATCCTCTTACTTTGCACCAGATGGGAAAAAGGATTATGAGGCTATTTGGGCATTAGGACGAGGCAAAAGGATGTTCTTTGCTCAAAGGATGCAAGAACTTAGATATGGCATTCAAGCTTATTCTCCGTGTGTTTAGAGGGGAGGGGTAAGGTTGTATTTATAGCCTGGGGGAGTGATTAACTTAGAGTAATTTAAGTAATCATGGTTTGAAAATGTGGGCAAGATTAAGTGAGTGGTTTGAAAATGTGGGCAAGATTAGGTGAGTGGTTTGAAAATGTGGGCAAGATTAGATGAGTGGGGGCCACGAAGAATGGGTGAGGATTTGAATTATATTTTTAATTCATAAGTGGAGGATTTTAGGTGAGTGGGGACCACGAAGGGTGGGTGAGGATTTGAATTTGAATTTTTAATTCAATAGTAGAAAAACATGGAGAATAATGACATGTGGTGAGGATTGGGTTATTTTTTGGATTTTGAAATGGATAATTAATCAAATTATATTTGATTAATTCGAAGTGTATTTTTGTGGGAAATGAGGAAGGGGAATTAATTGATTTAGGATAGATGTGAAATTAGGGTGTCTACATTTTCCCCTCTTTGGAAGGGTACTATGAAAGTAGTGTCCTTTCAAAGAAAGTAGACGGGATGGGGGAAGAATTCAATCTACTTTTCTTAAGCAAAAGGTAGAGCGAATGTTTGTTGGGGAGAATAGAAAGTGGTGAGTGACGGATGTCATAGTATCCTCCAAGACAAAAATGTCATGAGAAGATGTGATTATGGATAGATGTGGTGATGCCCCCTCGAGAGGACTGACGAGAATGGAATATACGACAGAACTCTCGAAAAGAAGAGAAATGAATTATGTGGAGAAGAGGACGATAATGGAGTGGAAGAGACTGGAATGACCACACGATGCAAATGGAGAAAGGATTCAATCGGCCTTGAATGCTAGGTGTGAGGGTGTGTGGGAAAGAGAAAAGGGAATGGATAGGATTGGGGGTTGATTACGAGAAGAGTAAGGGAGATAGGGGAGGGGAAAAAAGAATGGAAGAGGTAGAAATAAGAGAGAGGGATGATAGGGGAAGAAGGGAATGATGAAGGACAAACAAGGCAAAAAAAGGAAAATGACAGAGTAGAGGGTGAAGGGATAAAATAGAGAGATGTGCAAAATGAAGGAAGCAACAGAGATAGTAAAGAGGGATGCGTGAAAGTGAAATAAATGATAGAGCTGAGAAAAGTAGGAAACGGGAAAGGATAAATAAGAAGGAGAAAATGAGGTGGGAGTAGGGGGTGAAATGGATGAAAATGGAAAGAGGACGAAAGAAGAAGTAGAACGGAGAAAAAAAAGAAACTATGAGGGGCGAGGAAAGTGTGAAAAAGAGGAGAGAAAAGAAGAGAAACAGATACAAAATGAACGAAAAGGTAGGGGTGGTAGAGAAAAGGAGAAGTGGTCAGAAGAAACGTGAAAATTAGGGGAGAGGAAAGGAAGATAGAATGAATACAAGGAGAAGATTGAAGGAATCGTGTCATTGCGAGGAAGACCAAGGCAAAGAATATGGAACAGACCGTATGGAGATGCATGTGGAGGGTGGTATGATAAAAAAGACAGGACAACGCTGAAGAGCCAGGTTATCGATGGGGAAGTAAGGAGGAAACGTGATGGAAAAAGGGGAAGAAGACGATACAGGGGAAGGGAAATAAGACGAGGGGTGGGAGAGAGAAGAGGATAACAAAGAAAATGATGTAGAAGGAAGGGAATACAGAAAGGGGGTAATAAGTGGAAAGGGAACAGTATAAGGAATGTTCAGAGAAGAAAGAGGGGAGGAATGACATCGATTGGAAAAGATGCGGAGATGCATGAAATGAGGATACTAGGATGATGAGAAAATAGAAAAGGGATGTATGATGAAGACAGTAAAGATATTGAAGAGGGCAAAGAGAAGATGGAGAGATGGGTAAGAAGCGACAAGAAAGGGTGGGATTGAGGGAAAAGAATAGGAGAGAAAAGAGAATGGGGGATAGAAGAGGCAATGCCAATGAGGGGACGTTAGGGAAATCCCCTTTACAATGAGTGGTGGGGAAGGGTGAGAGAAAAAATGAAGAAAAGGAGAAAGCTAATGAGGATTGGAAAGGGTAACGCCAACAAAGGGACGTTAGGGAAAACCCTTTTACAATGAGTGGTGGGCTTAGAGGAGGGAAGGAATGAAGGGAAACTCTAGAAGGTCCAAGGGAGTGAATGAGGTCATGCGGAATGAGGATTGATGATTTTTAGGGAAAACCCATTTACAATTATTAGCGCGGGAAGAGAAGATGATGATGAAAGAATGATATAGGAGTGTTAACAATAATGGCGAATGCGTGTGTGGGTAGAAATGTGGGGGGGATTTGAGAAGATGAAGTGGAAAGAGTAAAGAAAATGGGAGGGATGAGTTGGGACTAGGTGAAAGTGAGGAGAGGATGTGGGTGATGAGGATGAATGAAGTGAGGATGAAGAACCAAGACATGAAAAGAATGGGAAGAAACGGTATGAAGGATGATGGATCAAGAAGGGGAAAATGGGGGGAAAGAACGTGATTGTAGGTGGAAGAGATTAGATGTATGTTGTAAGAGGATATGTGGAGAAAGGATAATAGTAGGAGGAAAAAGTGGGTAGTAGGAGATACCAGGTGGAAGAAGTGATCAACAAAGTGAATGAAGAATGAGGCGGGGGAGAAGTTCACGATGACAAGTTAAGTGTAGGGAGGACCTTGACATAAGATTGTCATGTGACGGAAGTGGTTAAGTAAGATTGCCAAGCGAGCAAAACTGGAGATGACAAGTGGTCAAGTGAGAAGTGGTGTTTGCGAGAATCGAAAAGGAGGTGAAAGGATGTGATAATGGGGAATGCCGAGAAAAAGTGAAGGGTGAAGGGTGTGTAGTGATGGGGAAAGGCAAGGAGACAGATCATCCTTAAGAGGGACTCTTAAGTGAGATCGCCATGCCGGGTGAGTGGTTAAGTAAGATTGCCAAGCAGAGGAGGGTGATAGTGGTGGTAAAAAGATGTGATGATGGGGAATGAAGAGGAAAGATGGATGGTGAGATTGTAGAGTGATGGGCGAGTGTAAGATGACATGTCATGCTTAAGAGAATCTCTTAAGTAAGATCGTCATGCTGCTGGAGAGGTTTCGTAGGATCACCCAACCGACAGGGATGATATGCAAGGAGAAAGACAAGATGATATTGGGGACAGGGGTGGAATGGTAGGTTGAAGAAGATGATCGCGATGAGAGGTGGGAGAAATAAGATGGGGGAAATATGATGGGATGGGGGAAGGCCATAGGGCAGATCAAAAGTGGAAGTCTTAAGTAAGATTGCCATGCGGCCGGAATGGTTAAGTAAGATCGCCAAGCTGAGGAAGAAGAAGGATGATGTTAGAGTTGGTGGGAATAGGGTATGACAAAATGGACTGAAGGGGAACCCTCAAGTGAATTTTCCATACTACGAAAGCATGTAAGTAGGATGACCAGGCATAAGACGGATTTGGGGAAGGATGAGAAAAGAGTGAGTGAGGTATGCCTGAGTGGTATATGATATGAGATGAGGTGATAATAAGAAAGAAAGGAAACAAAGGAGTGTAACATGAATGGATGAAGGAATATATGTAGTGGAGGGCGGAGAGTGTGAGGGGAATCCTTAATTGGGATGCCCGCGTGGTGAGAGTAATGATGCGAGAATGGGAAGCAGAAGAGGTGGAATGGGAAGATGTGTGTGGTGGTGATTGTTGTTTGATGAGAGGGGAGGTGGTGAAGAAGCTTCTACAATGGGAAGATCTTAGGGAGAGGGTAAACCTCCACTGAGGATTCCATATAGAAGGGGTTATTAAGTAAGATTGTCAAGCGGGAAGCAAAAGGGTGAAAGGAAAGAATACAAATGGGTGAGAGGGGACAGGAATGGTGAGAAGGGTAATATGGGGATAAGTGGTGGAGGAGTAAAAATGAGGAGCGAGGATGAATGGATCAAATACATGGTGAGCATGGTGGGGGGAGGAGCTGCTGGATAGAGAATGCTACTTGAGAAAGATCATCAAGTAGGATTCGCAAACTGCAACGGTGATCAAGTAGGATTCCCAAACTGGGGAATGTATTAGTATGGGTGAATGGATGGGGTGCAAAGTAAGATGTTGATCATGCAGGAAGATACTCACGTGACGAAAAGCATCTTAATTTTAATATAGCACATAACAGGATGCATCGTGATATAAAAGATCAGGATGACTAGACTGTAATATGCGTGATAGCATAGACAGGGGCCATCAAAAAGGTTTGATGCCCCAGTACGATATGCAAATGGAAGAGAGCATAGACAGAGGCCATCAAGAAAGTATGATGCCCCAGTACGACATGCAATCAGATAACGTAAGAATATTAGAGAGAACACCAGGATACATAAAATCAAGATGCCCCCTGTAATATATCAAGATACAAGAAAGCAATTAATAATTTATAACTAATAATGCAACACAAGAACCAATAAACATGTCCCTAACGTGTTCCACAGTGAGGATTGATTGGATGTGCCCCCAAGCAGGGGTACGAGGACATAGTAAAGTATTGGGTCATTGTCCTCAAACAAGGAAACAATGAGAGCCGGATTTGCCCCAAGCGAGGATTCACGCGAGGAGAAGTGGTTTGAATTTGGTAGTCATAAGGTGATTGGATCATTCGTTGGGGATAATAGTTCAAAGGTTAAATTGTGTTGGTTATTTTAGAGTTTTTTTTTTACGATTTTGTGATTTTACAATATTTTTTATTTTGTTGATATATATTATTATATATATATTATACGATTTTCTAATGTTTTTTGGATTTTTGACGATTTTCAAATGTTTTTGACTTTTTTGACGATTTTCAAATGTTTTTGGATTTTTGATGATTCTTGTTAATGGTTTTGGATTTTTGACGATTATGTGTAATGTTTTTGGATTTTTGACGAGTGTTTCTAATGTTTTTGTTTTTTGACGAGTTCTAATTTTTTTGTTGGATTTTGGACGATTGTTTCTAATGTTTTTGGGTTTTTGACAATTTTCAAATGTTTTTGGATTTTTAGATTTTTACACTGTTTTTAGATTTTTGACGATTTTCAAATGTTTTTAGATTTTTGGATTTTTACATTGTTTTTAGATTTTTGACGAGTTTCAAATGTTTTTAGATTTTTGGATTTTTACACTAGAGATTTTTGACGATTTTCAGATTTTTACATTGTTTTTGGATTTTTGACGATTTTCAAATGTTTGTAGATTTTTACACTGTGATTGGCAATTTATGGACCAGAGTGCAGACTTATTTTTGAGAGGCGATAAACATGGATATTATGTATGTACCGTGTTCCGTGTTGTAACTTATGCTCAGAATAACACAAATTCTCTTTCCATTGGCAGGATATGGTGGTGATGATATGATGAAAAGAATTCCAGCTCCATTCTTGACTCCACACAACTAGTAAGATGTGTGGGCTCATCACCAAGAATCAAGAAGGACGTAGGAGGTAGATAATGAATATAGAGACAAATGGTAACAACAATCCCTTTGGGAAATTGTGACTCCATTCTTCATAACGGTACTGAACCAGTTTCAAAAATGGCTTTCACTTTATGAGTCACATGCTAGACTTAGACAGTTATGTGGCCTACTGATTGATAAGATATGAGGTTAAGGGATAGTTCTCTCTTCACTTAGGCATCTAAATTACGTGTTTGGGGATTCTATAATTTGTAAGCACTGTAAGATTTTGTATTTTTGAAATGACTCCCTATGCCTTGCCCCATGCTACTAGTGAGAAGCAAGGGCTCATCACCGAAGGCAAAATATAGGTGAGTGAATTCCCTTTTTGTATTTTTTTGTTTTTTTTGTTTTGTTTTTTTTTTTTTTGAATATTTTGCAATGTTTTTATGCTTTTATGAGAATGACCCCCTATGCTTTGCCCCATGCCACTTGTAAGAGGCAAGGGTTTATCACCGAAGACAAGACGTAGACGAGTAAGGGCACCTTCCTCCATTCCCAGTCTCACACTACCAGTAAGAAGTGTGGGCTCAACACCAAAGACTATGAAGGACGAAAGATGTGACAATGAATTATTCATAAGTTATTGAATTGATGGATTTTTTTACAATAGTGCTTTGTATTTGGGAAGAAACGTCTGCCCCCAATCTCAGCCCCACACGACTAGTAGGACGCGAGGGTTCAACACCGAAGACTGAGATGGATGACCAAACGAACTGGGTAACGAAGTTTAGAGCTTTGTTATGAAAGAGAGAATGTATTTGAAGGGAATATATTACCATCAGTAAGCTTCTAGGTATGACCATAGAGGAAAGTGACTGAAAATGGAAGAAGTATGATGCTCACAAACTTAATAGGATTTATACTAGCACTTGTCTCATGATGATAAATATGAAGATGTGATTTTGATAAAGAAAATATCTGCCAATGGAAATGAATAAATTTAAATTATTCAGAGATAAGCAAGACAAAAGGAACAATGTACACGTTGTATCCTGGAATAGTGAACATCTCAAGGATAAAATTTCTTTAAATGAACTGCATTCATTGGTTCATCAAGATCTTGACCATCTTCAGTGGCCAATTTATAGGCTCCAGAGCCAAATTTAGCTGTGATTACATAGGGTCCTAACCAATTAGGCTCAAATTTTCCTTGTTTTTCTCGTTCTTTAGTGGTATTCTTTTGATTTTCTTTTAAAATGAGGTCACCAATTTCGAATTCTCTGGGTCTTACCTTTTTATGATAACTATGTTGCAGTCAGTTTTGATAGACTTGAAGATGATTGAGAGCATTAAGTCATTTTTCATCGAGAAGCTCAAGCTCTTGAAGCCGTGACTGTCAGTATTCATCCTCATTAATTACATCTTTAAGGGAGATCCTCAAGGATGGGAGTTCTATCTCAATAGGTAAAATGGCTTCACAACCATAAACAAGGGAAAATGGGGTGGCTCCGGTAGGCGTGCGGTAAGATGTACGGTAAGCCCAAAGAGCGGGGTAAATTTGAGTATGCCAATTACGTCCATGGGTGTTGACAATATTTTCCATGATGGATTTTAAGGTCTTATTGGTTGCTTTTGCTTGACCGTTGCCCTGAGGGTAGTATGGAGTGGACCATTTAAGTTTGATGTGAAAACGTTTGGCTAGGTCTTTTACATCCTGGTTTTTAAATGATTTTCCATTATCTGCAACCAGAGCGGATGGAATACCAAATCGACAGATGAGATTATTAAAAATGAATTTTGATATTTGGCTACCGGTAACATAAGTGAGAGGCATAGCTTCTACCCATTTAGTGAAGTAATCAGTAGCGGTAATGATGAACTTATGTCCATCGGAAGATGTTGGTCTGATTTTACCAATGAGGTCAAGTCCCCATTGAGAGAAGGGCCATGGTGTGGTTATCGATTGTAATGCCTGGGAAGGTGCGTGGATAATATTTCCATGCTTTTGACATGCTTGACAATGTTTGACAAAATGACATGCGTCACTTTCCATGGTGGGCCAATAATATCCAACTCGCAAGATTTTCTTGGCTAAGGCGATACCATTTGTGTGTGCTCCACAGATACCAGAATGGACTTCAGCTAAGACACTTGAGGATTCTTCCTGATTAAGACATCGGAGCAGGGTGCCATCATATCCTCGTTTATAAAGAGTTTCTGCTAAAATTGGTGTAACGAGAAGCACGTTGTGCTAAAGCATGTTTATGCATTGGTTTCATGTCGGCAGGAAATGTTTTATCATGAATGAAGGTATAAAGATCATGGTACCAAGGGTTATTCAGACCCATGATCTCACATACCATAGTGTTTTTAGGAAGATCATAGGCAGGCATTAAGAGATGTTCGACAAGAAAATGTGCCTGGGGTTGACTAGATGCGATTTCTAATAGGGATCTGATGGTTGCCATAGCGTCGGCAGATTTATTACGAATTCTGGGAATTTGATCAAAGCTAATTAATCGAAAATAGCTTCGAAGACTATCCACCATGCATTTATATGGGATAAGTTTTTCATCCTTGACCTGGTATTCATTGGTAACTTGCTTGATGATAAGTAAAGAATCACCAAATACAGCTAATTCTGTAAGATTCCAAGATATAGCCAGTTTTAATCCTGCGATGAGAGCTTCATATTCTGTGATATTGTTGGTACATGGGAATGCTAAGCGAAATGATTTGGGGATAACATGTCCGCTGGGTGTGATAAGAAAAATACCAGCCCCTGAGCCATGGAGATTACAAGATCCATCAAAAAATAGAGTCCAAGCTGGCACGATGTCTATGTGTAGAATATCTTCATCAGGAAAAGAGAACTGAAGTGGTTCTGTGCCAGGAAGGGGTGCCTCAGCAAGTTGGTCTGCAAGGGCTTGTCCTTTAATTACTTTTTGTGGAACAAATTGACATCGAATTCACTAAGTAATATGACCCAACTAGACATTCTTCCCGTGAGAATGGGTCTGGACAACAAATACTTGAGAGGATCAATTTTGGCAATCAACTTAGTTGTGTGATTGAGCAAGTAATGACGTAACTTATGGAATGCAAAGGTGACCGCTAAGCATACTTTTTCGATTTGGGAATAACGTACTTCGTGCTCAATAAGTGTTTGACTAAGGTAATATACAGCCTGTTCTTTTCCTTGATCATTATGTTGTGCTAGTAGAGCTCCTATGGCATGTTCAGTGGCAGATGTATAAAGCAACATGGGTTTATCGGCAACTGGTGACATAAGAACAGGTGGACTAGAGAGGTATTCTTTTAACTTAGCAAAAGAGTCTTGGAAATCGTGGTTCCAGTGAAAGTGTGCATCTTTCTTGAGTAACTGATTAAAGTGATGGCACTTGTCAGCCAACTGTGATATGAAACGCCGAATAGATTGTATCTTTCCCTGAAGACTGTGTAATTGTTTTAGGTTTTGAGGAGGAGGCATTTCCATAATGGCTTTGACTTTGGCAGGATCCACTTCTATGCCTCTTCGTGAGACAATAAACCCTAATAATTTACCAGAGGTTACTCCGAACACACATTTCTTTGGGTTAAGATGAACCTTATACTCACGTAATCTATCGAAAATGTGTCTCAACACACTTGGATGCCCTATTCATGTTTTAGATTTTGCTAATATATCATCAACATAATCTTCCATGATATCATGTAACATGTCATGGAAGATGACAGTCATTGCTCGTTGATAGGTGGCACCAACATTTTTCAAGCCGAAAGGCATGACCTTATAACAGAAGGTGCCCCATGGTGTAGTAAATTCCATTTTATGTTGATCTCCTTCAGCAATACGTATTTGATTGTAACCAGAGAATCCATCCATTAAGGAGAGCATTTCATGGCCTGCCGTAGAATCAACAATCATGTCTATATTTGGCAAGGGAAAGTCATCTTTGGGACAAGCCTTGTTGATGTCACGGAAGTCTGTGCATATTCTGATGTCGGGAGTTTTCTTGGCGATGGGAACTATGTTAGATATCCATGCCGAATAATCAATAGGTTTGATAAAGTCAGCTTCCAAGAGTTTCTCGAGTTTGGCTTTGACAAGCAATGCAACTTGGGGATGCATTTTGCGTAGTTTTTGCTTTACAGGTTTTACATCCGGATGTACCACAAGATGGTGTACTACAAGAGATGGGTCCAGGCCTGGCATGTCCTTATATGTCCATGCAAATATATCTTGGAATTCAATAAGGAGTGTTGTGAATTCCATGCATTCTTGGTCAGACAGACTAATGCCAAGTTGTAAAATTTTTGGCTGTTCAGTGGTGCCAATGTTTATGTCTTTTGTTTCTTCTACAAGCATTTTAGATGTATCCTTTTCAGAGAACGATGCTAATGGTTGATGTAGGTCATCAGTGTTGGGTGTTTGTTGGAACTTTTTGTTGACATGTTTGGTGGATAGGGTGGCAGTGAGGTTTTGACTATGGGAAATCCTCTGTTTGTGCTTTTGATCCAAATTTTCTGAGGGTGAAGGATCTGAATATTTTATCTCTTCACCAAAATAGGCTGATTCATTTAGATTGATTTCAAATCCTTTTCTATGGTCGGAAGTAGGGATTTGGTCGTGAGTTCCAAGGAATTCTTCGATGGCTTCATCATTTTGGAACATGTCCATGGCCACATGATGTGGTTGGCCATGGTCTATGAGATTCGGATGTGTAGGCTCAAAATTGATGACATTAATAGATAAATGTTCAAAGGAAAGATGTGTTTCAGCGAGGTCCTCAAAAAGACTACATGGAGACCTGATGTCATTATCAGAACTGGTGTCATCATTGTCACTTGAAATTATTATGGGAGCAACATCAAACACCTTGAAACCTAGACCATGTTTACCGTGATGTTGTGTGTAATTTATCGGGTCTAAATGACCTTGTTCATTTGGACCGAGTCCTTTACCCTTCCATCGCATGTTTTTCATTATTCGGTGAGCTTTGGTAAATTGAGGGGACTCATAACATGGAGCAAAGTCGTCATTATATAACCAAGATCCTGAAGAACTTGGAATATGTTCGTTGTCAAGATAACCAAACTTTTTCCAAACTGACTGACCCATTTGGTAAGTGGGATGGATTCTCAGATGTGGAGCGTTAGGTTTGCCATAGCTATGTGGGGATTTGGTGATATAAAAAGAGTCTGCCATCTTTTGAAATTGATATTCACCGCATCCTGTGTCAATGATTTTAAATGTGTGAGATGGGGGACCAATAGGTACCTCATGTGGTGGGGAAGTTAGTTTGGTAGTCTTAAAAGATGAAGAGAATGGGTTATAAGAAGAAGGGGGTGGATTGAAGGATGAAGGTTGGTTATTCATAGGAGGAGGTATCTTAATAGAGGAGGTGTGGTTGGATGAAGAAGATTGGCTAGGTGAAGAAGAAGATGGTGTGGTGGAAGAATAATTGTTGCTGGAAGAAGAAGCTTGATTAGTGGAAGAAGATGATTGATTAGTGGGAGGAGGACTGGTGGAAGGTGGTTGACTAGCGGATGATAATGGATTGGAAAATGTGTTTTGGTTATGAGATGATGGTTTCAGATTATTGTTAGGGAGTGTATCAGGATCAATGCGTGTTTCATTAGGGATTATACGAGGTGGAGCATATTTATCTGTTGATGGACAATAGTGATCATGTCGATACCATCCTTCGAGGAATCTACAATACTCAAAAGGTTGGGGATCTGCACGTAATGTAAATTCCTTGTCCAAATGAGGAAACTTAATGCATTGGTGGAATGTTGATGGGACGGCTTTCATGGCATGAATCCATGGTCGGCCGACAAGAATGTTATATGCAACTTCTACATCTACCACATGACAGACCGTGTCTAAGGTGATGGGTCCAACTTGGAGAGGCAACGTGATTGTGCCTTCAGACTTTCTTTCGCTATTATCATACCCACGAATGGTTATGATATTGTTTTCCAAATCATTTTCAGTGTAACCTAGACAATGTAAAAGTTTCATGGAACAAATATTTAATGTTGATCCATTGTCAATTAAGACGCGCTTGATTTTATGATGAGTTACATAACCCTCGACGTATAAAGAATGATTATTAGCGATGTTGGGATTAAGCAGGTCAGCGGGACCAAAAGATAAAATAGGATTGGGGACTGTAAGATGTGCAATTAAAGCCTGGAATTGTTGTGAATTGATGTCCTTAGGGACACGAGTATTATGCAATGTTTGCATAAGGATGCGTTGTAGTGCGGGAGAAGAATTAAGTAGTTCCATGATTGAAATTTGTGCGGCAGTCTTCTCTAATTGTTTGACAATATTAAATGATGGCATAGGTTGTGGAGTGGAATTGGCAGCGGAATTAGATGGTGGATTAGGAGGTGATGCCGGGGACGAAGTGGCAGATTTTTTTGTTGTAGGGACCCACATTTTTTTCTGTCTAGTGGTGATCACATAGTCAGTTCTGATCTTTATAGTTGCCACTAAGTCTTGGTCATAATCTATGGTCGAGATGACTGAGTCATACTCGACATTACTTGATGATTGACCCTTATCTTTTGAATTGTTATCATGGTTAGGGAACGGATTTTTGAACATGTGAAGTTTTTCATTAGGTGTTTTTGTCTCAGAAGTATTTTCAACTTCTATGTCTCCACGTTCAATCAGGTCTTGGATGTAATGGCGGAGTTGCATGCATCGATCTGTGGAGTGCCCTTTTATGTGATGGTAATCACAATATTCATTGTCTTTATACCAATTTGGTTTGGGTTGTCCTTCTTCGAAGGGTCTGACAATGGGATATGTAATCATATTAGCATTTCCAAATGACGAAAGACACTAGATAGACTTTCTCCAAGAGGAGTGAACTCTCTTCGTCGATCCCAAGAAGGAACTTCCTTTCTAGGGATAATGATTGGTTGTTTAGATTTTAATGTGTTGATGGGATGGTTTTGGACATTTCAGACATGGCGGGAATTAGTAATGCCATCGTTGATGATATTTCGATTCCGGTTAAAGAATTTAGATTTGTCCTGGTTCTGAGGAGTGTCTCGATAAGGTTGGTCTCTAAAGGGTGCTTTAAGTAAGCCCTTAGAAATGAGGGCTTTTTCAATTTGTGTCCCCTTTTCGATGACTTCTTCGAAACTATTCAGACAATGCATTTGCATGTGGAATGATAATTCGGCATTGAGATTAGGGACAAAAATGCTAACTAGTTGTCTCTTGGGTACTGAGCAGGGAAATCAGCTTGCAATTCCGTGCCATCGTTGTAAAAAGGAGGCAAAATTTTCATTTGGCCTTTTCCTAGTGTTGCAGAGATCAAGCATGGTTATTTCTGAGTCTAGGTTATAGGAAAAATGTTTGAAAAATTTCTCTGATAAGTCTGCAAATGTTGTGACCGATCCTTTGGGCAGATGGAAAAACTAGTCTAAAGCTTGTCCTCCTAAACTTTGGGGGAATAATCGTAAAAGGTACGTGTCTCGATAGGAAACTTCCTGACATTGCATGTAAAATTCCTTGACATGTTCATGGGGGTCACCTTTGCTTTTGTATTTATCAAACTTAGGGATTTTGAAGGATGACGGAAATGGTAATCGTGATATCTCTGTATCAAATGGATAAGGACACAATTCTTCAAAGTTGAATTGTTTCGATTGTTTTTGTAGTCCCTGAATGGTGTCTTTCATAAGTTTCCATTCTTGTGTGAATGGAGAAGCGGGGGATGGTTTATCAAACATGTCATGAGTATTGGAATCTAGATTGAGGTCTTTTAATCTTTCAGCTCTAGTCGTCGCTTCCTCAAGTTTCTTTGTTAAGTCTTGGATTTTAGTGAATAACTCTTCGGCCGAAGAACCATTTGGATTGTTTGGTATTTCGTTGTGATAACTTGATTCACCGTTGTCGATGAGTTTGTTTAAATTTTCCGTCCCGAAGTCAGGGGGTAGTTTTGCCCCCATGGCTAGGATGCGTAACAGATATTCATTTTTGTTTTGTTCTATCACCCTATTGACTTGTTCTTGTTCTTCATTGGTGAGTTCTGGTTGTGTGACTTCTTCGTCATCATTTTCATGATTGTGACTGCGAGTGAATACCATGATGAAATGTGTCTGATTAAGCTGAAAAGTGGGTAGGAATTTTGAACAGGTGTGAGGAAATGAGAACTCGATTACTTTGGATTTATCGCGAATAAGCTCGTGATGACTGATAAGGAGAGTAACTCAAACAAGTTATCTCAATATGATGATGATGTAACTCGAGATGAGTTATTAGAGGATTTGTTGCACGTTGTGTAGATTTGGCTTAAACAAGCTCTGGACTATTGATGGGGAGAGTAACCTGAATAGGTTAATTGTGATATGGTTGTGATATAACTCAAAATGAGTTATGAAAGGATTTGTGTTGGCTGTGATTTGGATAAATGCGATGGTGGACAAAATAATGAGTGAACTCAAACAAGTCACCCAATATTAGTTTGATATAGTTGGAAACAAGCTATGAAGGATGTTTTGACAATTGACAATATGGGGAGTGAATGCTAGTCACTCAATATCAGTTGGATATAGCCGAAGACAAGCTATGACAGATGTATTGTTGGATGAGGCAAGCTAATGAAATTGGTGTGATGTTTTGGTCTGTGTTGTTGGATTGTTTGGATGTTTTCGCTTGGTATTGAATTGGTCGAGAACTAATTTTTTTGTGGAACACAACTAGGGTCTGAACTTTTACAATGAACACATTGATATCAGCCAAGTTTTATGATAAAACAATGCTAAACTATTTTGTTTTCAAACAACAAGCAATCATGTGGATTCAATTGTTTTGGCTTATGAGGTAACTTCTTCAGGAATGATCATTGTTTCATGCAATCATACAAGTATGTTGTGAAATGGTGGATGCAGGCTCTTATTACTCCAAGAAGATGCGTCCTCCGATATACCCTAGTCATGATATACCTAATTCTGTATGGGGACAAAATTGGTACGGGGAACCCTTAGAGCACTGGAGGAGACTCACCAATTCTTACTTGCCTATTTTGGAGTGAATCACCATGTCCAGAACAGGTTTTGTGAAAAGGTGGAAGGTGATGGAGGGATGAATGTGTATGGTGTCCTTATAACTCCCCAAAGATTTACAGGGACGATGCCCAGGCTTCGTTGTTACTACTATTTAGGCATGAATTGCATGCGCTACACGCCAGCATTACATGTAAGTGAAGAGCAACGACGAGGTAAATAACGAACGCTGTGATGAGACTAGGTCTTAAAGTGTAATGTAGATGCAAATGATGTTGGTACGTGGTAGTCAAGTCCATGTCACCAGTGTAGCTTTGGTGGTGATGAAATCCACCTCATCTACTTGTAAAAACAAAATGATAAAGTGATTAAACACAAGGTTCTTTCCAACTTGAAAGAAATCACTAGCAAAAAATAATTGTGTACCTGAGTGTACTTTTTTTTTTTGGTTTCAGAAATTTTCTTTGAATGGTGGTATTTTTGCGGGATTTTTGTTTTTTTTTGTTTTTTATTTTTGACAATATTCCAGCAACGCGGTTCTACAGAAAACAACTTAGTAGTTATCCTGCAAATGAAATGTTAGAAAAGTGATCGTGGTAGTTTTTGATTTTCCAGATCACTCGAAGGCGCAGGAAAAAAGCATACACAACCAACAACCAAACAAATATTAATAATATGACAAAGGAAAATAATGATTGAAATGACAGTTGGAAAACAAAGCTAGAGGATCCTGCAATGTTAGAACAAGAAACTAAAAAATTGTGACCGTTTCTGATTTTCTAGATCGCTCGAAGGCGCAAGAAAAGAGCATACGTGAATACAATTGGAATAGTTTTTTTTTATTTTTTTAAATGTTAATAATTATTGCAATTAATCATGATTGTAAAATAGCGATAATGATTATCTTCACAAAAAAGAAAAATGATGAAAGAAGAGTGTGAAAACGTTACCTAGAAGTGTTGTCATGGAAAATTGAAATGTAAGGCAAAAAATAATAAAAAATTGTTTTCCAGAGCTCGGGTGACCTCACGTTTCTGATTTCCAAGATCACTTTTGAAGTGCGAGGAAAGAGCATACGTGTGAGGTTGTTACGTGAATATAATATATATATATATATATATATATATATATATATATATAATTTTGTTGTTTTTGGTTAAAAAGACAGGTGCTAGAAGAAATGAAACCAAAATTTGTCTGTAAGTCTAAATCTAAACATTATTGTTTCATTGCATAGATATTTTTGATACCTTCCATTAAAAAAAATGAAGTCATTCCGAGTTCGGGAGCAAAAGTTATGGTTTCCGGAAGATGGGCTACGGTAGCACTCTGAATGAAAATTTTGAACGTGAGAAAAACATCCCAGGAGCTGGTTTTTTTTATTTTTTGACTTCTGTACTTCACTTGAGAAGCTAAAATTTTGAGAGAAAGGTTAAAAAATAACAATAAACAAAAAAAAGAGTTAGATCACAAAATGATTGACTAAAATAAAAGAAAATAAAATGATTAACTTACAAAGCAGTTATTTTAGCAAAAGTAAATAAATAATTGCATTTTCTGGATTGGTTGTCCCATGACAGTAAGATGATAAACTAATGACTAGTTCATGTGTTTCTATAGATTACGAGAGAATAGAAAAATCAAAATTGGAAACTAAACACCAAGCACCGAGAAGATCAAAGACACGATGAGCTTCATAGTTTCATTATTGTTATAACATGCAGATACACCACAAGACACCACACAACAAAAACACTACCCAAAGCGTGAAGGTTAACCAAAGAAGGCCATAAGGAACAGAAAAGGAAATAATAACAAACAATAATAAACAAAGAACAGATAAAACCACTAATTGGGAAATTAATGGTAACAGATCGAAAGTAACCGGGCGTGCTTGAATGTAAGCTAAGAAAAATACACTACTAACAAGGAAGTAAAATACCAATAATCATACCTCCTCCTTCACGTTCCATAGCAAACCTCAGAATGGGCATAGGAAACTTGGATTGAGCCCCAATAGTGTGATATGTACGTGATTTTCTTCAAGACGGAGCAAGGCCTTCCTGCAACAATGATCCTCTTACTTTGCACTAGATGGGAAAAAGGATTATGAGGCTATTTGAGAATTAGGACGAGGCAAAAGAATGTTCTTTTCTTAAAGGATGCAAGAACTTAGATATGGCATTCAAGATTATTCTCTGTGTGTTTAGAGGGGAGGGGTAAGGTTGTATTTATAGCCTGGGGGAGTGATTAACTTAGATTAATTTAAGTAATCATGGTTTGAAAATGTGGGCAAGATTAGATGAGTGGGGGCCACGAAGAATGTGGTGAAGGATTTGAATTAGTATTTTTAATTCATAAGTGGGCAGGATTTTAGGTGAGTGGGGGCCACGAAGGGTGGGTGAGGATTTGAATTATATTTTTAATTCATAAGTGGAGGATTTTAGGTGAGTGGGGACCATGAAGGGTGGGTGAGGATTTGAATTTGAATTTTTAATTCAATAGTAGAAAAACATGGAGAATAATGACATGTGGTGAGGATTGGGTTATTTTTTGGATTTTGAAATGGATAATTAATCAAATTATATTTGATTAATTCAAAGTGTATTTTTGTGGGAAATGAGGAAGGGGAATTAATTGATTTAGGACAGATGTGAAATTAGGGTGTCTACAGGTACTCTTTACATATTTATTAGTACATATTTATTTTTATATTGGGATATTCATTCACAAGTTATGTTCATCTTTTGGTACACCTTCACTAATTGGTTCATCTCCTCGATTGGGAAAACCAATTTTGTAGGAAAACCCAAATAAAAATACAAATGTCATATCATGTTTGCAACATTAACCAAAAACCCCAAAGGTCTTGAAAGTTTGGTGGTGAAGAAGCTACAAGAAAACAAAGAGATGAAATCTGATTGACAGATGTAGCCTTCGAAAATGATTGAGACACTAAAATTATAGGTGGAAGATGGGAAGACTGCAGTACAAGTACTTCAAAAAAATTGCCTCATTTTTTGCAAAGATAAAAGGGGAGATTTAGTAATCCAATCAAATGATAGATGATTTTTTTTAAAAATGGAAGAACATTTTTTTTGAAAATGTTGTCTAAAAATATAACTTGCTAAGTGGCTAAATGTGATTGGAAATAGAAAAAAAATGATTGGTATGGTGAAGGCAATATACCTACCTTTGGCAAGATGATAAAATTTGTTTCTCTATTTATTTAATAGAGGAAATTATACTAACAATAAAATTCACAACCTTATTACAATTTTGAATTAAAGATTCTACATCAATCCTCATAGGGATATTCTACTACTTGACTAAGATATCCTAACTAGACTTGCAAGCTTGGAACATTGTTTTAGTTGACTTGGATATCATTTTGCTCATCTTTAACTTTGCATATATGTTGTATTTTCATCAAGCTATGTTCAGTCTTAAGATCTTTGAACCTTATATTTGTATAAACCATTGGTAAATATTACTTTATAATGCCATGTTTTACTTCTCATACAGTTTATAGGTAATCACCTATGGGGTCATTGTTAGATTAGAATACTCTGATTTTTAGGTAATCCTTTTTGTGAAGAAAACATATCGAAAACACTTAATCATGGATATTATAGACATAAAATCATCAACTTGGGTATATTTCTAAGTCCTAAAGCATACTAATGTATACATGATTCCTAAGCAAGAAAACTAGTGGTTGACAACTATCTTTGGCCTCTTTTCTTTGTTTCTTTCTTTTTCTTTGGTTGTACACACCCTCAAGCCTTGACGGAACTTAACCGATTCATATTTTATGGCCTCAAACACTAGCGCCCAGTTAGGACACCAACGCCCAAGCATTTATGTCCATACTAGGTGCTCCCGACCCTTTTTTACCTTTACTCTCTTTTTTTGGGTCTCTTTTATCTTTTGGGCATCTTTTTCACTTATGGGTTGGCCTTCCAATTTTCAATTACAAAATTCAAACAAGGGAATCATATATATACTTAGTTACTTCTCCAAAATAAAAGACCAAGCACTAAGCATTACTATTATCACCTAAATTTCCATTCCAAAGGCACTAAATCACTTCAAAGGCATCCATCTAGCATCCATACAAGGGACAAGGGTTGCATCACTTATGCATACACTATATAGGAGGGGAAGTCTATTATATTCCATCCACGCATACTATACATTGATACATTCTAGATACAACCCTCTATTATTCTGCAACTTGCACAAGGGCATCATTTTACACACATTAGAACTACATGGGTTTTGAGATGTAGTGTAATGCTTGGTAGTAAGTTAACTCTTTGAGTGACCACCAGGGTTAATCTGAATCCACATTCTACATATTTTCTATTAGATTTGATGTGGTTTTTGGACATGTGCAAGTAGTTATTTTTTTTTTACAGGTTACAGGCACCTTTGGAAATCAAAGAGTGAATATCAAGTGATGAGAAGGAATCAACAGTGAAACCCTTGCGAAAATGAAGAATCCAGTTCCTAAGGATTTACATAGCCACTGCCCAGATGTCCACCAATGCACTCAGGCGCCCTCATGTGTGCCCCTTTCTTCCTACATTGTTCCTGAGTTCCAAAATTTATAATGAGCATTAAGGACATTGTTTCTAACTTGTTCAACATTTTCACATGCCCAGATCACTTCCAGTTTACTCAAAAATCAGCTAAGTCTTCCTATATCTCCTTCTTTCTTAGGGTTTCACATTTTACATGATTTATTGTTTGCATCTTAGTGTCTATTAGCATTTTTATATCATACATTACAATAGTTACTCTGCAATATATATTTAATTCAAATTAAATTAAATTATTTGGTGAGCCCGACTGCTCAAACCTTAACTTCTGAGAATGCATCGAAATCTATCCCCTTCTTCTGAATTCATGGATCAATATTCTTATCCCTCTTATACACGAAGGTTTCTGGCATAGTTGCAACCATTGTTGATTTTATGTAGGTCCGTACTCAACACCCTCCCCACTTCATTACTTCAATGCTTGATCCAACCATCAATGTAGTCACCACTCACCGCACTCGCCCTCCTATAACTCCTCCCATTTCTATCCCACCACCTATTACTTCTACATTTCCTACCACCACCTCTGAAGGTTATAACATCATTGAACAACTTAAAAATACACCAGCCAAAATCACTCTTTATGATCTCTTACGTAGTGCATATGATTGTTGTCATACATTAGAAGTTTCCCTTCGCTCCATCCATATTGAAAGTAATAATTCACATGTTTCCTTCACACATCTCATTCAATCCCTCAAAATCCTTTCACATGTTATATCTTTCAATGATGTAGATATCCCACCTACCGCCACTAGCGATATTCCTACACCTTTTCTCATTACCACTAATATTGGTTCCATTTGTATTAAGCATGTACTCATTGACAACAACTCTGCTATAAATTTATGTGCTCTATCTCTCCTCGGGAAAATGTGAATTTCTGTTGATTTAATCAATAATTCCTCTACTCTCATTCATGGCTATGATTCCACTACTCACACATACATTGACACTATCACCTTGCCTCACAAGTTGGCCCTAAACTACTTCCTACTCTATTTTATATCATCGATGCATCATTTTAGCTCAATTGCTTACTTAGTAGACCATGGATTCACGCTATGTATGATTTCCCTTCCACCTTTTATTAGTGTGTTAAATTCCCACATGATGGATATGAGCATACCATTTATGTTGACCCTGACCCATTCAATTTTTTCCATATAGACCCAATCACCACCATGCCCATACCTCCACTATAGCTTATTCCATATCATAATATCAGTACATATGATGTGGGTCAATCTAATGCCTTGCATCTGTCTGCTACCTCCATTTGCATTCTATCCATTCCTACACACACTACTGATCTCATATCACCCACCATCATTCTACCTCTATACACTACCACTACCACACCATCACCATGGCTCCTTTCAATCCTACATCTGGCTCCACCCCAACCAATATCCTTGAAAATGTTATCCAATAAGATAATTTTAGCACTAATGATTCTGATGACGAGGTTGATGCCTTAGATCTTAACGATGACACATTATGCAATATTATTAACTTTACTCTTCTTGAAATAGATGAATCCTATTTCCAAGATACTTTTGTTGTTATTAGCCCTGGTGAATATCAATTCAAAAACATCATCCTTCCAATAATGCCAAGATACCTTTACAGGGGACCATACATACGTTGGAAATCTTACCACCTATTGCATCTTCCCAACCTCATTTTGTACGCCAACTTGATCCCTTCACATGCAATCTCTTCATACATGACTCTTATTGGCCTCATATTCCATTCAACCCTACTCACTCTGAAATTATTTACACACATGATGGTTTAACATGCCTAGGATTCAAACGTGCCAATCTCCTCCCCCCACCTCACTCATATCACCTTTATCATGGATGTGTATTTGTTACCGCTACTTATGGCCTCCATGTCTTCCATTTATCGGTCTTCCTTACACGTACTCCATGTTCATCTCCACTCACACTTGGACAGTGTTGGATTGACTACATTGGTGGAATTTTTTATCCCAATCATATTGTTTTCGTGAAAATGTGCAATAAGGAAATTGACAATTTCCGAGCATGACAACTATAGCTTTGTACCAAAATTTTCATGTTTTATCATTCCAAGGCACCTCGGGTTTACCCAGCCAGTCCAGTAACCTCCTAATTGGTGTTAATTCATTCCCCTAGGTGATTTAGGAAATTCCATTCATTCCCCCCTAGGTGATTTTAGGAGTTCCATTAAAATTTGCAAGCTTTAGGCAGTTCTGGGAAGGGCTATCACTGGCCTTCCTAGGACTGGAGCAACCCCATGGAGCGAAGAAAAAAATCCAAAATAGACGTGGAGGAAATTAAAAGGCCTTGAGAAATTGTGAACGCGATTCAAGAAGATTCTGGAAGGAATTGGATAAGTTAGGGTAGTTTCACCAAAATTAGGGTTCACAGGCCTAGGCAGTGCACAAGTCAAAACAACTTCTAAAGGTGATTCCAGGAGCTTCAAATGGAGTTAGGAGAAAAACAAAACATTTTCAGAAAAGGAATTACAAGACCTAAAATATGGTGAAATTATGTTTTTCACAACACTTTGGCACATTGGGTCTACAAGCAGTTTTTCTCATGCACAAGTGGAGTACTAAATCAAAAATCTGATTTTTCAGGGATCAAATTGAGGAATAAAGACCCTATACCCCCACCATTAGATTAAAAATTCCATTTCTAGTCAATATCATATAAAATTCCATCAAAACAATCCATTTGGAGCTCAAGATATTATCGTCGCAAGTTGTCCTCTTGGAGCGAGTTCAAGAGTTAGTCAAATTTTGGTAAGACACGTGTCAGCTCTATGGAGCCTGGCGGGATTTTATGTCCCTCACGTCCCTCAAGGTTGGGGAAATAGACCTTGGAAAAATTCTCCCATCCTCCATGAAGACCTCTGGAACCCACATACGACCTCCAGGATTGATCAGTTCAGCCCCAAGTGTAATTTGGAGCTCAAATTCCCTGTCGTTGGATCGTTCACCACAGTGTCAGCTCTAGGATCGCCATGGAATTTGATGTCCCTCACGTCCCTCATAGGTGAGGGACATAAAACCTTTAAAAATGTTCCCAGACCCTCTAGGAGACTACTTTCTGGTCACCCATGTGACCCACTTCCAGCCCCTTAGTGCTTCTAAAGATGATTTTTTTTTAGGCTCTCTCACTCCTCCCCCTGTCGTTGAATCAATGCCACGTGTCGTCTTCTTGCTTCACCATGGAAATTGATGTCCCTCATGTCCCTTTGAGGTGAGGGACATGTCAGGGACATGAAAATGTTCCCAGCATACCTTCTCATGCTCCAAATTTTGAAATTTTAAAAACACCTACTTCTGCTTCTTATTCTGCCTCCTCCATTTTTGCTCAAGCTTCTCTCCATGAAAGTTGCTTTGTTCAACTTCTCAGTTCACCACTCCACCATTGCCAAATCTCAAACCAACTCTCACCATGGAAAAATGAAATCCTTAATACTCCATGATAATATGATAGGTCCCATGGAAGAAATTTCATTGAGATCAAATGAAGAAGTTAAAAACAAAGAAGAAAGGAAGAAGTTTGAAAATCTTCATTGCCATCAAACCGAAAATCGAAGAGATCTTACAAACTAGTGCACGGATTGAAAAACCATCTATTGCTGAGTTCTTCAATCTCTTGAAGGCCATTAAAAAATCATATTCAAACCTCCAATTTGTAGCAAGGAATGCTCACAGTGAATAAATTTCACTTCCGGGCTCCACGAAGAACAAAGCTTCAATTTCCCATCAAACTGGCAACCATGATCGAAGAGAAATTTCACCAATGAGACAAGAAGCAAAAATCCTATCGCAATGGAGTTAATTTCCTTGAAAATGGAGACAAAAAGGAATACCTGTCAAATTTCAAGCTCCATTAATGGCCACCATGACATAGCAGTGGAAAAAATAAGCAAGCTACCTCTCCATTTCTCAGGGTTCCAGTGGGTGAAATCGCACTGAAAATTGGGAGGGAATGATCGTTTAAAAAATCTAGTTTCGCTGGTGAACTAGTTTTTACACCATGAAGTCCCTATTTTTTAGGGATATGGAGGGATTTGTTTTTTATCAAATTACATTCCCTGTCACATGAAGAACATCTATGAAAAAGGAAACGAGCTACCTCTTCACTTCTCAGGGTTCCAGTGGGCGAAATCATGCAGAAAATTCAGAGGGAATGATCATTGAAAAATCTAGTTTCGCGTGAAACTAGTTTTTACGTTCCATGAAGTCCCTAGTTTTTTAGAGATATGAGGGATCTATATTTTTTGATCATTATTCTACCCCTGGTATTCTCCATACCTGAAGCTCTTATGAAAATCTTAATTTTCCCACTTGTTTGAGATGAAGAATCATTACTCAAAATTGGAGCACGAGTGTGGAACCCTGAAATAAAACCTAAAGCTTTTCAAGACTTGTTTTGTCGCAACCTGACATCCGTGATCACCACTTAATAAAAATAACATGCTTTCCTACACAGGGGTTGCATGTTACTTTCATGTAAGTCCCACCACTTGAAGAGGATATCGAATCAAGAGAAGTGAACGCAAAGGGAGTATCGCAGGAAAAGTCATCAGAAAAGGTCATCTTGGCTCACAATTGACACTTACTAAAAATAGTAAGTGGTTCCACAAGCCCCTGTTATAAATAGCCGAGCTGGTCTGAAAGGAACAGAGGAACACAGTAAGAAGAAATAATTCAAGCTACCATAGCTTCAGTTGAGGTTGGGAAAAACTAGAGCTAAGACGGGTGATATGTCCTAGAATAGCAGAGCATGCCCCATCCATACTTACTAAAAATAGCAGGTTATTCTCAAAGGGACAAGTTTAGCACAATGGGACATAGAGGGATGGTCATTCAGGTCAATACCATCATTTTGGATCACCCATGGGCATTGATCATATGGAATTTGAGGTCTATTTTGGGGAGCTAGACAATGTTTTTTGACACTCACTACATAGTTCGAGTCACAGGTATATCATACGCATGCTGGGAGTTGCGGTCATCAACGAAACAATTCATTCAACTTGGAAAGCATTCATGAGCTAATTTAAAGGAGTTTCTTAGGGTACAAGGAGTTTGAAGATTCAGAGTCTCACTGGACTTGAATCTTTAATCAACAAGGATCTATAGACTTCATCAAGGATGACATCCTTTCTTTTCCTTCTCCTTCCCCCCCAACATTCTCTCTCCTCTATGTTCTAATTTTGTGTTGAGGGTTTGCACTTTTTGATATGTCTTAAAGTGACTTTAGAGACATGATGTAAAATTTAAGTCGCCTTATTTTTATAAAAGGGACTTAATATTTGAATAGGAATATGAATAGTCTAAAGTCAAAATGAGGAATATGAAAGAGAATCAGGAAGACGAGGAGTCAAGCTTAGCACTGTAAATTGTAATGAGCTCTTCATTCCAAGGGGTTCGAATTATGAAATTCTTCTATCTGGTTGTATTCTTGTAAGTTCATGAGAGATATTTTTCTCACTTGTGAGTGAAAAGAGTTAGCCACTTTTCCCTTATTCTCAATGTCTTTGATTCTCATACTATGTACAATTTCTGTTTGAGCATCAATACAAGGAGTTTTGAGCCTTTTTTGACTAAGGGATTTACTGATACTTTATGTTCATTAAATTCTAATTGGTCTTGTTGTTATTTGCAGCATTTTTTATTCCTAATTTTAGTGCATGTGATGAAATTTCTAATTAGCGTGTGCATGAATATGATTTTCTACCTACAACATTAGTTCTCCTACCTCTTTTCTCACTCCTCTTCCCACTCTTCAGACAAATTCTTCCCTAGTAAGATATTACTAGCTTTGCCACAGGGTCAGTGGAGTGCCCCTGTTGGATCCCTGGCCGTAAGGCCACCCAGAGAAAACCCAATTCACTTGCGCATACATATATAGTAGTTGCATCGGTTAAGTAGAGAGACTTAGATTCCCAGAGCGTTGGCAAGAAATCCACCAATTTGTCCCCGGAAAATTTTCTCGCCAACACATACTATTATCACATTTTCCATTCCTTTTGGAAGCATCTCTATTTCCAATTATTCTTTCCTTGGATATACTCAAAACATAACTCTATGGTATGCACGTGATTGTCCGCAACCTCCTTTTAATGATGAAGAATATGCTATGGGAATGTACAATTTACACCACACAAGCTCTTTATATGATTAACCCCACACCATTGCTTACCAATTCTCTAATCTAGACCCAATTAATTACGATCCTGAAACTGATGATCTCGAAGATGAGTTTACTTGATCCTTCTCCAATTACACATTTTGGGGGCATCACGCTTTCTTCCCCCTTCCATTCTTAATAGTTGTCTCTAGTGCCTACCATTACACTTCACACTCTATACATCATGTCTAATATTTCTAAGAACTTCCACACCCTTTGATACACACATTGTATCATCATTAACCTATGACACACTCTAGTTCCATAGTTCATACTCGACTGTTAAGGGTCTAATTATGAAATGAACCTCACATCCACTATAATTCATGCTATGTGCTTCACTATACATCTTTCAGGCATCTACTCTCACACAACACATTAACTAATGACACACTCTTGTTTTATGGTTCATTCTTGACTGTTAAGTCTCCCTATAAATGAACCTCATCTCATACACATCCGATGGGGGGCATGTTGCTCCTATCATCTTCACATTTTACATACCACACCATCACACTCATATACAACATTTACATATCCTGGTTGCATTTACTCTTGCTAGATTATTCTATTTACATCTTACACTTTGTTTTCCGCTAGACAGATTATTAGTATGTCATTATATTTCTATATATACACATGTGTATTCACTTTGTCTTTTAAGGTGAATGCATATCTCTTATAGCTCCTTGCACTATGCATGATGCTTGGCACTGTACCTTTTACCTGTCCCACCAAGGCTCCTGGGGGAATCTACTTGTACTACTATCACATTCTACACACTTCAAGTTATATTGCTACATTATTCACTATTTATCATTATAAATTACTCTACTTTTTTGCTACTTTATATATGCCTTGACATACTATTTATCTTTTTAACATGCTAATGGGTACTTCATGTGTAGAATTTTCCTTGTAGGACTATATACAACCATGGCTATCTATCACATTTTGTTTTCTATTGTATGTTATTGTTTGGGGGCTATACCTTATGTCTTGTATGATCATTGTATGCTTTTGGCCACTTTGACCCTGATTGCCTTGTGATATTGTGAGTGATGTCCCATGTTTGAAACCCACTTTTCACGATCTATCTTGTCTGCATACTTGTTTGTTACATTTTTGTCTTTTGCATGCTAGCTACTTTTACTACTAATACATGTTACTAGTCTCTCTTGTTTTCATGTGTCACTGTTTCTACCATGCACATCCCCTACCCCTTGTAGGTTTCCACTTCAAATCAACATCAGGTCCTCTCCTTTGGGCCACATTCTCCTACTATTGTGATATGCACCCCAAATGAGGGGCACATACATTGGGTGAATAAATCACCCCTACAAAAACTCATATCTACAGTTCAGATCAACACAACACATAAGTAGCACAAGAACATAGTCACAAAACAACCAAAAACCTGACTTGGGTCCAAAACACATAGAAGACACTAGTACCTAGAACTAGACACTAGCATTTGGGTGCTCCTATCCTCCACTGGGTGTTAATGTCCTGGGGGCCAAAATAGTCAATTTATTAGTACAACACAATCTTTAGTAGTTTACAGATAAGTTCTCTAGTAATGGGAATCGGCCTTCAGTCACAGAATGCATTATATCTCTTACAATCAATATAATAAATAAAATTTAGAACTAATAGGAACTAATCAAGAAAAATAGAACAAATCGGGATGTACCATCTGCAGTGGTGCTTATCAGAAAGAGTTGTATAAGAAGAGTAAAACTAGACCTCTCTTCCCAACACTCTCTTGGCATGAGATCACCCAAAAAACTCATACTTGGCATGAGATCACCCAGAAAACTTGCACATGGCATGAGATCACCCAAAAAACTTGCTCTTTGCGTGAGATCTCCCAAAAACCTCAACTTCGACATTCAAATTAGCAATCTCCAAGAAACAAAAGAAATTTCTATCTTTTACTCTTTCATACATTAGGTGCACACTTTCCTTTTTACACACTTTTACACTCTTTACATACTTATACACATGTTTCTATGATCTATCATATACAAAACTTTGACTACTTTGTCGCTCTTCTTTTGTAGGTCTGTACTTACAAGAAGTAACTCACACAAGCTACATCAACATGTTACAACACACACACTTCACCCTTAGGGTCCACTTCCCTTTCCTATTATTCACACTTCAATTTTTAATCACTCCACGCTTCACTTGTCCACTCAACACGCTATCATCAACACTCTTTTATACAAGATCATAAGGTACATATATCTTATATATTTTATGTTATCTAGTATTCCCTCACAAACATAAAGTGGGGATAATTCTAGACACAAAATCATGCACTTAGGTACATTTCTAGGTACTAAAGCATACTAATGTATACATGATTCCTAAGCAAGAAAACTAGTGGTTGACAACTATCTTTGGCCTCTTTTCTTTATTTCTTAATTTCTCTTTAGTCTTACACACCCTAGAAACCTGACACAACCTGACTAATTTATCTTTTATGGCCTCAGAAATTGGTACCCAATTAGGTCACCAACACCCAGGAACTTCTCTCCATACTGGGCGCTCCTAGCCCTTTTTTACCTTTACTCTCTCTTTTTAGGTCTCTTTTATCCTTTGGGCGTCTTTTTTACTTATGAATTGGCCTTCCAGTTGTCAATTAGAAAATTCAAACAAGGGAATTATATATATACTTAGTTACTTCTCCAAAATAAAGGACCAAGCACTAAGCATTACTATTATCACCTAAACTTGCATTTCAAAGACACTGAAGCACTTCAAAGGCATCCATCTAGCATCCATACAATGGACAAGGGTTGCATCACTTTTGCATACATCGTATAGGAGGGGAATTATATTTTATTCCATCCACACATACTATACATTACTACATTCTAGATCTATCTCGCTATCATAGTGAAAATTACATAAGGGCATCCTAGGGAATCATTTCTAGGCACACACTAGAACTACATGGGGTCTACGATGTAGTGCAATGCTTAATAGTAAGTTCACTCTTTGGATGACCACCGAGGTCAGTCTAACTCCACATTCTACATATTTTTTATTATATTTGATGTGGTTTATGGACATGTGCAGGTAGTTATTTTGTTTTGTAGGTTACAGGTACCTTTGGAGATTAAAGAGTAAATATCAAACGAAAGGCAAGAATCAACAACGAAACCCTTGCAATACAGAAGAAACCAGTTCTTGAGTATTTTCATGACCACCAACACCCAGATCCATTCTCTAACTCCCAGGCACCTCTGCCCTCTCTGTGGACACCCCTATCCTACGTCATTCTTGAGTTCTATAATTTGCAGTGAGAATTAATGACATAGTTTCCAACCTATTCAACATTTTCACTTGCCTATATCACTTCTAGTTTTCTAAAAAATTAGCTAAGTCTTCCTATGTCTCCTTCTTGCATAAGGTTTTTTTTTAATGTTTTATTGCTTGTGTCTTAAGTTGTATATTGTCATTTGTATATCATATATTGCAGTAGTTACTTTGCAATAAGATTTAATTAACTCAATTTATATTAAATTAGATATAACTAAACATAAGAGATTTGTAATACAATATTTATAAATAGTGTGATGTTGCACAATCCCATACATGGTGCATACATATGTGCACAATCTCTCAATATGGTTGTGCAATATTTTGCATCAGATCCTTCCCCGAAGGCATCTTAAACTATTACACATTATTTGTTAAGACTTCACTATACATGGCTTTTGGACATTCTCATATAAGTTTGTTTCCTTTCTCATTCACACAATAAATAAAGCATGTTACACACAAGTGTGTGTAGGTTTGAATATATTTGTGTAAAGCATCCTACTTTTTACTAAATGTTATTACTAGCGACATAAGATAGCTTTTGAACCCAAATGATAAATGATTTTCATCATACAACTTAGGTAGTAAGAAAGAAACATAAGGCCTTGCTCATTTGCATTTCACGAGGTCTTGTAAGGATTTGCCATGTTTAGTAATTTCGGTTGTAATAAACCACATCACATCCTCAATTCCTCTACCTCTCCTCTTTACCAGATATTTTTCTAATTCCTTTCTGGGGATGATATTATCAACTATAGAACCAATTTCTTTACTCAATGTATTTACACACTTACTAGTACTTGGTGCTTCCAATCTACTTTTATGAGATATCAACTTCTTAAGTTGTTTTTATGTCATAATAAGGGTATAAATATAAAACATTAAAGACAAGATATATGAACACCCGTTATGGTAACTATATTTTGTATGGTTAGACATAAAATTTCTCACCATGTTGTAGGACCGAATCTTCTTCTACTTCAACTTATCATAGTTCCTCTCGTAAACCTTGCATTGTAGATGTGCAATAATAACACGTCTCTAACTTGAAACTATCTCTCTTTTTTCAAATATGTATATTAATTTTATTACATAATATTATAATCCAATTATGTGCACACTTATTGGTGCACATCATTCATATACTCATTAATTATTTGACTTTTGGACTCTTCCCTTTATCTTCTTGATGCTACATAATTATGTGGCACATCTTAGACATCATCCATGAAATATCTATAATTTTGTCCTATTACTTTAAAGTAAATATTGGTGGGTGAGAGTGTGTACCTGTAGATTACCAACTGAGAGTTTTGTGTCCTAACAACAACAATATGAATGCCTCCAAGGCGTAAGAACTTGGTTCCTTGAGGCACACCTCTAGAGAAAGTTTTCTCTTATCCGAACTATAATTTAATATATAAATTATAGGAGAAAGGGAGAGAAAACACGAAAAATAAATATGATGATGCACCAAGAAGTAAGGGGATCACCCTCCCTATATGTGTTAGCAATAAAGTGGACAAAATACATATCCAAAGGGTAGATTTGAGACATAAAATACCAGCACTTAAATCTAGTTCTCAAATTGTATAAGACACAATGAATCAAAACCTTGAAAATACTACACACATAACAAACCACAAGAATAATAGAGAGGCAAGGGATAATAATACAAAGATAAAATGTAGAACATGAGACACAATGATAGATATATTAAAACATGAAATACACACAGTCTTTTAGAAACAAAATTCAAGACATTTATGTATTTTTGGAGCTAACAACCAGAGGTGCAAGGCACTCAAAAGAGAAGAATAACTTGCATTCAAGGAAGGGGAACCTTTTTTACAAGAGTTCTTTGGTGTGTGTGCGCGCGCGCACACACACACACACATAATGGAAGAGAGAAGAGAGAAGAGAAGAAAAAAATCAAGAATATGGTAGAAAATATATTGTTCCTCATGTTCATCTCTTCCACATAGATCATAAGGTTTTGAAAATATCCATAACTAAAAAGTTCCACCCAAAACCACCTCCAAGCATATTTTGATATCTCTGCTAGCACAATGATGATCCGTAACCATTTAAGCATATCTTGGAATGACTTGAAAAAAACCTTATCTAAAAAACCTGCATGGCTCTCAAGTAACTCTGATTTTTATTGATTTGATTCCTTTATTTTCTATAAGTAAGATTTTTTTTTTTTACAAAGTGATCCATGAGAAATTACACATGTATTCTCATGATATAAGGAAGATGAGTGAAGATAAAGCTTCCATTTGTTCAATGGATCGTAGTTTCACCCTTGGGACCACTATGAAAGCTTATTATTTTGATCCACACGTTGTTTAAATAATTTAATTACATTTGGGTGGGGCTGCAAGGGGAATATCAAATCAAAAGGAATCTTCACAAGAGAATAAAACAACGCAAGAGCATTTGTGAGTGATTTGGGATCCATTAGGTTTGATTATATGAGTAAAAGATAACCAAAGACTCTATCATGCACCGTTCACAAATCCCTCAACAATTCTTCTTAAAAATATGATCAATGCAAAGCTTTGTGAATTACCTTTCTAATGCTACCATTTGTTTATCAATTGTATCTCTATGTTAAAAGATATCATCAAATAACTCTATCTTTGTTCACCGCTTTTGTCTTAGCTCTGGTGTTCATGCGCTTCATTTTCCTTCACTTTGAAACCATTAAATTTAACATGGTGAACAAAAATTGTAACATGTCTCGGAATTCATCAATTTGTGTAATGAAATTGCTTAGATAAATTTAAATATCAACAAAAATGTTACTCCAAAAGAACGCCAAAATATAGAGAAATGATCACAATATGCAAGTATAATGACTTAGCCACTTCGAGGGGTCAACCTCCAAACATGATCCAAAAATGGATATTAAAATACCCAATTCTATCTATTCTCCATGTTTGATACTCGCAGTGTAGATTCTCAACATATTCTTTATTCAAGAGATGGTATAGTTAGGCTGAGGGTGATATGGACACCTTCGAATGAAATCACAAGGCCACTATTATTTTGTTCAGGAAGTTCTAGGTGAAGGTTATGCAACCGTGCCCCCAGTTATGTAACCGTCACTCTTCACAGAGTAGTGGTTGCGTAACTTGAACTACGGTTACGTACTTTCCAGTTACATGGACCTGTGGTTGTGCAACTGCCATTCTATCTTTACTAGTGCTCATATCCTCGACAAAGCTAGAATTTGGGAAAATCAACAATTGCAAATGTTTGGGCTTCCCAATGGTTTGGTTCATCTTTCCATCAAAATTTTGGCAAAGAAACTATAAATATGCATTTGATGATTCTAGACAAGTGATTTTGAGTGAATTCGAGTGTGAGCAAAGAGGAGGAGTTAGATTTCTTTCTTTTTTTGTTCATTGAGAGTGTTTTTTTCATTTTTGAGAAGTTGTGAGAAAGAAAATACAATAAGGAGTGTGAATCCTTCTTAAAGGCCAATTGTTGGTAGTAATTTGTATTTTTGGAGACTTACATAGTGCGAGGGAAGTAATTTTCTTACCCACTGAAGTTTTTCCCACATTGGGTTTCTCCAGGATATTTTTTTGTGTCTCCATTGCATTTTATTTCTCAAGTTGTAGTATAGTTGTGATTGTTTCATGCACATTATATTGGTTAAAAGGAACTTAGTCAATTTCCATTCAATTATCACTAAACATGATCTGCTAATTTTTTAAAAGAGGTAGTTTATGGATCAGATTGGTATCAGAGTAAATTAGATCAATTTTTTTATGTGGTTAACTTGTGTTTATAGTTGCAATAGAAGCCCCTTAACCAAAAGGGAAAAAAAAGTAGTGAAGGTATCCTCATTCCTTTTGAAGTATATTTTTCCACCATGAAGTAGAAACAAGGAATCTGAGACATGTCTCGTAGAGAATATGCGGATGAGATTAGAGAAGAGAGTTTCTACAAGTTGGAGGAAATGTGGCAAGTCCATCCAAGGACGTGGGTAGTATTTCCTTGTCCATATGGAAATTGGAGTCCATCATGGGATTTCTCATCGAGAAACTTGGTGTTTTGAATGAGGTGCTTGAATCCCTTGAAGAATATACTCATGAGTATGAAGAAGAGCAACCCCATGCCATCCATACACCCCCTCCATTAAAATCAAAGGCAAAGATAAATATTTGGCCTTATGATGAGAACATGAATGATGAAAATCTAGACCATTGGCTAGCTCAACTTGAGGTATATTTTAGTTTACATCAAATAAATGAGAGTAAATATATTTCCTTTGCAAGGTTAAAATTGACCAATCATGCTTTAACTTGATTTGAAAGTTATGTTCATTCATTGGCTGTTAAGAAGCTTCCTCTTATTACTAAGTGGGATGAATTTAAAAGGATAATAAAAAAATTAGTTCTATCATATTTTCTATGAGGAGAGAGGTCCATGTATTGGTAATATCTTAGGCAGAAACAAGGCCAATACGTACAAGAGTACACTAGTGAGTTTCGAAAGAAATATGTCCAGATGAGAACAAATGTAGCAGATTGGGAACAAATGTAGTAGACTGGACCTTCTAATGAAGCACATTAGTGGAATCCATAGCCACTTAAGGAGATCAAATATCTTGGCCAAGCCATCGGATGTAGATGAGGCTTGTTCTCAAGACCACTATTTAGAGATGGACAAGAAAAGGAGTTCATCTACCTCTCAACATGCTTCATACAAACAAGGTGACACCAAACAAAAGGAGAAGGAAAAAACGAAAGGTAAGGATAATGATACTTCCATTTCTAAGAAGGATACTAAAGTTCATTTTGGTCATTGTGATGTTAACACTCATTCCGAGGAAAATGTTGGAAGCTCCACTCAGAATTACATCCCTTCAAGAATAAGAAAAATAAGAAGGCCTTGGCTACTCTCTATGGAGAGGAAGTATTTTTTAGCGAAGAGGTAGATGATACTATGTGTTGTGCCTCCATCCATAAGGAGGTATGTTGGGGGAATAGTAGTAATTCTCAAGAAAATGAACTTACTAAACTCTTTCGTATAAAAATTCAGTTGAAGAAAACCAAAGTGGATGCTCTTTTCAATACTTGTTCACAAGATAGTTTGATTAGTAAAGAGTTAGTTGATAAGCTGATGTTGGAAAATTAAAATCATCCAAGTCCATATTCATTGGGTTGAGTAAATAAAGGCATATACATCAAGGTTACCAAATAATGTAAGATTACTTTTGGTATTGATAAAAAATTCATTGATGAAGTTATTTTGGATGTTGTTCCTCTTTATGTTTGTGGTGTAGTGTTTGGAAGTCCGTATTTGTATATAAGAGATTCCATCTTCATGAGAAGATCCAAATTGTACCATTTGGTGAAGGATGGTCAGATCCATGTCATTTCAGCCTTTGTAGGAGACTCAAAGATTTCTTTGGTAAGTATCACTAAATCCTAGAAACTTAATGCTAGTGGGATGTTTTCTTTACTTCTTCTAAGGGATATACAAGCTAAGGAATTTATCTCTGATACCACTCATGGCATGGTTACTAATGAAGAGAAGAAGTAGATGGAGGAGTTTGTTCAGTAGTTTAGGGAAGAGCCTATGGGAATGCCCCTAAATAGGCCAATTGAAATTCCTAATATGGGGGAATTTCTTACACTATTTAGGTGATTTTGTTTCAATACATTTACTTTATTTTTCTCATCATGATCAATTTACTATATTGTGCAATATGATATTTTCAAAATAATATGGATAACATGTGTGTCTTATGCAACACTAGATTCTCTTTATCTATGTTCCTCTAGGCTACTATTTACTATTATATCCACTTTCTCGTGTTTATATGTTTTCTTCCATATATGCATCATATGACTTGTTCTATGCTTGTGTGTGTGATACTCCGGTGTCCCTTGTTTGTATATTTGATAACCTATTGTGTATGCTTGTTTTGTGTATGAAACTCTTGTTTTCCTTGTTTTTAGCCTCTTTGGTCTTCTTCATGAATAAAAAATGTGACATTACTTATGTACTTTTATGTTGGATAAATTGTATGCTTGATTGCCTCTTTAACTTTTTCTATACATGATTTGTTTTGCGATTGTTTATTTCTTTTTTTCCATCTTTTTGTTTTGTAGTTTCTACCATGCACACCCTTTTAGGAAAAACATATAAATGGTGGTGACCCCAAATAATCCCCCACATTATCCAACATTGAATATCAAACACATCTGATATAGATATACATCATTTATTTTGAATCGAAAATCATATTTTGCAAATCTCACTTACCTCAAAAGAGGGGACATTCAATAGGTTTATCAAACAAATATTTATGCTCATAGATAGAATTAGAAACTAAATTATAGAATGGAATGAGGTAAAAATACTCATAAATAGAATCAAACATAGAATAAGAACAAAATTTACATTGGTACATAATCCTCCACTAGAGTTGAAATTGCAAGACATTATGGTTCAGGATGGACATTTTATTGTCCTTGATTGTGAAATCAGGAAAATTTTCAAGTCCACCAAAAACATTGGTTGTATTCAAATAAATATTTCTCAAGTATGTGAAAAATCCTTTGGAATTTGGAAATCAAAATTTCCTTGCACTTTTAAAATTGCATCTTAACTCTTAGATCCTAATTGAGACTTGATTTAAAAAAATTCCTTGTAAAACAATACCAACAATATACCAGTGTTAATCATACTTTTGACCTGTCTTGATAATGCCAAAATCCCATCAATATTGATCAGACTTTTGACCCTACTCAACAAGGAAAAAATCCCAATCAATTTTGATTAGCATTTTGACCCTTATCACCAAGGATAAAAGCTTGATCAATCTTGAGAGGAATTTTGAGCTCACTCAATAAGGACAAAAGCCTTATTAGTCTTGATCAAACTTTTGACCCTACTCACTAAGGCCAAAATCTCGATAAGTCTTGATTAGAATTTTGAGTCCGATAGAAAGAGCCAAAATTCGGATCTATCTTGATCAAAATTTGGCCCCTACTCAATAATGCCAAAATACCAATCAATATTTGTCACACTTTTGACCATGCTTGACAATACCAAAAGTCTAATCAGTCTTGATCGTACTTTTGACCTTGCTCAATAAGGCCAAAATTTTGATTAGTCTTGAGCAAACTTTCGATAAGGAAAAAATATCGATTAGTCTTGATCAAAATTTTGACCTTGCTTAACAAGGCCAAAAGATCACTTGTAAATATGCCTCCAAAATCCATTCCTTGATTTAAATTGTTGATCAAAATTTTGATTTTCCCAAGAAAGACAAACTTCTAACCAAGACAGGGTGGATTTTTTACATGAAAATAAAAGTCAAAATGTTTCTAGGATTTTGAGAAAGCATATTCTCTCATGATGAATATGTTTTCATACTCATTACACTATAATATCTGAATCCTTAAATGCCTATTTTTGGCACAAAGATACAGAAAATCAAGGTATTTTGAAGGGTCGCAAGAATCTCAAATCATGTTTGGCTTCGGGGGTGCTAACCTTCGACCCCTCCCTATACAACAATATGGAGAGTTTCGGGGGATCTTCCCTTAGACATCATAAGGGTACAACCTTCAACTCCACTTGTGGCTACTAACCTTAAATGACTACTTTTGAAAGTAAAAAAGAAAAATATGACAATTTAAGCGAACTACACTAGTGTAAAAAGTAAAAATTTTAAGGGAAGGATCATACTAGAAAAATATAACATTATTGATATGAATTAAGATTGTGGAAAATAGTTGTAAATGGAAGAATCATGATTTACAACAAGTTAGATCAAGTTTAATGTGTAGTTCTAATATCTTGTATTTTCATTGTTGTAAAATTACACATTCCTTTTTTCAAGTTGCAAATTGACTTAGTCAATTTGTAATGTCCTAAGAGAATTTTAATTTTATCTCCATAAATGTGTAAAATAAATTTTTCGAAGTGTAATTTTCTATTATTAGAAAAATTGACTCTTTCTGCCATGCATGTAGTTGAAAAGTAGGGGAAATTTCCCTATAAATATTTTTTGTCAAATCATTGTCAATGTAATTTCACCGTCTAAATATTTTTACTCGGAGAGGCTAATTTGTGAGACTTTCATAGGAGATTTTTTAAGGGATACGTGGAGATATTTTTTATTTTCCATTTTATTTTAAAAAGACCTTTTATCATTTCTAGAGGGGATTCAAATTACAGGAGAATTAGAGATATTGTTGACTAGAATTTGTGTTACCAGTGATTTTTGTACAAGATATTGTATGAGAGGAAAGAGTGTGAGACTTCATGTTCATCTTTGTGAAGAAATAATAATATATTTGATGAAATTTGTGTCACAATTTCTTTAACAATAACACATGTTCTTATTTCACATGTTTATACTTCTTCATTCCCTTCATCCATGTAAAATCATTATAAATAATATTTATTATATCAAGTAATCCACTTGCATATAAGAATGAGATATGTGTTTTCTTTTTTAAAATGCAAGTTACCCCTTTCTTTCTTCCTTTGTAAATTTTCTATTCATTTTCTCTCTTTTTGTGTTTATATTCCTTTCATGTGAGTGAAATCCCACACATGCTTTTTGGCTAGTTAATAAAGGGAGACTCCTCATTATAATAGAGGAAAGACTTTGTCTCATTCACACAATCATCAAAACCCACCACATTTCTCAAATATAAAATATTTTTCCAATGCATTTTCATCCCTGGGAAATATTTCTACAAAACTACAAAATTCATATATTTTCACAAACATTTATAGGTTTCCGAAACAAATTATGGGTTAGAACACATTTTAGAGTAGGGTTTACTAAATTTTAGTATAAAATGTGGGGGTTTGAGCAATTTGTTTTTTTTGATGTTGCATGAATCAAGCATGTTGGCATCCAAAACTGTCCACTTTATTTTGGGGGCATTATGGTTAGGATTTTGGAAATTCAAGGGTTTAAAATGATGGATTATATGAATTTTTTGACACTCTAATCATCCAAACATGTCATAAATTCTTTCTCTATTATTTTGTAGGTTAGATCCATAAAGAGTTAGGAGTTTTGAGGTTTATTTGCCACTTGAACATTTAAATGTCATTTTCTTCCTTTGGTTTTCTATTTAAACAAGGATTTAAAGTATTTTTCACTGAAAGAAGGGGAACATGTCATTCAATGCCATCTTTAAGCAGTTAGACTTGGTCACTATTAATATATTTCACCTACTCCTCATACATATGAGAGATAAGTGACACAAATGTATACATGGCATTTATCAGTCTTCTTGCTTGTCGTAAAGTGCTTGGGACTTTGTCATTTTTTCATCAATTTGTATGCCTTAAGTGGATGTTTCTCAAGTGTCACTAATTGACATTCGACACTCCCCTAGACTTTAGATATTTTTCTTTCACCCCCAAACATTACAAGGTTCTGATGTAGGACAAGTGGCATGTAGGATGTATGTAAGCTATGAATGAACAAAAGTATTTCAAAGGCCTTGTTTGGTTAAGTATACACACTCAAAATTGCATCAATTTGATACTTGTAGAAAGAGGGGACACATTTCCATCGTCATCGCATAATATTCTTTTGGATTTTTTTGGGAGTTAATGTACCTCGCTTTATTGTTTTCTGCTTTACAACACATAGATTGAATACAAGTTAGGGAAGCATATGTGGCAAACATCCACATCTAGGGTTTGCATGAAACTATCTAAAGGTTAAGACTTCTCACTCTTGATTTAACAGAGCCCCAATGAAAGACACATTTTAGATTTTGTACACATGGCAACAATCATCTCTCTAGACTTTCATGAGCCTTAGTCTCCTCTCTAAACATGCCGAGAAACCGATGGAGAATGTGTGAACAAAGGGACACATGGAAAAAATAAAAAAAACCTCTAAGATTCACTATAGTGATAATCACTAGGTTAAATTTGATAGTCTAACTCAATGCAAAAGTAACCTTGGAGATGTCAATGGAAGCACAAAAAAGCTCTAATTTTTTCACATATATTTTGAATGGGAGCTCCAAATCACTTACAACCAATGCCATTAGAAAGGTATTAAAGAGATATTTGTATTGGACTCAAGGTAAGGGAGAATAGTGAAGATATATTGGATATTTTCATGAAAAAGTTTTGGGGTGTCTTATGTTGGTTCTTTCTAGTCTAATAGCACCCAAACCATTATATGAAGATTTTGGGTTGTTTTGGTTTCCTCTAGAAGATGCCTTCAAGTTGTTTTTCCCTTCATGGCCCCACCAAAATACATATGAAAAGCTAAATAGGTTGTAAATCAAGGAGATACACTCAAAATGATCCAAATGTGAAATTTTGATCTTCTCAAGGAAATGACAATCTCTTGTCCATCCATTCTCCTAATTTCAAGGGTGCACACATGATTACCATGTGGATCTACATTTGTACTTCCTCAAAGATTGTTTTTGTAATAGATTTAGCTTGTTTCAAGGGAAAACTTGTGCTTCTTTTTGTACTAATTTGAAAAATATGATCCAAGCATGTTTTTATCTCTCCACTCATTGGTGAATGACTTGTTTTCACTTTGTGCTGACAATTGACTCCTCCTCAGCCTTTGATTACTTTTGATAGACTATTTTAAGCACCTTTTTCCATTTTTACAAAGGAAATTGTATAAATTGGAGGATAAATAATTCATAATGGTATTTTGTCTTGTGAGAAAACGTGGTTGTTCTAATTTAGCATTACATATTCCAATTTTATGAGAAATTGATTGATTATAGCCTTTTTTGGTTCAAAGAGAAAATATTATAGGATGTTGAGCAAGTTTTGTAGCTTGTATAGGAAACTTTGAGTGTGTAGATCATTTTTTGGTGATGAAACATTTATCTATTTTGTGTAGATATTTACGAGTGTTGGTTTATAAAATTATTGTAGGTTTTCACTTCTCTATACTTTCTACATTTTTTGCAATATCAGTGTATTGTCATTTTATGATACTTTATTTTGATGAGTGATGAGGGGTAAATGTAGGACCGATTCATTATTTTTATGAATTAATGGTAGAGTGTGTAGTAATTGTGTAGATTATTGTCTATTTGTCGTCATTTATGCACTTGGTTTACATTTTGGAAACTCCTTTCCCAATGGATTTAGTCACTGATCATAGTTCATTTGACCACCTTCTTTTGTTTATATTTTCACTCAAATCCATGCCTTACTAAAATGTGACTTTAACTTTGCATATCCTTTAAGGTTTCAACCATTATAACTCTTGATTCATGTTTATAAGATTTCCATTGAGTACTATGATATTCTAGAGAGTAATTACCTTATAGATTATGAATATATTTATCATCATCATTTGTTTGAGTGTAACATTTTCTCATTTTTAGGTATCTTTGTGATTTTCCTGCTAATGAAAATCAATTAGGTGGGAAATCATAATGGTTGGGATGCTTAGTTTAGTTTATTGCATTATATTTTCTCGATCCCTATCATTTGACATAATTTGGATTGTTGAAGGGTCTCTCCCTTAGGTCTCATAGAGCCTAAAGAGTAGGAGGTTAAACACCCTCCCATTTGTTGACTTTAAATATACCCTTACAGGTGAAGAAGTAACCAAATACAATTACTTGTCTTGCTATCTTCACTCATTTACATGTTCGAACATATTTGGGAGCTAAGAAAGCACAATTTCAATATGAGGTATGGGGCACGAGACTTTTTGAGGTTCTTGGGACAAACATCCTATGACACCTTTTGGTTTTGGGTCAAACAATAATAAATTCCTCTCTAGATCTAGTATTTGCTTCAACAAAAATTGGGGACTGATCGCCCCCAATCCCTTAATAACTCAATTCAAATACAAATCTACATGTAAAATTAATATGGGAGCTTCTTTGTAATGTCCCCTTTTTCGAGACATTATTAATATTTATTTTACATCTGCATGGTAACCCCTTGGCATGCCTAGCACTACAAGTGGGAGTCTCTTTAGTTAGTTTAATGTGCACATAGGTTAGTTACTTTTATTTATTTAATTAAAAAATAAATAAAGTGCACATAGTCTTAGTATTAAATATTTTAATGAGAGTTTATGTTTTCCTTCCAAAAGGGAAAGGTAGATCTTTATTGGATATTGCACCCCTTAGTTCTATAAAAGGGAGGTCGCATTTCTTTAAAGGGGATATTGAATTGATCATTTAATTTTCACTCCATGCTTGGAGTTGGGATGCATGCCCATTAATGTTCTCTCTCTCTTGCATGGGAGTTATTGTGCTAGTTGGATATTCAATTGAAGTATTTTTCATGAGATTTTGCAAATCCACTTGTTGGTGATTCTCTTTCTAGCTTTGGCGCCTTTTATTGAGATTAAAATATGCATGTTATTGAATATTATGAAGGGTTTCCTGGTGCTTTAGATCTGCTGGTTATTGTTGGTTTTATTCTAACTATGGCGACTTGAATAGGGCATCTTTTAACATGTTTTAAGGGGTGAACAAGATTTATTTGTAATCTGATATGTGTTGGATCATTTTTCTAAGTTTGGGTAGCTATTTTGAGTATATTGAAGGGTTATTAAGTGTTGGAAATTATTTGTGCAATTTATTCTAACCCTAGCGACTGGGTTTGGGATTTCAGGGGTTGTTTTGAAGGGGTTTCAGTTATCATAAAATTCTGATTTTTTATATCTTTGGAAAGCTCTTGAATTATGGATTAGGCTGCACTTTATTTTATGGAAAAAGATGAAGTATTGAGCAAGTTATGAATTTTCCAAGTTTCAGTTGTTTGTGCTAGGGTTTTATGTACACAATTTTAGATTCCGTGGATTAATTTGCATGCCTTCTACTTATCCAAAAATTGTGATCTATAGCTTGTTGGAAAGCTAAACATCTTAAGAATCTTTTGGCATGAGTTTGATAGAAAAATAATGGATGGTGAAGGAGTTATTTATTTTTGAAGTTTGTAGCAGTTTAGTGTATTTATTAATTAATTATTGCTGTAATTAATTTCATTTTTGATGATTAATTTCCTAACTAGTTCTCCCATCTAATCCACCACCTTGACTTACTCCAACCCTTTTTGGGTTGTATTGAAGCTAACATTGGATTATTTGAGGTCGAACTAGGAGGGTTTAGTCCTTTTAGAGTCGAGTTAGTGAATTAATTTGCATATGTGGATAATATCCCAAAAGGGGATATTACATTCTTCCTCGACAAAGATAACATGTGTATTCCTTCCGTGATTTTTCCTTGTTACTTTACTATTGACAAATTTAATTTTCAAAGTTATATATATAATAGTTGAGTTACAATTCAATTTCTTAAATTACGAATATTGACTACACTATGTATTATAGGTTTCATCATGGAGCATGCTAAAATTCAAGCGGAATCGTCAACTCTGAGAGAAAATAATGTGTGTGTACACACTCAGGTATATTTTCTTGTAAGCACATAATTTCCATCTCATACTTAAAGGGGTGAGCAAATGTAGACACCTAAATTTGACAATGACAAAATTGGCTTTTAACCGTAAGCAAGACTTGCACACATATTCCAGACCTAAGTGACCTATCCTCATCTTCGTTTTGTGACTCATGTATGTATAATACTTAATTAGTCACATAACTAATCACCTCAGTCCATAATAGTATAATATACATAGGCATCACACTTAGAAATATATCATAGTCACTTGAATTGCTTGTCTGGGACCATATCTATGACCAAAATGTCTCATAGTTTGGTCCCAGGTCAAACAATCGCATCACTTGCCACCCAACGATCACTTTTCTAATTTGATATTTTTCCTAGGTTGGTTTATATCCGTTAAGTCAGCCTTAATGTAATATTAAACATATGAATGCCTATAAAAATTGATTGTCATTAACTCATTTAAAGGACTTGGCATTTTTAAGGATGATTATTACAAAATATCTCTTGAAAGGTTCACAAGGCTCTACTAAATCTTTTTAAAACAACGAAACATCTCTAAGAGTTGTTCAAGAGTCTAGCGTCCCCATCCATAAGCCTTCAAAGGGCTTAAAACCAAGTCATTACAAGTTTGAAGCTAACACAAAGCATTGCCAACATTTCTAAGGGTAAAGGGAATCAATCTAGCTTTTGCAAGCATTGCACACGATATCTCGATTGTGAAAGGGTACATTCTACTTTATCTATAATTATGCCCAATATCATTGTGTCAAGAGACACAAGGGTATGATAGGGGGTTGACTTAGATTTGTATACATAATTGTGCATACACTGGGAGATTTACATGGAGTGTACTCCCACCATCAAAAAGATCTAGTGCAACCCCTGGATCACATCAGCAAGGGTTTACCATTGTAGTGCCCGTTTAAATAACCACTTGAGACCCAAGAAACAACCTAGGGTTAGCTAGAAAATTATGGGATATTTTTTTTTTGCTTTGAAGTGTCTACAACCAGGTTGCAAGACATCTGTTTTTACTAACAGGTTTCAGAACTAGACCAATGTACTACAACATATGTTTTCCTTCATTAACTAATATCAAGTTCACAAGGTTCAAACTTTAGGGTTATATGTTTTAGATAGGTTCAGGGAGTAATTTACCCCCATACCCACTCTCTAACAGGCTTAGAGTTTCAACAAGATTTTTCTCATACTTAACACTACCAAAATTTCCCTAAACCATTCCGAATGGATAATAAATTTTCTCACCTTTCCGGTGATATAAAGAATTCCTCCTAACTCCTTATAGGACTCAAGATATGAGCGGCGGAGTTCTTAGGTCATATTTTCCCGTAGGGGGATATGTGACAAGAGGTGGGGAAAGCGCCAAGAACAGGTTGGCGGGTCACGGGGCGGCTTAGGGAATTTTTCCCATTGCATGGGATCTAAGTCACAAAACATTATGCACCTCCGCGGGTCCTCCAAGGACACGTAGTGACCGCAGAGACAACGTCCGGGAAGACAGGGAGGGGACGGAGCGGCGGGAGGAATTAGTGCATTGCGCCTAAGGAGGAAAAAGGGAACGAAATGATGAGCGGGTCCATGCAGCTGCGGAAGAAGAGGATCTGATGGGGAGGCAGAGTTGCGGGCCATAGGGAGAATTTTACAAATTTTCCAAAGGCTGAAACCAAAATAGCAAAGGATTCTCCCACACATCTGTCGAGCCACGTGTCAGTGTGGGATTGGTCACGGGTTAGTGGGGATGCGGGAAGAATTTGAATATTTTTCCAAAGTCCAAAACTTAAAGGGGGTTGAGTTCGAAAGGGGTCCGCCCCTCTGCCGTGCCACGTGTCAACACATGATTGGCTGCAGGCTGGCAGGGATGAGGAGAAAAGTGGGAAATTTTTCCCAGGGTAAAATTTTCAAGGAGATAAGTTTAAAATTTTTATTTGGCCCTCCTAGGTGCCACATGGTGGGTCTTGATTGGTTGCAGGATGGTGGAGGTCACAGAATTTTTGTGGAAATTTTTCCAAAGTCAAAATTTAAAGTTAACAGTTAGATTTATTTTAATTTTTGAATGCCAAATTTAAGTAAAATTTCAAATGGCCATAACTTGAGCTAGAAATATTGGTTTTGGGAAAACAAGGAATTTTCAGGAAGGTCTCGATCCCATCTTTGCATAGGGAACATAAAATTTACTTTTTGATGATTTTTTAAGGATCAATTTTGGAAAAAAGATCTACAGAATCTTAATTGTCAAGCTGGCAATTTTCAACATTTCAATTTGATTAAATTCGGTTTCCTCCTTCACTCAACATGTTAAAAAAACATGGAGTGTTGATCTAGGGAGGGTTTAGAGTATTTTTCAGAAGGTTGATTTGTCCAATTTATTTAAAAAATAATATTTTTGCATCAAATGACAGAAAAACGACTGTTAAAGGAATTACATTCGAATTAGCTATGGTGAAGTTGTTTTCTTGAGTTTTCTTTGTCAAATTGAATTCCTTAGTGTCTTAGCATGCTATTCCATAACATTTTTAAGTTGATTATTGAGTACAAGTCTAAACTGTACATTTTTCTTTAAATGAATTGCCAGTGTAAAGTTTATAACAGTGATCTTTTTCTTCTAAATTTGTATCTCAATTTTTCTTCATTTAAATGTGTATATATAGCTTTCTAAACTAGTCTAATACATTTGCTTGATTAAATCAACCATTCATTTCCAAGTTAAATTGTAGTTTTGATTTCAATTCTAATGTACATTTCAAAGGAGAAACAATACGGTATAGTTCCCACCTACGTGTTTCCTCTTCTTGCAATTAAATAGAGATTACATTCACAATAGTAATTCAATTCCAATACAACTATGCAAGTTTGAGAAATATAGTGCATTCCTTTATTTTTTTTAAAAGAATTACAACTTACAACTTCTCTTTTCCATTTGGTTTCAAATACATTTTATAAATTTCACAACACTCTTTCACATTCCTTTTCAAATAGAGAAGGGAATATAACTCTTTACATTTCACATTTCACTTTCAAACTTTCCTCATCAATACAAGCAACTTCTCATTATAAAAATTATGTAATTCATCCATTTCAAAGTGGGAAGGAATACAGTAAACTTGCTAACAAGAAGAAACTATTAAACTGTACATTTATTTGGGTCCAAAACAGCAACATACTCCATTTGTTCTTCTCCAAATGATCATAACCAAGAGGGGGAAAGGCAACGCTCTCCACCCAACGAAGACATCCAATGAAAGGAGAAGCCTTCCTTCATCATTGGCCCTCGAGCCCCAACCAAAATATAATAAAAGGTGCAATTCAACCATGGAAATAAATGGATTCCACACAAAACATTATTTCACATACACATTTCCTTTTTAAAACACAATGCAACACCAAAAGCAAACAGTAGTTCACAACTGCATTTAAAACATATCAAAACAGAACTCAAGCTTGATCTTACAAGCCAAAGGAGAAAGGCCTATGGAGGAAGCTACTTATGCCTCCCAATTGGAAATTGGGCATCCACCAAATATAAACTGCCAATTAATTCATCACACACATCTCCTTATGCCCCCCACAGAATCCCTCCTTATGCCCCCCCACATATTCCCTTATGCCCCCACAAAGTAAGAAATACAAGCTATTTATTTTACACAAAATTCCAAACACAAACTCCCTACACAAAATTATGATGCCAATGGCATTCCCTTATACCCCCCCACTAGAATTCCCCATAGCCTTCTCCTACACCTTCCCTAAGGCAGTCTACCCAACCAAGCAAAAAATAAAACAAAGCATGCATTTCCCACACAACATAACAAGAAAATAACAGAAATAAAAAGAAAGTTAAGTCCCTACCTTTCCATGGTTAATTTACTTCCAAACTACAATATTTCCAAGATAAAAAACATCTCCAAACAACAAGCTTTCCAATACAATAACACAACTCCAAAGATTCCTTCAAAAGCAAGAGCTCTCCCAAGAAAATGCGCCCCCAAGGAAGAATGCAAAATGATTCAACAACTCAAAACAAGAAGAGAGTTTCAAATATATAGAAGGGGGAAAGAAGAGGATGATGTGGATCCATGTAGGATGACACATCATACATCCTCACATTCAAACACAAAAGAAAAACTCCAAACTCCAAGGCTCAATAAAGAGGTGGGTGAAGAATGACAAGTTACTTGCAGACTCAAAAACAACCCACACCTCAAGGGACAACCATTAAATTAAAATGTAAGAAATTGAAATTAAAAACATGCACAAAAAGAATAAAAATGCATTATAAAATTCAAAAATCACATCCTCAACCATAATTATGGTTGGTAACATAAATTTAGAGGTATGGGACAAGTTTTACTTGTCCCACAAGCTTCCAAAAACAGCCCCCAAGGTCAAATTCGAATTTCCATGGAGGTAGAGTATTTCATACTCCAAAAAATGACTTACACAAGCTCTTACAGCTCTTACACATCCCTTACATATTAATTATAAACATCCAACAACTCTTATAATTACTTTCCATATCCAAATTTGATTTAATTAAACTTTAAACATATGATCTCTCGCATTAATCCATCACAATTAATTAATTAAAAGAAGAGAACATATTAATATTAAAAATAAATACAACAATAAATAAAAGGAACACATTAATAAAATACACAACCCATGGTCACATATAAAGATGATTCCCCTCCCATGGGAATCTCTAACAAAAAAAACACACAACACAATAAAACAAGTTGCCATGGTGACCATGTTGAATTCGCCTAGAATTCCATTTTGGTTGGTCTTCGATCCCCCGATGTTTTGTTGTGATATATTTAACCTACAAGATACAAATACCTCCTTTGGCCTCATGGCCATATCAGAACATCCAATATGATACAAAAATCACAAAAATCAACTATACAATGAATCATAACAACATTGAATTCACTATTACATCATTAGCATTTTAAATCAACAAATATATTTGCATCATAAAATATTCATTTTCTAGATCAAATCACAATATCCAAAAATCACATATCTGACAATATCCATAAAATATCAATTTCCAATAATATATCATCATCCACATGTCTGGTGTCTCTAATAATCATCATGCATTATAATCAAATCAAAATCCACAATAATCCATAATCCAATGTCTAGCAGTATACTAAATCAAAATATAGTAATGTCTATAATGAAATTAATAGTATCAGCATAAGCATCAAAAGGTGTCAAAGGGAAGCGGGCACTACAACCACCATGGCGAGTCCAAGTGCACCACACAAATTTATCTATTTTTGTTATTTAATCGTGTTCATGAAATGTTATTGTAGGGATCTAGGTTTCTCATATATTGAAAGTCATTATAAGAGGTGTTGCACATTTGTAAATGCTACCATTAGATAATTAAACATATTTCCAAACCATCGACAACCATTTGAAGTTATAGAGTGTCAAAACATAACAGAGTGCAAGAGAAGGATAGGGAGAATTGAGAGGTTGAGAAAGACAAGTACCATAAGAAATTGACTCATACATCAATAATGTCGAATTAAAAGTAATACTAATCAATAAATAAATAGACTCCAATCATGCAATTTGTCAACTTATAAATACATTGCACCATTTTTTTAGGTGTCTCAATCGCCTTTCCTTATTGAAAATGTATGATGGGATACATATAGTTGAAGACGGTGTATTGTCCAACGTCAATTAAACAAGGACACCAATTTTTATGTATAAAGATCCCATCAATATGAGGTGTGGGAGGGAAATAAATAATATTTTTTAATTTATACTACTTCGCAATTATAAAAGCAACATTATTCTACAAAAAAGGGATTTGTAATAATTAAATACTTGATAGATTTTGGTATGGTATTGTAATAAGAAAAGCATCCGATTATTATTAATATTATATAATAATAAGGTCACCTCTCACCGTATTGGAGGATACAAAAGTGATTGTAGTGGGATTCTTCTTGTCGATAGCGTCGTGAGTGGGGAATTCGAAAATATTATTTAAATTGGATGAAATTGATACGGCAACTTGCAAAAGCTTTGTCAATCAAAATAATTGAGCTTAAAAGGTATATCTCCACGCATTCCGAGTAAAGAAAAATAGAAAACAATAGATGCCCTCGGTGTGTATAAGTAAAAAGGCACGCTTATAAGTACCTACATGTTCGAAAATTAAAAAAAGTTGCGTAAACGCATGAGGTTAATGTGCCAAGAATATAAAAATATATGTGACTAGGTAGGGTGAGGCCAATCACTTCATAATATAAAGAGGCCACACCCCCAATTGCCATATTTATAGATGTCCCCAACCCGGAATTCTAGTATTCCATCTAGTCTCCCCACCATATATAGATAATTAATGAGCAAAACATATCAGAACCACCCAGAGTTCGTATGAGATTTGGTTTAATTGTTAATCATGGTTGAATATTTTTGCGATGTCAATACGTAAAATGTATTCCACTTTGTTCAAGTAATATTGAAGGTATCAATATTATCAGACATAATGCCTTCAGGTGTGGGCTACAAGCAAACTCTTAGTATGGAAATAGGGTTTTTGTAAGAGATAATAACTTCTACCAAAGATATATTTATAACCTCCTGTCAAGAAGTTTAAATACATGTAGATGACTCAATTCATATATATATGGAAATCTTGATATTAGAAAATTATGTTGATAGGTGTTTTATAATGATAGTCCGGTGTTGGTGGTAGTTGGTTTTAATTATTTTAAGTTGTTGACCGTAAATTTAAACTTTAAATTTGATGTTCATTTGACCATTGAAAGTTTTTTTTTTCTTTTTCTTGGATGAGTCTATCAGAAAATCATGATATCTTGGTCATGCGGTGGAGTATGCAACTCATTGTCTTATTGGAAAGATCATTTCAAACCTAGCATATTGGTGTAACTAGATTGACACCATTTATGTAACAAAATTATTGATACTTATAATATTCAATAAATCTAAGATAATAGTTTGAGATAACAAAAAAATCAAGATAAGACTTGAGATTTATATCTATTGATGTTTTTCATATAGATGTATTTAAGAAATGTATTAGTTATTGATTTTTCATGTAAAATTCACATATGATTATATGAAGTTGGTGGTTTCTATGAACAATTTAATTTGATTATCTATTTTTGTGGGATTTTTATTTGTGTTATTGTAGTCATTACTCAAATGATCTCCATAAGCAGTCATTACTCTAATGACATTTCCCCCATAAGTATTTGGCAATAAAAACAAATGAACAAGACCCACTTTAGCACTTCGATTCAACTATTATTGAATTTAATAGGTAAATAAAATTCTAATAGGATTGGAATCTAGAAAAAGTGTATATTCAAATTAATAAATTAAGTACTTACACACACACACAAGAACATACAATAAATTATTAAGAAGGATTTCATCAATTAAACACATGCTAAATATAGTGAAACATAGGAGAAGAGAAACACTTAACTTTTCTCATAATTCGCAAACTAATTTGGATCCATAATAGGTGGAACATGCTAGAGAAAGTCTTGAAATTATTTATCTATGAGAGGAACTATCAAAACCCTTAGGGACACTAGCGACATGTTTTGGACACTAATATATGACGCTTCTATTTGACTTGTATAACTATGTGCTATGATATTTTATGTAATTTTCGCTATGGAAGGCTACATGATACATTGATATATAGCTCGTCATGTGATCACAATCTCAAAAGATGTGCAAAGGTCCATAGAATCATAATTCTTTCCTCAACCTGGACCCTCTTGAAAGTCCTGTCAAAAGGGGCCAACAATTTCAGTTGTGGCATCCATTCTCCACCTATGTAACAATACTATGAAGAAGCATGAAACCCACACAGTTCTCCACCAATGGAAGTGAAATCGTCTTGATGCAACTAGATCAATACAACTAAAAATTTGTCTCTTTAAACACATGATATTGATAGCTTGACTTGACTTGAGATAGTAAATTGACCCTGTTTGGAATGCACTTCACTACAATTAGAATGCTTCAAATTTTTGTTGGGCTTGCATCTAATGTTTTCTCTTGAAATAGGGATGGTTTTATTAATATTTAAAGATGAACACTAAGTAGTGCCTTGTATTTGTCAAATATGTGCCAAGTGATGACCAAGTGTGTAAATGAGAGTGTTTAACTTGTTTTTATATTGTTCCACAAGATATAAATTCTCACTAAGGCCAACCTAGAAAAGGGAGGAAAGAAAAAACATGAAAAATGGACTATATGCATATAGAGGACAAAACCGTAGAACATGAAATAGAGTTTTGTGACCATTCTATCCATAGTGTATGGTACTATCTAGCTTGATAAAACAAGAAGTAAAAATATGGAATAACCTGAAAAAACTGTAACATGTCTATAAGTAATGAGGTCATTCATATAGGTTTTTGAGCTGTAGAATAAGAGAAAATGAAGTGTTTACAAGCCTTAGGAGAAAGTAAGATAATGTGTTTAAGATCTATTTTTGCATGCAAGTCATGACTAAGGGATATAAGTGAAATTATCAATATCAAATGCTAAATTAGTAGATTTAGGTGCTTACATTTCCCCGTGTAAGCTAATAAGTAAAATTTGTTATATTAAAATAAATGCATACTAGAGTGTGTAAACACACTTTTCCTTCCCTCAATTTCTCGATTGCTCAATATTTTGGAATAATTGCAAGATGTTCCAAGAGTGCAAACTACAACACAAGAGTGTAGTAATTGTTTATATGATGAAAATTAAAACTTTAACATTGAATATATTGATACTGAACTTGTATGTGTAGCACCAACTCTTCCCTTTATATGTAGAAGTTTATCCTTACTTATAAATGCTCATGAAGATGGAGATTACAAAAGTAACATTAGAGAATGGGGGTGATAAAATCCCCAATTTAGAGAACTAGAATAATGCTGAGAGTATGGTAGACCCAACAAGAAATATAAAGAGAAATGGGGGACATAGAATCCCTAATGCACAAAACAAGAAGAGAAATAATAACCAAATTGGGAGGTTAGGGCACAATAAGTCCAACACCCAAAGATAGAAAAAAATATAAGAGTTTGGGGCATAGTAATTCCAACACTCAAAGAAGGGTGAAACCACAAGGTCTCACAAAGATAGATGCTAAGGTTATCAGGAATCATTAAATCAAATGTGTCCTCTCTAGTGAACCACACCACTATAGAAAAATATAGGCCCATAAATTAATGAATGTCTTGAACTTACAAAATAGAATTAGCATATGGGAATATAAATTACCATATCATATATTTGAAATTGTAACTATGCCCTTACATTTGTAATAAAATGTAATGAACCTATATTATAGTTTGTGTTGTTGTATGAGGTTTCTAATTTGAATCATAGTAAAATATATATTTTTATGGGAAATTATTTATTTGATTGTAAAATTTGAGTAGGATAGAACCATCAATGTTAAAAACACTACCGTACTACAATTGTGTCCAAGTATGATATTTTCTTTATATAATAATTACATATGTTCCTCCTTGTAATATTGTAAATTTGTTCATGTAACATAATATTTTATCTATAATTCTGTAATAGTGCATGTACTCCTTATTTACATTAATAAATGTTTAGCAACCTCATTGAATGCCCCCTTTTGAGGTGAGGGAGATATACTAAAAAATGTCGAGATTAAAATAATTGAAGGGTTTCTATATCAGATATAATAGAGAATCATCATTAGATTGCATAAAAGATGATTGCATAAATAGTCACATTATAGAACTGGTCTTGGAGAGAGAGAGCGCGATATGTCTCATGACACACAAAGGGTAGTAAGCACAAGAAACATACAAGAACAAAATCTCACACACATATTCATGCACAATGATAGACATAATATCACATAGAAAGGATGTTGGAGTGTAAAAAGGATTAGAAAGATGACTTGAATGTATTTTGTATGATTGCATAATCCTATTCTTTATGCATAATTTAAATAAGAAAAATTGTAGAAGATATAGTTCTTGCTTAGGATACATAGAGAATGTGAAGAACATTTTTTTGTATGAGAAGAAGAAGAAGGGACTGATAACTCAACAATCACCTCATGATGTATAAAACTATATAAGTGCAATCCAAAAAAGGTTAATATTTGATCCTACTAGAACTATATATGAATTTATTCCATTTTAAAACAGGTTTGTGTTTTGATTAATTAATTATATTTATCTTATGCCCTTTTCCTTTCATTATATCTTCCTTTGTGAATTATTTTGACTATGTAACTATTACGTAATTAAGAATTATGTTTTGTTGATAAAATTAATATGAATTAACGTATACTATAACTTGTTGCAAGTATTAATGTTGTGATCCTGGGACCTATGCTAACAATGGCTCCGTTGTTAGGGCCTCAAAATGTGAATATGGCTCTCAGAGAAAAGAAATGTGGAACAATGGACGCAAGAGAAGATGAAACAATTTGTAGAATGTGAAAATTCTTTGACTAGAATTCTAACTAAAAAGATCCATTTGGATTACATATATGAAAATATTCATGATAATTGCTGGTGTGAGCTTCCTGAACAATTATCTACATGGTTATCTTGGTTAGAATTTTAGAGCTTTAGACATGAAGACAAAGAGGAATACAAATGGATGGAAAAAAATTTGAAACGTTGCACAAATTAAATGTTTCATGGATTCGTTTTGTTGACCGTTAGAAGAAAACCAAAATCGATGGGTATGTAATTGAAATTGTTATCCAATTTTTTTGTTCTTTTGATTTGGTTAAAATAAGTTTTCTATTAGGATTAAGAGGAAGAAAACCCAATGTCTCCAATGATGATAACAACTTCTTCTAAGGTAACAATGAGGTCTAGATCCTTCCCTCTCTCCTTTACATCCCTCCTTTGAAAACAATAAACCCTCATGTTTTGTCTCCAAACTTTAATTTTTCTTGTGAGACCGTTTTTAATGAATTTTGGCATTGTCTTGAGCGACAGTTACGCAACTGCACTGACGGTTGTGTAACCACCCTGAAAATTGTGTAATCGTCACAATGGAGGTTACATAACTGCCTTGATGGTTGCATAAATTCCCCGTTGCATAATCGCCAGTTTGTCACCTTAAATATGAGAGTTAAAACACACATTTTTCAATGCGTGTTTGGATTTCTGGAGTGATTTTATCACTCATATCTCAACCGTTCTACCTATTTTTAGACTCATTGTAATTTTATTGATTTTATATTCTTTTTTGGATATGTTTAGAATGTAGAATACCTCTGCTTTTGATGATTTGTCACTTCTTGATCAACACATGTAATTGACTTCTTCGTCCCCATATTTTTATAAAAGCCAAACTTTTACCCGTATCATGGGTTGGATTTTTCACATTCTTGAGGTAAAGTTATGCTATTGAATTTTTGAGAGGAACCACATAGACAACCAACTCTTTGTTATGTTCTTTCCTACCATGTTATTTCAATCATTTCTTGCACCAAGCCAACCATAGCCAGTCTTTTGTTTTTATTTCCTACCAGCCAACATTTGTATATTCCTAAATCAACTGGACTTCATCTTTGGAAGAGGATGTAAATCCGAGGAGACAAAAAGCACATCTCACCTTTAGGAAGCTGATTATTATAAAATTTAAAATAATAGCCTAATCTAATGCAAGTTTGCATTAAATTTTCACCCCGTCTCACAAAATCAGTCATATTTTGCAAAATTCACATAATGGGAACTTGAAATTTTGCTGAGAGCATCATGAATCATCCCTCTAACATCTCTAGTCATCATAATATGAATTCCATAGCTCAATTTCTCCTTTCACTAAGACTTACCTATGCTTACATACTAGATCCTCATAGTAGAAACTAGGGCTAATTGAAATAATGCAATAACTGAACATGAAACATCTGAAAATGACCCAAACATACCTCATATACCATGATGCACCTGAATTCATGCTTCCATGAGATCAAATGGCTCCAATCCACATTGTCACACCTCTTAGCTGTCATACCTGCTCCCAATGAGCACCTGTAACCAAGTGATCCACCTATACTTGTACCAGGCCACTACTTTGAGTGCACAAGAATACTCAAAACATGCTGCCCATCATGTCAACATGCTTCCCAAGAATCCAAGAAGCTCATGCTGTCATGTTGCATCTCCTAGGCACATGCATAAGCTTGTAAGAGAAAACATATCTCATAAAATCTCACTGTACTAGATGGTAAACATCTGATAAACCATGTTAGCATCATATAAATCATCATAAGATCACCATGCAAAATTCACTTTTTCATTAATGAAGTTTTTCATCAATGACAACACCTATTAGGACCACATGCCAACATCTTCATTCCTCATGATTTTCATCTTTTGACCATAGGGTTCCCCTAGGCTATCACAATCATCCATGAGAGATTGAGCCTATTTTTATTTTCCTATAGCTGATGTGATCTCTCATGGTGACAATGTTGGGTATATATGCTTGACATTTCTCCAATTACCGCAACACCACTTCACAATTACTTTCTTATATAGAAATTGTGAATGATTTACTCTTAATCACACTATTTCACATTTGTTATGTGACTTTGGTGTCTTAGATCTTGACTATATTTTACATTTGGGTCACCAAAGTGAGTTAGGAGAGGATATATTCTTGTTGAGATTTTCATTTCTTAACCTATAACTATTATCTCTCAGTGATGTTATCTTTGCGAAGGATTATGCATCAACTAACACACACATATTACATGTAAGTATTTCTAACCCTCTTTAGTCTCTTATTTTTTATGTATATACTTGTGGTTTAGGTCATTCGTTGTTATAGGCCATAAGAGATATATATTTTCTTTGGTTTATTACATTTTCCCATTATTAATATGCACCTTAGATTTATCCACCTCTTGGTTGTTTCCTTATTTATTTTAGAATCTTTGTAGGATACCTATCTTTATCATAGTTGTAGGCCTTGGAAAACTATGGCTACCTTAGGGCTAGGGACACTATCCTTAAGATTTATGACTATAACACTCTCTAAGTATATTTTTATCTCTATGTGGTATGGATTTTATTAGATTGGATAACTATATTTGGTAACCTAATTGGATACCTATCTTTTACTTGTTATACACTATAGTGAACCTAACATGAATCTTACTATACCTAAAATTAGATTATAATCAATCCATTTTTATCCTAATTTTATGGAAACCTTTATCCATATTCAAAACCATAGTGTATGAAGAATTTGGTCCAAAACTAATTCTTTCTTCGAGATTCCGTTGACCTTTTTATAGGTTTTCTACAAGACAAATCTTATTTGAAAAGTATCACTTTTATCAAATTTTCCCTTGCAAATTCCATCAACCCCTATGAGAGCTCAATACAAGGCATATATTATCTTTAATTCATCTCTAGTCAAGTCCCTCAAGAATTTTCACTTTTCCATGTAATATTTTCTCAATGATTATTTTACATCTCTAATTGAACCATATCTATTGCATCATATCAAATCTCATAATCAGAGCCTTCCTAAAATAGTTCCATATTATGACAATTCCTTTCCATATGAGACAATTCTAAGAAGTCCAAGCCCCCACCTCAAACCATAAAAAAAATATCTACTATCTGTAACCCTATATTTGATATTAAAGAAGAAGGGGAGCATGAGGATGTCCCTAAATTTGATTATACCCCAAATATGAAAAAAAATCTACAATAATTTCTTAAATATGTTAGAGATTCTCTAAAGATGCTATCTAAGTGTCTTGAGGATTACCTCTCCAAAAAATTGGATAGTGTTACTAACCATCTTGAAAATCCCTTAGAAAGATGAAATTATAATTCAGCTAATAATACCAAAAACTCTCCTAATACATATTCTACCCAAATCATCATATAACTCATTGATTGTCTAAATCAATAAAAAACTATGGTTGTAAATAATTTTCTATAATTTCAAATCAGCCTAATTCATCTTGCTTAGCAACCTCAAATGATCTATTGGGGCACCAAAAACCAAGGTCACCCCCCTCCACTTCCTATTGGTACCAATGGAGTTCCTAATTACATAATCTTCCATTCATAACAAGACCCTTTAAACTATTAAAAAAGAACAATTATCTCCTTACATAGTTTCTATGGACATTATAGGTGTCATTCCTTCCATCATTTACAATGATTTTGCTAACCTCGTTCTCAAGATCAAGGATTCTACCAATATATACAAGGGTTGGTTCAATAATAAATATTTCTCTACCACAGAAATCCTAGCGAAGACCATTAGAACATATACCTTAGATTGGTAGCACACCCTCCCAACCAACTCCATTGTTGAGCTAGAAAATTTGGTAACCACCCTTGTCACTGATATCCAATATCACAATATTCCTAAAAAACAACATTCATGTCTTCATTAATTACAAGCAGATGGACAATGAATCTACCTAAACATTCATCAAATGTTGGAAAATCTTATCCATTAGGGTTGAACATAACACATGTATGATGGGAGATTGTTCTAAGTAGTCCTTAGAGAACTTATACCTTATCTTCAATATAAGGTTTGAGAATTTTCCCATACCTCTTTGGAAGAAGAGCTCAAATAGGCCAATCACCTAGATTATCTCATGTATCTTGGAAACAAGAATGTCACTAATGATGGAGTCATTGATATCCATCCTCATGGAAATTCCTCTAATAAAACCATCCATAACATTAGTCTATGTACTTCCCAACCACATTCTTCCTCCACCCATGATGACTATCATCAACCTCTATCCAAAGAAGAGATGTAATGACGTCTACCTCACCCATTCACCATGGAAGTAGATCCCTCTCACCCTTTCCCTAAATGTTACGATGAGAGTAAATTCTATTAGTGCCATGCCAATTGGGGTGATTCATATGAAAATTTCCATGTACTTTGATCCTTTTACTACACCTTTATCCTCATTAACAATTTTAATCTTAAAGCTATCAATTAGGAAAGGTTAGATAAATCCATCAAGGCATGTGATAAATCTTAACAAGATGATTTACATGAAGAGGTTTTGTAATGTCCCCCTTTTTTATAAAAAAATAAAAAGAGGGTAAAATTGATTTGGACATGTAATTTTAAAATGAAATTTTATAAATTGTGCAAATCGAAATAAAAGGGGAAGTTCGACTTCACCTTGAGATATTAAAAAACATGTTTTTAAAGGTAAATCAAGTGACTAGGAAAGTCGCATTTTCTTGGAAGCATTTAATAATTAATATTGGAGATAAAATGATTATTCATAAGCATTGGGTTGACCCATATGAGCATCTTTTTAATATCCCTATGCATTTATTATTTGTTGTTGGTGACTTTCAGACAACATTTTAAAATGAGATTTCCTCCTAGATGATGGCGCTAAAGATGGAGAAGAACTTTGGAGGATGTGCAAGCAAAAGCTATAAAAGAAGATGTGGTTACTCCTTTTTTGGCATGTTGACGGTTTATAAAAACTTATCTTCATGCTTGAAGATGGGATGTATGCCCACTTCTGATCAAAATAAAAGGTGTTTATTAACACCACCATTTGTGAAGTGTGTGCCCATAAAAGTTTGAAGTAATAAGTTTTACAATCATTTCTCTTTATATATACAAGACGCCATTTTTGGGAGAAGATATAAGCTTGCTTTGAGGGTTTGAAGTGTAATTTTTTGATAAATATCTCTATTTACATGCTGCTGGTTTTTTAACCTAGTGAAGTCGACTTGTTTGGGTATGTGCTAGGAGTGTTTTGGAGTAATTTTGAAGTATTTATAAATCTGTTGTTTGGGTTTATTAATTGTAGATCAAGAACTACATTTATTGCCTCTTAAAGTGAAAGAAAAGTGTTGGAATTGTGTTGCAAATTTTACCCTAACCCTAGCAACTGGATTTAGGATTTTGGGAGCTGTTTTGAGGGGTTTCTAGTGTGTGAACAGATCTGGTTTTTATTTTGGATTGAAGCTCATAATTTTCCTTTCCGCTGCACTTGGTTTCATTTCAAAAGAGTTAATATTTTCGAAGTTATGGATTTTCAAAGTTTTCATTGATTTTCAACAGTTTTATTTATTATTTTACTTTTGTAAAAGTATATTGGAAAAATGATTATAAATACCGACTGGATTGCTCATCTAAACCCTCACCTTGGCTCACTCCAACCCCATTTGGGTTGTATTGTAGCTGACACACTAGGGTTTAGTTGAGGTAACCCTAGAATGGTTTATCTTCTAAGTTGTTTGTTTTTGCAAGTAAATAATAATATATTACTAATATCCCACAAGGGCATATTACACAAAGAGTTTCAAAAATTTATAGCTTTCTGTGGAGTTTTGTATGAAGGGGATTGAAGAACTATTTTGCATTAGTATTATGATTATTCTCCTAGGTGGAGCGACCCCGTATTGGAGCTGATTTGTGATGAATGCAATACATTCCAATTCTGCCTTGTATGTCCACTTGCAAATCTTGATTTTTGTGACTAAAAACAGCCAGTTCTTATAATTTTTGGGGTTTATAAATGTCATTTTCAGTCATGTGCAATTCTGACTATTTGCAGATCCTTTTATTAATTATTTCCAGCGTTATGGTGTCTTAAAAATCTGAGTTTCTTTATCCTTTGGCCACTAAAATTCTGGAAATCGGATTAGAGTAAGCTTTGTGTGCTTTTTGTGAGGGCTTCATATTCAAACCGTAGTCGCCATTACGGGATATTAATTGCAGCAGTGTAATCTGATCCTTGTATGGTTGTATTCACCCTCCTATGGGCGGATTTGGAGTCTTAAAAATCTGAACACTCATGGCTGAGTTGATAGTGAAAGAATATTCACCTTGTTATATGAAATTTCCTAATATATGCTAGTCACTTTTCTCCTGCAATAAATCTGAACTGCAGCTATAATTTCTGATTTATCTTTTATTGAGTTGCACTTTAGTGTTGGGTTTACCTGAAATCCCACTGGGTCCAAATATGTCCATTTGGGGATATTACAGTGGTATCAAAGCGTAAAGTCCTCCCAGCCTGTACATAATAAAAAATCAGATTTGAAGTTAAGATGGGGATTATGGAAGAATCTCAGAGGAGCTACATAGATGAAACAATCACTAGAAGTTACAGGGAACTGCAAATCTGTTGTATGGATACTCAAAGAGATTTAAAAGACTCCATTATAGGAGCCTTTGCTGATTTGCGCAGATCTATTCAGGAAAAGGGTACTGCAATACCAAGCTCTGAAAGAGAATCAGTTTTTCAAACCCAAGGAAGAACAACCAGCCGAGGAAGATGACTTCGAAAAAAGGTATGCCACACTCAGTTCAAAGGTAAGATCTATGTTGACCTTTGAAGACCCTTTTTGTGAATTAAAAGGCATTAAAAAAATGCAAGGTAAAGAGGAAGAAGCTTCAAAGGGTATGAATTCTAATGATTGCATTTTTGAGGAAGAAAAATTGCTTGTTGAATGTCAAGTTAGAGAAATTACTTCAGCTCCTAAGGAACGGATGAGTGAGTCGTTGTCACATGGAATGGATTTTCCAAACCATAGTTGTTGATGGGTATGAAATTGTGAAAAACAATGATGATTGTGTTGTGTCCAAAATCATGAGTCACTTTAGGGATGGTATTGTTTTGGAAGTTTACTAATTTAGCAATGGAATATATTGTTATGACAGGCAAGAGCATGAAAGGGAGAAATTCTTGAGGAGCAGATTGCACGGGATGCGGATTATGTGATAGGTCAAGCTATCACAAAAAGATGATAAAATCAACGATACTCCAAGGTATGAAGAGCGTGATAATGTATCTTATCTATTGTTGCAAATTCAAAATTATTTTTATCATTGAGAAGCAAGATAAGATAGAGGATGAAGCCTACTCTATGGAGTATGTTGAGCCATTGTTTCAATGTTTATGACTATGAGCATCTGGAGAGCTATGTATGGTGGCAAGAACTCTCACACTTAACAGGTACAGGGAGCTCGGATTCTGGAGCACTACAACATGTTTTGCCTATTGTAAATGGCGTTTGGGCAAAACAAACTTGGAATTGCTTGAGGGCAAGCAATTTTGGGAAGGGTAGGGACTGAAATATCCCCCTTCTCAATCGAAGACCTTTGGCCCATTTTGTCAATCCGACGGCCAAAGGAAAAACATAAGGGTGACTTAAGTCACAATAAATTTTTATAAGTGCCTAAAAGAAAATATAATAAAATTATTAAAGCACTTATAATTATTTATTTGGCTTAATATAAGCATGCACTTATAAATTAATGTTGTTTTATCTAGAAAGAGTGCATAAAGGGTCTAATGTATGTTTGTATCATTCCTAGGAAGTATGGTGACTTACCTAGAGAAATGATAATGGGAAAATAGAAAGTAAAAAGGCCCATTTCTTATTTTATATCTCCTCTAGGCAAAAGTGCGACTTGGCCTAGGAAGGAGAAATGACATAGAAGAAAACACTAAATCTAATTGGAGGTGAAAGAGGTCACTTTTCCTTTATAAAGGAAGGGTTGACTTAGAGGAGATCATCTCATACTCGTTTTATCAAATCATAATTTTGTCTAAGCTTTGTGCTTGCAAAAATATTCAAGAGGATGAAAACTCTCTTAGAAAAGGAGTGGAATTTCCACCCATGGGTATTCCATTGAGGTTACAAAGAATTTCGGAAATTTCTAGCTTTCTATGGAGTTTTGTATGAAGGGGATTGAACAACTATTTTGCAGCAGTATTATGATTATTCTCCCAGGTGGAGCGACCCATACTGGAGCTGATTTGTGATGAATGCAATACATTCCAGGTCTGCCTTGTATTTCCACTTGCAAATCTGGTTTTTTTTGACTAAAAACAGCCAGTTCTTATAATTTTTGGGGCTTATAAATATTATTTTCAGTCATGTGCAAGTCTGACTATCTGCAGATACCTTTTATTAATTATTTCCAGCATTGTGGTGTCTTAAAAATCTGAGTTTTCTTCATCCTTTGGCCACTAAAATTCTGGAAATCAGATTAGAGTAAGCACAGGTCTGTTTGAGTGCTTTTTGTGAGGGCTTCATATTCTAACCGTAGTTGCCATTAGGGGATATTAATTGTAGCAGTGTAATATGATCCTTGTATGGTCGTATTTACCCTCATAAGGGCCGATTTGGAGTCTTAAAAATCTATACATTCATGGCTGAGTTAATAGTGAAAGAATATTCACCTTGCTATATGAAATTTTCCTAATATATCCTAAGTCACTTTTTCCTGCAATAAATCTGAACTGCAGATATAATTTCTGATTTATCTTTTATTGAGTTGCACTTTAGTGTTGGGTTTGCCTAAAATCCCACTGGGTCCAAATATGTCCATTTGGGGACATTACAACCTGACATACAAGTAAGGACTCCAGAAAACAACATCAAATGCATCAAGTGTAATTACATCAGCTTCCAATACATTTATATATTGAGAATTTATCCGAAATTTGAACTTGCATACTTCTTGTTACTTGGGCAACTTCTTGTTACTTGAATTTCTACACCCTTCTTCACCCATCCCAAAGGATATGGATGTGGATGTTCGTAAGTGTCAAGACCAAGCTTCTTTACAAGCGCATCAGAGAAATCAAGTTAGATGGAGAACCAGTATCAACCAAAGCATTTACCTTAGTTCTCTTGATTTGAATTTTGATCTGGTATAGTCTACTCATCTCCTTTTCCTGTTCTTGGTTGTCCATGTTGGTGTCCGTGCATCCAAGCCTCTCGTCTACATCATAATCATCCTCTATTTCCACCTCCCCATCTGTTTTTACAATTGTCACGGACTTCTTTGAATCCTTGGTTCGGTTCTTTGGATGTAACTCCGGATGTAACTTCTAACATGTAGCATCAGTATGACCATTGATATCACAATTCTTACGAAAATTCTTGGGATCTTTACGAGTATTCAAAGTACTGACAATTTTTTTACCTTTGCCCTTCCATTTACCTTTGTTACTTGTCTATCCTTGCTCTTTTTCTTGATTTGTCGACTGCTTCGTCTTTTACTCTGCTTCTCCTTGCTTCCTTTCATCATCTATGTAGTGTGCTTGCACACAAGCCTCATTGAGATCCTTGGGCTTCGTGGAGATAACCTTCCTTCAAAGGTGAGTGTGAAGACCTCCCAAATATTTGGTCAGAATATCCTCATCCTCCAAGTCCATATTAAGCAACATGGCTTGTCTCCGAAACTCCGTAGTATAATCCTGCACAATTTGACCACTGCCTTGTCTAAAGTATTGCCATTTAATCATCTGGTCGGTCTTATGGCCAATAGGATAAAAGTTAGCTCTAAGCAATTCTTTAAAACCCTCCCAAGTACTAACAATAGGATGTTTCTTCTTTTCACAAGTGGCTAGATGGGTTTCCCACCAAACCAGAGCATGACCTTCTATTTTGAGACGTGCAAAGGTAATCCTTTGTGCCTCTGCGACATTATGCACACTAAAGTAAACTTCTAGTTGTTTTAACCATTTATCCAAAAGTTCTGCATCTACTTGTCCTTCAAAGCTCTTAATTTCAACCTTAGTCTCAACTTTAAATGGAGCATGATCAGATTTCACCTTTTCAATTGGAGTTTGTTCTTCACGCCCTTCTACATCTTCCTTTTTGTGGCTCTTGCCTATGCCAAACTTTTCGGCCAAAGCTCGAACCACTGAGTCCATGTTATCTTGCTTGATTGAAGCCGTCTTTTGCAGATCTGAGAGTTCTTATTGATGTCTATACATCCTATCCATCATGGTCTCTAGCATCTCAATTCTACGGACCAAGTTCTTTTCCTCCATTCGATCTCGAAGTCTTTGTTTCCACTTCTTCATAGATATGTTTGGATCGCAAGGTAAAACTTCTTCGCCTTTTAGACCTTGTCACTGTCATACAAATCACATGAACGAATACCACAATCCTTGATACTTATTATACACCTCGCTCTGATACCACTGTAATATCCCGTTGTGGGATATTAGGAATATATTGTTATTTACTTGCAAAAACAAACAACTTAGAAGATAATAATATCACTCTGATACCACTGTAATATCACCTTATGGGATATTAGTAATTTATTATTATTTACTTGTAGAAACAAACAACTTAGAAGATAAACCCTTCTAGGGTTACCTCAACTAACCCTAGTGTCAGCTACAATACAACCCAAATAGGGTTGGAGTGAGCCAAGGTGAGGGTTTAGATGGGTAATCCAATCCATATTTATACTCCTTTTTCGAATATAATTTTGCAGAAGTAAAATAATAAATAAAATTGCTGAAAATCAATGAAAACTTTGAAAATCCATAACTTCAAAAATATTAACTCTTTCGAAATGAAACCAAGTGCAACGGAAAGGGAAAATTATGAGCTTCAATCCAAAATAAAAAACCAGATCTGTTCACACACTAGAAACCCCTCACAACAGCTCACAAAATCCTAAACCCAGTCACTAGGGTTCGGGTAAAATCTACAGCACAATTCCAACACTTTTCTCTTCATTTTAAGAGTCAATAAATACAGTTCCAAATCTGTAATTAATAAATCTAAACAACAGATTTATAAATACTTCAAAATCACTCCAAAACACTCTTAGCATATACCAAAACAAGTCGACTTCATTGAGTAAAAACCAGTAGCATGTAAATAAACATATTCATCACAAATCACACTTCAAACCCTCAAATCAAGCTTAGATCTTCTCCCAAAAATGGCGCCTTGTATATATAAAGAGAAATGATTGCAAAACTTATTTTTTCAAGCTTGTATGGGCACACACACTTCACAAATGGTGGCATTAATAAACACCTTTTATTTTGATCATAAGTGGGCATACATCCCTTCGTCAAACATGAAGATAAGTTTTAATAAACCATCAACATGCCAAAAAAGAGTAACCACATCTTCTTTTATAGCTTTTTCTTGCACATCCTCCAAAGTTCTTCTCCATTTTTAGTGCCATCATCTAGGAGGAAATATCATTTAAAAATGTGCCTGAAAGTCATCAACAACAAATATTAAATGTATAGGGATATTAAAAAGATGCTCATATGGGTCGACCCATGCTTAGGAATAATCACTTTATCTCAAATATTAATTATTACATGCTCCCAGGAAAATGTGACTTGCCTAGTCACTTGGTTTACCTTTAAAACTTTCATTTATTGTCTCAAGGTGAAGTCGAACTCCCCTTTTTAATTTGATTTGCACAATTTTAAAATTTTATTTTAAAATTACATGTGCAAATCGATTTTATCTTCTTTTTAATTTTTTATAAAAAAGGGGGACATTATAGTCCTCCCTTCCCAAAATTGCTTGCCCTCAAGCAATTGTATACATGGCTGGTCCATTTCTTCTCCCATCCCATGGGGCCTTTTGGATAGTGCATCTGCAGTAATATTAACAATTTTAATCTTAAAGCTATCAATCAGGAAAGGTTAGATAAATCAATCAAAGGCATGTGGTAAATCTTAACAAGATGATTTGCATGAAGAGGTTCATCAAGCTAATGAGCATCTCAAAATCTACAATGACCCCCTTTATAATTATTTTATATCTTACAAACCTATTGTTGATCATGGTGGTAAAGAAGTTACCAATGATGTTGATACCCACTATCCATTTACTGGCGCATCTACTAAAAGTGTGGTTCATATGGATGGTTCCAAATGAACTATCACCTATATTTAACCATCTTATCCCCCATCTCAAAATAAATCCTATTAGAACATCTATCCTCGTTCCTCACATGACAAACACCTCATGAATAAAACCACATACCCATATCCTCAATCTAGGTAAATTCCATTGGCTTCTATGTAGATATTTTTTGAGGGCCGATCCCATCAATGAGACTTGAAAAATATCATCCTAATAAGTTTTACTTCATCATTTTTGAGTAATTTTGAAATGTTCTTACTCATATTTGCAAGTATTTTTATTTGTTTTAAAGATTAAGTATGGTAAATGTATAATGGATTAACCTTCAATTTTTTCTGGCTTGTTTGTTTCCTAAGTCCTAACCGTTATTGTGGAAAATATGTTTTTGTCATGTAAAATAAGAAAGATTAGAATTGCAACAAGCAATAAGATGATCAAAATCCTTAATTTTGACTAAATCACAAGCTCCAAACATAATTGCTTCACTCTAAAATAAAATGAGAAAACATTGGACTCCTAAAGGAAGCATAGGAAACCTGCTAAAAGCGTAAGAATTATAAATAAGAACACTACTCCCGAGAAAAGAACAAGAGTTATGAGGAAAACATAAGACTCTTTCTTTTAGGCTTAAGGCTCTAAAATACATAGATAGATTCATAAATTTTGTGTAAATTTTCACTAATTAACACTTATTAAGTATTAAATAGAGACATTACAAATATAGAGCATGGTTTCCACTACAAACAAGGAGGTAGCTATAACTACCCACACTCTAATGAGTAAAAAACTCAATCATATTATTTATATCTATGTTAGTTGTTATTAAAACTCAAAAAATCTCATTATATTACCAAAATATTATAACCATTTAATGAAGCACTAATTCGTAACATTCCCCCCATTTAGGGTGAACATGATAGAAAACATTTCACACTTTCAACTAGAGAATATGAATAACTCTTGTGGATTTCCCATTCTCATGGCTTATGATCTTGATCCAAATGAAAGGTATCTCCTTCCATGGTTTTCTATAGGTTTACCACTAACGTGGAAATAAAAAGGAGCCCATCAAATGTTCACCTCATATGTTTTTATGGATCACACCAAACTTTGTAAAGATGAACATGATTTGCATTAATTTGTGTTATTGTTTTCAAAGTTACATTATTTAAATTAGGAGGTTACAAAAGGAAATGGTAATTACTCACATGGCTAGGAATATAGTTCTATTTCAATCATATGACACATGAAAACTATACAAAATGCAAAACATGTACTATAAAAAATTTGGAGAACACACACTAAAAAATTACATACCATAACTTCATTGTGTGGCCCCGTCGCTTATGGCTAGAAAGAGATGGTTGTTTGAACTCCTTCCTCTGTTGCCTCCATCCACTGGTGAACATGCTACTTACTGAGAAAATTTGACCTTGAAGCAAAATTGTTTCCACATTATGATTATTCTTTTTCTTCCCCCCATAATGTGAAACACTTTATTTTCTAGGACTTCAAGTTACACCGAAAATGCATCCTTGAGGAATTTTTTTAATAAAAAATTATGACACTTTTGATGCAAATACATGAAAATGATACCTAAGAGGTATGAACTTAACAATATGACTATAAGTATACAGTTGTCTTGATAAAACTTTACGACCTTTGCAATGACACAAAACAACAATTTAAAAGTAATATTTAATTACTTTTATACTTTGACTATTTTTTCAAAATATTTTTATAAAAAAAATGAATATTATTAGTAAAAGACACAATAATGATTGATAATAATAATTATATGCAAGAGCAGAGCCAAAAGACAACAACAATTCGCTATTGTTTCATATTTGAATATCACACGTACATATAGGCTATCATACTCATATAAACTATGAGATAACTTTAAAAATACTCTCCACAAATTAATCACAAGGATTTATACGGAATATTTTGTTACAACAATATATATTCAAATTAATAATAATATAACGCATTAACCACTCATGCAAATACTATTTCCTAACATCCCCCCTTAGTGTTTACATGGTAGAAAAACATTCACACATTCATCTACAATATGATCACACTTGTGAAGCATGTCCTATTATGTGACTCACGATCTTGATCCAAAAGAAAGGATCTCTCCCTCCATGGTTTTAAACAGGTTTACCATAAACCTTGATATGAACACGCCCCATCAACTGTGCACCTCATGTTTTTTTTGGATCTCCCACAAACCTTTTCAAGATCCATGAACTAACTTACTTTGGTGCTTTTGTTCGCCTCTATGATTGTACATTGGGGAAGTATATAAGAATCACATCTTGCTTATTACAAAATTAAAAAATATAACACATACTAGAAAGAGATTTCACATTACATCCTATAAGAATCATAATGCTCTTAATTGTATCCACTTTTATTAATCGTTGCCACTTGATTTCGAACAACATAGGAAACTGCCACTGCCATTGGAAAATGCTGTTGACTTTAGCTGGTTTGGCACAGGATGGAAATGGAACATTGGTGTCATGTTCCCCCCCATATAATGTGAAATTTCCACTTATTCACCGAACATGAGCACTGAAAAGTGAATTGTATCATACTTTTTACTACTATCTTGATCTTGTTGTGTGTATCTTGCTGCACATGACTACCATTTCCAATGAACATATACACTAACTATTCATCTTCCAATGAAGTACGACAGTTAGAGGATCAGCACAATCAGAGGATCTTTGTAGTAATCTTCTCTCCTATATAATTATTTTTCCCGCATCCACAATACACACCACTCAAAGTGGAAATTTGAAATGAAGCGCAATTGAAAATTAAATACTCACACCACAAAAATGCCACCACATCTACTATGCAGCGCCGTCGTTGGTGAGTGACGAGAGGTCATTGATCGACCTCCTTCCTTCGATGTCTCCTTCCTCTAGTAAACACTTTTAGCTCAACTAGATTTGGACATGAAGCTAAAACGTTTTGATATTGAGTTTATTGGTCTCATTTCCCTCCTGCAATGTAAAATCATTTATTTTCTGGATATCGAGTAACACCAAAAATGCGTCCATAAGGAAATTTTTTTAATTTTCTAACACAATGACTCACGAAATGATAACTTAATTACTATTTTACATTAATACTAACAAAAAGATATTTGACATATAACTTGATGACACGTATATGATAACTCAAATTACTTGTACAATACTTTGATGACATTGTGCTTTCACACTAATAGCTATAAAAGATATTTTTAACTACTAAGACCAAAACTATATAATTAATCCCAAGATCTCCCCAAAACTGCTACACCACTTGAGCTATCTATTTGCACAATATGTAAAAGCTCACCACATGAACTATAACATTTACATTAAAATTAAATTTGCATGCAATGTTGTTGTGGAAGAATGGTTTTGTGGGCAAGAAATCCGTTTGTTATGACGTGGATGCACACGTTGAGACAAGTGGATAGGAGCTCCAAATCTTATCATGTAATGTAGAATTCAGACTAAATGGAATACATGCAATATTTGACTGTTAGAAATATGAATATAAATATAGCCTACTCTGATGGTGGATGACCAGATGGACAGTGAGAAATACAGTGGGCGATATACGAGTGGAGCCATATATGAGTTCACAGTTTGCAGCATTGAGCTCAAGAGGAGGGTACTCAGGGCTCCTAATCCAAAACAGTGTTGTAATGCATTTGTTGAAGGGAAACCGAGCAGGGCGCTTCTTAGATGCCAAGAACAGTGAGTTTATTCCACCTTCGTATGACTCTACAAGAATTCCTAAAAACAATGTCGAATGAGAGAGTCGTTCCAGAAGATACACGGCCCTTTGAACTGAATCGACAACAATTATGATTTTAGGAGGTGAGCTCAATATGGAATGTTTCAAAATTCAAATCACAGGCTCTATGAATTTCCACTATACGCCACCAACAACCAGATGCACACGAGTAGCTTCTAAAACTGCACACCAATAACTTATACTAGGATAATTTGTAACCAACTAAAAGGCTCTCATAATAATAATGTCTCATATCTCGGGGGTAAAACTTGAATGATCGGTCATACCGATCCTTAGGATCGCATCGCTCTGATACCAAATGCTAGAGCAGAGCTATCATTTCTCTATCGTTTCATATTTGAATATCACACTTACATATAGACTATTATACTCATATAAACTAGAATACAGCTATAGCAATCCTCTCCACAATTTACTCACAGTTTAATACCAAATATATTGTTACAACAATATAACTTATTAACCACTCATATAAATATTAATTCCTAACATTATAGAGAATCTATAATTACTGGATAGGGAAGAAAAAATGTTTGATTCTTTTTAAACATTCTTATTAATGAGTCAAATGTCAAATGAAAATGGGCTTTTGATAACAACGTTGCACTAGTTTAAGGTTATTACATTTTCCACTTAAGAATTTGTGACTTTTGGTCTAAAAATTAATACTGGAACCCTTTTGTTTTAAAGAACTCCATGGGATTTATGCTTGAGTTTGGAAGAATGTGTCAGTATTTTCTTAGAGATTCCATGCAGAGAACAATATCAGGGAGAGTTCAAAGCAATGTTAGATAAATATGATGTAGGCACATTTAAAGGTGAAAGCAAACTACCAATGTCATCAAATTTGGAGGATATATAAAAAAAGATTTGTGTATCACATAGATCTCTCCTCCAAAATAAATATCAGTTTTTGTCTTGCATAAACTATCAATGTCAGATCATGTAGACATCAAGAGTAATTATTGCATGTGGAGTCTCCAACCAAGCTTCAAATAATTGATCCAAAATAAAAGATTTTAAAAAACCGAATCTTTCTTATTTATTGCTAATCTATAACTAGTCAAATTTTTGAAACAATTAAATTAATACTACATAATTTCATTAAATCTCTACTTGTATCTACAAGAGCAATTAAAAAATCATTTCTTGTCCATAATTATTTTAGAATTCCATCTAGAAAAAATATGGCCCACTATGATACCAAATGTAAATTTTGATGGATCTACACTAATAAACACTTAAACTATTCTATTAATTATTGAACGTAGACATTACAAATATGTAGCATGGTTTCTCCTACAAATAAAGAGATGGATATAACTACCCAAATTCTAATGAGTGAATAAAAATCTCATAATATTTCTATCTACATGAGTTGTTATAGCAACTCAAAAAATCTGATTATATTACAACAAATATTATAACCATCAACTAATTCCTAACATTTGGCACACATATATTAAAACAACTTAGATACTTGGAGAAAGAAAGGATTTTTTAGGTCATGAAGAAAATTTCTTCATTTCAAAACATAGAAATCCAACACTAAAGAAGCGGTATTCAATAAAGAAGAAAATAAGGACACACTTCCACCTCTTTTAGATAGAAGTCCTAGTACAAACTTCAAATTGACGAATTCATAGTTTCTTTGTAATAGGGTAACTGTAACAACATCTATTTGTTAATTGACAAAGCTGGATTTGTATCTAAGTTTGAATACGACTTTATATTCAATAAATCCACTATGAATGTAGAAGTTAGTTTTGCATTCATGATATGTTGAATGCTTCAAAGTCTAACTACCTTACAAACACATTCTTGTAAACTTAGAAGTATTTAGTCAAATTATCAATAGACATCAAATAGTCTATAAGACATATCAAAGTAATAGAAGTGGAGATTTTGAATACCAATGTTGAGCATTCTTGATTAGTCATATTCCAAATACAAGGGGGAGAGCAAGGGCCACTCTCACCCAAGGAGGAAATTTTTCCTAATATATTTATTAGTTAGTTTCATTTATTTTATTATTTATTTAACAAATTGTAGAACTATTTAAAAAATTAATTTGGTTTGAAGGTTGTATGAATTCGTTATGAATTTACACAAATTATTTATAGTAGTTACAAAATTTCAATAATTATTTATTTATGGAAGCATTCAAAAGTTATTTACTTTAACTTAGTTTAGTAAGATTGTTGGGATATATTTCATCCTAATGCCTATAGAAAACAACCTTGGATTCCACCATGGATTCAATATAATAAACTAAAGTGGAGGATATAATGACCCTCACAACATTTACATGTTGTTTCTAGGGATAGGTATCAATAAGTATTTTTTGAGCTAAGATGTTGTGAGAGTTTTACTATAAGTTTCCATGAAGAATGATGATTCCACACTTCCTTTAATGATCCAAGCACTTGCATATGATAACAAGTGGACCTTGTCAGATCTATGAAGTAAGTGAACTAGGAAACTCCCAAAATATCATATTTTTGGGGAATTATTGACCAAACATTGCCTTTAGTGTCTATTTAGTTGAAATTAGGATAATTTTTTTTTTCAGTTCATGCGTAGGCTTAGAAAGTCAAATGGAAGATTCATTGAATAGAATCTCCCATTGACTCAAATCATAGTTTCAATAGTTGAGGTTGTGCCACAAGAACAAATGGAAGGAGATGAAAATAAATCCACTCCACAGGGAAGAACATCCACCTACCCCATTGCGATAAATGATGAAGAGTAGGATCCCATGAAGAATATCTCCCAATCAATGTTGTCTACCTTTAGGGGAATAACTTTATAGGACCCTTATTAGTTCCTATATAAATTTAAATTACTTTCCCAAAATCATGATTATAATGTAGACAACTAACAATTAAAAGTGTTCCCTTCAACCCTTAAAGGCTTAGCTATGTGTGGTTTTATTGGCCTGCCACATAAATCCATTTATAATTTGGCTGAAATGGAAACAACATTTCTAGACAAATACCAAGATTATTCTAGGGTTATAAAATGGAAATAACAACTCTTTAGTATGAACCAAAAGAAATATAAAATCCTTGAGGATTGTCTTGATTGATATGTATTTTTACATAAACGATGTGGTAATAGAATATACCATAGTTTCTATAAAATTAATGGGTAGAGGAGATGTGAAAAAATTAGGACTTGGAGATATTGTTGATCTTTATAGAAACTATTCAAGATGAACAAACAAAGTAATAAGAATGGTGAAGTGATCCATTTGATGGAGGAGTTTGTTAACCTAAAAATAAATATCCTAGTGCATTTAAATACTTATATAGACAATATAAAGGAAAACAAAAAGGCTTAAGAGACTGTATCAATATATTACCCTATGTGCAAAGATAAACATGAAATTAAGGATTTTCCTCTATATAAGGAACATATCTAAGGTATATGTGACCTAAACCACTCCAAAAGTCAATGGAACCTATTCCTAGCTATTAAATATTGTGTAAAAAAAGGAAACCACCATGAAGTAGAACTTGGTTATGTAGGTAAAATACAAGGTGGTAGTTTCCCCTCAAACTAACATTTTGTTCCTAGGAATCAATGGTCCATAAATTAATGGAAATCACCTTGGAATATTCCAAAACCTTGGGTTCAATAAATCCCTCAAGAATGTAATAGTACACTGTGGGAAAAATAGTATCAAAAAATATGAATGCCTCAACAATATCAAGAAAATGGCCACCCAAATAAAACTATAACCAACAAGGTTATCAACAACCATTCCAAGGCCACAAATGCAATAAAAGTATGAAAAACTAATAGAAATCCTATATGCTTGGAGATTCCCATAATCACCAACCAACTCAATTGTAGAAGTTGAACTAACCATAATTTCCTACTCATCCTACATAGCCAATCAAATTTTTTGAAATAGTGAACCCTGTATATACTATGTAATTATATAACACTACCAACATAAATGACATTAGTTGTTTCACCATTTTCTTTATGTTTTCAAAATGACAAAATAGATAAGGGTAAGGGCCAAGGAGGAATACCTGTTAAATGCTGGTCAATTGATGGTTGTTGCGTATGTTCTGACTTATTGATCCAGTGCTGATCGTGAGAGATTCCTTTTGGCTAGGAGGCACTACTTGTAATAGAAAAAAACACCACAAAAAATAGTTAAATGATAAATGACAGTGGACTGCCTAGCGTATGCTAGTTCTAGGAAGTGTGATACTTCTTAGATGGCTGTCAATCCATTGTTTAAAACAAGTTAATGTGAGAAATAAACAAATTCCTACTATAGTTGATATGATTTAGGTATCTCATTCAATTACAATAAGAAAATATTAATATAACAGGCTAGGCTATGGTCAGATCAGAAAGGTAGGTAGTTGTCAGGGTACTGGAACTGGTCAGGGTCAGATTCTAGGTTATTTAGGTCAACTGGTGAGATGATTGTTGGGTTTGTTTTTGGTCAAGGTGTAAAACACAGAGACCGATGTCGGTCAAGTATGACCGATGCCGGTTTATGTGTAATTGACGATAGTTATGGGTAATTGGCATCCGTATGGTCGAGATAAAAGAAACTCAAATAGATCAAATGACAGGGGTTGAGATGAGGTCAAATGAGGTTGGGAGAGGGGATGAGAAGATCTGTGGAGATCTCAGGTATACTCAGAAATGGATATTAGGTTAGAATGGTGATTTGGTGGTGTGGGTAAGGGAAATGGTGGGATTGTAGGCTATTAAGCAATGGAGGAATGAACATGCAAAATATAAACTAATGACAGGGATGACAAAAGTTAACTATGCTAAAATAGACAATATTGGTAGAGATGTACTTACTATGATTTAGATTTAGACGACTGAATGGAGGTGGCTGTTGATCAGAAGAATGGTGTTAGATATCGTAGTAGTGGCTCCCATAATGATTCCATGAGTGCGATGCTTCAATATCTGTCCTAGTGATGGCTTTGGATGTCTAGATACGTGAAAGGATGTTGGTTTTTCTTACATGTAGCTCTGATCTCCTTTCCTTGCTCTCAGAATGTACCAACCCAAAAACAAGGTTATTTGGGTGAATAAATGGTAATCGACGATGGTTCCGTCTTGACCGGCATCGGTTTAGGGTGACCGGCATCGATTAAGGCAAGATTCCCTAGGTTTACTAAAATTGGTAGATCTCACCTCTTTTAGCTCAATTTCATTCCTTGATCCGCGGATTTGGAACGGACATTGTGTTTTTATGAGTGGGAAGGTGGGTAGGGAGAATTTAGGGTTAGACCAAATATTATCTCATTAAGGTAGGTAAGACTTAGTTATTGTTAGTTATGGAAACATGCCAAGAATAGGTCTAGGGTGAGCTGGCTGGATGAGGTGTCTAGGTGAGGTGGTGGGGTAGAAATTAGGGTAATTAGATATTAAATATTGTGAGGATATATATTAATTTAATTAATTAATTAAATTAATGGTGATGTGGGGTGGAAGGGGCCATGGTTAGATGAGTATGATTGAGTTAGTTATTTGAAAAATGACTAAGGGGAGTGTGACCCAATTTTGGTGTCTACATTTTGCCCCTTTTTGTTGCGTAGCTTGTATTGGTAAGTGACGCTGACAAAAATAAGATGTGGTTGCCCCATGTGTGGGTGAAGGTGATCCCCCTCAAACAAGGAACTGATGTGGTAGAAGAAAGAATCAGTGAGTGGTTTGATAAAAGGTGGATGTGATGAAGAGGAAGGTGGACATTGGGGGTAATTAGGTAAATATCCAATCGAGTAATCTAGGTAATGGGCCATGGTCAAAGGTAGCAACATTCAAACGCACACACACGTATAAACTGCGGCATGCTACTAGGTTGAAGAGCATGCAAACTCTACATTGTCCAAGGTCAATAGGTTTATCCAAACAAGGTTGAGGTGATTCCGTTATCCATGGTATATGATATGGTGCAGAAGCACTTTACAGGTCAGGTGCAGGAGCGTTTAGGTATGTTTCGGTACACCAAAGGTAAGGTTGGGATAAACAACACAACAATAGGCAAGGTAAGGTCATTAGGTCAAACAAAACAGGTAACAATGTCGCAAGGTATAACAAGCACATGAGGTCATAAGATAATAACAATGTTCTAGGTCTAGGTAGCTAGGTCACGACATGGGTAGGGATGAGGTACAAGTAAAATAACAAGTCCCTAAACATAATTAAAGATAGGTATAGCTAATGTAGGCTTGGAGGTAGGTTGTGATAAGGGTGGGTAAGGCCAAACGGTGGTTGTGTTGATTAAGTTGGGTCAGAAATGGAGCATGACGGGTAACCAATGTCGGTCATACGAAACCGTTGATGATCTAGGTAAACCGACCACGGTTTATGCAGGCACATGACCGATGTCAGTCTAGGTATAACCGACTACAGTGTTCTAGGGCATAGGACCGATGTCAGTTTAGGTATAACTGACATCGGCCAGGTCAATGTGGGTATATAAAAAGAAAAAACCCGTATAATAGGGGTTCATTTATACGTTTTGGCTTTTGTGAAAATGACATCACGCTGAATGAGTTGTGATTTGTTGGGAGGAAAGGACCAAGGAAGATATCCTGATTTGAGAGCCAAATGAGGTGGAGAGATCCGGTTGGTTAGAGGATCCAGGTAGATGGGTCCAAGAGTAAAAGGGGATTGATTGTGATTAGATGGAGGTCAGGAGGATTAGATTTGATGATTGGACATGGCAGAGGCTGGAGAGGGATCGGGTGGACCATTGGTATAGAGGCCTGACTTTCCACCACGGAGATGGCAACATGATGAGGTAAGAATCAATCCCTTACCTTGTTTTATGAGGTAGATTGGGTATATGGGTCAGGTAAGGAAAACAAGTTTTGGGGGGATAAGGGGGTTTTGAATTTGGGAAGGCAAATTAGGTAAAATAGGAATGGGGAGAGGTGTGTTTAGGTGAACGAGGGGTGGGAAGGAGTTGAGGGTAGATTTAGGTAGGAATGGGTGGGTAGAAAGGTAGAAGAAGGGAGTTATTAGGAAGAAAGGGGTTTGGGTGTGGTAGATTTCGGCGTGATAGTGACTGGCGTCAGTCAATGGGTGGCCAATGTCGATGGCATCGAGTCGGTATCGATCATGGATAAGGTGATTGATGCCTATTTGGGAGAGACCATGGTTGGTTAGGGGTAACCAGTACCGGTCATCATGTGGAGAAAAAGGGTCCAAAAGAGCCCTAGGGTGGGTGGGTGAGATAAATAGTGGGAAAAGAAGATGTTTTTGGTGAAAAACATAACATGGGTAAGGGGTTGAAATAGGTATGGTTTGAGCGATAGTGGATGAGGGTTGGGGTGGGTAGATAGAATATGTGATAAGAAGGTAAGTTGCGAGGGGAAAAAGAGGGAGGGTAATAGGTGTAGGTGAGGTGTCAAGAATGATTGTGGGTATGATTAAGGTGTATTAATGTGATGTTTTGTTAGATGCTGGCAAGAGATCAGCTACGGATGTGAGATAGGGTTCCGCCCTTGCTTGTGATGGTTCAAGGAGGTGCGATAATCGAGGATTGGTGGTATGTTGTAGAGGTTGGCTTGATTAAGGTGAGATGCTACTGACATGTAGTCTGACAGCCGAATTTGATGGTCATCCTCATCGACAGATGGGATTCGGTGACCAACACATTCCATCTACTGACGGGTGAGATCACGGTCACCCTGGAGGATTGTATAGGATCCTGTGGTTTTTGATAGTCGGGACGTAGGTATATTCAATCTCCTCAGAGGCATCTGAGGAGTTGATGTTTATAGTCTTTGGTGATGGGTTGGCGAAGTTGAGGTTCCAAAGTGCCAGCTTGAGTTATAGAGAGATCTACTAGACCCGTCCAGAGGAGACTAGGCTTGTTGTGTTGTTGATGGAGGCAGTCTATTGTTTTGCATTTCTAGATGTAGAGGGTGGGAGATTCCCATGATTATTGATGGGGGTTCTACATGATATGGTGATAGACCAGACCCTTTTTGCATGGGTGCCAACATTCCTGGTGTAGCTATATAGAGAGTTATGGGCGTATGGGTAGCTACGGAGGTTCAGCTTATGCTGCACTTTCCTACTTCATTGTTGGGCATGTGTGCGTCCAGTTGGTATGCCCCAGGCTGATGCCTTCGAGCCAGGTTTGGTTCGGGTGGGTTACAAGTGATGGGTGTCTGTTATTGGAGAGTGTCAAACAACTAGGGTGACTCATGATGTCACCTACTACATGTATTTATTAGAGGGGTTTTCCGGTGTGGACATCATTTAGAGAGCGTATGTGGGTTTTCATTCTTTCAAATAGATGGCCACTGAGTTAGATGGATCACAACTACTTAGATGGATAGAGGGGTGCCGTGTAGGAGAGCACAAGATGATACTCGTGGACAGGGTTAGACGACAATTCGGGCTGCTTCAAGATATACCACCACCTTTCCCACATTACATGAGAGATGAGGTGGAGAGGCCTCTACTTCTACCACAACCGATAGTGCCGACAGGGTAGGAGGAGAAGGTGAGAGATCGACAGATTGATGATGCCAGGGTTACAGATAGATACATATAGTGGTGGGCTATGCACTTACGAGAAGTACCGCCAAGGCTAGGGCAACCAAATTTAGCCACCATCACAGTGCAGAGGGATGCCCTACATGGCAGGTGGAAACTATGATTACACATTTGGGTATAGTGCAGGGGTAGTTGATAGGCTTTGAGGCACAGGTTGCTATTTTGTAGGCACAGGTAGCGCAGGGACAGGTACCCACATAGGGTGGGGATGGAGATGGGGTACAGGTAGCCTCCCTATAGGTGCAGATTATAGGTTTGCAGGGCCAGCTGGCCTTTACACAGGTGCAGGTAGTGACTCTTAGGGCCTAGATATAGGCAGGGTGGGGCAGGGTCCTGTTGTTGTAAATCAGCAACACCCCTAGATGTTGATCAGATTTCTAGTTTGATCATCCTATGCATGCAGTGTGATTGCACAACATTGAAACCTTTCCCCAAGTGTGGGACTTGTAAAATGGGAAAGGAATCTCTAGTTTAGAGGCTGGTTCCTCAAATCCTTTGATCATATATATCACTTGCACAGTTGCAGAGGTTTAACACTCAAAATCCTACTCTAAATTCAAAAGGGGAAAGAGATGGAGAATGCAAAAACTAAAACTAATGCTAATAGGTGATGCACCAAAGGAGTGGTGAGCATTTTTCACTACTGCAGATTGACACAGTTCATAAAATGCAACAAAACCTCATGCAAAAACTGATAACTGTAATGAAGAATCAGAAATTAGTCAAACAACACCAGCAGAGGATAGAATATTAATCACAGGCCCTGTATTGTTATTTTAACATCAAAATCACTTACATTACAACACCTGAGAGGAAAAATAAAGTTGTAGTTCCTAGAAAAGGTCTGTTATTCCACCAAAATCACCTTCAAGGAGAGAAAGGGGGCCTGCAATACACAAAAAATGTTCCACCCTTTGAAAATGAGCCAAATCTGGCTTTTACAGTGCAAGGGACAAACACAGGAGAGAGAAACGCGGGAAAACATGGGAGAGATTCAACCATTGACCAAAATGCCATCAAAATAGCATGGGCATCCTTACAGACCCATTCCCTGACATTTTCAACCATGCTGGGAGAGAATGCGAGCCATTCTTCATTAAAAATGGTGGTTGAAACGTCATTTCTGTCCATGACCACGTGCCAGAGGCATTTTTTCAATTTTCTCTCTCCAAAATCCATCAAAATGAAAAAATGACCCAATAATATTGTAGATAATTTCACCAGATTTCCATTGATATAAAGAACGTGAAAAACTGAGCTCTGGATCGAAAGATATGGCCTTTTGAAATTTTAGGGCAAAACAGGGCCAATTCGGGTCGGCAGGAAAAAAATTTGAATTTTTTACCTTTTTGGTCATTTGGAAAATTTTCCAAAAATTCCCCATGCTCCACCTTTCCAGGTGCCATGTGGCATGTTTTGATTGGTGCACAGGCCCATCCTGCTCCATTTTCCTTTATTTTTCCCTTTGGAAAATTTTCCAAAATTTCCCCGCGTGGCTGATGAGCTTGGGACACGTGGCAAGCGCTGATTAGACGTGGGCCTGTCCTTCCAAATTTTCTGTGGGTTATTTGATTCATTTTTCCGTCTTGGACACATGGAAAAACCCCATTGGGTGTGGGTTTTCCCTCTTAATATTTCACTCACGTTCTTTCCTTAAGTTTTTGGCGCCACCTGGACACGTGGTGAAATTCTATTGGCTCGCATTTAAGGGGAGCGGATTTTTCCTTTGAAATTTCCTTTATTTTCCTTTGGGAAAATTTCCCAAATTCTCTCCTTGCTCTCCACAGGTCTGAGACACGTGGCAAGATATCATTGGTCACGGGCCCTTGGGGCACAAGCATTTTCCTTTTGCACCAACACTTTGGGAAAAGTTCCCAATCTCCTCCCACGCTCCGCCATTCCGGGCTCCGGTGACACGTGGCGAGATATAATTGGCTGGCGGAGGCAGTGGGCCGAACTTTCCTTTGAAATTTTGGCAAAGTACTTTGCCAAAATTCCAACTTCTCCTCCACCCTCCGGCCGGCTCATAAGACATGTGGCACGTTATCATTGGGCACGGGCCTTTCCTTCAAAATTTTCCATACGCCAACACTTAGCCAAATTTTCAAATTGCTCCCCTGGACACGTGGCATCACCTGATCCACCAGTGGGCCTGCGGGGAAAGTTTTTCCATTTGAAATTTTGCCAAAACACTTGGTAAAAAAAACAAGTTTTCCTCCGACCCCCTGCCACTTCCTATGACACGTGGTGGCATCTCATTGGCTGCGGGACCTTTCAGGGGAAAATTTTCCACAAAAACACCGCTAAGCCATAACTTCAAAAATACATGGAGTTAGGAGGAAAAATTTATCTTTCTGGAAAGCTGAGAAAGATCTCTATCCAATGGTGTCATTTCCAAAAGGTTTTGAGTGCCTAAAAAGAAAAAAATTATGACTGAGGCACAAGAGAGGGAAGAATGAGAGGAGTTAGCCACAAAAATGAGCAGGGGGCACATTTTGGATAACAATTTTGGCGACTCAGAGGGGTCATCTGCCTGCTGGATGAAATTACTAGTTGCCTGAAAGCAATCCATTGGGCATGGAGTCATTAAATTCTCTGTTTGATACCCCAACTGACTAGAACACTGCAAGGAGGAAGATGGAATATCACCTGATGGAGCAAGGCCTGCAAACACATCTCCAGGAATAGCAAGCTTGTGCCAAAGCACTTAGGGAAAGAAAACTAACCTACAACAAAACAATGTGCACAAGCACTTGGAGGAATGAAAACCTAAGCTAATATTTACAAGGTGGAGAATTTCCCTTTAGTAGCAATGCTTTAGATGGATTCCATTGACTGGAATCTACAGTTCTTCACCATCCAATGAAGACAATTGGAAGGCATTGATGTCCTTACACTTTGTGACCATGTATGGGCCACTCCAAATGGCATCAAATTTTGAATGCCTTCCCAGTTTTTCTCTATCTGCATCCCATTTTAACACTAGATCTCCAACTTGGAAAGATCTATTCTTGGCCTTTCTATCAAAGGTCTTCTTTATCAAAGCCTGATCCTTCTCCATTGCTTGGGATGCTTGATTTCTGATTTCTTGGAGCTCCATCAATTCTGCATATCTAACTTCCATGGGCTCAAACTCCAACAACTCCAACTGTTTCATGAGTTCCAATGTTGGCAACTCAAGTGACATGGGTAAAATTTCCTCTCTTCCATAAACAAGCTTGAATGGAGAGTTACCTGTAGATCTCTTGGGAGTTATCCTATCAGCCCATAAGGCTGATTTCAATTTAGTATGCCAAGACCTCTGATTTTCATCAAGAGTCCTCCTAATGATCCTCAACAAGTTCTTGTTTGTAGAATCAGCCTGGCCATTACCCTGAGGGTAATAGTTTGATGAAGTACTTAGGTAGATCCCATTCTTGACAACCCATTCAGTCACCTTGGATCCAATGAATGCCAATGCATTATCTGATATTATTGTAGCTGGTATGCCAAATCTGGTTACTATTCCCTCATAGAAATCTAGGATGCTAGATTCATTTGCTTCCTTGAGTGCTACTGCTTCAGTCCACTTAGTGAAGTAATCTGTGGCTGTTAAAATCCACTTGTGCCCTTGGCTTGAATTGGGATTAATGACTCCAATGAAGTCTAAACCCCATTGCATGAATGGCTGGTCAACTGAAATTGGATGCAATGGAAGGGCAGCTAGTCTCTCTTTACCTGTGAAGAATGCACAATTCTTGCACCTCTTGATCCATGCATAACAATCACTGAAAATCTTGGGCCAATAATAACCAGCCCTCATGATCTTTAGAGCTGTCACTCTTGGTGCAAAATGACCACCAGCTGGTCCACCATGGAACTCTTCCAACACCCTATGAATCTGATTTGTACCAATGCATCTCAGCAGTACTCCATTCACATCTCTTATGAACAAAACACCATCAACAAGGGCATATGGGACAGCCTGCAATCTGAAGTGTCTTCTTTTGGTCTTGTTCATCTCTGGAGGGCATAGAATCCTGTGCTTAGGAAGTGCATTATGTCTTGGGTCCAGCAAGGAGTGGGGACACCATTATTTTCTCTTGAGTGCTTCCTTGCTCATGGCTGTCTTGCAACGCCAAAACAGCCTCCTTCTCATTGCATGCTTCCTTTTGTTTGCTCAAAATCAGCTGCTCACACAATCCTTTCCTCTAACCAACTTGGTAACTTTGATCTCAATGTCATACTCCATGACACGAGTAATCCAACCTGCCCTTTTTCATTCAAGTCTTTGTTGAGGAGGAAGTCTTTAACTCCCGCATGAGAAACCAACAACTGAACCTTGTTGTTTGAGACTAAATGCTTGAATTTCTTCAAGCTTCTGATTACTGCAAGAACATGCTTCTCAATGAAAGAATATCTCACCTCATAGTCCTCCAGGATTTGGCTGAAGAAAGTAATTGGCTGCTCATCATTGTCTTTGTTCTGCTGTACCAAAATTGTAGAAATAGTATCATCACCCCCAAATGCATAGAGGATGAAATCCTTGGAGAAATCAGGGTTGATGAGAGTTGGTGCTTGAGAGATGGCTTCTTTGATTGCTTCAAAACTTTCCTTTCCTTCTGCTGTCCATTTGAAAGCCATGCTTTTCTTTAACATCTTGGTGATAGGTTTGACAAGGGCTGCAAAATTTGGGACAAACCTCCGAACAAAATTTATTCTCCCCAAGAAACTTTGAAGGGCCTTCTTGTGGCTTGGCAATGGCAGTGCTCTTATGGCTTCAACTCTTTCTGGATCAATTGCTAATCCTTCTTTGGAGACAATGTGGCCAAGGAGTTTTCCTTCATGGGCTAGAAAAATACACTTTTTAGGATTCAAAGAGACTCCAAACCTTCTACACCTTGTGAATACTTGTCTCAAATGAAAGAGGTGATCTACTGCATTTTTGAAAAAATAGTGATATCATCAAGATATATCAGCACAATTTTGTTAATCAAACCTTTGAACGCCATGTCCATTTCTCTTTGGAAAGTGGCTCTAGCGTTGGACAGCCCAAATGGCATTTTCCTATATGCATAAGTTCCCCATTTGGTTGTAAAGGCTGTCTTGAACTGATCTTCTTCCTTCACCATAATCTGATTGTACCCTGAATAGCCATCAAGTAATGAAAACCTCTCGGAGCCAGCAACAACTTGCAAAATCTGCTCCATGGAAGGAAGTGGATAATGATCCTTGAGAGATGCTCTATTCAAATCTCTAAAGTCAACACACAATCTGATTTCCCCACTCTTCTTTCTAACTGGAACCAAGTTGGCTACCCAACTAGAATGCTTGATAGGGAATATGATTCTTGATTCTATCAACTTATTCAATTCTTTTCTCATGAGAGGCTCCATGTGTGGATTGACTGGCCTTTGTTTTTTCCTGATGGGTTTAGTACTTGGATCCAATTCAATGGTGTGTTGAGCTAACTCGGGATTGAATCCCTTTCAAATCTTCATAGCTCCAAGCAAACACATCAGGGAATTCTTGAAAAAGTTGTATGAACTCATACCTTTCTTGCTCAGTTGTCATCTTACCAATTTGGAGTGATTTGCCTTCTTCTAACAAGATGGACACTGAATCTTCCCCCTTGACTTGGATGTTTGCTTTCTCCTTCCTAAACTGATCATTAGGATTGAAAATGGACTCCAAAGTAATAAGTCCCTTTGGTAGTTTGTTGGTTCTCAGCTGTACCACTTGGTCACCATACTGCTGCTCCAACTTTTCCTGATTTTTAGCTGAGAACTCAGCCTCTTCTTGCAAGAAATGGATGATTTGCTGATCATTTTCAAACACTTGCCAACTTACATTGTTATCTGGCACCGAAGGCCTCACAATCACATGGATGTTTGGCTGTACCTTGTCTTTTTGAATGCTTTCAACAACGTCAAAGGCTGCCCCAACTGTTGTAAGCCTGTCAGCAGCTTGGTTCTCTTTTCTAGGAATGGATTTTATGCCAAAGCCCTCAAAATATTCAATGAGGTCCCACACCCTGTTTTTGTAGCACTTGAGTAGATCATTCTTGATAGCATGCTACCCCTTAACTTGGTTGACAATCAACTCACTGTCACCAAAGACTTGCAAGTTCTTTATCCCTCTTTTGATTGACCAATGCAATCCTTGTATCAAAGCTTCATATTCAGCAGTGTTATTAGAGCATGCAAACTGAAATCTAAAAGCTGAATAATACTTAACTCCTTGAGGTGAAACCAGCATAGCTCCCCCTCCTGCACCTTGTCTACTCCTTGATCCATCAAAAAACAACTGCCATACCTCATTGTCATCCTTGTGGTCTGGCTTGGTGATGCTAGGAATAGGCTGATTTTCTTCATGCATGCAATAGACTCCTAGCTCGGATTCTTCTATTTCTTGATAAGGATCAAAAGCATGCACCTTGTTTTCCCATTCATCAAGAGTTAGATCTGGGATACTTCCAACCTTGGTGTCAGCTTCATCAGTGCTTGGATAATCTTCTTGATCAAATGCTGAACAATTGGTATTGATCTGACTTGGAGTGTAAGGCTCAATGTGAAGTTTGCAATAGGTTCAGATCTGATTGTGGCCTTGGTTCCATATCTTGTTCTGAACAACATGTGTGACCAATCAGTAGATAAGTAACCTCCAATCTTGGCTGTGAAATCCCTTGACAAACATAGGGCAAAGAGTGGTGGAAGGTCTATTACTGAGACATCTTGTAAAACAACAACATTGGGGCAGGCATGCAAGGTAAGACTCAAGTTTTTTATCACTCCAACTGTTGTTACTGCTGTCCCATCCAATTGCACTACCCCTTTGGATATGGTTTCATACTGAATTCCCAACTGATCAGCTATTTTCTTGGGCATTACTGAACTACTTGCCCTGGAATCAATCATGCAATTATGTACTAATTGATTTCCAATGATCAATGAAACATAGAATGGAGGGGGCTTCAACATTTTACCTTGTTATCCTCCATGATTCCCCTCAGGCTGGGTAGCATTTGTGAGCACCTTCTCTTGCATTTGGACTTGCTGATTTGAAGTTGACTAGTCCTTCATGGCAGCTTGTAGCAAATCTCTTTGGCCTGGGATAGATAGTGATTCCCACATTGATATGTTTACATTTGTCTTCTTCATCTGATCAATGATATTGAATGGAGATGAAGCATCTCTTTGCTGTCCCTTGGCCTGCACATTCATTCCTTGTGTATGGGTAGCAACAACTGGCATTTGAGCTGGCCTAGGAACTGTTTTAGGTAGTCCTTGTGTGTTTGGAACTGAATTTTGTTTGCCAATAATTTGTGGGGTGATAGAAGGTTGTGGATTGCTTGGGAGTCTAATGGCTGTTCTTCACCCAAATTTCTTCTTTTTGATCTTTTGTTGGCTGCAACACTTTGGGAAACTGTTTGGTTCATGCCACAAAAATCTTCTTCCTACCAGTTTACAAGTGTGGTATCATCTGGAGCTGATTGCTGCTGGAATGAAATAAATTGATATAGCTGCCCTTTAAGGGAGCAGTCTATTTTATAGCGGTAATATATAAAGAAGAGATGTCCCTTTTGAGGGAGTCATCTTTTGTTGGAAGTTTGACTCAAGGATTTGTATCTCTTTTTGTTTTTAGATGTTTAAGTCATGGACAAGACTATAGAGGACGATCAAGTTGTTGTTTAGAAGACAAGACCGTAGTGCACAAAGATTAACTGTGAAGAGGAGGTTTCGAGTGATGAACAACCACGGGATTCCATCTTGAAGAAGACGAAAAGTATCCATGAGAATCATGCTATGAGTAGAGACATGGTACTCATATTGAAGACAAGGCAAAAAGGTGACGAGTAATCACATGATTCTCGTTTAGTCATGGATCCTCAAAATGGGTAATTATGGAAGGTAAACAATGCTCAAGGGGCAAGCGATAAATTGACATAAAGCGATATAGGACTTGATATCAACAATAAAATGGTCGAAGATGCAAGGCATTAAGGGGTTCATGTTCGGGTTTACCTTTGAGTGAAGACAAACGATAAGCACTTGATCCATAGGCATGGGTAACAATATAGGGTCCGAGCCAATTAAGAGAAAATTTACCCCATTTACTTTTCTCCTCTTTGGTTACATGTTGATTTTCCTTCAGGATGAGGTCACCGACCTGAAAGGTTCGTTCCTGAACACGTTTTTCATAGGAACGTTTGATACATTTTTGGTAGATTTGGAGATGGTCAAGAGCATTGAGATGATGTTCATCTAATAATTCAAGTTGCGCCAAATGATTCTAACAAAAGTCATCATCGTTGAGCATGTCTTGTAGTGAGATGTGGAGAGATGGGATATGGACTTTACGAGATAAGACAACCTTAGTACCATAGACCAGAGAAAACAAGGTGACAACAGTCGAAGTGCAAATACTAGTGCTATAAGCCCACAAGGTGATAGGAATGTGCGTATACCAGTCCTTCCCAGTATCATTGACTACCTTCATAAGAATTTTGTTTAAGGTTTTACTAGTTAATTCGGCTTAATTATTGGTTTTTGGGTAATAAGGTGATGAGAAACTAAGTTGGATGCTGAAAGCATCGCATAGTTTGCTTAGGGTTTTGTTTTCGAATTATTTTCCATTATCCATGATAATGCGGTGAGGGACACCAAAGTGACAGATGATGTGATGATTGATGAATTCACATATTTTCTTGGCTTTGGTGGAAATGAGGGGAATGGATTCTACCCATTTAGTGTAATATTCAGTAGCGGTTATGATCCTTTGGTGGCATTGTGAAGAATGGGGGTTGATCTCACCGACAAGATCCAAACCCCATTGAGAAAAAGGCCAAAGGTCTCACACGACTTGTAAGGCATGAATAGGGGTGTGATGGAGATTAGCATGTTACTGGAAGTTCACATAGCATTTGACATAATCACAACAGTCACGGTTCAGGGTTGGCCAATAATAGCCTAGGTGAAGAATTCACTTTGTCATAGCCAAACTGCTAAAGTGACCTCCACAAATGCCATCGTGGACTTCCTTAATGGTGTAAGGAATATCAGAACTTGTAAGGCATCACAAGAGAATTCTGTCGAAACCACATTTGTAAAGAAGACCACCCATGATGCAATAACGGGAGACACTTTTAAGAAAGGCACGCTGTCCATTAAGAGTGAGATCAACGGGTAAAATGGAAAGGGAAAGATAGTTTGTATATTGCTTATACCAAAGGTCACTTGGGTTAGGAGCAACGGTTCCAATAGAGTAGACTTCATGAGGAAAATAAGAGGGTGATTGTAGTGTTTGTATGATGACAAATATTTTAGAGTCAGCGGGTGAAGCAGGTATCTGAGAAGTCAAGTAGGCCATGGTATTTGTAAATTTATTGGTAGAACGTGGGGTGGTTTGAAGTGCGTAACAGTCAAAGGTGGTCAAAAGTATGTTCATGTGATGCTTATACTTTTGAAGTATCTCATAATGACACTGGTATATACCATTGACTTGGTTTATGACCAACTAAGAATCACCAAAGATGTTGATTGACTTAACATCTAAGGCATAAGCAGCCTAAAGACCTAATATGAGTGCTTCGTATTCAACAATATGGTTTGTACAATCAAAATTGAGTTTGAAAGATAAAGCCATAGGTTCATTATTAAGTGAAATGAGGAAAACACCACCCCCACCCCCATGCGGATACTTGGATCCATCGAAGAAGAGTGTCATTTGGTAAGTGGGTTCATCCAGGGAAAGGGTAGCAATAGACTCATCTGGAAAGTCGAAGTTAGAGGGTTGATCCTTATAAATAGGTGTGTCAGCCAATTGGTTGGTGATAGTTTGGCCCTTGATGGAATTTTTATGGATGAATTTGAGGTTGAGGTTCACCAGAAGTATAATCCAATGTGCGGCACATTGATTTTGATAAGGTTTGGCATACATGTAGTGTAATGGGTCAATAGTAGTAATGAAAAAGGTTTTGTGGTTGAGCAGGTAATGGCAGAGTTTGGTGGAAACAAAAACTAAGGCTAGGAAAAGTTTTTTGGCGTGGGTATATCTAGTTTCATAGTCAAGAAGGGTACAGATTATGTAATAAACTGATTGCTCTCGGTGTTGGTCATCGTGATGAGAAAGCATGACACCTAGAGAATGGTCAGTAGCAGAAATATATAGGTAGAGGGGTTGACCATCCTTAGGAGGAATGAACACTAGTGGTTGAAGGAAGTATTATTTCAAGGCTTCGAAGGCTTTATGACATTCATCATCCCATTTGAAGGAAACATCTTTCTTGAGAAGATGATGAAATGGTTGATAGCGATCAGAAAGATGTAAGATAAAATGACGAATTGATTGCAACTTTCCTTGTAGGCTGCGAAGTTGACAGAGATTAGTTGGTGGTGGCATTTCAAGAATAGCCTTGACTTTAGCAGGATCGACTTATATGCGACACAAAGAAATGATGAAACTTAGGATTTTTCTGGAAAGTACTACAAAGACACACTTCTTTGGTTAAAGACGGACAAAATACTTGTTGAGGCGATCAAAGATGACTTTAAGAATGGGCAGGTGTTTAGTTCGATGCTTAGATTTGGAAAACAGATCATCTACATAATCCTCCAATATGCGATGCATGATGTCATGGAAGATGTAAGTCATGGCTCACTGATATGTAGCACCGACATTTTTGAGACTGAAGGGCATGACTCGATAGTAGAAAGTCGTCCAAGGGGTGATGAAGGAAGTCTTGTGCTGATCGTTGGGATCTAGTAATATTTGATTGTAGCCCAAGAAACCATCCATGAGCGATAAAGTTTCATGGCCAGCAGTGAGACCAACTAATTGGTCAATGCCTGGTAGTGGGAAATCATCTTTGGGATAGGTGAGGTTGAGGTCATGGAAATCCATGCAAATGCGTAGTCCCCTTGTGTCTTTTGTGACGCAAATCAAGGTTCTAAGTTGATGTTTAGGGCATCCAGTGTGATTGCACAACATTGAAACCTCTCTCCAAGTGTGGGACTTGCAAGATGAGAGAGGAATCTCCTGATTAGAGGCTGGTTCCTCAAACTCCTCTGATTAGATCTATTATTTGCACAACTGCAGAGGTTCAGATCCTAATTTTATCCTAATTTGCAAGGAGACAGGGATAAGAAATGCAAAAATTAAAACTAAACTGATAAGGGTGATACACCAAAGGAGTGGTGAGCACTTCTTGCTCATGAAAATTGACACAAATCAGAAATTGCAACATAAAACATCATGCACAGGTTGATAAGCTGTAATCAAGGGTTTGAAATGAAGCAAACAACACATACAAAGGACTGAAAGCATTCACAGAGCCTGCATTGTGATTTTCAACATCAAAATCCTTGTATTCCAACACCAAAGAGGTAGAAAAACTTGTTACAATCCCTGGAAGGTCTGATACTTGCCAAAATCACTTGTTGAAAGTGAAAACAGAAGCTTGCTGTGCAAAAAAAGTGTTCCACCTTTGAAAAATGAGCCAAATCTGGCTTTTACAGTGCATGGGTCGAGCCCAGGAGAGAGAAAACGTGAAAAAACATGGGAGCCATTCCTCATTGACCAAAATGCATTAAAAATAGCATGGGTGACCTAACAAACCCATCCCCTGACATTTTTGACCATGCTGGAGAAGAATGCGACCCATTTTGCATTAAAATTGGTTGTTGAAACATCAGTTTTGTCCATGGGTGCATACCAGAAGATTTTTTGATTTTCTCCCTCCAAACTGAACCAAAATTCAAAATTGACCATGGAATCATGTAGAGAATTTTACCATCTTTCCATTGATATAAAGAACGTGAAAATCTGAGCTCTGGATCGAAAGTTATGGCCGTTTGAAGATTTAGGGCAAAAACAGGCCCAAAACGGATCGGCGGGAAAAAATTTGAATTTTACCTCTTTTTTGCATTTGGAATTTTTTTTCAAAAATCCCCGTGCTCCACCTCCTGGGACACGTGGCAACTTCCATTGGCTGTGGCAGCTTCAAGGGGAAAATTGGTTTTTTTCTCTACCTCCTGGTGGGCTTCCAAGGGGAAAATTTCCCACAAAAACTCCGCCGAGCCATAACTTGAAAAATATGAGGAGTTAGGAGGAAAACTTTACCTTTCTGGAAAGCTGAGAGAGAGCTCTATCTAATGGTGCCATTTCCAGAAAGATTTGAGTGCCTAAAAATAAAAAAAATGGAGACTGAGGCACAAGAGAGGTAAGAACACAAGGAGTTAGCCATCCAAAATGAGCAGGGGCACATTTTGGATAACAATTTTGGCGACTCAGAGGGGTCATCTGCCTGCTAGATGAAAATACCAATTGCCTGAAGCAGTCCATTGGGCATGGAGTCATCAAATTTTCTGTTTGGAACCCCAACTGACTTAGAATGTTGCAAGGAGGAAGATGGAATATCACCTGATGGAAGCAAGGACTGCAAAACATCTCCAGGGACAGCAAGCTGTGCCAAAGCACTTAGGGAAAGAAAAACTAACCTACAACAAAACAATGTGCACAAGCACTTGAAGGAATGGAAACCTAAGCTAATATTTACAAGGTGGAGAATTTCCCTTTAGAAGCAATGCTTGAGATAGATTCCATTGACTGGAATCTGCAGTTCTTCACCATCCAATGAAGACAATTGGAAAGCATTGTTGTTCTTGCACTTTGTGACCATGTATGGGCCACTCCAAATGGCATCAAATTTTGAATGCCTTCCCGGTTTTTCTCTATCTGCATCCCATTTTAACACTAGATCTCCAACCTGGAAAGATCTACTCTTGGCCTTCCTGTCAAAGGTCTTCTTGATCAAAGCTTGATCCTTCTCCATTGCTTGGGATGCCTGATCTCTGATCTCTTGAAGCTCCATCAACTCTGCATATCTCACCTCCATGGGCTCAAATTCCAACAGCTCCAACTGTTTCATGAGTTCCAATGTTGGCAACTCAAGAGACATGGGCAAGATTGCTTCTCTTCCATAGACAAGCCTGAATGGAGAGTTACCTGTGGATCTCTTGGGAGTTATCCTATCAGCCCATAAGGCTGATTTCAGTTTGGTATGCCAAGACCTCTGATTCTCATCAAGAGTCCTCCTAATGATCCTCAACAAGTTCTTGTTTGTAGACTCAGCCTGGCCATTACCTTGAGGGTAATAGTTTGATGAAGTACTTAGGTAGATCCCGTTCTTGACAGCCCACTCAGTCACCTTGGATCCAATGAATGCCAATGCATTATCTGAGATTATTGTAGCAGGTATGCCAAATCTGGTTACTATGCCCTCATAGAAGTCTAAGATGCTAGACTCATTTGCCTCTTTGAGCGCTACTGCTTCAGTCCACTTGGTGAAGTAGTCTGTGGCTGTCAAAATCCATTTGTGCCCTTGGCTTGAATTGGGATTAATGACTCCAATGAAGTCCAAACCCCATTGCATGAATGGCTGGTCAACTGAGATTGGATGCAATGGAAGGGCAGCAAGTCTCTCTTTTCCTGTGAAGAATGCACAATTCTTACACCTCTTGATCCATGCAAAGCAATCACTGAAAATCTTGGCCCAATAATAACCAGCCTTCATAATTTTTAGAGCTATCACTCTCGGTGCAAAATGACCACCAGCTGGTCCACCATGGAACTCTTCCAACACCCTATGAATCTGATTTGTGCTAATGCATCTCAGCAGCACTCCATTCACATCTTTCTTGAACAAAACTCCATCAACAATGGCATATGGGACAACCTGCAATCTGAAGTGTCTTCTTTGGGTCTTGTTCATCTCCGGAGGGCATAGGCCTGTGCTTAGGAAGTGTATTATACCTTGGGTCCAGCAAGGAGTGGGGACAACATTATTTTCTTCTTGAGTGCCACTTGGCTCATGGCTGTCTTGAACTGTCAAAACAACCTCTTCTTCATTGCATACTTCTTTTTGCTTCCCCAAAATCAGCTGCTCACACAATCCTTTTCCTCTTACCAGCTTGGTGACCTTGATCTCAATGTCATACTCCATGACACGAGTGATCCAACCTGCCCTTTTCTCATTCAAATCCTTGTTGAGGAGGAAGTCTTTAACCCCAGCATGAGAGACCAGCAACTGGACCTTGTTGTTTGAGACTAAATGCTTGAATTTCTTCAAGCTTCTGATTACTGCAAGTACATGCTTCTCAATAAAAGAATACCTCACCTCATAGTCATCTAGGCTCTGGCTGAAGAAAGCAATTGGCTGCTCATCGTTGTCCTTGTTCTGCTGTACCAAAATGGCAGAAATAGTATCATTACCTCCAAATGCATAGAGGATGAAATCCTTGGAGAAGTCCGGGTTGATGAGGGTTGGTGCTTGAGAGATGGCTTCTTTGATTGCTTCAAAACTCTCCTTGCCTTCTGCTGTCCACTTGAAAGCCATGCTTTTCTTTAACATTTTGGTGATAGGTTTGACAAGGGCTGCAAAATCTGGGACAAACCTCCGAACAAAGTTTATCCTCCCCAAGAAACTCTGAAGGGCTTTCTTGTGGCTTGGCAATGGTAGTGCTCTTATGGCTTCAACCCTCTCTGGATCAATTGCTAATCCTTCTTTGGAGACAATATGGCCAAGGAGCTTTCCTTCATGTGCAAGAAAGATACACTTCTTAGGATTCAAAGACACTCCAAATCTCCTGCACCTCGTGAAGACTTGTCTCAAATGAGAGAGGTGGTCTGCTGCATTTTTGGAAAAAACAGTGATATCATCAAGGTATATCAGCACCATGTTGTTAATCAAACCTTTGAACGCCATGTCCATTGCTCTTTGGAAGGTAGCACCAGCGTTGGACAACCCAAATGGCATTTTCCTGTATGCATAAGTTCCCCATTTGGTTGTGAAGGCTGTCTTGAACTGGTCTTCTTCCTTCACCATAATCTGATTGTAGCCTGAGTAGCCATCAAGTAGTGAAAACCTCTCGGAGCCAGCCACAACTTGCAAGATTTGCTCCATGGAAGGGAGTGGGTAATGGTCCTTGAGAGATGCTCTATTCAAGTCTCTGAAGTCAACACACAATCTGATCTCTCCACTCTTCTTTCTGACTGGAACCAAGTTGGCAACCCAACTAGAATGCTTGATTGGGAATATGATCCTTGACTCAATCAGCTTGTTCAATTCTTTCCTCATGAGAGGCTCCATATGTGGATTGACTGGTCTTTGTTTCTGCCTGACAGGCTTAGTATTTGGATCCAATTCAATGGTATGCTGAGCTAAGTTGGGATTGAAACCTTTCAAGTCTTCATAGCTCCAAGCAAACACATCAGGGAACTCTTGACACAGCTGCATGAACTCATACCTTTCTTGTTCAGTTGTCATCTTTCCAATTTGCAATGGTTTGTTCTCTTCCACCAAGATGGATACTGAATCCTCTCTCTTGACCTGAATGTTTGCTTTCTCCTTCCTAAACTGATCATTGGGATTAAAAATGGACTCCAAAGTGATAAGTCCCTTGGGCAGCTTGTTAGTTCTCAGCTGTACCACTTGGTCACCATACTGCTGTTCCAATTTTTCTTGATTCTTAGCTGAGAACTCAGCTTCTTCTTGCAAGAAATGGATGATTTTCTGGTCATTCTCAAACACTTGCCAACTTACATTGTTATCCGGCACTGAAGGCCTCACAATCACGTGGATGTTTGGCTGTACCTTGTCTTGTTGAATGCTTTCCACAATGTCAAAGGCTGCCCCTACTGCTGCAAGCCTGTCAGCAGCTTGGTTCTCTTTCCTAGGAATGGATTTGATGCCAAAACCCTCAAAATCTTCCATGAGGTCCCATACCCTGTTCTTGTAGCACTTGAGTAGATCATTCTTGGCAGCATGCTGTCCCTTGACCTGATTTACAATCAATTCACTGTCACCAAAGACTTGCAAGTTCTTTATTCCTCTCTTTATTGCCCAATGCATCCCTTGCACCAAGGCTTCATATTCAGCAGTGTTATTGGAGCATGCAAACTGAAATCTAAAAGCTGAATAGTACTTTACTCCTTGAGGTGAAACAAGCATGGCTCCACCTCCTGCACCTTGTCTACTCCTTGATCCATCAAAAAACAGCTGCCATACCTCATTGTCATCCTTATAGTTTGGCTTGGTGATGCTAGGGATGGGCTGATCTTCTTCATGTATGCAATAGACCCCTAGCTCAGATTCTTCTACTTCTTGATAAGGATCAAAAGCATGTACCTTGTTTGCCCATTCATCAAGAGTTAGATCCGGGATGCTTCCAACCTTGGTGTCAGCTTCATCAGTGCTTGGGTGATCTTCTTGATCAAATGCTGAACAATTGGCATTGATCTGACTTGGAGTGTAGGGCTCAATGTGGAAGTTTGCAATAGGTTCAGACCTGATTGTAGCTTTGGTTCCATACCTCATTCTGAATAGCATGTGTGACCAATCAGCAGACAAATATCCTCCAATCTTGGCTGTGAAGTCCCTTGACAAGCATAGGGAAAAGAGTGGTGGAAGGTCTATAACTGATACATCTTGTAAAACAACAACATTTGGACATGCATGCAAGGTAAGACTCAAGTTTCTAATCACTCCAACTGTTGTTACTGCTGTCCCATCCAGCTGCACTACCCCTTTGGATATGGTTTCATACTGGAGCCCTAGCTGATCAGCTATTTGTTTAGGCATCACTGAGCTACTTGCCCCGGAATCTATCATGCAATTGTGCACTAACTGATTTCCAATGATTAATGAAACATAGAAAGGAGGGGGCTTCAACATTTTACCTTGCTGTCCTCCATGATTCCCTTCAGGCTGGGCAGCATTTGTGAGCACTTTCTCTTGCATCTGAACTTGCTGATTCGAAGTTGGCCAGTCCTTCATGGCAGCTTGTAGCAAATCTCTTTGGCCTGGGATAGATAGGGATTCCCACATTGATATATTTACATTTGTCTTCTTCATCTGATCAATGATACTGAATGGTGATGAAGGATCTCTTTGCTGTCCCTTGGTTGGCACATTCACTCCTTGCATGTGGGCAGCAACAACTGGTATTTGAGTTGGTCTAGGAGCTGTTCTTGGCTGCCCTTGTGCATTTGAAATTGGATTTTGTTTGCCAACCATTTGTGGAGCCATAGAAGGTTGGAGATTGGTTGGAGCTAATGGCTGCTCTTCACCCAAATTCCTTCTTTTTGACCTTGTGTTGGCTGCAACACCTTGAGAGACTATTTGATTCATGCCACAAAAATCTTCTGCTTGCCAGTTTACCAATGTGGTGTCATTTGGGGCTGATTGCTGTTGGAATGTTTCTTGTTGTTGGTTGTTTCCTTGACTGCCCTCACCCTCCACACCAGTAGTTGTCACCATTAATGCTTGATTCAAAGCACCATTGAAGCACATAGATTGGTTGTGAGGTTCATTGCATGGAAAACACCAATCATACTCCTGAGCAATGTTGTTTTGTGTTGGCACCAATGCCTTAGAGGCAGATATGGCATTAGGATTATAGGGCTGAAATGGTCTATTGGCAGGAGGCCTTGTTTGATTTATATTTGCAGCTGGATTAGGAGGTCTTTGTGGTTGGTATGGCTGCCTGTTAGGCTGAGCTTGGGGCTGATAAGAAGGTCTAAAACCTTGGGCTTGTTGCCTCTTGAGAGTAACCAGCTCATTGCCTAAATTTTGCAATTGCTTCATGACTTCTTGAAGCTCATTTGGGGCACTTGGAGATGAAGTAGAAGCTTCATTTGAACTCTGATTTCTAGGAGTGGGAGAAGGAGCCAAATTAGGTGCTTGATTAGTGTTTGGGCTCTCTAAACTTGGAAACAATGGCATGGGAGGTCTAGGGGCTAGTTTGCCAGCTTGGATCAAACAATTTTCAGCCCTAATGGCAATGCTATAAGCCATAGGGATAGTTATGCCTCCCATGGACTGAATCAACATAGAAATATCAGAATTTAGAGCTTTGAGGTAGTAGAGAAAAGCACCTTCTGCTGTTGGCCTGACTGCCACTGGAATTCTCTCCCAAGTCCTTTGAAATCTGAAGTTGAAATCAGTCAGCTGCTCATTGGGAGCTCTCTTGATGGTTGTCAGCTGCTCCAAAAGAGACAAGTTGTCTCCCTTCTCTCCAAATTGCTCATGAAGTGCTATACATAGCTGGTTCCAATTTGTGAATAGAACCTGAGGCAAGACTTCTAAACCATTGCAATGCTTTCCCCTTGAATGAAGATGCCAGCAATTTGACAGCCACTTGCATCTCATTGATTTCATGAATTGCACAAAGGTTGGCAATGTCTTTAACATGATCACCTGGAGTAGTCTGATTCTCTCCAGTGAAGTATGGAATGTTCTTCAAGGCTGCAATTGGAATTGGATGTTGTGCATTGAGAGCAAGTGGGCTGCTGCCAGTGAAATTGACATAGGGGTTGTTTTGTGCCATTCTAATTGGTCTTAGAACCCTTGTTGATTGAATGAAAGGCCTACCAGGTGGAGGAGTTGAGAGAGTTCTGTTTGGTGGAGATGGAGACCTTTGGATTCTCCTCCCACTTTACCTTACTCTTGGAGATAACTGCAGATATTCAAACATCACCTCTTCTTCTCCAGCTCTTGACCTTGTAGTGATTCTTCTCATGAGTTTTCAGGTCTACACTGCTAAAACCAGCTGATTCTTCCCCTTGGAGTCGCCAGATGTGTAATTTATAGCTCTTTTGAAGCAAGAAAATTGTAGCAGATGCACATCAACTTTGCTGCAATAAAAATGAGACCTCTAAGGTCCCACCGGGCGTGCCAAAACTGTTGTTGCAAATCAGCAGCACCCCTGGATGCAAATCAAGGTTCTAAGTTGATGTTTAGGGCATCCAGTGTGATTGCACAACATTGAAACCTCTCTCCAAGTGTGGGACTTGCAAGATGAGAGAGGAATCTCCAGATTAGAGGCTGGTTCCTCAAACTCCTCTGATTAGATCTATTATTTGCACAACTGCAGAGGTTCAGATCCTAATTTTATCCTAATTTGCAAGGAGACAGGGATAAGAAATGCAAAAATTAAAACTAAACTGATAAGGGTGATACACCAAAGGAGTGGTGAGCACTTCTTGCTCATGCAAATTGACACAAATCAGAAATTGCAACATAAAACATCATGCACAGGTTGATAAGCTGTAAACAAGGGTTTGAAATGAAGCAAACAACACATACAAAGGACTGAAAGCATTCACAGAGCCTGCATTGTGATTTTCAACATCAAAATCCTTGTATTCCAACACCAAAGAGGCAGAAAAACCTGTTACAATCCCTGGAAGGTCTGATACTTGCCAAAATCACTTGTTGAAAGTGAAAACAGAAGCTTGCTGTGCAAAAAAAGTGTTCCCCTTTGAAAAATGAGCCAAATCTGGCTTTTACAGTGCATGGGTCGAACCCAGGAGAGAGAAAATGTGAAAAAATGTGGGAGCCATTCCTCATTGACCAAAATGCATTAAAAATAGCATGGGTGACCTGAAAGACCCATCCCTCGACATTTTTGACCATGCTGGAGAAGAATGCGACCCATTTTGCATTAAAATTGGTTGTTGAAACGTCAGTTCTGTCCATGGGCGCGTACCAGAAGCATTTTTTTATTTTCTCCCTCCAAAACTAAACCAAAATTCAAAATTGACCATGGAATCATGTAGATAATTTTACCAGCTTTCCATTGATATAAAGAACGTGAAAATCTGAGCTCTGGATCGAAAGTTATGGCGTTTGAAGATTTAGGGCAAAAATAGGCCCAAAACGGATCGGCGGGAAAAAAATTCGAATTTTACCTCTTTTTTGCATTTGGAAATTTTTTTCAAAAATCCCCATGCTCCACCACTTGGATGCCATGTGGCATGATGTGATTGGCCATGGGCTCATCCTTGAAATTTTTCTTACGGGCCCTTCCTTAAAATTTTTTGCCACTTGGACACGTGGCAGCTACTAACGGGCCAAAATTCAAAAAATTTCCTGCGCAAAACACTTAGCAAAATTTTTCACTTTGCCTCCCCTATTGACACGTGTCACATCCTGATTGGCTCGGTGGGCCCGCAGGCAAAAAATTTCCTTTTTCAAATTTTGTCCAAAACTTGAAAATTTTTGTAAGTTTTTTTTTTCTTTTCTCCGCCACCTCCTGGGACACGTGGCAGCTTCCTATTGGCTCTGGGATTCCAAGGGGAAAATTTCCCACAAGAACTCCACCGAGCCATAACTTGAAAAATATGAGGATTTAGGAGGAAAACTTTACCTTTCTGGAAAGTTGAGAGAGAGATCTATCCAATGGTACCATTTCCAGAAAGAGTTGAGTGCCTAGAAACCAAAAAATAGAGACTGAGGCACAAGAGAGGCAAGAACACAAGGAGTTAGCCACAAAAATGAGTAGGGGCACATTTTAGATAATAGTTATGATATTGTGAACTAAATTTTTTGGGTAAATACCAAGCATATCGGCATAGGACCAAGAAAATGCGTTGCTATGGTCTTGAAGGAAAGAAGTGAAGGCTTCCTATTTAGTAGAGTCTAAGGATTGGCCAATCTTTAGAATGTGTGGGTCATCTTGAGTATTAACGTTGATTTCTATGGTCGATTAGTTCAACATGGTTTACATCTCAGAAGGTAACGACTGGTGAATATAAGAGTCTTCTGCACTAAGGTAGATGAGGATGGACTCATCGTGCTGACATTGAACGATGTTAATTGAAGGCGTATCTTCATCGATCATGTCAGGATACAGGAATGGGAGAGAAGAGGGAGCCTCATCATCACATTGAGAGATTAGCAGTCCTAGGGAAATGGTGTTTATGAAAAAAAGTTAGGAGGTATAGATTCAGGATCTATGGACTTCGTAGGTGAAGGTGGTTATGTGGGTGAATGAGAGGAGGAAGATTTCTCATCCTGGGTAAGGTCGATGCAAATCTTCTTAGAGGATTGAGCATCAAAACCAATGCCACTATGATCACTGTGTTTATGAGAGGTACAAGAGATGACAGTGTGGCAACCTTGTTCATAAAAATCGAAGCCAAATCCCTTCCACCTGCACTAGTGGAGGAAAATGTGAACAAAGCGGCGGTTAGTGAGGGAGTGTAGGCCGGATGAAAATGGTTGGGTTTGGGATGGAGGCTCGAGTTTATAGGTGGCCATATCAAGTCACCCATACGTTAGGTTAGTGCGAAGGTGGGGAGGGACATAAGGGAAAACATCACCGATGCGAATGTCATAACTGAAGTGTTGACGTAGATTTTCGTACTCTTGTGGGGTGAGGAAGGTATTGATATTGTACAAGTTGTATTCCCCCAGAGTGAGGTGTTGAAAAACACCTTCTAAGAGATTAGTAATTGGTATGTGGGTAGCGGGTATAGATGGATCGCTAGATGAAGGGGAAACATGGGTGCCATCAGTAGAGGCTACAACTACAGTAGGGATAGCGAGGTTAGACGCAACATAAGTAGTGGCAATTTTGGTGGACAGGCCCATGGGTGAAGGTGAAGTGGTTGTGGTGGTGGATGCCTTGACCAATATAAGCACATCATTGGGTCAATATAACATGTTACACATCTTGAAAGGTGAGGGGTTGACAGGGATGGTGTAATTATTTCCCTCGTGTTCAAATTTGAGGCATCGATGTAAAGTCAAAAGGACACAACCCATGACATGGATCCAAGGTCCGCTGAGAAGCAAGTTATATTAGAACTCTCCTTCTAGAACATAGAAAATTTCTAGGATAGTACGGGGTTACACACAGACATGGAGAACAACGGTACCTAGTGTAGAGGTCATGGCATCATTGAAGGAACGCAACATAATGGGGTTACCATGCATGAAATTGGAAGGTATCCGCATTTGGTTGTATGCATCAGAGGAGATGATATTAATGCTAGCACCACCATCGATCATAACACGTCATATGCATATATTATTGATAAAGACGGAGATGAAAAGAGTGGGGTTAGGGTCCTCAGACTAGAAGGGAGCAATCTCTTCATTCGAAAAGCTGAGGGTGGCCACTTGGTGAGTGGGTGGAGGTGTAGAGGAAGGTGAAGACCTAGTGAGGGAAGCCACATGGTGAGGGGTAATGATGGAGGCTACAGGTGTGGGGTCATTTGGTAAGACTTCAATAGATTGAAGGACCTCCATAAGGGATTGATGATGTGACTCTGAGGTCTGGATGAGGTCATATAAAGACATTTTGAGGGGGGAAATTTGTGTAGTTATTTTAGCATTGTGCGATGTGTGACCCTGTAAAAAATGGGATATGCAAGACCTCGAATGATGACTTTGGGTGTGGGTGTGGATGGTATATTGGGTATAGGGTTGGTTGATGGGCCACTTGATTTCTCCTTTCCCTTGTCTTTCTGAGCATAGGTGGCCATATTGATCATTTTAATCTTAGGGGAGGTGGATGAAGAGGGTGTGTCATGGAAGGTATAGTGGCAAGAGGGACAAAACCCCAATGGTGGATACGAGCCTTATGAGATGAGTAGGGTGCATTGACATTTGGGTGGTGGTTTGGCCAACTCTATTATGCGAACCATGTTAATTTTGAATCCCAGGGGTGGATCAAAGAGTTGTGGGGGTAGAGATTGTGGTCGTTGAGTAGGTAATGGGAGAAGATATGTGGAAATTAGTGAAGGAGAAATGGGGTCCTCATCGAGAAGATCATCATCGTCAATGTTTTATTCAGGAGGACATAATTGGACAAGGGTGATTTTCAAAGCATTATAGTTCTCTACATCGTGTCTTGACACACGATGGTAGGCACAGATTTTGGTTTCGTTAAACCCTTTTGGTTTGCGTTTGAGTGGGTGGTAAGGTCTAAGAGGTGGTAATGTGATGACAAAAGTTTTGAGGAGATTGGTTAAGATTTTGGCATAGGATCCCGCTAGTGGATCACAATGGTAGGTGAATGTGGGTTTGGGTACAGGTATGGCTGATTGTGGAGGAAGAGGCTTATAAGAGGGGGAGTAGGTTGGGATACTAGTTTGGTGTGTGGTGGGGTATTAGGTGTTAGTTGTATTTGCTTGGGTAGGGGTAAAGTAGAAGAATTGGTGATGGAAGGTCTGGTTGGTTTAACTACCTTATTGGTGGGTAGCAGATTTTTAGCTTTAGGTTACATCTTTTTGGGCAATGATGACACATGTGTATGAGATGTGGAGGGAAAATCCAATGGTGGAAGAGGATGGGTTACCCACGGGGGTAATCAAGGTGCTGTAGGTTGGGCAGGAGGTGTGAGTGTAAGAGAAGAAAATTTCATGGGTAGTGAAGAATTTATTGATGGTATTGGAGGTATGGGTGGTAATAAGGTTACGGGTGAGAGAAGAGGTTGTGTGGATTGCTTGGGTATATTAGAGGTCTGTGATGGGGAAATGGGCTATTGGTTCTTGGTTTTTCGGTGGACGGGGGTTGCTTGGCTAGGGTTGAGGGGTGAGGTCCAAGGATGGATGAAAGGAGTGAAGGTGATATTGGCATGGTAGGTGAGGTTGTGGTATGAGGCCTAGGAAATTGAATCTTCCTTTTAGGGGCTAGGGTAAGTTTAGCATCAGTTTTGGAAGATGTGGCTAAATATAATTTGATGGGTGGGTGAGTAAGGCTAGATGTTGGTATGACCCCCAAGGTAGGGATAAGTTTAGGTAAGGGTGACGATATAGGCGAGGGTAGGTGTTTGGGTATAGATGTATATTGAGTTATGGGTAGAGGTGTGAGTTGGCCCAGGGTTGGTGACATGGAAGGTGTTGCAATAGTCATGATTGTGTTTGGTTTGGTTGCCCGAAACACTTTTGGATAGATAGTGGAGGTGTCAATAGGGGACAACTGCATTTGTGTTGAAACAGGAAGTAGGATTCCCTAAAGTAGGACTCTATTGACATAGTCTAGAGGTGATTAGACAAGCATGAGAATGACACAGACGTAGTCGGGGCCAACGTGGATCGAGTGGCAATCCTCGTAAAATATCTTTGAGATACAGGGAAATGGCTAGCCTTAGACTCTGTGGGTAAGAGAGCTAAAAGTAGATCAATGGGATCTTGAAGGTCAGATGGTGAAGGGTCACCAAAAGACATAGGTACTTCAATAGAATCCTCCATGGGTAGAGGAGAGGATGGGCTAGATGAAGTAGATTCTCCTTGTGTTGGTGTAGGTAGTGGACCTACATCGTCTATGAGTAGGAGAGGTGCCACTGGAAATTGCTCATAAAATTGGGAGGTCAAAGGTGGCGTGCTGATTATAGGCTCTTCCATGGGTGAAGAGAAAATGAAGGGGGTATCTCTTTGGGTAGGGGAGTAGATGAAATTGGTTCTTGTGTAGGTATGGGAGCTTGAGATAAGATTTCATCTATGGAAGGAACATGAGGTAATTGGAAAGCAACTAGTATGTCATCAAAAACAACATGGACCTTGCGAACATTGCTATCATTGTTTGAAGTGTCACCAACTTGGTTGGGAGATGGGGCATGATTAGGGAATGACGTCTTGAATATGTGTAGGTTTTTGTTAGCGGGTGCATTTGGGATATCCAAGACTAGATCTCCGCTATCTAACATTTTTTGGACAATATTCTTGAAGGTGATGTAGTTATTGTCGTTATGACCTTTGACATGATGATAGTTACAAAAGTCATGTTTCTTATACCATGAGGGCATGGGTCACTTAGGGTCAAAACTAGTATGTGGTTTTTTAGGTGGGAGGGTAATGGCACCAGCCTTCACAAGCTTTTCCAACATAGAAGAATAAGATTCTCCTATGGAAACTTGTACTTTTGTTATTCCCGTTTGAACTAGAAAGCTTGGACATGAGAGAGATTAGAAGGGGTTTGGCTAGGTTTTATTGATGAGGGGGACTAGCCTTGAGAACTATGGCATTGGCAGGCCCTTTGTGTTTTAAATAGTTGTTTTAGGGTTTCGAAGACGAAAAAGCATAATTTGATTTGAATGCGATGTTCTTGTTATGAAGTTAAATCTTCTTTTCTTTGATAGCATGAATTTCCAATTTCCATGCCATGGTGAATGCTTCATTGAAAGTGCAAAAAGTTTACACTTGTAGGGTTGGTGAGATGTGTCCAGCACAAGCCTGAGTAAATAGTTCTATAAGCTCGGTTTGAGGTAGTTGAAATGTGAGCTGATTGATTAGGCTGCGCTAATGAGTGAAAAAGTCAACGATAGATTCATCGTCGTACTGATGAGTGGAATAAAGATCAGTCATGGTAACCTTCTTAACAATGTTGATCGAGAAGTGGTCTAAGAAGGCTTGGGCTACTTGATTAAATGAGTAGATGGAATGTCTCGATAGCCCACTGTACTAGTCTAATGCAGGTCCTGTTAGGGACATTGGGAAAGTCCTCAAAAGTAAAGTGTCATCATGGGAAATCAGGTAACACCCATGTTTAAAGGACCGAAAATGTTGTTATGGATCCTGTTTATTATTGAAGCGGTTGAATTTTGGCATTTCCTAATGTACGGAGTATGGTCGAATAAGAATGAGTGGGTGAATAGGATCATTACAAATTTCATCATAGGTGAGGGAATTACGCGAGTTGGAAACCGATGCTTCTAGTGTCTACATCTTTTCCATCATCAACTTGATGAGGTCATTGGTAGGTTATGATGGAGGGACCCGTCTCATGGTATAAGGGGACGAATATTGAACTTGATAGGGAGGTTGAGAATAAGGAATTGACATAAAAGGCACATATCCAGAATGGGTGACAGATGCGATATGGGGTTGTTGATAGTATGTGCATGTAGGTGGGATGGTCATTATGACTCTGGTAGCGATTGAGGGAAATGTTTGTGGGATGGAGAGGAAAATATTCTAGAATGGAGTAGGGGTCACAAACACCATGGGTGGTTATGTTGCAATGTGTATTTGTGAGACAATGGGTGCGGACTGTGTTATGGTCAAGGTGGTCGACGAGGGGACATCAAATATGACATACATGAGTGAAAGTATAGATGCAGTGGTCATGGTAGGTATGGGGCCTAGCTATGAAAATACCGAGGGTGAAGCAGGTGAGGCAAATGTTGTATTATTATGGGATGATGTAGCAACATGAATAAGGGTAGGAGAGATGGATATAGGCATACCGTATATCAACTAACTTGAGGAGTCTCGGGTGGAAGAGTGGGAACGGTAGAACTGTAAGACCGCATGATTTTGATCAAGGAGTTGTGCAAACTCTTCATCACCTGCAGTAATGGTGGTAGGTAAGATTGGATCCATGGGTGATAGGAAGGAAGGCAGTGAAGGAATAGGTGGGAGTGGTTGATGACTAGTAGGGAATATGAGGGCATTAGTTTGGCTGCGAGTCAGCACCATGTGAACAAGTGTTGACCTGGTAAAACTGTATTCTGTAGATGACACAGAAAATAGTAGAAACTAAGAATAGTGGGATCTGAGAGGTGAATCTGGTCAATGTCTAGATTTTTAAAATCAAACACAGGCAACGATGAGGGTCAAGTTGACCGGTGACGGTTGAGGGAAAACCGATGATGGTCAGACTGACCAGTAATGGTTGAGGGAACATCGATGACAATTTTTGAAACTGATACCAGTCACTATGGAAGAAACTAGTCTCAAAGAATGAAAAAGGAATGTTAGATGTGTACTTGTTAAAATTGTGTATGACAGTAGGTATCAACATGGAAGAAATATGATGATGCCTTGGGGGCCAGAAATAGAACAAAAATAGTGATGAAGGCTATTCTAGGTAAAGTAACTATAAATATAGAAGGCAACACTGGTTAGGGTTTAACCAATGACGGTTAGATGTGAACCGGCGACGGTCGTTGGACCGATGTTGGTGATTATGAAATTAGAAAGAAAGGAAGAAAATTGGTTTAATGAATTAAATTAAGTGAAGAATCCATCTCAGAAACCTGAGAATGAGGAGATGGGGCCCTGGTACACTCAGAAAAAGTTAGAATACTCCAACTACGATGGTGGCGTGTGCAAGGAAGAAGAAAAATGAAGATTCGTAGTCTCACACCTCAAAACACAAGTCAAGAAGAACGCTAAGAAAAAGCACGATCCTAACAATGATTTTCTTATGTTTGTTTAGCTTATGCTATTTATAAGACTGACTCATGAACTTTAGAATAGAGTTTTTGGTGAGGAAGGCTTCCTATGAAGAAAGATATCTAAAAGGAGAGGTTTCATGTATGTTATGGCGGGGGCGGGCTGTCCTCTGAGATGATGACTTAAAAGAGGCAACGAGCTGGGGAGTACCTGCCAATAGGATCGTGTGATCACCGACAGATGTTCCCGAGTAAGATGTTGTTTAAGAAATATGTGCATATTTTGATTTTGTATAAGTTTGGTAAGACACACAGAGAGAGAAAAATGTGATTTCTACAATTCTTTGTGTCAACCATCAACTGGGCATGACTTCCAGCATATAGGTTGCCCTCAGTTTTAATGTGAGCTAATAATGCAACAAATTAGAATGCAATGCAAGTGTTTTAAACCCAAATTGAAGTGTGATATTCGATGTAGAAAGTGATGAATAGGAAGAGGGATGCTCTTTCACTAATGCAATGTAAAAGAAAGGAAGATGCATTCTTTTTAAAGCACCAAAAACACAATTCCTTTTAGACAATAGAAAGAAGGAGAATGATTCCAATGAAGAAAATTAATGTGGAAGCTTTTCGAAGGGAAACAAACACACAAATTTCATCTAGGAATGAATAAATGGAAAATAACCCTTGATAAGTTCCATTGGGCGTGCCAAAATGTTTCATCGTTTTCCTTACGTTTTCGAAATGATGAAACAGATAAGGGTAAGGGCCAAGGGGGAATACTTGTTAAATGTTGGTTGGTTGATGGTTTTTGCATGTGTTTTAACTTCTTGATCTAATGTCGATCATGAGAGCTTCCTTTTTGCTAGGAGGAACTACCTGTAATAGAAAACAAGACCACAAAAATATAGTTAAATGATATATGACAATGAACTGCCTAGCGTATGCTAGTTTCAGGAAGTGTGATACTTCCTAGATGGCTGTCAATCCACTGTTTAAAACAATTTAATGCGAGAAATAAACAAATTCCTACTATAGCTGATATGATTTAGGTATCTCATTCAAGTACAATAAGCAAATATTAACATAACATGCTAGGATATGGTCAAATAAGAAAGGTAGGTAGTTGTCAGGGTGCTGGAATTGGTCAGGGTCAGATTTTGGGTTGTTTAGGTCAACTGGTGAGATGATTGTTGGGTTTGTTCTTGGTCAAGGTGTAAAACACAGAAACCGACGTCAATCAGGTATCACCGATGCCAATGTATGTGTAACTCATGATGGTTATGGGTAACTGGCGTTAGTATAGTCGAGATAAAAGAAACTCGAATAGATCAGATGGTAGGGGCTGAGATGAGGTCAAATGAGGTTGGGAGAGTGGATGAGAAGTTCTGTGGATATCTTAGGTATACTTAGAAATGGATATTAGGTCAGAAGGGTGATTTGGTGGTGTGGGTAAGGGAAATGGTGGGATTGCAGGCTATTAAGCAATGGAGGAATGAACATGCAAAATATAAACTAATGACAGGGATGACAAAAGTTAACTGTGTTGAAATATACAATGCTGGTAGAGATGTACTTACTGTGATGTAGATTTAGATGGCTGAATGGAGGTGGTTGTTGATTAGAAGAATGGTGTTTGATATCATAGTAGTGGCTCCTCGAATGATTCTATGAGTGCGATGGTTCAATATTTGTCCTGGTGATGGCTCTGGATGTCTGGATACGTGAAAGGATGCTAGTTTCGCTGGCATGCAGCTATGATATCCTTTCCTTTCTCTCAGAATGTGCAAACCCAAAAACAAGGTTGTTTGGGTGAATAAATGGTAACCGATGATGGTTCTATCTTGATCAATGTTGGTGTAGGGTGATCGGCATCAGTTAAGGTAGGATTCCCTAGGTTTACTAAAATTGGAAGATCTCACCTCTTTTAGCTCAAGTTTGTTCCTTGATCCACGGATTTGGAATAGACGTTGCATTTTTATGAGTGGGACGGTGGTTAGGGAGACTTTAGGTTTAGACCAAATCTTATCTCATTAAGGAAGGTAAGACTTAGTTATTGTTAGTTATGGAAACATGCCAAAAATAGGTCTAGGGTGAGGTGGTTGGATGAGGTGTCTAGGTGAGGTGGCTCGGTGAGGTGGTGGGGTATAAATTAGGGAAATTAGATATTAAATATTGTGAGGATATATATTAATTTAATTTAATTAATTAAATTAATGGTGATGTGGGGTGGAAGGGGCCATGGTTAGATGAGTATGATTGAGCTGGTTATTTGACAAAGGACCAAGGGGAGTGTGACCCAATTTTGGTGTCTACATTAGCTATGTTAATGTCCAACTTCACATAGAAAATACTCTTCCATATCCTCCTTCAATCAATGATGACATATATAGATAAAAAATAATGATTGGAAGATATATTTCCTAAACACGTTTGCAAACTAAATGATATGAAAACCTATGATTTACTAACTATACCATTTCTATAAAGAGTGAGAGAAAAAGAATAAAATTGAGATCATCATAGGATTTTTGAATATTAGCTCATACCAGAACCAAAATTCATGAGTATTAAAATCACTCTAATAAAATATACTAAATATGTTCCTCATATTAATAGGACCGTTAGAGAAGTATGCATTAAAACTCTAGGGAAAAAATAATATGCTAACACCATCTAAGTAGATGGGAAGGTAAATGAAATTTGAATGGACTTTTAGTAGGTAAGATTCTTCCTCCAAGTATGGAGACCCTTGAATTCTTTTATTTATTGTTTCTATTAGGAATATTAGTATAGGTCTATCGTTATTTTGGAATTAGGATCTTCTATCAATGTCATAACTACTGATATGCTCTCAACCTTTTCATTAACCAATATGCAACCAACTACCATATTCTTAAAAATGGTTGACTAGACCGTTAGAAATCCAAAACAAATGATACAAGATATTGTAGTGACAATAGAAACCTATAAATACCCCATAAAATTCTTAATATTAAAACCCCAGATGTGAAAGAAAGGTTTTCCTTTAATTTTAGGCAAACCTTAGCTCGCTACATTTGTTCCCTCATAGATTCCAGGTCTAGGTATAAGACTATTTCAAATATATTAAACGAAAAAATATTTACTGTAACAACATGCAAAACATTTATTTCTAGAAAAATCTCTATAGGTGGATGATAGCAATGAAAGTGACATTGGGGGAAGCATTTCTTCCATGGAAGTTATTACATTCTAGAAACATGTAAATGAGATGAAAAAGTGTCATGTGTAAAAAACAAAACAAAACACTAGACTATGACATCCTCTCTACCATTACCATGCATTTTAAAGGTAAAATGCCAATTATGACATAATAATGTTACATAAATTAAATCCCCATGTATGTACATTAAATTCATTAATAAGTGACTAACCCTCATTGATTTCAAACTATCTAAGGATGAAGCAAATTGAAATTTAACGAGGTAAAATATGAAACATTAATAACTGGTTTATGGATATAGATGAGGCAAGAATATTTGGAATCCTATGCTCCCACTTGAAATACTTTGTCTTTGATTAAAATTTCTTGAGAGGGATTGATCCTTACTTATGTAATCATCATATTTATATAGATAATGTCAAACAAATGAGACATCCCTAAATGCGAATAAACACAACACTAAAAGATATTGAAATTGGCATAAAGAAGATATTACAATTAGGATTTATATACCCAGTCTCATATAGTCAATGGGGTTATCCTCTTGTTATTGCACCTAATAAAAATGGATAGAGAGTTTATATGTTTTATAGTTGATTCAAGAATAGATATGAAAGTGCCCATTTTATGTAATTTTACATCTTAACTTGTAATATATTCTCTCTGATGTAAATTATAATATAAAAATGGTTGAGTCAGTTTCAAGGTGATCTGAACATATTAAAACAAAAAGGCCAGAGTGTTCTATTCTAAGAATAAATTTTGGCAACAATTACGTACAATCTACACAATAGTTATGCCGTACTTAAACAAAAAAATGTTTATAGTTAAAAAACTGTAAATGTGAACGATTGTAACTGTTCATTCCTCTCTAATAATTTCATTGCACTTTCCCCTTCCTTCCTTAACAGATAAACATTAAATATAAGTGGGGGAACACATCCATGAAAACAAGGAGAAGAGGAAAATAAGTGGTTTTAGGTGAATCCAAGTTTGAGGGTGGTAAACAAGTAAATGCAAGTAATAAAGGTATGATTCTTTCATGAAGGCCACATATTGGTAGTAAAATTTTATTTTATTGATAGTTTCATAGTGCAAGGGGAAACATTTCTCACCTACGGGATTTTTTTATCTTTTGGGTTTCCCCATGATATTTATTTATCTCTTTTTTCTCTTGTTATATTATTTTTGGCCGATTGTTCATTTAAATTGCATTTCACATTAAAAATTGAGCCTTCTAAAGGAAAGGAAATTAATTATCATTATTTATAGTGTATGTTATAGCTATATATAGCGATTCTATAAATCAAATTGGTATTATAGAAGTTAGAATAAAATTTCATATGTATTCTTAAATTGTGTTGACATTGCAATTATATGCCCCTACCTGGAGAAGTATTGAAATATGTGAAGGTATCCTTATATGTTTTGAAGCATAAATTTCCACAAGGAAGTACAAGAAAGGATTTCAAAACATGAATCAAAGTAGTGATGAAGATGCACTTAGAACTGTACAAGAATGTTTCTATAAGGTGGAGGTTGACATGAAAAGTCTATCAAAGAATATAGGTAACATTTGCTTGTCTATGGGAAATTTGTAGTCTACCATGGGATTTCTCATGGACAAGCTTGGTGTATCCAATGAGGTGCTAGCTGATCATAGTGAGGATTCTCTTGAATTTGGGGAAGATTATCCCTATGTCAACCCTACTCCTATTCCATTCAAAGTGGAAACAAAGATAGAGATTTATATATATGAAAATTATGTAAATTCCAAAAACATAGACCATTGGCTAGACCAATTAGAGTTATGTTTTAGTTTGCATCAAATTAATGAGAGTCATAAAACTTATTTGCAAGGTTAAAATTAACTAATCATAATCTAACTTGCTTTGAAATTTATGTTCACACTTTGGTTGTTAAGAAGCTTTCTCTTATTTCTAAGTGGGATGAATTTAATATGCCAATCAATATCATATTTTTTATGAGGAATAGAGATCCATCTATTGGTAATATCTCAGGAAAACAAAATTCGAAAATGTTTAAGAGTAAACCAAGTAGTTTTGGAAGAGGTCTTTCTAAATGGGAAAATATGTAGCAGATTGGGATATCTTAATGAAATAAATTTGTGGACTCCATAGCCACTTGAGAAGACTCATTCTATTGTCCATGTTGGTGAATATAGATGAGGATTATTTTCAATACCACTATCTAAAGATGGACAACAAGAAGAGTTTTTCCACCTCCCAAAATGCTCAAATAAAAAAAGTGACACCAAGAAACATAAAAAAGAGAAAGGGAAAGGTAAGAAGAATGATACTTCCATTTCTAAAAAGGTTACTAGAGTTCATTATTGTCATTGTGATGTTGAAACTCATTATAAGGATAAATATTGGAAGCTCCAACTAGAATTACACCCCTTTAATAATAAGAAAAAAAGAAGGTAATAGATGGCCTCCAAGGGGAGAAAGTAGATTGTAACGATGAGGTGGATGAGACAATGTGTTTTACCTTTATCAATATAGAGGTATGTTTTGGTAGTAGTAATGGTGTTTAAGAAAATGAACTTGCTAAATTTCAGTTGAAATAAAACCAAATTGGATGCTCTTTTTTATATTTGTTAATAAACAAATTTGATAAGTAAAGAGTCAATTGATAAGATAACAATAGAGACTTACAATCATCCAATCCCTTAATCCTTTGGTTGGGTAAATAAGGTTCTAGAGAATAAGGTTACCAAGAAATGCAAAATAAAATTTGGTAAATTAATAAACATTTCATTCATGAAGTTACCGTGTATGTTATCCCTCTTGATGTAAGTGGTATATTTTTTGGTAGCCCATACTTGTATATCAAGGATTCCATATTAAAAAAAAGAGCCAACCAGTACCATTTGTGGAATGATGGTAAGAGCTACATAATTTTATTCTATAAGGGAGATTAGAAGGTCTCTTTGGTAAGTGTATCTATTAATAGGGGTCTTCATCAATTTTGCATAAGATGTATATATATATATATATATATATATATATATATATATATATATATATATATATATAAAGCTTCCAAAGTCTATAGATATCTGCAAAGAGATAAAGCTACATGCAAAGGGAAAAAGGAAGCCACGGGATAAAGGAGGAAGCCATGATAAACTAGGTAAAGGTGCAAATAAATAAGGGTTCCATGTATAAAGGGAAAATCTGTTGAATATTGAAAGAAGTCGCACACCTATAGAAGAGGTTGTAGAAGAGTAGAAAAATCCGTGTAACACTGGAAAGAGTCGCGAAAGCAGACATCAAGCTGCAAAATGAAGACAAATAAAACCAATACGAGACAAAATCTATCAGAGGCATGAGTCAAAGATTCAAATGAAGTATCTTTTGAAATCAATTATATTTTGTATATTTATTGTAACTAATGTATTGTATATGGGGGCATCACAAGAAATGCATGTGTGAGTGCCACCTTGAGAGATTTTGTATGAGAGCTAGAATAGACAAGTTAGAATGAAAATAATGTATGATGTAATCATTATTGATAAATAAATAAAGTATGGAGTTTAGATGAAATCTATTATATGTTTTCCTTTATATTTATGTTCTTAGAGTAGAAGTGGTGTATTTCCCGAGTACATCCGTACTATGGTTAAAGTACCTAAGCCTCAAAATACTATCGGGGCTTTAGGTAAACATTTGGTGTCTGAGCCCATGTTACTTATGTTAAGCAAATGTCAGGAAAAATTTCACGACAAGGGTATTGGAAACACGCATTATTAGTCATTGAAAAGTGGTGGGTGAAGTAGATTGACATGTTTGTAAAAGGAGAATACAAAAGGCAGAAGATAACTTATAAAACAACAAAAGAAGAAGTCTTTGGGGAGTACAGAAAATTATTTTTGGCCCAGTTTCTGCATCAATTGTGGCCCTGTTTATTAGCACATGCAAAGAGGACAGAATGGTCGCGAATGTACTTAAGACAACCTTTTGAGTGGAATATAGAGAAATTAACCAAAGTACATTAACGAGCCATGGACTAGAGAAATAGATTAATGGTATGAAAATAGTCTCGAATATTACATAATCACGTGGGAAATTCAAGGTTAGACTAACTTTGATAACAAGAAACAAGAAGGTCTAAGTGGAGCCCACTATCGATTTCTTCAGTCAGTTCCATTTTTAATTAAAGTGTTAATATTTGAAAATGGATTAGTTAGGGATGCAACAAAGTTCCTTTAGGGGATAGGCACCGTGGGATGTCATACACGAAGGGGGGTGATCTAAGAGTCATGAATTATAAGAATTAATGGGGTGCTGGTTGGGGTGGTAGAAATAGGATGCCATAGAGAAAAATGAAAAGAAAAAAAATAGATAGTTGGTTAATAGAATTAAGGGGAGTTAAATTAAGAAGAGTAACTCAAATGTGGAAGATGGAAGAAAGAGAAAGAATAGCCATGGAAAATAAGTAGAGAAAAAATAGGAAAAACAAAGGATATCCAGAGAAGAAAGAGCAAAGAAAATGAATGAGAGGAAGGGAAAATTGAATAAGGTTAAGACAAAAGAAAAGACAGTAGTGAAAGTAGAATCACCCATGTTAAGTGGAGGCTAGTAATTGACTCACCCAAAAAAAAGGCAAACGCATCAAGTCTAGCTATAATACCCACATCTTGTGGAGACCAACAAGGTTTTGTCACTCCATGGAACCCCGTGGTTCAATATACTATGGATATTCCAGTTCAACAGGTAATAACGAGACAAATAATTTTAATGAGGGATATACAATAGTTAGTATGAGGATTAGAATTAACATTTAAGAGATTATTAAAAGAATAAGGGTGGAATGAAGAGGAGTTGAGAACCCCGTTAATGATTAAGGAAAGAGGTGAAGAAGAAGAAGAAGTCACTGAAATGAAGGAGTTAATTGAGGAATTTTTAGAGAAGATAAGAATAGGAGATAAGGAAAACAAAGAAGAAGAAATGCTATAGGAGCAAGAGGAAGAAAATGAGGAAAGAGATAGAGAGGGAAGTCAAGGAAGAGAAACAAAAACAAAATAAGAAGAGAGGAAGTGATGAGGGATTAGAAGAAAAATATATATTAAGAAACAATAAAGATAGAAAGGTAGTTATGGAAAATATTAGTTATGAAGAGTCACCAAATAAAGTTGTTCCCCCAAACCAACATGCAAACTTAAATGAGAAGCACCCCTCGGAGTGGATGTCATTCCATATGCCGCTTAATACATCATTTATGTTAGGATAATTTAATTATGCATTATATGATTAATTATTTAATTAATATTATTAATTAAATAATAATATTATATGGTTATTGTATGTTGTTATATGGTTTTAAAACCATATTTCTCTCTTTGTTTCACATGGATAATTGTTATAATTATTATAACAATTTATGTGCTTCCCGAGATAATATTTGGAAGCTAATGGATTCAAAATTTTCTATTGCATTATTGCAACTTCTCTTTTGTTTGTATCTCGGCTGTGCAATACACACAAATATATATATATATATATATATATATATATATATATATATATATATATATATATATATATATATATATATATATATATATATTGCAGCTTACTTCTATGCTTTTGGTTGATTCTGATTAATACAATCTATAGGCTTCTATCCCTATTCTACATTTGGCACAGAGTGAGAATATGGACCTGTGAAGGAGTGAAAGAGAGAGTAGCTGAGATAGAGGAGTTTTGGAGAAGTGTATGCAACATCAGAGAGCCTGTACAGCCTCCTGCAACCTCCCGGCCCCATCCCTGCTTCCTCACATTCTCCTGTTCCTTCCAGGTGTTTGGAAGGCAATTTTTTTTGCACTGGTGCACCCAGCACAATGCAAAATTTGCTGCAGGTATTGAAAATAAAATAAAAATAATTTTTTTCTCCCCATTAGTGGTTTTCCCTCTACATTTAGAGGTATATCTATTTATTGCTAAAGATAACAGTTTGCTAGTTTTGGAGGTTGAAAGACCAAGTTGGAGACTATGCTTTCAATTTGTATATTGAGGCAAGCTAAAGACCGAGTCTAAGCTATGAAGACACCAAGCTCTCTAACCGAGCTCATTTTTTGAGCTCCTCTCCACAACACTCTTGGGTGAGCTGATTTGCATCCTTCCGGGTGCTTGCATTCAAGCTGAGCCATTAAAATACAAAGCAGATCTATTAATGGATTGATTAGGCCACCCTTCGAGCTCATTTCCCATCCACAATGAGCTAAATGTTGGCCGAGCTATTACGAGATCCGAGTTTCTCACTACCCTATTTTGTATTGCGAGTTGACTGTTGAAGCAATCCACACACATATGCGAGTGACCAAGATTATTTGAGTTGAGATAAGGACGTGACCTCCTCCAAAATAACGGCCAATTTTTTGGAAATTGATCCACCGAGCCAACGCATACAGCGAGCTTCTGATCCAACATCCATGCATTCAATATTCACGCAAAACCTGTAACAAAGAAAAGAAATCAAATCATTCCAAAGCATCAAAAAATCAAAACTGAAGCGGTCTTACCTGTAAAAATGGTGAAAACAAGTAAAAAATTCGTGGAGACAAATAAAAAAAATGGTGGAAACAATAGCGCGGAGCAAAAGAAATCACATGCAAAGGAATTTTCATCAACAAAGTGGTAAAGAGATAAATAAAAATGTTTCAGATCATCTTCTCATGTAAAGAAAAGCCCTAAATCAACTTCCTCTCATTCCAAGCCCCGTGGAGCTTCAGCCAAGTCATTTTTTCCAAAGGTGAGTGAAATTCAGCTTTATTTAAATATAATTTGTTCTTTTTATAACACAAATGCATAGGCGCCTTGGTGGATAGCGCATTAGCTTTGGGAATGGGAGGTGCGTGGGTCAAATCCCACTAAAAACACAAGTTTTTTTTAAAAATTGACTTTAGCGGCCAAAACAGAGAAACCACCAATTCTGGAGGGCTATTTAGCCAAAAAACCCTCACTAAACAGTTTAGTCATAACTAAACAGACTTCTAAAAATCTAGTGAGAAAACCCTAAATTTAGGGTAAATTTTTTTTTCCACTAGGCCTATTTTTTTCATTTCGGGCATTTTTTGCAAAAAGAAGACCATCCAAAAAATTCATCTTGGGCATTTTTAAAAAGGTTTCTAGAATTTTGGGTCATTTTGGGCTCCAGAGACCACTAGGGCCTGCAAATTTTTTTTTTTGCCTGCCATTCAATTTTTTTTCTAGATTTTTGAATGTAATTACATGCTACATTATATTGTACTAATTTATAGGTTGCCATAGTCAACTGCAAACTTTGTAACTACTCAGAAACTGGCAAAATTGTAATAAAAAATTGCTAAAAATTGGTTCTGTAACACTCACGAGATCCTATATATCATTCGCAATGTTTGGTATATACGGTGCCTCTGGGAAGTGCTTACGGGTAAAGTCTGTCGCGACTACTACTACACTTAACACCTAATATAGCTGTAAAAACTGTCCTCTAGGCATCGATCCCTTTAAATGGACGGGGAGTAATAAGGTCATAGTGCACACACTATGAGCCATCCCACTCTGTCTGTGAATGATTGCACGACATAAATCTGGACTGAGAAATTATCCAAGTATAAAGCGAAGTTACGTGCATGGGTATGAGGATGCTTCTTTGAGCCGGTGTCAATAATTACACCAACCCCATCAGTACTCTCTTGGTACCATGTATTGAATTATTTCACGTACGTTAATGCCTCTTTCACGTACCACTAGGTATATAGAAAGGGTGAGCTTCTTCCACTTACCACTGGGTATATCGGAAGGTCGCATATATAAAAAGGTTTAGTATATTAGACTGACGGTATATAGATTGGGAGACCTTATACCTGGAGTGATAAGAGCAAAACCCTGTCAGTGATCTCTGCAAAATGGGCACCAATGCCCCCAAATTTTTTCTTCCAGATTCACAACTACTCAGAGGAAAAAACTATGCTGTATGGAAGACAAAAATTAAGACACAACTTGAGTTTGAAGAAATTTGGCCTGGTGTGACTGGTACTCTAACCAGATCAACTACTGATACAACACAACAGGATGATAGTTTGATAAAGTATGATCATAACACCAAACTCATCATCTTGTTTGCAGTGTCTGACGATGTGTAACCCCACATTCGAGATGCCAAAACTGCCAAAGAAGCGTGGGATAAGTTGAGCACAGTATACGAGGCCAAGAACAAGAATGTTATACTGAATTTGTAGAGTCAGTTACACATATTGAAGTTCAAGCAGAATGAAAAAATAGAAGCTTTTCTAAGAAGAGTTGTAGAAATGAGGGCTTCACTTCTAGCTGTGGGAGAATAAGTCACAGATTATGCTCTCATTCCCATTGTTCTGAGAACACTCCCCTCTTTTTACCACATTTTTTTCACAACACTAAACGTGTCAAATACGACAGTTAGTTTTGATAAGTTGGTAAATCTACTGCAACAAGAGGAAGCAATGCACAATAAGGATGATGAAGAGGAGCAGGAACTTTATTCTCATCAGAAATGGAAAGGAAAAGGAAAAGGAAAACCTAATTCCTATCAAAAGTCCCAAAATCAAAATCAATATCAAGGGGATAGACAACCAGAAGAAGCAATGTCCAATCTGCAAAAGAGGACATAACCTACAAGATTGTTGGTATAATACCTACAAGAAAGGTTCATCAAGTAACTCTGGACCTCAAAACAACAATCTTACAAGGGACATTCTAACTACAATCAAGGGTGGAAAAAGGGGAAATGGAAAAGAATAACCCACATCAGCAAGGTAATATTGTTGAGCAACAAGAACAGTCAAACAATGAAGACTTATTGTTCACTGCTTGATCAATTGAACCATCCATGTCATCTAGTGATGTTTGGTGTGTTGATTCGGGGGCCACTTGAAACATGACCAGCCATAAAGAATGGTTTATTTCAATGAGGGACACGCCATCAAAAAATCATGTTTCATTGGGAGATGATTCTTCATATACAGTTCAGGGGATTGGGAACATTTCTCTACCCTTGGTTCACACAAATACAGACTATTGGATGTCCTATATGTCCCTAGGTTGACAAAGAATCTTCTTTCAGTTAGTCAACTCCTAGATCACAACCTAAAAATTGACTTTAATAGTCAATCTGGCAAGAAAACGTGTTTGATTCGAGACAAATCAAGAGGCTCGAAAATAATTGCAAAAGCCTCCAATGTGGGATGCATGTTCCAACTTGATTTTTTTCATAGAGATGATCAAGCACTTGTGGCTAAGAACTCCACCTCAGCACAATTGTGACATCAAATATTTGGTCATGTAAGTTTCAAATATCTCGAAACACTTTTCCGGTGTCATATGGTACATGGGCTACCATCTCTTCAGAAGGATACAGACAAGTGTCCTCACTGCCTAGCAGGAAAACAACACAGAGCTTCGTTCTAGAGGAGTACATTTAGAGCTCATGGTAAACTTGACCTAGTTCATACCGATCTTTGTGGTCTGATGCAGCCAAGTCATTCTGGGTTCCAATACTTCATGCTTTGTGTTGATGACTATTTGAGAAAAATGTTGATTTTCTATCTTCGCAAGAAAAGTGAAGCATTTAAAACCTTCAAAAAGTTCAAAGTAGTAGTTGAGAACAAAACTGGTCATCACATCAGAACTCTCCACTCAGATTGAGGGGGGGAATTCACCAGTGATGAGTTCAGAGACTACCTACAAACTCACGGGATTCGTTGACAAATGCCTCCTCCACACACACCGCAACAAAATGGTGTTGTTGAGAGAAGAAATCATACTATCATGGAAATGGTGCGATGCATGATCGATGATTCCAAACTTGCAAAGACATTATGGGAAGAAGCAACAAAGACAACAGTGTATTTGTTGAACAGATCACCCACTATTGCTCTTGATGGAGTAACACCACAAGAAGCATGGTCAAAATGGAAACCATCTATTGCACACCTCAGAGTATTTGGGTGCAAAGAAAACATGCACATACCCAAACAGAATAGAAAGAAATTGGACATGAAGTCACAAAAACTCATCTTCATTGGGTACAGTGAAGAGACTCTTGGGTATAGATTGATGGATCCTAAGACCATAAAAGTATACACCAACATAGATGTTGAGTTTTTTGAGAAGAAGGAAGCAAAGACTCCTCCTCCAGACTCACAAGAAGTAGATTTTTCACCAGTTGTAAAAATTGAAGCTGATGTTCCCTCTGAAAATGAAAGTGATGATGGGGATGATGGTGTTGATCAGATAGAACCATGACCCACGGGAATAGCTTAGCATATGCCTAAATGGTGTACAAGTACATTATGAGATGTAAGAATGGATGCTCCACTAGATACATCCACCCTTGGACCATAGACTTGCAGTAAAGTAAGAGAAGAAGTTAACTTTGCCTTGATGAGTAGAGTTATTGAATTAGATGAGCCCTCAACAATCCAAGAATCCCTACAGTTAAAATCTTGGAAAGATGCCATGGACTTTGAATATCAATCAGTGATGAAAAATAACACTTGGAAACTTGTCAATCTTCCACCAGGGAAGAAACCCATTGGATGCAGTTGGATATTTAAAACAAAGTAAAAAGAAGATGGGATAGTGGACAAGTATAAAGTGAGACTTGTAGCAAAGGGGTATACACAAAAAGAAGGCATTGACTATGAGGATACATTTGCTTCCACAGCTAAGATCAAAACGATCAGGATGATCTTTTCTCTAGCTACTCAGTTTGGATGGAAAGTCTACCAGATGGACGTAAAAAGTGCCTTCCTAAATGGAGATTTACAAGAAGAAGTCTATATGACTCGACCTGAGGGATATGTTATACCTGGTCAAGAAGCAAAGGTATACAGACTTAAGAAATCTTTGTATGGCCTAAAATAGGCACTCCGGGCATGGTACATCAAGATTGATGAGCATGTCATACAACATGGGTTTTTTAGAAATACATACAATCCGAATCTCTACCTCAAAAAGCAAGGGGGGAGATGGTGATTGTTGCTGTCTATGTTGACTATCTAGTCATCACTGGCAGTTCAGTGAGGATGATCGATGTAACAAAGAAAGATCTTAATCAATCATTCGACATGACTGATCTTGGGCTGATGCATTATTGTCTTGGATTGGAAGTATGACAGAAAGAGAATCACATTTTTGTTTCTCATATGAAACATACCAAGACTACACTCAAGAAATTCAGGATGATGGATTGCATGCCAATTGCTACACTCATGGATAATAGATTACAATTATCTCATTCAGATCCATCTCCTGAGGTAAGTGCCACTCTTTATCAGTAGCTAATCAGGAGTCTCATTTACCTGACCTACACCAGACAAGATATTAGCTTTGCAGTGAGCTATTTATCCAGGTTCATGTAGGAACCCAAATTTTGTCATTGGAAAGCAGCAAGGCACATTTTGAGATATGTCAAAGGATCAATGTATCTTGGTCTAGAATACAAGAATGACAACTTCTTCTTGAATGGATATTCAGATTCAGATCATGCAGGTAACATTGATGATATAAAATCCACTTCTGGATTTGTATTCTTTATGGGATCTAGACCAATATCACGGGGAAGCAAGAAACAACACTTCGTTTCTCACTCTTCCACAGAAACTGAGTATCGTTCTGCAGGAGAAGCTGTCTGTGAAGTGATTTGGCTACATCGCATACTAGAAGGACTTGGAATACCACAGGACAAACCGACCACCATGTATGTTGAAAATGAAGGTGTTCTCAAACTTGTTCATAATTCAGTTTTTCATGAGAGAACAAAGCACATTGAGATACAAGTTCATTTCTTACGTGAACATGTGTTGAAGTGCAACATCCAGCTTCAATATTGTCTAACAGGTGAACAACAAACAAATATCTTCACGAAGTCACTTGTATGTGACAAGTTCGAGTTTTTTAGAGAGTTCCTCTTCTCATCCCTTAAGATAATGCACAATTAAAGGGGGAATGTTAGGATAATTTAATTATGCATTATATGATTAATTATTTAATTAATATTATTAATTAAATAATAATATTATATGGTTATTGTATGTTGTTGTATGGTTTTAAAACCATATTTGTCTCTTTGTTTCACAGGGATAATTGTTATAACTATTATTACAATTTATGTGCTTCCCGGGATAATATTTGGAAGCTAATGTATTTTAAATTTTCTATTGCATTGTTGCAACTTCTCTTTTGTTTGTATCCCAGCTGTACAATACATACATACATACATACATACATACATACATACATACATACACATTAATAAAACATACACACACACATGAACATTACATACATAGGGGACCAGATATATATATATATATATATATATTGGTTGATCCTGATTAATATAATCTACAAGCTTCCGTCCCTATTTTATAGATTGAGAATTTAGAAAAAGAATTTTTTTTGGAGGAAAGATATAAAACATTGTGAGAAGAGAGTCTAAGAAGGCAAGAGACAGTGAGAGAATTTCAAGAACTATTGGGTGAAATTTAATTTGAAATTGAATTGAGTAGAGATAAGGGAAGAAAGAATAACTCAAAACCAGTTCATAACCAAAAAAAGCAAGTAAAACAAGTTAAGCAATAACCTATTGTTCAACCCAGAACAAATACTCGATCAATAATGGCTCAGAAGATTAAAATGCCAATTTTTGACAAGGACTCTAGCAATGCATTGGAAAACTTGTTCCTATTTGAATCCTACTAGAAGAACAATAATACTACAAATGAAGCTACTAAGATACAAGATTTCGCATACTAATTAAGAGATGATGCACTATGTTGGTACATGAAGATAATTTCTCAAGGAGCGAAACCATGCATTGATATTGAAAGAGAATTTAAAATGGATTTCTATTTCCCAACGGTACCAGAAGAAGGAGTAAGCAAGGTGAGAGACATTATACAAAAAGAGGGAGAATCAGTGAAGGAATTTAGTTAGAGATTTAAGAATATTACTAAAAAGTTGGAAGAGCTCCTAGTAGATAAGTAGAGAATTGAGTGGTTCACCTCAGGGATACTCCCCTACCTTAGAGTAGTGTTAGATTTGTAGCATTTTAAAGAATTATTAGAAATAATTGAGATGGAAATCAAATTGGAAGCCCAACCATAAAGAAGAGAGGGGGAAAATTCAATAAAGACTGAACTAGAAAAGGTGCAATTAGAACAAGCAAAGCTAAAATTACAACAGTAGATTTAGAGGACTGAAGGATTAAGAAGTAGTTCACCAAAAAAGAGAAATATGAGGCCAAAGATATATTTTACAGTCTATTGTAAAGAAGGAAATAGTAGAATCGAATGCCCATAATTTGAAAATGCAAAAATAGCATCTGTAGCAAGAGTACACTCATCATAAAAAGCATCCTCTAGCCACATAACACCATCAGAAAGGACATGGTGCGGTATTTGAAGAATTTGGGACAAACATGCATATGAAACTTGTCCGTTACTTGAAGTAGAACCACCTATAAAAAAATTGATGTATTGTACTGAATGTGGGTCGTATAATCACTATCATCATACTTTCCCATCAGTTGATACATTGGAAGACTTAAAAGATTATGCTACCAAGAGAAAAATGGTTTCTAGATAGAATACAACACATAACCCTCCCCCATTCTCAACCACATATACTACAAAACGAATACACCATCTTCACAAAAAATGATAACTATGCCACAATATGAAAATCCACAAGGAGGTTGACCTCAGTTTGGAGGTGGATATCAAGGAAGTAACTATAAATCGAACTATGAAGGTTACAACGACTAAGGATACCGCGGAGGGTACCGAGGTGGATATAGAGGAAATTTTAGAGGTGGATATAGGGGTGGTTATGATAACTACCATAACAATAGATGATATCAAGGTTAAAATGATGGTGGATACCGTGGGGGTTATAGGGATAACCAAGGAGGCAAATATCAAGACAGACGACCCATGACTTGATATAAATGCAGACAAGATGGACATATTAAAAGAAACAGTAAAAAACTTGATCTTTGTAGCTTTTTTCATGAGAAGTGTCATGATGAGTTTAATTTTCCTAAGGCTTTCCAATTCTATAGGAGTGGAAAAATGAAATTAGAAGCTTTATGAGCAGATGTTCAAAGAAAAGTGCAACACATAATCGTAATCCCTTGGGATGAAGAGACTATAACAAAAGATAAAGGCCCTAGTTTCAGGAAGTAGACATGCAAAAGAAGACATGAAATAGGAGGTAAAATAGAGTTATATGAGAAGACAAGTGACAAAATTTGGAAAAATCATTGAATAACCATTATATAAGGTAACTGTTACAACCAGAAGTGCCACCGAGAATGAGACGACTCCTAAAAAGAAGAAAATAATATGGCTACCATAAGAACAACATTCTTCTGATGAAGAGGAGTGGAGTGATAAAGAAGTTAGGCCATGATTGAACTTAAAATAAGTTGAAAAGAGTAGGGCATTTGTGAAGGAAGCACAAGCCATTGAAGATAGAGAGAAAAAAAGTTTTGTAGAAGAATAGATCATAGCCTTAAAAGAAATAGTGGAATTAACTATCAATCATTGGCTAGTAGACAAGATGAAATAATTCAGCAAGTATTGGAATAAAAAGGAATGGACCTTTCATGCCAAAATAATTAAAGGAGGATACAATAAGAAGAAAAGAAACATATTTCATACTCAGTGAACATGGTGCAAGTCCACCATCTACTTAGAAGTATACATTTTTGATACAACCATTACCGAGGTACTACTGGATCTTTGTGCAGACATCAATGTGATGCCTAAAACTACATGGGAGATTATTATAAGACCTACTCTGGAACCTAAAATATACTTTATTAGATTAGTGGATGGATCATCAAGACAATCACTGGGAGTGTTAAAAAATGTAGTGGTGAATTTCATGGGAATTAAGAAGATGGTGAATTTTGAAGTGGTAGAGAATGTGGCTAAGAATCCTTCATACAACGTTATTTTAGCCTTGGAATGGTTCATAGAATGCAATGGAACACTGAGTTCTGAAGAAGAAGAGGTGACATTGAATTTAGACGGTATATGTGTTCATGTACCCTTGCATGTAGGAATGAGTGCCGCATGGGTAGAGGAAGTATGTAATGATACAAAAGGGAAATGTTTTGATGACATAAAAGGCATGTTTCCACTAAATAAATTTTCTAACATCGAGAAATAATTCAAACCAAACTCGGAGGGTGAACTTTCAGTAAAATTTGAAGAGACCTCCGAGAATTTAGATAATGTGGTGGAAGCTTTGATACATGGGTTTCCAGAGTCGAGAACTTGAAAATTACCCTGCGTGATAAGGATACCACCTAGAATCATCACACTTGAAGAATAATATAATTCTATGGGTGACATTTTCGTACCCGCCAAAGACACATTTGAAGAAGAGGAGAAATAATATTCCACACAAGAGGAATAAGAACATGATATTTTTATGCCAACTCAAGATAATTTTTTTGTGGAGGAAGAAGAGGTGAAATAAATTCCAATCAAAAGAGTGTATAGGCTAAGCCACTGAGCATCTCACCAAACATTACCCAAATATTCAGGATTTAGAGATCTAGAAGGGTACATTAAAATTATGGAAAGGATATTTCCTAATGAGAAGGAAAGAATGGAGGCATTGGATGATAACCTAACGATAAATGCCACAATTTGGTGGGAAACACATAAGCATAATTTTTCTCATTAGAAATCAGTCACAACATTTCTCAAATCTAGATATATAGAGAGTGAAGGCTACTATGGCACAACCCCTGAATACACCGGTGAAACTGATATGCAAAAGCATATTCAAGTTTTGAGCAACAATGGTGACTATGTGGGGAGAATTCTCCCTTTCTATGGATTCAATTGTTTTTATGGATCTTAGGGCACATACCAGGATCTTGGTATCCAAATCTAGAAATTAGAAGGGAGATTGGAGATTGGGATCAAATAGTTAATGAATTTTGCCATACCTTTAATTTTTGGTACGCAAATTTAAATGTATTAAGAGCATTACAAAAGATTTAAACTTTCCTATTTTTGACCCCAAATGAAGAAATAAAACAACATTCTGAAGAAGAGAAGAAAACATAACCTGAGATTTTAAATCCAAAAGAAACTTTGAAAAAGATTCTAGAAATGGCTCGGTGTTTTACCACTGAAAAACAAGAAAGAAAAGAGAAACCAGAGAATTTAAGATACAAGGTCATAGAGGATGCAAGAACAGTAGTAGAGAAGAAAGATGATGGAGAAAATTACTATTACTAGCCCTTGAAAAAAAGGAATGAAAACATTAGGACAAATGGAGAAGATGCCAAAATTGGAGACTATTGGTCAAAGGAAGAAGTAGCTAAAGTAGTAGAATTACTACAAGAGTTACAAGATATTTTTCCCAAGGACTTAAAATAATTTAAGGGAATTAAAGAGGAGGTAGGGACAATGAAATTTAAAATAAAAGATGGATTCAAGCCAATAAAGAAGAGACCATATAGATTAAATACTAATTTAAAGGTAAAAGTGAAGTCAGAAATTGATAAAATGTTAAATGCTGGGATTATCAAACCCATTGATGATTCAGAATGGATTAGTCCCATGGTGATCCAAAACAAGAAGATTGGAGAGATCCATGTGTTCTATTCTAAGAATAAATTTTGGCAACAATTATGTCGAGTCTACACAACAGTTATGCACTACTTCAACAACAATTTTTTTATAGTAAAAAAATGTGAAGGTGAAAGGTTGCAAATGTTCATCCCTCTCTAATAATTTCATTGCACTTTCCCCTTCCTTACTTAACAGATAAACATTAAATAAAAGTGGGGGAAAACATCCATGAAAAAGAGGAGAAGAGGAAAATAAGTGGTGTTAGGTGAACCCAAGTTTGAGGGTGGTAAACAACTAAATGCAAGTAATATAGGTATGATTCTTTCATGAAGGCTACACAGTGGTAGTAAAATTGTATTTTATTGACAGTTTCATAGTGGAAGGGGAGAAATTTCTCACGTAGTGGATTGTTTACCATTTGGGTTTCCCCATGATATTTCTTTATCTCTTTGTTCTCTTGTTAAATGATTTTTGGCCGATTGTTCGTTTAAATTGCACTTTCACATTAAAAATTAAACCTTTTAAAGGAAAGGTAATTCATTATCATTATTTATAGTGTATGCTATAGCTATATATAGTAATTATATGAATCAAATTGATATTATAGAAGTTAGAATGAAGTTTCATGTGTATTCTTAAATTGTGTTGACATTGCAATTATATGCCCCTACCTAGAGAAGTATTGAAATCTATGAAGGTATCCTTATATGTTTTGAAGTATATATTTCAACAAGGAAGTACAAGGAAGGATTTAAAAACATGACTCAAATTAGCGATGAAGATGTACTTATAACTATAGAGGAATGTTTATACAAGGTGGAGGTTGACGTGACAAGTCTATCAAAGAATATAGGTAACATTTCCTTGTCTATGGGAAAGTTGGAGTCTATCATGGGATTGCTCATGGACAAGCTTGGTGTCTCTAATGAGGTGCTAGGTGATCATAGTGAGGACGCTCTTAAATATGGGGAAGATAATCCCTATGCTAACCCTACTCATATTCCATTCAAAGTGGAAACAAAGATATAGATTTAGATATATGACAAAGATGTAAATTCTAAGAAGCTAGACCATTGACTAGACTAATTAGAGTTATATTTTAGTTTGCATCAGATTAATGAGAGTCATAAAATGTATTTGCAAGGTTAAAATTAACCAATCATAATCTAACTTGCTTTGAAATTTATTTTCACACTTTTCTTTTCTAGAAGCTTCCTATTATCTATAATTGGGATGAATTTAATATGCTAATAAATATATGGTTATATCCTATTTGTTACGAGGAATAGAGATCCATATATTGGCAATATCTCAGGAAAAATAAAGTCTAAAATGTGTAAGAGTACACCAAGGAGTTTTGGAAGAGGTCTTTCTAAATGGGAAAATATGTAGTAGATTGGGATATCTTAATGAAATAAATTTGTAGATTCCATAGCCACTTGAGAAGACTAGTTCTATTGGCGATGTTGGTGAATGTAGATGAGGATTATTTTCAATACCACTATTTAAAGATGGACAAGAAGAAGAGTTTTTCTACTTCTAAAAGTGCTTCAAATAAACAAAGTGACACCAAGAAACATGAAAAAGGGAAAGGGAAAGTTATGAAGAATGATAGTTCCATTTCTAAAGAGGTTACTAGAGTTCATTGTGATGTTGAAACTCATTTTAAGAATACATAGTGGAAGCTCCAACTAAAATCACACCTTTTTAATAATAAGAAAAAATAAGGAAATGGATGCCCTCGAAGGGGAGAAAATAGATTGCAACGATGAGGTGGATGAGACAATGTTTTTTGCCTTTATAAATATAGAGGTATGTTTTGGTAGTAGTAATGGTGTTTAAGAAAATGAACTTGCTAAATTTCAGTTGAAATAAAACCAAATTAGATGCTATTTTTGATATTTGTTAACAAATATATTTGATAAGTAAAGATTCAGTTGATAAGCTAACAATAGAGACTTACAATCATCTAATCCCTTAATCCTTTGGTTGGGTAAATAAGGCTGTAGAAATCAAGTTTACCAAGAAATGTAAAATCACATTTCATATTAATAAAAATTTCATTCATGAGGTTACCGTGTATGCTATCCCTCTTGATGCATGTGGTGTAGTTTCTGGTATCCCATAATTGTATATCAAGGATTTCATATTCACAAAAAGAGCCAACCAGTACCATTTGTGGAATGATGGTATGAGCTACATAATTTTATCCTATAAGGGAGATTAGAAGGTTTCTCTTGTAAGTGTCTCTGTTGACATGGGTCTTCATCATTTTTTCATAAGACGCAAAGATAGATATAAAGCCGCCAAAGTCTTATGATAACCGTGAAGAGTAGAGCTAACCGCGAAGGGAAAGAGGAAGCCGTAATAAACTAGGTAAAGCCACCAATAAATAATGGTTTTGAGTATAAAGGGAAATGCCATTGAATACTGAAAGAAGCCGTGTACTTAATGTTTCAGCTTTTTCTTAGATTGTTTCTTTAAAGTGTTGATGAAACAGATAGGGTAACAGGCATAGGAGGAATATTTGTTCAAATGTCAGTTGATGGGTTGTTGCACACATATAACTTCTAAATCCATAGCTGATCATGAGAGCTTCCTTTTGGCTAGGAGGAACTACCTGTAATGAAAACAAGACCACCAGAAGGAATTAAACAATATGGGCAGTGAACTGCCTAGCGTAAGCTAGATCTGGGAAGTATGATACTTCCTAGATGGTATTCAGTCCACTGTTTTAAAAAAAATAATGCTGTAAACAAATTAAATCCTATTGTTATTTTAAAATGATTTAGGTATCTCACTTAAAGCACAATAAGAAAATAGATCTAATCTAATAGGCTAAGCTAGAATTGAATCCAAAGGTCAAATGATTGGTTCCAAGTCTTTGCAAGTATGATAAAGGTCTCTGGTAGGTCACATGTGAATGAGGGTAAGATAAAATTAGGTGGATAGGTCTCTGTTTAGGGATGTGTGGGAAAACAAAGAGAATTGTGTCGGTCAGGGGTTACCGACGGCGGCTAGGTATAACCGGTGCTAGTTACTGTGAGATCTAGAAATGTCACAGAACAAGGTTTTGGTCTCCTTTGTGATTGCACAAAGGATTTTGGGTTAGTCAAGACGATGTATTGGGTGACAGGAGTGGGATTTGTGAGGTTTTTATGGGTCTATGGAGGTGAAAATGTTGGAGAAGGTTAATAGGGAGCAAGATAAACAATGTGTGATAAAATAGTGATGAAATGAAATAACCAGGAAAGTATGATGTTGTACTTACTTGGATTTCATTCCTGAAGGTATGTGTGTGAAGGATGGAGGTGCTGATGATGGGTTTGAAGGCTACAAGTGATCACCAACTGAAGAAAAGCTTCTACATGGACTGCATGCACACTCCTCTTTACTTGGTTGGATCAGATCATGGTTGGGATGGTTGTGCAGGAGAAGATGCTCAATCTCCTTCCTTGGATGTGAGTTTTCACTGGAATTAGCTCTTTGAAGATGTGTTATCTCTATGAGATGTGTTCTTGCTCTTCAAATTTCTCCCAATGTTTGCCAACCTTGAGGATAAGGTAGTTTAGGGGTTAAAAGGTGTAACCGAAGGCAGTCCGGCTTAACCAGCGATGGTTAGGGGTAACCGATGTAGGTCAATGTGGGATTTTCTAGGTTTAATAAACTTAGGGAGATCCTCCAGATTTCCTTGGATCTCATGTCATTATCCCATGGATTAGACTTAGAGATTCTTGTAAGCATGTGGGAATTTGGTTAGAGGGAATGTAGGCATTGATTTTTAGGGTTTGGGTAAGTCTTAGTTAGTTATGGCAACTTACTAAGAATAGGTCTTAGGTTGAGTTAGCTTGGTTAGGTGTCTAAGTGAACTATATGTGTATTTATTATTTAAATAAGATATTTAAATAATAAATATAGTGAGGATAATGCATTAATTTAATTAAATTAATATTAGTGGGGTGAGGGGGGTCATGGCTAGGTAAATGTAATAAAGGGTGCTTATATGTCGTTGGACAAAAGGGGAATGTGACCTAATTTTAGTGTCTACATTTTGCCCCTTTTTGTTGTGTGGCTTGTATTGGTAAGTAATGCTAACAAAAATAAGATGTGGTTGCCCCATGTGTGGGTAAAGGTGATCCCCCTCAAACCAGGAACTGATGAGGTAGCAGGCTGAAGCGGTGAGTGGTTTGATAAAAGGTAAATGAGAAGAAAAGGAAAGTAGGTACAGGGGAAAAGGGGTGAAAGGTCTACTCGGGAAATCTAGGTAATGGGTAAGGGTCAAAGGTAGGAATAGTCGAACGCATGCTACCAGGTTGAAGAGCAAGCAAACTCTACATTGTCTAAGGTCGATAGGTTTATCCAAACAAGGTTGAAGTTAATCCGGTATCCAAGGTATATGATAAGGTCAGGAAGCACAACATAGGTTAGGTGCAGGAACGTTTAGGTATGCTCTGGTACACCAAAGGTAGGGTCAGGATAAACAGTCACGGCAATAGGCTAGGTAAGGTCATCAGGTCAATCAACACAGGTAACAGTGCCATAAGGTATAGCGAATGCATGATGTCAAAGGTCACTAGCAATGGTCCAAGTCCAAATATCTAGGTCACGATATGGGTAAGGCCAAGGTAAGGGTAAAATAATGAGTCCCCAAAGGAGGACAAATGGAGGAAGTAAATGATGAGGTTGCGAAAGGTAAGGTTATGGATTGGGTAAAGGGTGGATGGGGTGAAGGAGCAAGGCAAAGGGTCAGGTAAAATGGCAAAGTAGGGGAAATGTGTAGGTAGGGGTGACCGATGGCGGTCATGGATAACCGACATCGGTATAGGAAAACTAACGATGGTTAGGTAGGGCATGAGACTGATGCCGGTCTAGGGGAATTGATGTTGGTTAGATCGGGTTTGGTATAAAAAAAAAAATCTACGTTTTTATTATTCATTTGTTATTCACGAAGTGAAGAAATGATAGAAAAGTGAGAAAAGTGTTTAGAGGAAACAGGACAATGCGCTAGCAGTGTGATTGGACAGTGGTTGAGTTGGTGAGTAGCGGGTCCATGAGATCATGGCGAGAGAGTTGATTGGTCAGAGGGTGTGGGTAGATAGTTAGTGATGGTAGAGGTGAGAGAGGGATCGGGCAGACCACCAGTACATCGACCAGACGTGCCACCAAGATGGTGGAAGCGCGACAAGGTAAGCACCTAACTCTTTAATGTTAATTAGATAGAGTATATGGTGTAATAATTGGTATTTGTAGGGTTTTGTGGGTGTTTAGATTTTGTGGGTGGGAAAAAAGTTAAATTGGGTATGGGGGGAAAACTAGGAAAAAAGAGGGGGGGGGTAGGAAATTGGATAGGTGGGGTCAGTAGGGGTTTTGGGGTAGTGTAGGTCAGTGTAGGTGGGGTAAAAGGGATAGGTGGGAGGGTTTTAGAAAAAGGGGGATTTGGAAAGTCGCGGATTTTTCTGCAACAGTGAATGGTGTCAGTCAAGCTTGGCCGGCGTCGGTCAGGTAGAACTAGGATTGGTCAGCTAATAGGTGACTGATGCCGGTTACGTGGTAACCATGGTCCGTCAAGTTGAACTGGTATCGGTCACCAAATAGGTGATCGATGTCAGTTTCAGGGTGACTGGAGTCAGTTAGGATGAATTGGCACTGGTTGGGACTTTAGGCAAAATGGTCCAAAAAATGATGTAGGTTAGGTGGTTGAGATGGGTAAGGTAGGATAGGGTGGTAGGTAATGATAAGTGATGAATATGGTCATGGTAAAGGTAGATTAATGTTGTGTTTTGGATTAGATGTAGGGTGGATCGCAGTTACACATGCGAGACAGGGTTCCGCCACTATTGGTGACATTACGTGGTCTGGCAAGCTCGTTAGAGCTATAGCATGTGGAGGCAGTGGGCTTGAGTGGCATTTGGTGCTATTGACATGCTATTCAGCCATCTAGTTTGATGGTTGCATTCATCGATAGATGGGACTCCATGGCCAACACATTCCACCTTCCGACGGGTGAGATGACTACTACCCTGGAGGACGTGTTCCAGATTCTGAGGTTACCCATATTGTGGGCCCAGGTGTACTCTATCTCCTCTGAGGCCTCAGAGGAGCTGATCGGGACTGTTTTTGGCTAGGGGGCAGTGGAGTTGAGCTTTCATAGCACCAGTTTGAGCTATGGTGAGATGTACCTAGCCCATTTGGATGAGATGAGGCTAGTAGTTTTTTTGATTGAGGCAATGTGCTGCTATGCACTACCCGATGTAGAGGGTGGATGCTTTCCCCAATCATTGATGGGGGTGCTCCATGATATGATGGTGTACGAGACATGGTTTTCCTTGGCACTAGCATTCTCGGTGTAGCTATACAGAGAACTGTGGGCGTATGGGCGGTTGTGTAAGTTTAGCCTGTGTTACACATTTATACTGCACTGCTAGGCCTATGAGAACATATTCTGTGTGTGACCTATAGGGATGCCCTGAGCAAATGCATTCCCACAGAGATGTGTGTGGTTGGGATACAAGAGATGGGTTCCGGTTGCAGGAGAGTGGAGGTCGGATAGGCTGGCATATGATGTGGCCCATTTTTGACAGTTATTGGAGGGGTTATCCTGAGTCGACATTATCTAGAGGCCCTATGTGGGATTCCCCTCATATAGGCACATGCATGAGGAGCTAGCTGAGCTCCAGCTAGAGAGGTGGATACAGGGTCACCGTGTCGGGGAGGATGAGATGATCCCGGTAGATAGGCTCTGATGACAGTTCAGGCTTGTACAAGATATTCCTCTGCCCTTCCCATAGTATCAGAGAGATGACATGGAGAGGCCTCTCCCTCTACCACAGCCTACAGTGCCTACAGGAGAGGAGGAGGAGGTAGTGGATCAGTGGATTGATGATGTCGGATGCACAGATAGGTATAGGCAGTGGTGGGTGGCTCAGTTACAAGCCATACCCCCAGACCAGGGCAGCCAAACTTAGCTATCGTGACAATGCAGAGAGACACCCTATAAGGGTAGGAAATGACACTGATCACATAGATAGGTATACAATAGACACAACTGGAGGGGTCAGAGGCAGAGGTAGCAGAGTTACGAGTACAGGTGGCCAGTCTACAGGCCCAAATGGCGGAGGGAGAGGCTGGAGGAGATAGAGGAGATGGAGATAGAGATGGTCAAGTGGCAGCCTTACAGGCTCAGCTGGTAGGATTACAGGGTCATTTGCCCACAGCCCAGGCATAGATTGGGGTCTCACAGGCCCAGATATAGGCATAGGGAAAGGGGGCACCACCACAGGCGCAGGGAGCTGGTCCCAGTTCACAGGTTAGTGCAGGGAAGATACAGAGGCCGAGACCTATGGGACCACCACAGACCATGCCTATATCTAGGCTACGAGATGCCCTAGGTGAGGCATGATACTATCAAGACCAGCTCATGGAAGCTGGGATAGACTTCCTCTCTTACGGAGAGTAAAAGGCACATCAGGTGTCTAGTGAGAGGACGAGATCCCACACACATAGTGTGGAGAGCATAGGAGGGTAGCGAGCTTTGAGGCCCAATCAAAAATGAGGCCACCAGCACATGGTGACTAGAGCCAGGTGATGTGCCAGCAGGGACATAGGAGGCCGAGGGTGCAGGTGACACAGAGATGGAGGACATCCGGCGAGATGTCTGATATGCAACCACCCAAGTTTTGATGTATATTAGTGATTTATTTGATATATATGCCGGCCTGCGTGCTGAAGATAGTTGTATTTTTTATCACATACCAGCCTGCGTGCCAAAGATAGTGAGGATGTATGAGTGACTTTGTTGTATATTGTGAGCATATACCGGCCTGTGTGTTGAAGATTTTTGTATTGATTCATTCATTCTTTTTGTATATATGAGACCGGCCTGTGTGCCGATGACATTTTGTATTGTATATCGGCCTATGTACTGACATTTTTGAGATGATGGCCATGATGAGATAGGCATGTATTTTGAGATACACATTTATTGATTTATATGATGAGATTCATGGTATTTTGGGATGTGTTAATATGTTTATGAGATATTGGATGTATGGCTTGTGTTAGATGAGATATGGATGTGTTATTAGGTGAGTTAGGAATGGAGTCAGGTCAGTTTAGGCATGGATTAAGTCAGGTTCTAGGCATCGATTGAGTCAAGTTGGTTAGGCATGGATCGATTTAGGTTGGTTAGGCATGGATGGAGTCAAGTCAGTTTAGGAATGGATCAAGTCAGGTCATAGGCATGGATTGAGTCAGGTCATAGGCATGGACGAGTCAGGTTGGTAGGCATGGTTGAATCAGGTTAGTTTATGCATGGTTGAGTTAGATTATAGGCATGGATCGAGGTTTAGGATTATAGGGCATGGTTGGATTGGGTCAGGTGGTATAGGCATGGATGTTAGGTCAGGTGGTTTAGGCATGTAATTCATGGTTAGTTAGGTTGGTTTATGCAATGAATGATACTATGGGTCATATGTGAAATGTTGTATAATCTATGCATAGTGATGATAGAGAGATGGTAGGTGTAATAAATGTATAAAATGGTAAACAACTTGTTATGTATGTGGCTTGATTTCCAATTTTGTTAGAAAAGGGGAACTAAGTGAAATGTGGGGTAAATGGTGAGTTAGGCATGGTTGAGGAATTGTTTAGGGTAGAGATAATGGCTGAGCTAACCTCTAAGGGCCCCATGCCCTCAGAAGTGCTACCTACATAGTCCCAACGAAAAGGGACCTCAGGCCGATGTAGTTCTCCCATGAGCTAGGGAAGAATATGAGAATGAGTTGGTAGGTTTGTGGGCATGTAGTGGGTTTAGGTTTAATAGGTGTGGGTAGATTATAGGTAAAATGTTGTAGGTGAAGGTGATTATGGCGAAAGGGGAGGATTACCCCAAAGGTAAGTGTCGAGGACCAAGTCCTATATAAGGTAATAAAAATGTAAACAAATATGGTTAAAAGATAAGAGGGGGGCAATAAAGCCACCTGATTGGGTAGGATCATACTAAGTAGATCATACCTTGAAGGGGGTGGTGAACACAAGACTCGAAAGGCATTGCATGATTAACTGTTCTACGGTGAAAGTAGTCACAGGATCACCAAATGTCGAAATTCCAAGATGTCCCTTGAGGTGATTTAGGAAATGAGAGTGGAAATGGTAAGGTGGGTGAAAGGTAGTTAATTGTATATGTTTTGAGTGACAGGTCTTTTGGGCAAGAGGTCCGAGGTCACAATGGGCAAGTCCATGACTAAAAGGTGTTTTTGTTTTGATAGACTGATCGATGTGGGAAGTCTATATGGGATAAATAATATGGTACTCCTTGAGGTCTTCGTGAAGCTGATTGATGCGGGAAGCTCTGGTTTCTCTCATTTTTAAAAAAAGCTTCACATAGCTGTCCTTTGAGGGAGCAGTCTATTTATAGTAGCAATTTGGTCGAGAGGAAGATGTCCTTTTGAGGGAGTCATCTTTTTATTAGAAGTTTGACTCAAGGAGTTTGGTCCCATGTGAGGTCTTTAAAATCATGGACAAGACCAAGGTAAAGGATAGGACTCTTGTTCAAAAGGTAGGGTGGAACGACCATGGGATCTCATCTAAAGGTAGATGAAAAGTATCCATGAGAATCATGCTATGTGTAGTGCCATGGTACACATATTCAAGAGAAGATAACAAATGATGGGTACTCACATGATTCTTATTTAATTGTTAGGGAGGTGTATGGAGTGGATAGCACTCAAGGGATGAGCCTGTAAAGAGACAAAGGGTGAGGTAGGAAAATGAGTCAACAATAGAATGGTCGAAGATGCAATGCATTAAGGGGCTCAGGTTTGGGTTTACCCTCAAGTGAGGACAAATGATAGGCACCCGATCCATAGGTATGAGTTATGATGTATGGTCCAAGCCAATTAGGAGTGAATTTTCCCTGTTTACTTTTTTCTTCTTTGGTTACATGTTGATTTTCTTTCAAGACAAGGTCACCGACTTGGAAGGTTCATTCATGAACACATTTTTCATAAGCACGTTTGATACATTGTTGGTAAACTTGAAGGTGATCCAGAGCATTAAGACGACATTCGTCTAATAACTCTAGTTGTGCTAAGCAGTCCTGACGAAATTCATCATCAGTAAGCATGTCATGGAGAGAAATGTGGAGTGAGGGGATCTAGACTTCGAGAGGTAGAACAGCCTCTGTACCATAGACCAGAGAAAAGGGTGTGGCCGCAGTGGAAGTGCGAATACTAGTGCGGTATGCCCATAGGGAAAAAGGAATGTGCGTATGCCAATCCTTCCCAGTATCGTCAACCACTTTCATGAGGATTTTGTTTAAGATTTTGTTAGTGGATTCGACTTGGCTGTTGGTTTGTGGGTAATAAGTTGATGAGAAACTAAGTTGAATACCGAAGGCGTTGTAGATTTTTTGTAATGTTTTGTTTTTGAATTGTTTTCCATTGTCAGTGATGAGGCGATGAGGGACACCAAAGTGAAAAATGATGTGATGGTTAATGAACTCACATATTTTCTTGGCTTTCGTGGAGATGAGTGGTATGGCTTCCACCCATTTTGTGTAGTATTCGGTAGTAGTTATGATCCATTGATGGCATTGGGAAGAATGAGGATTGATTTCTCTGACAAGATCCAAACCCCATTGAGAGAAGGGCAAAAGGTCACGAGCGACCTGTAAGGCATGACTAGGTGTATGATGAAGGTTGGAATGTTGTTGACATTTCACACAGTGTTTGACATAGTCGCAACAATCATGGTTAAGGGTCGGCCAGTAATAGCCTAGGTGAAGAATACGCTTAGCAACATCAAGGCCACTAAAGTGACCTCCACATATGCCATCATGAACCTCCTTAATGGTATAAGGAATTTCAGAACTTGTGAGGCATCGTAAGAGAATACCATCAAAGCTGCACTTATAGAGGAGTCCCCCCAGAATGATGAAATGGGAGACCTTTTTAAGGAAGGCGCATTGTTTGTTACGGGTGAGATCATGAAGGTTAAGATGGTGAGGGAGAGGTAGTCATGGAGTATTGTTTATACCAAAGTTAACTTAGGTTAGGGGTGTCATTTCTGATTGAGTAAACATCATGAGGTAAATAAAAAGGTGAATGGAGGCATTGTACAGTGACAAAAAATTTTGGAATCGGTAGAGTGAAGTGGGTATTTGGGAAGCTAAGCAGGCCATGGTATCTAGAAAATTTGTTGTTGAACATGGGATGGTTTGAAGGTGTGTAACAATCAAAGGTGGTAAAAAGTATGGTCTACATGATGTTTATACTTTTGAAGTATCTTGTTACGACATTGGTACATACTCATTGACTTGGTTTATGACCAATTGTAGAGTCACCAAAGATGTGGATTGATTTTACATCTAGGGCATAGGCGGCCTAGAGACCTAGTACGAGCACTTCATACTCAACAATATTGTTGGTGCATTCAAAGTCTAATTTGAAAGACAAAGGGAATGGGTTCTCCATTTAGAGGAATGAGGATAACACCAACCCTACCCCCACACTAACACTTATAACCATGTCGAAGAACAATGTCATTTGGTAAGGGGGTTCATCCAAGAGAAAGAGTAGTAATTTACTCATCGGGAAAAGTCAAAATTAGAGGGTTGGTCTCCTAAAAATAGGTGCATCATCCAATTGGTCGTCGATAGCCTAGCCCTTGATGGAATTTTGGTGAATGAAATCGAGGTCAAGATCAGCTAAAAGCATAAGCCATCACGTGGCATTCTGATTTTGATAAGGTTTGGCGTACATGAAGTGTAAAGGACTTGGTGTTGGTCATGACGTAGGTTTTTTGGTTGAGTAGGTAATGGAAAAGTTTGGTGGCAATGAAAAAAAAAGGCTAAGCAAAGCTTTTCTGGGATGGTTTGTATCCGGTTTCATAGTCCAAAATAGTATGGCTTATTTAATAAACTCGCCTGTTCTCTCTGTGATGTTCATCACGATGAGTGAGCATGGCTCCCAAGGAATGATCGGGTAGCTAGATATGTATAGGTAAAAAGGTTGATCGTCTTTAGGTGGAATGAGTATGGGTGGTTAGAGAAGGTATTGGTCTTAGGGCCTCAAAAGCTTTGTGACAGTCATCATCCCATTTAAAGGAGACATCCTTCCTAAGTAGATGATGAAATGGTTAACATCTGATCAGATAATTGTGAAATGAAAATGGTGAATGGATTGAAATTTACCTTGTAGGATATGAAGTTGTTTAAGGTTAGTGGGTGGAGGAATTTCCAGAATGGCCTTAACTTTAGTAGGGGTCAACTTCTATACCACAAAGGGAAACAATAAATCCTAGGATTTTTCCTGAGAGAACCGTGAAGATGCACTTTTTAGGCTGAAGGCGGAGATGCAATATTTAATGAGGTGGTCAAAGATGGTTTCAAGGAACGACGAGGTGCTTAACGCGATGTTTAGATTTGGCCAAGAGATCATCCACGTAATGTTACAATATGTGATGCACGATATCATGGAAGATGTAAGTAATAGCATGTTGATATGTAGCACCAGTAGTTTTAAAGGCCAAAAGGCATGACTCGATAGCAAAAGGTTCCCCAAGGGGTAATGAATGCGGTCTTGTGTTGATCTTCTTGGGGAAAATAAAATTTGGTTATAACCCGAGAATCCATCCATGAGTGAGATCATCTCATGACCAGTGGTGAGGTCAACCAACTGATCAATACTAGGAAAGGGAAAATCGTCTTTTGGGTAGGCTAGGTTGAGGTCACAGAAGTCCGTGCTAATGTGGCGTCCTCCCGTTGCTTTAGTAACAAGGAAAATGTTATAAATCCAATGAGGATAATCAATGGGTAAGATGAAGGAAATTGAAAGAAGGCTTTGAAGTTCTTCTTTGACGAGAAGAGCAATGCGAGGGTGCATTTTCCTCATCTTTTGTTTGATAGGTTTGGAATCGGGAATAGTTACGATATTGTGGACCACTATGGTTGTGTCAATACCAAGCATGTCTGTATAAGACCAAGTGAAATCATGGTTATTATCTTAGAGAAAAGAAGTGATGGCTTCCCTGTTCAGTAGCATATAAAGATTTTCTGATCTTTAAGATGTACGGGTCATCCCTGAGTATGAATGTTGATCTCGATAGTCGATTCATTCAACATGGTTTGTGTCTCAGAGGGTAACGACCGATGAATATATGAGTCTTCTTCACCAAGGTAGGTGAGTATGGATTCATCATCCTAACATTGAACAATGTTAATTGTAGGTGTGTCGTCATCGATCATCTCAGGATACAAGAAAGGAAGAGTGGAAGGGGCATCGCCTTCGCATCGATAAGTCAAAGGCCCCATGGAAATGGTGTTTATGAATTTTTTTTTAGGAGGGATAGAGTCAGAATCCATCGACTCCGTCAGTGAGGGTGGTGATGAAGGTGGAGAAGGGATAGGGTCCTTAATGAGTTCAATGTGGGCCTATTTGGTAGGAGGTTTGGGGAAGCTGATACCACTACGGTCATTATGTTTGCGGGTGGTACATGGAATAATGGTATGGTGGCCTTGCTCGTAAAAGCCAAAACCAAAACCCTTCCACACACAACAGTGCAGGAAGGTGTGGGTGAAACAGTGATTGGTAAGTGATTGGAAGTCAGTGGAAATGGGTGGGGTTATGATGGTGGTTTAGGTGTGTAAGTGGTAGTATCAAGTTCCCCATAGGTGAGACTAGTATGAAGATGAGGAGGACCATAAAGGAGGCATTATCCTATACGGTGATCATAATGAGGGTGTTGGTGAAGGCTTCCATACTCATGTGGAGTAAGGAATGTGTTGACACTATATAGGCGGTACTCCCCTAGAGTGAGGCGTTGAAAAAAACCTTCCAAGGGATCAGTGGTTGGTATGTACGTAGTTGGTATGGATGATATGTAGGAGGTCGATGTAGAGGTGGAGTTAATGGATTGGGAAGCTAATGGGTCAACCGTGGAGGTTATAACAACGGTAGGAATAGAGGAGGCATGTGTGGTGAAAGTAGTGGCTATACTGGTAGGTGGAGGTGTAGGTGAAGTGGTATTGGTTGCGGAAGTAGATGGCTTGACAGGTATGAGAAAATCATTGGGTCGGTAAAGCATGTTGCATGTTTTAAAAGGTGATGGGTCAGCTGGAATGGTATAAGTGTGTCCCTTGTGTTCAAATTTCATGTAACGATGCAAAGTGGAAGGAAGGCAACCCATGACACAGATCCAGGGTCTACTAAGAAACAAGTTATATCAGAATTCCCCCACCAAAACATAAAACAATTCTAGAACAGTGCAGGGGCCCATGCAAACGTGAAGGATGACAATGCCTAGTGTGGATGTGATAGCGTTGTTGAATGAACACAACATGACTAGATGTTTATGCATGTAATTTTCAGGTATGCGCATTTGAGAAAATGCATGGGATGAAATGATGTTAATGCTAGCACCTCAATCAATCATCACATGGCGTACCCATATGTCATTAATGTGGACAAAGATGAAGAGGGCTGGGTCTGGGTTATCATTTTGGTGTGGCATGATCTCCTCCTTTGAGAAGCTGAGGGAGGCCACTTGGTGAACAAGGTGAGGTGAGGATGGAGGTGGTAATTTGGTGAGAGAGGCTACATAATGGGGTGTGATAATGGAGGCTATGGGTGTAGGGTCATTGGGTAAAACCTCAATAGATTGAAGAACCTCGATGAGGGCTTGAATATGGGATTCCAAAGTTTGGGTGAGGTCATATAAGGACATTTTGAGGGGAGATTGGTGTAGTTATTTGAGCATGGTGCGATGTGTGATGCCATTAGAAATGGGGTATGTGGGGCCACAGATAATGATTTTAGGTATGGGTGCAGATGGAATGTTGGATATAGGATTGGTTGGTGGGTCAGCTACCTTTTCTTTGCCCTTTTGCGCACGTGTAGTGATGTGTATCGTGTTAACTTGAGGGAAGTTGGAAAATGGAGAACGCGTAGGGTGAGTGGTATAATGACATGAAGGGAAAAAACCTACTGGAGGAGAAAAGCCCTGTGAGGTCAGTTGGGTGCAACGACATTTAGGTGGTAGCGTGGCAAGTTCTCTGATGCGAACCATGTTAATTTCATATCGTGAGGGTGGCTCTAGGAGCTGTGAGGGTGGAGGTTATGGTTGTTGAGTGGGTAGTGTGGGAATGGGTGTTGGTGAAGTAGGATCCTTGTCAAGAAGGTCTTCGTCATCAAAGTTGGTTTCCGATGGACACAATTGGATAAGGATGATTTTCAAGGATTTGTAGTTCTCCACATCATGCCCTGGGATACAATGGTATGCACAAATTTTAGTATCATCAAATCATTTTGGCTTGGGTTTGAGGGGGTCGTAAGGTCAGAGTGGTGATAATGTGATAAAAAAATTCTCAAGGAGGTTGGTTAAAATTTTGTCATAGGACCCTGCTAGTGGATCACAATGGGAAGTGAAGGTGGGTTTGGGTGTAGGTGTGGTTGGTTGTTGGGGAATTGTTTTTAGAAGTATAGGGATGGGTCAAGCTATGGGTTTAGGTGCCGATGTGGTTTGAGGTATTGCTCGGGTTCGTTTGGGTAGGGGTATAGTAGATGGATGGGTAGGAGGGTGTGGGGTTGTTTTGACTACCTTGTTGCGGGGTAGAGAGTTTTGTATTTGGGTTGCACCTTCTTGGGTAAAGGGGATGTGGGTCTACGAGGTCTGGAAGGAAAAGTAGATAGAGGAAGAGGGTGAGTTACCCATGGGGATAATGGGGGTGCTATGAAGGTAGATGACATAGGTCGTACTTAGGGTGTAAGGGACAATGAATGAAGTGTAGTCGGTAATGAAGCAATAGCTGAAGGTATAAGAGCTATTGGTGATAAGGATACTAAAAGTGTAGGTATAAGTCATTGTTATGTGCCTAGGTAGGTTAGAGGTATGTGAGGAAGGAATGGGTTATTATGTTATCGGTTTATGGATGGGTGAAGGGGGATTGACCATGTTGGGACTGCTAATATCTTAAGGTAGACGTGACGAGTTTGTGTGTGCTTGGTAATGGTCAGGGTATGATGTTGATGAGTTTGTTTCTTTAGTTTTTTTGTTGGATTAGGTGTGGCATTAACATTGGAGAATGTAGATCAATCTAGTTTAATAGGTGGATGAGTGAGGGATGGTGATCGACGTGTCCCCTAAAGTGGTAATAGCTTTTGTGGAAGTAAATGTTATAGGTATGGGTTTGGGTTTTAGATATAGGTAGGGTTACGAGTAAGGGTGTGGTGTGAGTGGTAATAGGTATCGTGGAAGGTGTTACAGACAACAAGTGGTTATATTTGGTTTGATGGGTGGAAATATGTTTGGGTAGATAGTGGACGTGTCATCAAGGGATCTTCCGCATCTAGTGTTAAAACAGGGAGTAAAAGGCACCACCATAGTAAAGCCCTATCTACATAATCTAACTGATCAACCAAACATGAGAGTGGACACATCTATGGGTGGAGTTGGTGAGGACCTAATGGGAATTCCCATAAAATGCATCTTAGAGACGGGAAATTGGCCAGCTTCAGTTTCCATGGGTAAGAGAGCTAAAAGTAGGTATGTTGGATGTTGGGTAGCTGATGGAGAATGCTTACCAATAGGAAGAGGTACCTCTACTGGGTCTATGATGGGTGGTAGAGATGATGGGAGTTCCTCTATAAATGGAGGAATGGATAGGTGTTCCTCTACGGGTGGAGGAGTTAGTGGGGTTGCTCCTCTATGGGTGGATGTGGTAATGGGATCTCCTCTACGGGTGGAGCAAGTATGGTAGATAATGTCTCTCTAAGTGGTGAAGCCACAGGAGAGAGGGGCTTGATGTTAGTGGAAGACTCCTCCATTCGTGATGAAGGAGATGAAAGGTGCATTCCTCTGTTGGTGAAGGAACGGTGGAGGTTGGTTCCAATGTGGAAGGAGGATTTCGGGCTAGGATTTCCTCTATGGAAGGGATGTGAGGTAATTGAGAGGTGACGAGGTACCTCATTAAAGATTGTGTGAACCTCACAGGTATGGGTATCATGAGTGGATGTCTCACTGGTTTGATTGGATGAAGGGGCATGGTTAGGGAAATAGTTTTTTGAAGATTTGTAGATTTTGATTAGGGGTGATGTTGGGATTATCCATAGTTAACTTGCCTTTCTCGAGGATTTCTTGGACAAATTATTCTTGAAAAGTGATGCAGTTTTCCATCACTATGACCCTTCACTCGGTGATAGTTACAGAAATCATTGCTCTTTATACCATGTGGGCATGTAGTGAGCAGGGTCAAAATTGGTGTGTGGTTTTATGGGTGGAAGGGTGATGGCCCTAGATTTTGATAAGATTTTCTAAGACAGAAGAGTAAGGTTCCCCAAATGGGGTATATTTTCACTACTCTTGTTTGAATAAAAAAACACTGAACAGGTGATAGATTAGATGAGGGTGTAGCCTAATTGGATGGATGTGCTAGGCCGACCTTGAGTACCACTACATTAGCGATACCCTTAGCCTTTGAATAATTGGTTGGTGGTTTGGAAGAAGAAGAGGTTTCATTCGACTTGAATGCCGAATTCTTATTTTGTAATTAGATTTTCTTCTCTTTGATGGCCCGAATCTCTAACTTTCGTGCCATAGTGAATGCCTCATCGAATGTTCAGAAAGTTTGGACCTGCAAGGTTAGGGAGATATGTCTGGCGCAAGCTCATGTGAAGAGCTCGATGAGTTCAGTTTGTGGCAGTTGGAAGGTAAGTTGATTGATTAAGCTGATGCCAGTGAGCAGACAAAATCTGTGATAGATTCGTCCTCGTACTGACGTGTGGAATATAGATCGGTCATGGTAACCTTCTTAGTGATATTGATAGAGAAATGATCCAAGAAAGCTTGGGCTACCTGATTGAATGAAAATATAGAGTGTTTAGGTAACCCACTATACCAATCTAATGTAGGTCTAGTGAGGGACATGGGAAAGGTTCTCAAAAGTAGGGCATCATCATGAGCGATCAGATAACACCCGTGTTTGAACAAGCGCAAATGATGTTGTGGGTCTTCCTTACTATTGAAGTGGTTGAATTTAGGCATTTCCCAATGCACATGGTATGAATGGATGGGAATGGATGGGTGAATAGGCTCATTGCAAATCTTTCCGTAGGTGAGAGTGTTGTGGGAGCTGGAAAAAATGGTGCCTCAAGTGTTTGCATCTTGTCCAACATCAATTTAATTAGGTCATTGGTGGGTTATGATGTTTGGATGCCTCCTATAGCGTGAGGAGGTTGGTTTTGGGCATATAATGGGGTTGGCATTCTAGTGTATGGGGCTGCCATGTAAGGTGGTGGAGAAGAAGGACTATGAAATAGGGGGTATAATACCTCAGAATGAATGATAGATGAAACATGTGTTTGTTGGTAGTATGTATATGGGGGTGGAAGGGTTGTGGTAACCCTAGTGGTAATAAGGGCTAATGATTGTGGAATGGAAAGAACCACGTTCTAAAATTGGGTAGGAGTCACCAACACTGGAGGTGGGAATGTAGCTAAAGGTATGTGTGAGACATGAGGGGTAGATGAGGTTGTGTTTGGGGTAGTCCTCAAGGGTATGGTGGATGTGATGGGTGCCATAGAGAAAACAGATGTAACAGTCATAACGGGTATAGAACCTAACTGTGAAATGACTGTATGGGTAAGCTGGATGTAGGTAACACAGAGCTAGATGGGGTCAATGCGGAAGTGGGTGCAAGAGTTAGGGGGATAGATATAGTGTCATGTCGTATATCAACTGACCTCAAGGCCGTCTTGAGTGGACGAGTGGGAGAGGTAAAACTATAAGGTGGCAGGGTTCTGGTCAAGGAGTCATGTGAACTCCTCATCTCTGGTAGCGATAGATAGTAGGCTAGATGGGATCCATGGTTGGTGATAAAATAGAAGGTGGTGAAGGACTAGGTGGGAGTGGTTGGCAACTGGTGTGGAACACGAAGGCACTTTCTTATCTTCAGGTCAGCACCATGTGAACTAGTATTGATCAGATAGGGTTACTTCTCTATAAATGACACAGAGAATAGTAAGAAAAGGTGAATCTGGTGATAAAAAATGGATGAAGTAACAAATGGTGGCTGGAATGTGAAATAGGCTAACTGATGTTGGTTAGGGAAAACTGATGTCGGTCAGGGGTAACCATTGCCAGTCACTGTAGAAAATGGACAGTAAGTAAACAACGAGGCAGAAGGTAAAATCTGACAGGTATGCCAAATCTGAAGATGTTTAAAATGTCAATGAGAATAATGACAGTGACAGAGACTATGGAAAGTGGAAGCAAGTGAATTGAAAATGTCCTTTTGAGTAGGTTAGAAAAAGGACCTGGAACTAACGTCGGTTGGGTATAATCGATGGTGGGTCAGAGGTAACCGATGACAGTTACTGTGAAATTGAAATAGTGATGAAAAAAAGTGGTTGTGAATTAAAATTTGATGTGGAATCAGACCCAAAATTCTAGGAATGATGATGATATGGCCTAGGCACACTCAGGTGAAGCCGGAATACACCAGCTATGATGAGGAGCATGCAAGGATGAACAAAAAAAAGTGATGAACGTGATCTTTCACCTCAAAATGCAAGCCAAGTAGAAACACTAAGAAAATGTGATCCTAAGAGTGCCCTTTTCTATTATGTTTGTTTATCTTATGCTATTTAGGGACTGACACATGAATTGTGAAATAGAGTTTTTGGTGAGGATGGCTTCCTACAAAGAAGGATATCTAAAAGGTGAGGTTTTAGGTATGTTATGGTGGGGGTGGGCTTCGCTCTGAAGTATGACTTGATAGAGCAGTGAGCTGGGTGCCCACTGTGTCGTGATCATGTGATCACCTACAGCTTCTTCCAGGTAGGATGTTGTTTAAGAATGTATGTATTTTGAATTTTTGTGTGGTTTGGTAAGACTCAGAGAAAGAGAAAAGGATAGAAGTGCTTTTCTATGATTCGTTTGTCAACCATCAGCTGGTCATGACTTCCAGCGTATAGGTTTCCCTCAATTAATGTGAGCTAATGCAATAAATCAGAATGGAATGCAATTGTTTTTAAACCCAAATCAAAAATGTGAAATTGGATGACACAATAAGATGAAGAGGAAGAGGGATGCTCTTTCACTATAATGCAAAAAACATGAAGAAATGATTCTTTTTAATTACACCAAAAGAAAAGTTTCCTTTAGAGAAAATAGAAAGAAGAAGTGGATTACTAGGGAAGAAAATTAGTGTGTACACTTTTTAGAAGGGAAACAAACACACAATTTTTTCCTATGAATGAATGAAATGCAAGGAACCCTAGATGGGTCCCACCGGGGCTATGCATCCCAAAATGTTTCACCTTTTTCTTAGATTGTTTCTTTGAAGTGTTGACAAAATAGATAGGGTAACGGGCGTAGGAGGAATACCTGTTCAAATGTTGGTTGATGGGTTTGTGCACGTGTATGACTTCCGAATCCACAGCTGATCGTGAGAGCTTCCTTTTGGCTAGGAGGAACTACCTGTAATGAAAACAAGACCACCAGAAGGAATTAAACAATATGGGCAGTGAACTGCCTAGCATAAGCTAGATCCGAGAAGTATGATACTTCCTAGATGGTTGTCAATCCACTGTTTTAAACAAATTAATGTTGTAAACAAAGTAAATCCTATTGTTATTTTAAAATGATTTAGGTATCTCACTTAAAAACACAATAAGAAAATATATCTAATCTAACAGGCTAAGCTAGAATAGAATCCAAAGGTCAAATGATTGGTTTTGGGTCTCTGCAGGTCTGATAAAGGTCTTTGGTAGGTCATAGGTGAATGAGGGTAAGATAAAATTAGCTGGATAGGTTTTTGTTCAGGGATGTGTGGGAAAACACAGAGATTGGTGTCAGTCAGGGGTGACTGATGGTGGTTAGGTATAATCAGTGTCGGTTACTGTGAGATTTGGAAATGTCACATAATAGGGTTTTGGTCTCCTTTGTGATTGCACAAAGGATTTTGGGTTAGTCAAGACGATGTATTGGGTGACACGAGTGGGCTTTTTTGAGGTTTTTATGGGTCTATGGAGGTGAAAATGTTGGAGAATGTCAATAGGGAGAAAGATAAACAATGGGTGATAAAATAATGATGAAATCAAATAATTAGGAAAGTATGATGTTGTACTTACTTGGATTTCATTCTTGATGGTGTGTGTGTGTGTGTGAAGGATGGAGGTGCTGATGATGGGTTTGAAGGATGCAAGTGATCAGTAACTGAAGAAAATCTTCTACATGGACTGCATGCACACTCCTCTTTTCTTGGTTGGATCATATCATGGCTGGGATGGCTGTGCAGGAGAATATTCTCAATCTCCTTCCTTGGATGTGAGTTTTCGTTGGAATTAGCTCTCTAAAGATGCGTTATATCTTTGAGATGTGTTCTTGCTCGTCAAATTTCTCCCAATGTTTTCCAACCTTGAGAATAAGGTAGTTTAGGGGTTAAAAGGAGTAACCGACGGTGGTCCAGCTTAACCGGCGACGGTTAGGGGTAACCGATGTCGGTCAAGGTGGGATTTCCTAGGTTTACTAAACTTAGGGAGATCCTCATGATTTCATTGGATCTCGTGTCATTATCCCATGGATTAAACTCGGATCTTCTTGTAAGCATGAAGGAATGTGGTTAGAGGGAATGTAGGCATTGATTTTTAGGGTTTGGGTAAGTCTTAGTTAGTTATGGGAACTTGCTAAGAATAAGTCTTAGGTTGAGTTAGCTTGGTGAGGTGTCTAAGTGAACTATATGTGTAGTTATTATTTAACTAATAAATATAGTGAGGATAATGCATTAATTTAATTAAATTAATTTAATTAATATTAGTGGGGTGAGGGGGGTCATGGCTAGGTAAATGTAATAAAGGGTGCTTATATATCAATGGACAAAAGGGGAATGTGACCTAATTTTAGTGTCTACACCTAAAGAAGAAGCCGCAAACAATAGTAGATTTCCGCTGAAGGTTAGAAGAAGATGCGCAAGAGTAGAAAAATCCACATAACACTAGAAAGAGAAATGGAAGCCGACATCAAGCTGCAGAATGAAGACGAATCAAACCAATACGAGACAAAAGCTAATAGAGGCACGAGTCAAAGTAAGTGTCTTTTGAAATTAATTGTATTTTGTATATTTATTGTAACTAATGTATTGTATATGGGGGCATCACAAGAAATGTATGTGTGAGTGCCACCTTGAGATATTTTGTATGAGAGTTAGAATAAACAAGTTAGAATGATAAGAATGTATGATGTAATCCTTATTGATAAATAAATAAAGTCTGTAGTTTATATGAAATATGTTATATGATTTCCTTTATAATTTTGTTCTTCGAGTAGATGTGGTTTATTTACCGAGTACATCCTTAACTAAGGTCGAAGTGCCTAAGCCTCACAATATTGTTGGGGCTTTAAGTTAACATTTGGTGTCTGAGCCCAGGTTCCTTGTGTTAAATAGATGTCAGGAAATATTTCACCACCAGGGTATTGGAAACCCGCATTGTTAGAAATTGAAAAGTGGTGGGAGAAGTAGATTGACATATTCATAAAAGGAGAATCAAAAAGTCAGTAGATAACTTATAAAGTAGCAGAAGAATAAGTGTTTGGGGAGTACAAAGAAGAATTTTGGGCCAATTTTCAACATCATTTTTTGCCCTATTTATTAGCACATGTAAAGAGGATAGAATGGTCATGGATGTACTTAAGAAAACCTTTTGAGTGGACTGTAAAGAAATTAACCGTAGTAAAGTACATTGACGAGCCATAGACCAGAGAAATCGATTACTGGTATGAAACTACTCTAGATTATTACATAATCACATGGGCAATTCAAGGATGGACTAGCTTTTATAAGAAGAAACAAGAAGTTATAAGTGGAGCCCGCAGTCGATTTCTTCAGTCAGTTCCATTTTTAATTAAAGTGTTAATGATCAAAAGGGATTAATTAGGGACATAAGAAGTTAATTTAGGGGACAAGACACCACGGGATGACATATACGTGAAGGGGGTGATCCAAGAGTCATGACTTATCATAATTAATGGGGTGTTGGTTGGGGTGGAAAAAATAGGATGACATGGGAGAAAAAGAAAAAGAAAAAAAATTAGATAGTTAGCAAAGATGAGATTAAGAGAATTAAGGGGAGTAAAATTAAGAAAATTAAATAAAATGAAGAGGATGGAAGAAAGAGCAAGGATATTTGTGAAAAATAAGGAAGTAGAGAAAATTTTTAAAAAAACAAAGGATAGCCCGAGAAGAAAGAGTGAAGAAAATGAATGAGAGGAAGGAAAAATTGAATAAGGTTAAGAAAGAAGAAAATAAAGTAGAGAAAGTAGAATCACCCATGTCAAGTGGAGGCCAAAAATTGGCTCACCCAGAAATGGAGGTAGATGCATCAAGTCTAGCTATAATACCCACATCTTGTAGAGACAAATAAAGTTTTATCACTCCATGGAACCTCGTGGTTCAATAGACTACGGAGAATCTAGTTCAACATGCAATAACGAGACAAGCAATTTTAATGAGGGATCTACAATAGTTAGCAGGAGGATTAAGAACCATCATTTAAAAGAGTATTAGAGTAAGAAGGGTGGAACAAAGAGGAGTCGAGAACCTCGATAATGATTAAGGAAAGAGGTGAAGAAGAAGAAGAAGTTACTTGAATGAAGGAGTTAATTGAGGAATTCAGAGAGAAGATAAGAATATGAGATAAAGAAAGAATAAAGGAGCAAGAGGAAGAAAAGATAGAGAAATCAGAGGAAGGAAAAATAGAAGTAATAGAAGAAAAAAATGAGGAAAGAGATAGAGAGGGAAGTCATGGAAGAGAGAAAGAAAGAAAAATAGACGAGAGGAAGTGATGAGGGATTATAAGAAAGATATATATTACGAAACAATAAAGATAGAAAGGTAGTTATGGAAAATATTAGTTATGAAAAACCAAATAAAGATGCGCCCCTAACCAACACATGAACCCAAAGGAGATGACCCCCTCGAAGTGGATGCCATTCCATGTGCCACTTAATACACTGTTTGAGAATCTAGAAAAAAGAAAACATTTGGAGGAAAGATATCAAACATTGCGATAAGAGAGTCAAAGAAGGAAAGAGACAAAGATAGAATTTTGAGGATTATTGGGTGAACTTTACTTTGACATTGAATTGAGTAGAGATAAGGGAAGAAAGAATAATTCAAAACCAGTTCATAACCAGACAAAGAAAGTAAAACAAGTTAAGCAACAACCTATTGTTCAGCCAAGAAAAAATACTCAATCAACAATGGCTCAGAAGGTTAAAATGCCAATTTTTGACAAGACTCTAGTGATGCATTGGAACACTTGTTCCTATTGGAAGCCTACTAGAAGAAAAATAATACTACAGATGAAGCTACTAAGATATAATATTTCACATACTCATTAAGAGATGATGCACTGCGTTGGTACATGAAGATAATTTATCAAGGAGCAAAACCATGGGATGACATTGAAAGAGAATTTAAAATGGATTTCCATTTCCTAGAGGCAACAACAGAAGGAGTAAGAAAGGTGAGAGACCTTATACACAAAGAGGGTAAATCGGTGAAGGAATTTAGTCAAAGATTTAAGAATGTTACTAGAAATTTGGAAGATCCCCTGAAATATAAGCAGAGAATTGAGTGGTTCACCTTGGAATTACTTCCCTACCTAAGAGAAACATTAGATTCACAATAGTTTAAAGCATTATAGGAAGCAATTGAGATGGAAATTAAACTAGAATCCCAGCCATGGAGAAGAGAGGGTGAAACTTCAATAAAGACTGAACTAGAAAGGGTGAAGTTAGAACTAGCAAAGCTAAAATTACAGCAGGAGATTCAGAGGACTGAAGGATTAATAAGTATTTCCCTGCAAAAGAGAAATATGAGGCCAAATATATGGTGTACTGTTTGTTGCAACAAAGCCCATAGTAGAATCAAATTCCCATACTTAGAAAATGCAAAAAGAGATGTCGTAATAAGAGTATAGTCGTCACAAAAAGCATCCTTTAACAACAAAACACCATCAGAAATGACATGATGTGGTATTTGTAGACTTTGGGAATAACATACATGGGACACTTGTCCCTTACTTGAAGTAGCGCCACCTACAAACCAATTGATGTATTGTAGTGCATGTGGGTTGTATAATCACTATCATCATACTTTCCCCTTGGTTGATGCATTGGAAGACTTAAAATATTATGCTACCAGGAGAGCAATGGCCAATAGACAGAATGCAACACCTAACCCTCCCCCTACTCAACCACAGATGCTACCAGCGAATACGCCACCTTCACAAAAAATGATAACTACACTACACTAAACAAATCCACAAGGTGGAAAACCTCAGTTTGGAGGTGGATATCAGGGAAGTAACTATAACCCAAACTATCAAGGTTACAATGATGAAGTATACCACGGAGGGTATCGAGGTGGATATAGAGGAAAATTCAGAGGTGGATATCAAGGTGGATATAGAGGTGGTTATGATAACTACCATGTCGGTAGAGGATATCAAGGTTACAATTATGGTGGTTACCGTGGGGGTTATAGGGATAACCAAGGATGTAGATATCAAGACAAAAGACCCATGACTTGTTATAAATGCAGAAAAGATGGGCATCTTGCAAGAAACTATATAGAACCTGATCCCTATGGATTTTTTCATGAGAAAGGTCATGATGCATTTAATTTTCCTAAGGACACCCATTTCTATAGGAGTGGAACAAAGAAATCATAAGCTTTAGGAGTAGATGCTCAAAACAAAGTGTAGGACATCACTATAATCCCTTGGGATGAAGAGACTATAGAAAAAGATAAAGCTACGAGGGCTACTGCTTTAGGAACTAGACTCTAATAAGAAGACAAGAAAGAGGAGGAAAAAGAGAGTTATATAAAAAGAAAAGCTACAAAATCTGGAAAAATCATTGAAGAACCACAGTATAGGGTAGTTGTTACAACCAAAAGTGCCACCAAGAATGAGGTGGCTCCTAAAAAGAAGAAAATAATAAGGCTACCATGAGAACATCATTCTTCTTATGAATAGGAGTGGAATGATAAAGAAGTTAGGCTAGGATTGCAATTAAAATAATTTGAAAAGAGTAGGGCACTTGTAAAGGAAGCACAATTCATCGAAGAAATAAAGAAAAAATGTTTTGTAGAAGAAAAGGTCATAGCCTTAAATGAACTAGCGAAATTAACTATTAATCATGGGCTAGTAGACAAGCTGAAAAAATTGAGCAAGTATTGGAACAAAGAGGTAAGGAAATTTCATGTTACTAGAATTGAAGGAGGACACAGTAAGAAGAAAAGAAATGTATTTCATACTCAGCGAACATGGCACAGTCTGCCATCTACTTAGAAGTAGACATTTTTTATACCACCATTACCAAGGTACTACTAAATCTTGGCATGGATGTCAATATGATGTCTAATTTTACATGGTATATTCTTGGAAGACCTACTCCAGAACTCACAAGATACTTTATTAGATTAGTAGATGAATCATGAAGACAACCACTAGGAGTGTTAAAAAATGTGGTGGTGAATTTCATGGGAATTAAGAATATTGTGAATTTTTAAATGGTAGAGAATGTGGTTGAAAATCCTTCATACAATGCTACTTTAGCCTTGGAATGGTTCACAGACTACAATGGAACACTGAGTTTTGAAGAAGAAGAGGTGACATTGAATTTAGATGGTATATGTGTTCATGTACCCTTGCATGTAGTAATGTGTGCCGCATGGGAAAAGTAAGTATGTCACGATACAGAAGGGGAATATTTTGATGACATAAAAGTCATGTATGCACTAAATAATTTTTCTAACAACGAGAAAAAATTCAAACTAAATTCTGAGGGTGAAATTTCAGTAAAACTTGAAGAGACCTCTGAGAGTTCAGATAATGTGGTAGAAGCTTGGATACATGGGTTTCCAGAGTCTAGAACATGAAAATTACACTACGTGAGAAGGATACCACCTAGAATTATCACACTAGAAGATAGATATAATTCCGTGGGTGACATTTTTTGCACCCGCCAAAGACACATTTGAAGAAGAGGAGGAATACTATTTCGCACAAGAGGAAGAAGAACATGATATTTTTATGCCAGCTCAAGATAGATTTTCCGTGGAGGAAGAAGAGGTAAAATAACTTCCAATCAAAAGAGTGTATAGGCTGAGCTATGGAGTATCTCACCAAACATTACCCAAATATTCAGGATTTGGAGATCTAGAAGGGTACATTAAAATTATGGAAAGGATATTTCCTAATGAGAAGGAAAGAATGGAGGCATTGGATGATACCCTAATGATAAATGCCGCAAGTTGGTTGGAAACACATAAGCATAATGTGTCTCTTTGGAACTCAAACTCAACATTGCTCAAAGCCAAATATTTGGAGAGTGAAGGCTACTATGTTACGATTCCATGAATACACCAATGATATTGTTCCGTAGAAGAATATTCAAGTTTGTGAACAACACTGATGACTATGTGGGGAGACTTCTCCCTTGTTATGGATTCAATTATTTGTATGGACCCTAGGGTCCATACCACGATCCTAGTATTCACATCAAGAAATTAGAAGGGAGACTGAGATTGGGATTAAATAGTTAAAGACTTTTGCCATACCTTTAATTTTTGGGACACAAATTAAAATGTCTTAAGAACATTACAAAATATTAGAACTTTCCTTATTTTGACACTAGATGAAGCAATAAAACAAAATTTTGAAGAAGAGAAGAAAAAAAACCTGATATTTTAAGGCCACAAGAAACTTTGAAAAAGATTCTAGAAATGGCTCGGTGTTTTACCATTGAAAAAAAGAAAGAGAAGAGAAATTAGAGAATTTAAGATATAAATTCGTCGAGGATGAAAGAACAATAGTAGAGAATAAAGATGAAGGAAAAAATTACTATTACCATCCCTTGAAAATTAGGGATGAAAACATTGGGACAAATGGAGAAGAGAAGTTTGCCAAAATTGGAGACTATTGGTCAAAGGAAGAAGTAGCTAAAGTAGTAGAATTACTACAAGAGTTCTAAGATATTTTTCCCAATGACTTCAAAGAATTGAAGGGAATCAAAGAGGAGGTAGGGAAAATGAAAATTCAAATAAAAGATGGATTCAAGCCAATAAAGAAGAGACCATATAGATTGAATCCTAATTTGAAGGTGAAGGTGAAGTCAGAAATTGACAAAATGTTAAATTATGGGATTATCAAACCTGTTGATGACTCAGAATGGATCGGTCCCATGGTGATCCAAAACAGGAAGAGTGGAGACATCCATGTGTGCATAAACTACAGGGAGTTAAATAAATCATGTGTGCATGATTTGTTTCCAACCCCCTTTATAGAAGAAGTACTAGAAAAATGTGGATGGAAAAGAGGTATATTCATTCACAGATGGTTTGTCTAGTTACAACTAAGTCAAAATTGCCCCAAAGGACTGACCAAAAACCACTTTTTCCATAGAATGTGGGTCATTCATGTACACAATTATGCCATTTAGGCTTAAAATGCTCCAACAGTGTTCAACAAGATTATGATTAATGCGTTCAAATATTTTATTCATGATTTTATAGAAGTCTATCTTGATGATTGAATAGTGTATGGCCTCTTGAAGAATCATATACAAGTACTAAAACTGATATTTTAAAGATTCAGAGCATTGCAAATATCATTGAATTTGAATAAATGCATCTTCTTGACCCCCTTTGGCACACTATTAGGACACATAATTTGTAAGGAAGGTCTACTTATTGATCCATTAAAAACTTCTGTGATTGTTAATCTACCACCACCAAAAACACAAACAAAGGCAATGACAATCCTTGGGTACATAGGTTATCATAGAAAATTCATCAAAAACTATATGGAGATAAGTGCCCCATTAGAAGAATTATTGAAGAAGAGAACAAACAAATAGACCCCTTGGTATAAAGAATGTGCGAATGCATTTGAGATCTTAAAAGATAAAATTTTACATGCACCCATTTTAATTTTTTTTACTAGAAGGTACCCTTCCATGTTCATGTGGATGCACCTGGGATAGCAATTAGAGTTGTATTAACACAACCTAGAGATAAGATGGATTATCCTATAAAATTTGCTAGTAGGAAGTTGGATAAGGTAGAAAGAAACTATACAACAGAAAGGGAAGTTCTAAGCATGGTCCATGCCCTAATGAAATACGTACAATATTTTTAGCCACCTCATTTACATTTTTATACTGACCATGAGCTCTTAAAATATATATTGAATAGACCAATTATGTAAGGGAGGATATGTAGATGGCTCATGATGTTTTAGGAATTCAATTTTATTGTGGTGTAGTAAAACCTGGAAAGCTTAACAATGGCCCATATTATTTTTCAAGAATTGAAAATGGAGAATATGAGGGGCCTATAAATGATCATCTATTGAGAATTTAAGCAATACCAAAGGAATTTGATGAAATTTCATAGATGTTACATACAGGAGAGTTTCCCAGAAACTATACCCAACAACATAAAAGAATTTTGCTAAGTAGAGCATTTCCATTCACATTGATTCAAGGGAAGTTATATAAAAAGGGACAAGATGATTTCCTTAGAAGAGTGGCTATGGAGCATGAGAGGAATAATATCCTAATCGAAGCACATGAAGGGATAGCACACGGTCATAATGGAGGAGAGAAGACAATAAGAAAGGTAATGATGGCTGGTCTATGGTGGTCTACTCTTTTTAAGGATACACATAAACATGTCAGGTCATGTGACATATGTCAGAGAGTAGGGAAACTGAATACAAGGGATGAGATGCGATTGAGACTTGCTTTGACACTAGCTCCATTTAAAAAATGGGGTATTGATTTCATAGGACCTATCAAACTAGCTACCAAACATTCTCATGCAAGTTGTATCATAACCGGGACATAATACTTAACAAGATGCGAAGGAGTTCCCAAAAAAGATTATATTACAAAAACAACTACCAGATTCATATATGAGAACATAATTACAAGGTTTAGGTGTCCTTTGAGCATCACCAATGACCAAGGTAAAAATTTTGTGAATGTAACTATCTAAGAGTTATTAAGTGATTTTATGATTAAACGTAATAGAAGCAATCCATACCATCCCCAAACGAATGGAATAACATAGGCATTCAACAAGGTACTAGAGAAGGTATTAACAAAAATTTTCTCTTTACAAATGACAAACTGGGTTTTAAAGATACCCGCTACTCTATAAGCTTACCTCACAGCCTATAAAAGTCTCACAAAATACTCACCATTTAGATTATTCTATGGATTAGAAGATGTGGCCCCCATAGAGTTTGTGATTCCAAGTTTAAGGACTGCAGTTGCTTTTATAATGATTGAAGATGATTCCCTCCATGAAAGACTAATTGAATTGGAAAAACTGGATTAAATTAGGTTCATAGCCACATATAACAAGACTCAGGAGAAAAGAAGACATATGGCATGGCATAACTGAAACATAAAGAGAAAACAATTTGATATGAGAGATCAAGTACTCTTGTATGATAGCAAGTACAAGTACATAGGGAAATTGAAGGTAAGATGGTTAGGACCATATATCATTAATGAAATATTGACTTCCAGAGCAGTAAAATTACAAACCTTGCGATTGAAATAACTTCTGGGATATTAGAATGTGGCAAGACTAAAAATACATGTAGCTTAGCTAAAGAAAAACAAAATCAGAATTCAGAAAAAAAAAACAAATCCCGACCTACTTGAAAAATGACAATTTGGTAGGTAGGTCAAGGGGTAGGATGAAAACCCACAAGGGAATCTCTACCCTTAGAAAAAGAAAGATGAGGAGAAAGAATAATCCATGAAGAAAGAATACCCGCACAAAACAATGAACACCAACCTATCTGAAAACTAAAAATTCAACGGATAGGATGAGGGATGGGTTGAAAAGCACATAAAAACATAAAACAAAGGAAAGAGCCACCGAGGAAGAATACCCACTCAATAAAGAGAAGATATAATCGTGGAGGGAGCATACCCACGTAATAAAGAACAGGAAAAATAAAAATAAAAGCCATAACAAAAAGAAAATAGAAAAGTTACACCAGGAAGAGAAGAAGAATAAAGCCACAATATGAAGAAAGAAGGGAAAAAACCCGCCAAAGGTAGCAGAAAGAAAACCCGTGGAAAAGAGAGATCAAAGAAAGACACAAAAAAATAAAATAGAGAAGAACCACAGAAAGAAGAAACGAGAAAAACCATAGAAGGAGGTGGCGAGGTAAATTGCGAAACAAATAAAAATAAGAATTGCAAAATAAAGGAGGGAAAATCGACGTACAAACCGTGTAATGTAGGAAAAATTGAAAAGCTGCCGAACAAAAGAAAATATGGAACACGTAAAATATGTGAGATAAAATTCGCGGTCAAAACAAAAAGTTTTACACTAAAAATGCAATAAATGGGGTAGGTACAAAGAAGAGGGTATAAAAGGAATTGAATTTCAATAAGCTAAGGAACAAAATGCTAACGCATGAGATTGAGAAAAACATCAAGCATGAAAAAGAAAGCTAGGAAGAAAACTAGGGCAAAGTATGGAGAAGATATAGATACTCCAATCAAAGTCACACAATCAGAGCTTCCAAGATCAAAATTTTTGAATCACTCCATGAAAGCAAAAACACACGACCCAGAAGGATCATTTTCACATATTCCTTTCAAATTCACATGCACACATGACCTCTAGAGGTAGATCCATTCCCTTATTATTGAATATGATCATTTCATACTCAAGGTAGATAGGTCATTACTAATTGTTAAAAATTGAGAGACCCACGAAGAAGAGTATAATTGGAATGCGAAGGTAATTAGGGATTAAAACTCGATGCATGGACCAAAAAATTCTATTTCCCCAGGGTAGACAGGGAAATTAAAGTTATCCTCAGCCATCTACATAATCAAATGCTTTATTTGGATCAACCATACCAAATCAACACCAAAGTAATAGCTAGGGTTATCAGGCTATGAGACAAAGGACAATGCACATTAACAAAGAAGAAAACCTCGATGAAGGATACATTAAGGGCGATGGACATCAAGACATGCAAAAGAGGCATCTAAATTTCTAATATTTTAAACCGTACATTGAGGTATGCCACCAAAACCATTTGTCTAAAAATTTATCATACTAATAGGGAGGATGGTGCCCATGGTGTTAGTGCCCAAATTGCATTAGACATGGTTACATCCCAGTCTGAATATAACCTATCAGAATTACTAGCAACAAAATTTCATGAGAATGTAATGCAGATTAAAGAAGGTAAACACACATTTTGTTATGGCTCAATATTACTATGTCTAATAATGTACTTCACAAGAATATTCCCTTAAACAAAATAAATAGTTGATTGGAAGACAAAAATTCATATAGCTGAGAAAATATGGGAGCATATGAGAACAATGGATGTAGTTACAAAAATAACCTCACTTATTAGATGGACATATAAAATTAGGGAGATAGTTGCAAACCGATAGAGAATATTAGAATAAGTCGTGGCCAAATACGAGCATGAGGTTATGTTCATCGCGGATATTGACTATACCTTTATCAATCCACTAGTCCCTCGTACAAGCCAAATACAACCATTACCCTATGAAGCTTTGGATGAATTAGTAACTAGATCCATACAAGCATTGTAAGCATACCCAATCGATCCTCAAAAACATATCCTCCCCATATTTGATGAAATTATTGAGGAAACCTTTAAGAATATCAACAAAAATATTCGGTACAAACATGAAAATCAAAATCAAGTGTGGGAATTCCTAATAGATATAAAAGAAAGAAAATCCCTAGTATTGTAAAACCCATTACCAAACGAAACAAAACTTTAGCAAAAAAACAAAGTTGAAAGAAGTCATGACCAACAATAAAAAAGAGGAAGCAGAATCCAAGGAAACACAAGAGATTTCTGAGTTTGATGAAGAGAAAACACCATATACCCCATCACTAACACATACATAGGAGCAATCAAAACCCCAGATCTCAGAAACAATGAATCAATTGGAAGAGAAATGACTTACTAGACAAGCATACAACTATTATAACAAATGTCTAACTTTCAAAGGAATTTGACAGGTTGCACAAGAATATGCCACCAGTATAAGAGGAGAAAAAATGGCCATATCAAAAGCTATAGTATATTACTTAGATAAATGTTCTTTTGTACTCAAAGATATAGCCCACTTGCTCACTATCATTAGCAAAAGAATTCTAAGAGTAGATTGATATAGAACAAACACACCACCTAGTTGCACTCCAACAAGAAAGAACTACGTTAAAACAAAAGAAACTTAGAACTAAAAGGGAGTTACATCAGATAAAAAGATGTGGAGGAATTGATTGGATTACTGATGAAACAAAAGAATGTGAGAGAAAAAATAAGGAGAGATAAAAACAAGAGACAACAAGAAAAAAATTGAAAAACTTAAAATAAGTAAGAAAAAACAAGAACAACTAGAAGAAGACAAGAGACATAAAGAACAAAAAGAAAAACAAGAAAAAGAGGAGTTAGAAAGGAAGAAAAAAGAGGAAATAAGAGCAGGAAAAAGAGCAACAAAAAGGAAGGGAACAAGCAAAGAGAGAGAAGAAAGAAGAAGCAGAAAGAAAACAAAAATAAGAGAAGGAGAAAAAGGAATAAGAAGAGTATTAGAAAAAAAGAGAAGAAAAAGAAAGGATGATGGAAGAACATAAAAAGAAGGAAGAGGAAGATAAAACAGAGAGGGAGAAGAAAGCTAAAGAATCCGTGAGAAAGCAAAAGGAAGAACAAATAAAAAAGGACAAAGAAGCACAAGAAAAGAAAGAGAAAGAAGAAACAACCAAGAAGGAGAAAGAAGAAAGAGAAAAGAAACACAAAGAATAAGAAGAACAAAAGGAGGAAAGGGAGGAGGAACAAACAAGACAATAAAAAAAAACATTATTCTCCACTAGTATAGTGAAAACACAAGCACCTGGAGATTAATTGGCAAAAATCAAACAAGCTCTACAGAAAAGGAAATAGGACCAATCGATCTAGCTGCAATAAGGAGTTGTTGAAAAAACCATGGAGGGATTCAAGGTCCATTTAGACAAACTATCTCCATTAGAGATGTCTACTTGCAGCCAAGTACAAGAGAAAAGTGCTACACTAGATTGAATGCAAAGGTACATCAAGCTTGAAGAAGATGCTCTTCACCATCAAAATAGACAAGCCACAGATACAAATTGATCCTAAGCTATAGATAGAGGAAACCACCGAGGACGTAGTAAGTGAAATCTTAAGAGAGCACCAGATATATTTGGAAGTGGAAAAAGACATAATCCGCAATAACGCAATTGAAGAACACAAGCTAGAAATTAGTAAACCTCACAAAGCGGAGAATCAAAAGAGAAGAAGTGAACTACAAACCACAGTAACTAAGTTAGAGACAAAATTGAACAATGCAGTGGTATAATACACACATACCATTAGATGGCCAAGCATGACTGTGAAAGATAAGGCAGAAATGCTAAAATTAAAGTGAGAAATACACAAGGCTTCCAAAAAATATGGCATTTCTAAAGACACAGGTGGAACTCAGAGGAGGAAATTAGCAGAACTTACCGAAAAATACCAAAAATGAGCAGAGGGCATGGATAGATAAAATATATGATATGCAAGAATGCATTGGTACTTTAGATTAAGCTTTGATAAGAATGCAACAATAAACTACACTTGCACAGGCTAGATGGAATAAGGTGAATACACACCTCACCCCATCTAACATAGTTTCGATCATTCAAGAAAATACACAACTCCAAGAATAAACATATCAGGTGAATACTCATTTGAATTTTTGGTAAATTTATGAAAATAATGTTACTCCTTAGATCACAAAGTATATGCCACACAATACGCCATAAAGGCTTAGAGGACAAGGCATCCCACAAACCCAGTTGGACAATTTGAGTGAACGAACTCTTCCTTACACTAGACATCTAGGTTTCTACGGAGGTTGATGCCTCTATCAGTTGGCGTCCCATAAATCAAGTTGGGCAAGTCGAGTGAGGTAAATGTTCCCTATGCAAGACGTCTAATTCTTGGTGGTTGATGCCCACATAAGACAATTCTAGAATTTTTTTAAAGGAAAGTACATGGGTCTTCATTAGTTGTTTTCTTGAGGACGAGACAAGGTTTAAGAAGGGGGATAATGTTGACAGGGGTCTTCATAAAATTTTCCTAAGCTACAGAGATAGATATAAAGCCACCAAATTCTGGAGATAGTGGTGAAGAGATAGATCTAACCGCAAAGGGAAAAAGGAAGCCGTAGAATAAAGGAGGAAGCCGCTATAAAATAGGTAAATATGAAAATAAAGAATGGATACACATATAAAGGGAAAAACCATCGAATATTGAAAGAATCCATGTACCTATAGAAGAAGCTGCGAATATTAAAATATGTTCACCAAAGGTTAGAAGAAACCGAGGAACCCTAGAAAGATTTGTGGAAGCTAAACTCAAGCTACAGAATGAAGATAGATTGAACCAATACGAGACAGAAACCAATAAAGGCATGAGTCAAAGGAAGTGTGTTTTGAAATCAATTGTATTTTGTATATTTATTGTAACTAATGCATTGTGTACGGGAGCATCAAAAGAAATGTATGTGTGACTGCCACCTTGAGATATTTTGTATGAGAGTTAGAATAGACAAGTTAGAATGAGAAGAATGTATGTTGTAATCATTACTGATAAATAAATAAAGTTTGGAGTTTGGATGAAATCTGTTATATACTTTCCTTTATATTTATGTTCTTAGAGTAGATGTGGTGTATTTCCCAAGTACATCCTTAACTAAGGTCGAAGTGCATAAGCCTCACAATATTGTCAAGGATTTAGGTCAACATTCGGTGTTTGAGCCCAGGTTCCTTGTGTTAAGTAGATGACAAGAAAGATTTCACCACTAAGGTATTAGAAACCCAAATTTTTAGAAATTGAAAAGTGGTCGTAAAAGGAGAATAAAAAGGTAGAAGATAACTTATAAATCAATAGAAGAAGAAGTGTGTGGGGAGTATGGAGAAGAATTTTGGGTCCAGTTTTTGCATTAGTTGTGGCCTTGTTTATTAACACATGCAAAGAGGACAAAATGGTCGTAGATGTACTTAAGACAACCTTTTGAGTAGACTGTAAAGAAATTAACCGTAGTTAAGTAAATTGACGAGATGAGGACTAGAGAAACTGATTACTAGTATGAAACTACTCTAGTTTATTACATAATCATGTGGGTAATTCAAGGTTGGACTAGCTTTGATAACAAGAAACAAGAAGTTATAAGTGGAGCTCATGGTCAATTTCTTCAGTCGATTCCAATTTTAATTAAAGTGTTAATAATCGAAAATGGATTAGTTAGGGACACATCAAAGTTCTTTTAGGGGGACAAGCACCCCGGGATGGAATACGCAAAGGGGGGTGATCCAAAAGTCATGACGTATCATAATTAATGAGGTGCTAATTGAGGTGGCCAAAATAGGGCGACATGGAGAAAAATAAAATAAAAATTAGATAGTTAGCAAAGAGGAGATTAAGAGAATTAAGGGGAGTTAAATTAAGAAGAGTAACTAAAATGAGGAGGATGGAAGAAAGAGCTAGAATATCCACAGAAAAAGGAAGTAGAGAAAAAACTAGAAAAACAAAGGAGAGCCTGAGAAGAAAGAACGAAACAATGAATGAGAGGAAGGAAAAATTTAATAAGGTTAAGAAAGAAGAAAATAAAGTAGAGAAAGTAGAATCACCCACGTCAAGTGAAGGCTAGCAACTGACTCACCCATAAATGGAGGCAGACGCATCAATTCTAGCAATAGTACCCATGTCTTGCAGAGACCAACAAGGTTTTATCACTGCACGAAACCCCGTGGTCTAATATACTATGGAGAGTCTAGTTTAACAGACAATAATGAGACAAGAAATTTTAATTAGAGATCTACAATAGTTAGTAGGAGGATTAGAACTAACATTTAAGAGATTATTAGAAGTAGAAGGGTAGAATGAAGAGGAGTTGAGAACCCTGTTAATGATTAAGGAAAGAGGCAAAGAAGAATTCACTAGAATGAAGGAGTTAATTGAGGAATTCAGAGATAAGATAAGAATATGAGATAAGGAAAATAAAGAAGTAGAAAAAATAGAGGAGCAAGAGGAAGAAAAGATAGAGAAACCAGAGGAAAAATAGAAGTAATAGAAGAGAAAAATGAGGAAAGAGATAGAGAGGGAAGTCAAGGAAGAGAGAAAGAAAAACAAAATAATAAGAGAGGAAGTGATTAGGGATTAGAAGAAAGATATAGATTAAGAAATAATAAAGATAGAAAGGTAGTTATGGAAAATATTAGTTATGAAGATTCACCAAATAAAGATGTTCCCCCCAAACAACACATGAATGTAAAAGTGATGACCCCCCGTAACTGATACCATTCCATGTGATGCTTAATATATCGTTTGAGAATCTAGAAAAATGATTTTTTTTGGAGCAAAGATATCAAACATTGCGAGAAGAGAGTCAGAGAAGGCAATAGATAGTGAGATAATTTTGAGAATTATTGGGAAAAAAATACTTTGACATTGAATTGAGTAGAGATAAGGGAAGAAAGAATAATTCAAAACTAGTTCATAACCAAAAAAATAAAGTAAAACAAGTTAAGAAATATCCTATTGTTTGGCCCAAAACAAGTACTTGATCAAAAATGGCTCAGAAGATTAAAATTCCAATTTTTGAAAAGGACTCTAGTGATGCATTGGAACAATTGTTCCTATTGGAAGCCTACTAGAAGAAAAATAATACTACAAATGAAGCTATTAAGATACACAATTTTGCATACTCATCAAGAGATGATGCACTGCATTGGTACATGAAGATTATTTCTCAAGGAGTGAAACCATGGGATGACATTGAAAGAGAATTTAAAATGGATTTCCATTTCCCAGAGGTAGCAGCAGAAGGAGTACGCAAGATGGGATACCTTATACAAAAAGAGGGGAAATTGGTGAAGGAATTTAATTGGAGATTTAAGAATGTTACTATAAAGTTGGAAGAACCCATAACAGATAAGCAAATAATTGAGTGGTTCACCTTAGGGATACTCCTTTACCTTAGAGAAACATTAGATTCACAATAATTGAAAGAATTATTAGAAGCAATTGAGATGGAAATTAAACTAGAAGCTCAACCATGGAGAAGAAAGGGGGAAACTTCAATAAAGACTGAACTAGAGAGGGTGCAGTTAGAACTAGCAAAGCTAAAATTATAGCAGTAGATTAAGAGGATTGAAGGATTAAGAAGTAATTGCTTACCAAAGAGAAATATGAGGCCAAAGATATGGTGTATAATTTGTTACAAAAGAGGAAATAGTAAAATCAAATGCCCATACTTCAAAAATGCAAAATGAGGAGCCATAATAAGAGTATATTTGTCACAAAAAGCATACTCTAGCAACATAACACCCTCAGATAGGATATGGTGCAATATTTGCAGACTTAAGGACCAACATACACAAGACACTTTTCCCTTACTTGAAGTAACACAACCTACAAACCAATTGATGTATTTTACTACATACAGGTCGTATAATCACTATAATTATACTTTCCCCTTGGTTGATGCATTGAAAGACTTAAAATATTATGCTACCAGGAGAGTAATGGCTACTAGAGAGAATGCAACACCTAACCTTCCCCCTTCTTTACCACATATGCTACCAGAAAATACACCACCATCACAATAAATGATAACTGCACCATAGTATGCAAGTACACAAGGAGGCCAACTTTAGTTTGGAGGTAGATATCAGGGAAGTAATTATAATACACACTAGCAAGGTTACAATGATGGAGGATATCATGGAGGGTACTGAGGTAGATATAGAGGAAATTTCAAAGGTGGATATTGAGGTAGATATAGGGGTGGTTATGATAATTACCATGGAGGTAAAGGATATAAAGGTTACAACGATGGTAGTTACCATATGGATTATAGGGATAACCAAGGAGGTGGATATCATGACAAAAGACCCATGACTTGTTATATATGTGGACAAGCTAGGAATCTTACAAGAAACTGTACAAAATCTGATCCCTACAAATTTTTTCATGAGAAAGGTCATGATGCATTGAATTTTCCTAAGGTCACCCAATTCTACTAGAGTGGAACAAAAAAATTAAAATCTTTAGGAGAAGATACTCAGAGAAAAGTGTAGCACATCACTAGAATCCCTTGGGATGAAGAGACTATAGAAAAAGATAAATCGGCGAGGGACGCTGTTTCAGGAAGTAGACTTGCTGAAGAAGATAGGAAAGAGGAGGAAAAAGAGAGTTATATGAGAAGAAAATTGACAAAATATGGAAAAAGCATTGAAGAACTGTAGTATAGGGTAGCTATTACAACCAGAAGTTCCAGCAAGAATGAGGTGACTCCTAAAAAGAATAAAACAATAAGGATACCGTAAGAACCACGTTCTTCTGATGAATAAGAGTGGAATAATAAAGAAGTTAGGCCAATATTGCACTTAAAATATGATGAAAATATTAGGGCACTTGTAAAGGAAGCATAATCCATTTAAGAAAGAGAGAAAAATTGTTTTGTAGAAGAAGAGGTCAGAACCTTAAAAGAACTAGCGAAATTAACTATCAATCATAGGCTAGTAAACAAGCTGAAACAATTCAGAAATTATTGGAACAAAGAGGAAAGGACCTTTCATGTCAATACAATTATAGGAGGAAAAAATAAGAAGAAAAGAAACATATTTTGTACTCAACGAACATGGCACAAGTCTGCCATCTACTTAGTAGTAGACATTTTTTATACCACCATTACCAAGGTACTACTGGATCTCGATGCAGACATCAATATGATGTCTAAAACTACATGGGAGATGTCTGGATGACCTACTCTAGAAACCACAAGATTATTTATTGGATTAGCAGACATATCATATAGACAACCACTATGAGTGTTAAAAAATGTAGTGGTGAATTTCATGGGAATTAAGAAGAAGGTGAATTTTTAAGTGGTGGAGAATGTGCATGAGAATCCTTCATATAACTCTATTTTATCCTTGGAATGGTTCATAGACTTTAATGCAACACTGAGTTCTAAAGAAGAGGTGACATTGAATTCAAACGGTATATGTGTTCATGTACCCTTACATGTAGGAATGAGTGCTGCATGGGCAGAGGAAGTATGTCACGATACAGAAGGGGAATATTTTGATGACATATAAGGTGTGTTTGTACTTTATAATTTTTCTAACATCGAGAAAGAATTCAAAGCATTCTCAGGTAGTGAAATTTCAATGAAATCATAAGAGACCTCTGAGAGTTCAGATAATGTGGTGGAATCTTGGATACATGGTTTTCCAGAGTCAAGAAATCAAAAATGACACTGCGCGATAAGGATACCACCTAGAATCATCACAGTTGAAGACAAATCTAATTCCACGGGTGACATTTTCACACCCGCCAAAGACACATTTGAAGAAGAGGAATAATATTCCACACAAGAGGAAGAAGAACGTGATATTTTTTTTTTCGGAGGAAGAAGAGGTGAAAGAACTTCCAATCAAAAGAGTGTACATGCTGAACCACTAAGCATCTCACCAAACATTACCCAAATATTTAGGATTTAGAGATCTAGAAGGGTACACTAAAATTATGGAAAGGATATTTCCTAATGAGAAGGCAAGAATGGAGGCATTGGATGATACCCTAATGATATATGCCACAATTTGGTGGGAAACACATAAGCATAATTTTTCTCATTAGAACTCAGTCACAACATTTCTCAAATCTAGATATATAGAGAGTGAAGGCTACTATGGCACAACCCCTGAATACACCGGTGAAACTAATATGCAAAAGCATATTCAAGTTTTGAGCAACAATGGCGACTATGCGGGGAGAATTCTCCCTTTGTATGGATTCAATTGTTTTTATGGATCCTAGGGCACATACCACGATCTTGGTATTCAAATCAAGAAATTAGAAGGGAGATTGGAGATTGGGATCAAATAGTTAAATACTTTTTCCATACCTTTAATTTTTGGGATGCAGATTTAAATGTCTTAAGAGCATTACAAAAGATTCAAAATTTCCTATTTTTGACACCAGATGAAGCAATAAAACATCATTATGAAGAAGAGAATAAACTATAACCTGAGATTTTAAGGCCATAAGAAAATTTGAAAAAGATTCTAGAAATGGCTCAGTCTTTTATTGCTGAAAAACAAGAAAGAGAAGAGAAACTAGAAAATTTAATATACAAGGTCATACATGATGAAATAACATTAGTGGGGAAGAAATACGAAGGACAAAACTCCTATTACAAGCACTTGAAAATCAAGAATGAAAACATTGGGACGAATGGAGAAGAAAAGTTTGCCAAAATTGGAGACTATTGGTCGAAGGAAGAAGTAGCTAAAGTAGTATAATTACTATAAGAGTTACAAGATATTTTTTCCAAGGACTTTAAATAATTGAAGGGAATAAAATAGGAGGTAGGGACAATGAAAATTCAACTAAAAGATGGATTCAAGCCAATAAAGAAGAGACCATATAGATTGAATCCTAATTTGAAGGTAAAAATGAAGTCTTAAATTAATAAAATGTTAAATGATGGGATTATCAAACCCGTTGATGATTTAGAATGGATCAGTCCCATGGTGATCCAAAACAAGAAGACTAGAGAGATCTGTGTGTTCTATTATAAGAAGAAACTTTGGCAATAGTTACGTAGAATCTACACAACAGTTATGTAGTACTTAAACACCAATTTTTTTGTAGTTAAAAAAATGTGAAGGTGAATGGTTGCAAATGTTCATCTGTCTCTAATAATTTCATTGCACTTTCCCCTTCCTTCCTTAACAGATAAACATAAAATAAAAGTGGGGGAAAACATCCATGAAAAAGAGGAGAAGAGGAAAATAAGTGGTGTTAGATGAATCCAAGTCTGAGCATGGTAAACAAGTAAATGCAAGTAATATAGGTATGATTCTATCATGAAGGAAACATAGTGGTAGTAAACTTGTATTTTATTGACAGTTTCATAGTGCAAGGGGAGAAATTTCTAACCTACTAGATTTTTTACCTTGTGGGTTTCCCCATGATATTTATTTATCTCTTTGTTCTCTTGTTATATGATTTTTGGCCGATTGTTCATTTAAATTGCACTTTCACATTAAAAATTGATCCTTCTAAAGGAAATAAAATTCATTATCATTATTTATAGTGTATGTTATAGCTATATATAGTGAGTCTATGAATCAAATTGGTATTATAGAATTTAGAATGAAATTTCCTGTGTATTCTTAAATTGTGTTGACATTGCAAATATATGCCCCTACTTGGAGAAGTATTGAAATGTTTGAAGGTATCCTTAAATGTTTTGAAGTAGATAATTCCAAAAGGAAGTACAAGAAAGGAATTCAAAACATGACTCAAAGTAGTGATGAAGATGCACTTAGAAATGTAGAGGAATATTTCTACAAGGTGGAGGTCGACATGAAAAGTCTACCAAAGAATATAGGTAACATTTCCTTGTCTATGGGAAAGTTGGAGTCTACCATGGGATTTCTCATGAACAAGCTTGGTGTCTCCAATGAGGTGTTAGGTGATCATAGTGAAGATTCTCTTTGATATGGGGAAGATTAGCCATGTGCCAACCATACTCCTATTCCATTTAAAGTGGAAACAAATATATAGATTTAGATATATGACAAAGATGTAAATTCCAAGAAGCTAGACCATTGGCTAGACCAATTAGAGTTATATTTTAGTTTGCATCAGATTAATGAGATTCATTAGATTATTTTGAAAGGTTAAAATTAACCAATCATAATCTAAATTGGTTTGAAATTTATGTTCACACTTTGGTTACTACGAAGCTTCCTCCTATTTATAAGTGGTATGAATTTAATATGATAATCAATATATGGTTATATCCTATTTGATATGAGGAATAGAGATCTGTTTATTGACAATATCTTAGGAAAAAAAAAGTCTAAAATGTGTAAGAGTACACCAAGGAGTTTTGGAAGAGGTATTTATAAATGGGAAAATATGTAGCTTATTGGAATATCTTAATGAAATAAATTTGTTGACTCCATAGCCGAAGATTAGTTCTATTGGCCATGTTGGTGAATGTAGATGATGCTTATTTTCAATAGCACTATCTAAAGATGGACAAGAAGAAGTGTTTGTATACCTCTCAAAGTGATTCAAATAAACAAAGTGACACTAACAAACATGAAAAATGGAAAGGGAAAGGTAAGAAGAATGATACTTCCATTTCTAAAAAGGATACAAGAGTTCATTATGGTCATTGTGATGTTGAATCTCATTATAAGGATAAATATTGGAATCTCCAACTAGAATTACACCTCTTGAATAATAAGAAAAAAAAAGGAAATGGATGCCCTCTAAAGGGAGAAAGTAGATTGCAATGATGACGTGGATGAGACAATGTGTTTTACCTTTATCAATATAGAGGTATGTTTTAGTAGTCATAATGGTGTTTAAGAAAATGAACTTGCTAAATTTCAGTTGAAATAAAAACAAATTGGAAGCTCTTTCTGATATTTGTTAACAAACATATTTGATAATTAAAGATTCAGTTGATAAGATAACAATAGAAAATTACAATCATCCAATCCCTTAATCCTTTGGTTGGGTAAATAATGTTGTAGACATCAAGGTTACCAAGAAATGAAAAATCACATTTGTTATTAATGAACATTTCATTCATGAAGTTATCATGTATGTTATCCCTCTTGATGCATGTGGTGTATTTTTTTGTAGCCCATACTTGTATATCAAGGATTCCATATTCACAAAAAGAGCCAACCAGTACCATTTGTGGAATGATGGTAAGAGCTACATAATTTTATCCTATAAGGGAGATTAGAAGGTCTCTTTGGTAAGTGTCTTGGAAGCTAAGAAGCTTATTAATGTTAGTGGGAAATTTTACTTGATCCTTTTGATAGATATTAAGGCCGAGAAATGTGTTTCATATAATACCATTTGTATCATGTTTAATAATAAAGACAATATTAAAATGAGAGAGTTTTTACAATAGCTCAATGATTTCTTACAAGAACCTACAGGGCCTCCCTATGCCTATTAAGCATAAAATACATTTACTACCCAATAGTTAACTTATAAACTTTGGTTTGTATAGGAAATCCTTGAATGATGCCAATGATTTACGACAATAATTACAATATTTTATTAGGCATGGTATAGTCCAACCTAACACTTCTATGAATACTTCTATAATTGTTTTAGTGTTAATAAAAGATGGTTCATGGATGACATGTGTTAATTATATAGAATTAACAAAATAAAAATCAAGAATAGGTACCCTCTTCCTCAAATTTATGATTTTTTGGATCAATTACAACATGATAAATATTTTACTAAGCTTGATTTGATATCTAGGTATCACAAATTATAGTAAGGAAGAGGATATTTGGAAAACAAAATTCAAGATAAGGAAAGGTTTTTATGAATGGTGTAGTCACAAAATCACACACTTTAGAAATTATTTATTCCCGGTCTCATAGTACTATTCATATGGTTTTTGAGTGAAGAAATTACTAATTAATGACCATCTTTTGGTGATTTTCCTTTAGTTTCTATTGTCATTTACAACCTCCCATACACACTTTCCCAGTCTATTTTCATTGTTTTATGTCATTTTAGCCTTGACTGGGGAATCCATGCATATACTGGGGCACCCACAAGCACCCTAGTCCCAGTCGGGGTGCCCTGATCCTTTTCCCTCTTCCCCGCCACTTTTTGGGAACTTTCTAGCCATTTGAGCATTTCATATTTCTTATGGTCCACCTCTTCAGGGTTAATTATGAAATTAGATAAAAATAACCATATAAATATAAAGTTATGAAACCATAATGAGGGACCAAGCACTATTCACTACTATCATCACCCAAGGTTGCATCCATCTAGCTCCATCACAAGGAACAAGGCTGGTTCATCTGCATCACACAAGCATAGGAGGGAAGTTTATTTTATTCCATCCACCATTCTATTACATTTTCTACACATAGTTATTTCTCACTACTTTCATAAAGTGCCACTAACACAAGAGCACCTAGGGCATGATTACACACACTTGCACATATAACTACATCGGGTCTGAGAGGTAGTGCAACAATTAGTAAGTCCACCATTTTGGTAGCTGAGGTCAATCTAACCCCTTCATATGCATATTTATTTTGTAGGGTTTGATGCTTGTCTTGGGGTTTTGTAGGTCTTTTCTTCATCACCGACTACCGGTAATATCCAACGCAGTTCAGATACATTAGTGTGACAGAAATCGAAGGCTTCAGATCATCTAGCAACCCTGAAAATATGGTTTTTGGACCTCATGAAAAGACTAATGTTCCCAAAATGTAGAGTAGGGCACCCACATGTGCCCTGATCCTCTCCCAGGTGCCCTAGTCCACTCAAATTTCCTGGATTTTTAAGTTTATAGACCTTGGAATATTCATTTCATTTTCCTATTTCTTAAGTCTTCTCTACGACACAGTATAAAAATTTCACTGAATCAACTAAGATCCTTCCAACCCTTCTTTGCATGTTAGGGTTTATATTTTCATTAGCCTAGTTTCATGGGCCACTTTCTATATTTATTTATTACTTTTATTTAATGTTATTTAATGTTTTTCCTAGTTATATTAACTACCATTTATCCACATTTTAGTTAATCAAATGGTTAGTATTACCATTTAGGCTATGCAATGTGCCAACTACCTTCATGAGGTTGATGAATGAGGTAAAAATGTCATTTATTGATTCCTTTTTCATCGTGTATTTGGATGAAGTTCTTGTGTTTAGAATTTTTTTTATTAGCTTATTAACCATTTTCAACAAGTTTTGTATTTTTTGAAGGAGAACCAATCAATGTTGAATGAGAAGAAATGTTATTTTTCTCAATAATCAGTTGTCTTCTTATGGAACCTTGATGGAGATAGATGATTGAGAATTGATTTGGCTAATATAGAAGCCATTTGGCATTGGCCTATACCTTCTCGGTTGAACATTACAAGGATTTTTATTAGTGCAGTTAAGTATTTGAGGAAGTTCATCAAGAATTTATTTTCCATAGTAATACCTCTACATTTTATGAAAGTAGGTGGTAAGGTTTTTGTTTTGGGTAAGAATAAAAAAGATGCATTTGAGCCATTTAAAAACAAGATTAGTCATGATCTAGTTTCATATTTTCCTAACTTGTAGATTCTTTTTGAAGTTACAAAAACATATGCTAGTGACTATGTTATGGGGGGTTTTTGTACTTCAAGGAGGTAGGACCATATGTTAACATTATCAATATTTTTAAGGTGCAATTGTGAATTATTGTATGCATGATAAGGAAATGTATGCTCTTGTTCAAGCGGTCAAGAAATATAAGTAATTTGTTTTGGGTAATAAAACAATAATACACACATATCATCAACTGCTTTAATATTTGCAAGATCAAAATAAAATTTTATAAGCGAGACACTATAAATGCATGGGTTTCCTCTAAAAAATTCATTTGATAATAAAATATAAGAAATACATGATTAAAAAATTAGTTGATATGTTGTCTAGGCCTTCTTTTCTTTCGGCTATAAAAACATTAACTTTTCTTGAACCTTTTGTATGTGAAGCATATAAGGAAGGTTATGAGTAGGATCCAAATTGTGGAGAGATATTCTAGTGGAAGCCTCAAAGTTTGGGATTTAAAGATTAAATTATAATTTTACTCTTTGGATAGGATGGTCTACAAGAATGATAAAATTTGTGTGCCTAATAGGAAATAGTGCAATTGATTAGATATCCACACACTTCTAAGTTATTGGTCACTTTGGTATTACAAATACCATTGCAAATGTAAAAAGGTATGTTTATTGGTCAACTATGTAAGAAGACATTGCTAAGTTTATTAGATAATTTTTTTAGTATATAAAAACAAGCATAATAATATAATGTGGGTTTATATGCCATTATTGGTGCCATTGAAGCCATGGGAGAGCATATCCATGTATTTTTTGGGTGTTTTTCCTATTTCCAAAATAGGATATGACTATATTTATGTGGTTGTGGAGTAGTTGAGTAGAATGTGTATTCTTATTCCTTTTAAGAAAAATCTAAAATCCAATGATGCAATTGAGATTTTTCTTAATTTGTGTGTTCATTTTAGTTTTCCTAACTCTATTATTTCAATTAGGGAATCACAATTCATTAGGAAGTTTTGGTTTACTTTTTGGGAGAATATTGATACCAAGATAAAGAGGTCTACAACTTTTCAATAAAAAATCGATGGGTAGACTAAAGTAGTAAACCAAAAATTGGTTCGAATCTTGTAAATTCATAACAAGAAAAATCTTAAGACATGGGATGATAATTTGGTGTATATTTAAAATTATTATAAAAGGGTTGTTCATGCTTCTATGAGTAAGACTACTTTTGAGACTTGTTTTGGTTATTGTCCTAAGAGTGCATTTGATGTTGTTTTGAGACTACCATTCAAATAAAATGGGAGATTGGATCCATAGGTCCACATAGCTAAGAGGATCATTGAGAAGATTTAATAGATTCGCCTTACGATATGCGATAGGTTAGAGGAGTCAAAGGTCAAGTTCAAAGCAATGCATGCTCAACATAGGACTAAGGATTATTTTATTTTTTATTGATAAGGTATTGTTGTAATTCACTAGAGAGAGTCTCTAAGGTAAAGACAAAAAACTCAAACCTATTATATATAGTCCATTTGGAATTTTGGAACAAGTGGGAAGAATGCATTTCACTTGGATTTACCTCCTTATATGAGAATACAATTATTTCCAATGTTTAAAACTTAAATATTTTTTATCCCTCTATGCTAGATCATGATGAGGAAAGGTTGATTATACCATAATTTGAGGGTATTTTTCTCTAAATTCAAATGGAACTAGAGAAATTTTTTCTATTATAACAAAAATAGAGGACACCACAATGAGGAGTGCAAGACTGGTGGTAGATTGGGTTAAAAGGTAAATTATAAAATAATTATAAGTGGTATTATAGAGAATATGTAGGGAATAAATTTCCTCATGTCATCAATGTGTAAATATTTTAGGGACTTAAAATCATCATATTGGGGAGGAATGATCAAAAAATAGATATGAAAGTGTCCAATATATGTAATTATCCATATTAATTTATAATATACCATCTCTCTTATGTAAATTATAAAATAAAATGGTTAAGTTAGTTTGAAGGTGATCTGGAAAATTTCAAATGACAATGCCTAAGAATTTTGTTCTAAGAATAAATCTTGGCAACAGCTATGTAGCATCTACAAAATAATTATGCAACATTTGAACAACATTTTTGCATCAATTAAAAAATGTGATGGTGAGTGGTTGCAAACGTTCACCCTTCCGTACCTAATGTTTTTCACTTCCTCCTTCCTTTTTTATGAGAGAAACATTAAATAAAACTGGGGGAGCACATCCATGATAGAGAGAAAAAGAGGAAAATAAGTGGTTTTCATTGAATCTAAGTCTGAGGGTTATAAACAAGTAAATGCAAGTAACAAAGATATAATTATTTCATGAAGGTCATGAAATAGTAGTAAGGTTGTATTTTGTTTAGTGTTGCATAGTGGAAGGGGAACAATTGTTCACCCATTGGAGTTTTTCTCATTTGGGTTTCTCTAAGATAATTCCTCGTCTCTATGTTATCTTGTTTACTTATTTCCAACTGATTGTGTGTTCAAATTACACTTTGATATTACAATTTTAACTTTATAAATGAAATGGAATTCAGTATCACTATTTAGAGGATCTGTTATAGCTCTCTATAGTTATTTTACAGATTAATAAATAACTAAATAAAGCCACATAGAAAATTAATTTCCTTTTCTTTTCATTGATCAAGTTTTGGATAATTTGGTAGGAAATAAATGTTTTTACTTTTTATATGGATTTAGTAGATACAACAAAATAAAAGTGGAACTTGATGATCAAGATAAAACAACCTATACTTTCCCCATGTGAAATTTCACATATAGGGTCCTGTTATTTGGACAGTGTAACACACCAATGACCTTTTAAAGAGAAATGTTAGCTATATTTGTAGATTTGAAAAGTAAATGTGTTGAAATTTGCATTGATGATTTTAAAATATATAGAGGATATTTTGATGAATCATGAACTAATTTAGACAAAGTGTTGAATAGGTGTGAAAAACACCAATTGTCTCTCAATCATAAAAATTGTTTAATTATGATAAAACAAGGTATAGTATTGGGATATCACATTTCATAATAAGGAATCAAAGTAGACCCTTACAAAATTGAGGCCATTATATTACTTTCAGCACCTTCCACTCAAACAAAGATAAGAATTTTCACAAGACATGCTAGATATTATATGAGATTCATAGAATATTTTAGCAAGATAACATCTCCTATGTTTTCCTTTCTTATTAAAGACTTTGAATTTCTCCAGAATTATGATTGTCAATATTCTTTTGAGGACACTAAGGAAATACTAACTTCTTCTCATATTTTTAGAGGACCTAATTGGAAGCTTCATTTCTGCATCCAAAAAGATGTATCTAATAAAGAAACAAGAGTTATTATTTGTCATATAAAAGGGGAAACCATGCATGATATTTACTACATTAGTGAAAATTTAACACTTGTTGAAATAATTTATAAAACAACCGAGAAATAATTCCTTATCATAGTGTGTTCTATTAAAAAGTTTTGTCATAACGTTACCGGTTATGAAGTGATTATATACACAAACCATTTTAATATAAATTATTTAATGAACATGACATTTTTAAGTGGAAGGATTATTAGGTTTTTATTGATTTTAACAGAATTCAATATGAGAATAATTTATAAACCATGAAGAGATAATGTGGATGCATATTTCTTGTCAAGACTAGCAATTATAGAGAAATATGAACTAATACTCAATATGAATACATGTTATCTATATATTCTACACCACCATGGTTCATTGACATGGATAATTATCTTTCCACAAGGATTTTTCCATGCTATCCTCATTCTAAACAAAAAAGGTTCATTATAAGTGATTGTTCAATGTACACATGGGTAAAAGGAATGTTATTTAAATATAAGTCCAATTTTGTGATGCACGGGTGCATAAGGGAGGATAAAATTCCTAATGTTTTGAGATATTTCCATGATGAACTCTCAGGAGGTCACTTTTCAACACTTTGGAATATCCAACATTGTTTGCATTTACTATACCATTGGCCTTCTCTACACAAGGATGTAAAATATATGTTTGGAAATGTGACCAATTCCAAAGAATGGTAAGGCCTACTCTCTCTAATGAAATTCCTCTCAAACCTTAAGTAGTTTTGGAATCTTGTAAGAAGTGGGGAATAAATATTTTTGGTCCTATTAATCCATCCTCTTATGGAAAGGAATACAATATTTTTTGTGTTGATTATTTTACCAAATGGGCAGAGCTTCAAGCTTTACAATTTTCTAGGGATGAGAATGTGGCTGAATTTTTATATGACAGAAAATTTCTATGATTTGAGGCACCAAGATCAATTGTTTCATATCAAGGGCTAAAAATTGTGTCTAATGTGATCAAGGAAATATCATATTTATTTCAGGATAGTCATAATAAATATACACCTTATCACCTCGAATCAAATGGCTAAGTTGGAGTCAATAACAAAGAACTAGAGAACATATTGACTAAGGTGATATATATCAATAGAAAATATTGGCCTCTCAAATTATCAGAAGTATTTTGAGAAAAAAAAAACACATGGAAGTCCACTACCAAAATTTCTCCATATGAGCTAGTCTAAGGGAAAAACACAAAATTTCCCTTAAAATAATGGTGGGGGTAGGGATAAATTCAACAACAAATAAAAAGTAAAATATTTTACAATTCAATGAAATATAAAATATTATAATAAAATATATGCATAATATAAAACTAAACTAACATTAAAGGAAAGTGTGACAAGACCACCATATTTTACAAAGAAAATTTTAAATTGGATATTGGGCATTACTATTTGATTCCGAGTATACAAATTTCATGGGTGTTGGTGAAATAATTTGTCATAGTGTAGATTATTGGTTTTCACCAACGGTCACGGGGCTAAGCCTCTCCTTCATGGGAATGGGGAGAATCCCATTATTGAATGTGAAGTAACTAAAGTTGTGGGGTGGCCGTTAGGAGAGGGATCACATAGGAATTCTCCACTATACTTGTGGAAAACTACTTGTATAATATAGAAGTGAATAAATACCTTGGAGAGAGGTAAAGGGGAGTAAGAAATATAGGGAGAGAGGGTTAATGTAGTGAGTAGGAACTAGCAAATTCTCAACAACAATAACCAAAGTAGGTCAACATTCAATTGGGAGAATTCAACCATACAATCAATAGTAAGACTGACAAATTAGATATACAAATTTCTATAAATCCTTTAATCAAGGATGAAAAGTTCCTTCTTGGTTGTACAAGACCACAATGCTTGAAAATTTGAAAATTAGAGAGAATGGAGCAACAAACACAAGGATATAGAAGAAATTTAGCTCTTACTTCTTGTAATAGTAGTGAAATCAAACAACTTATAAAAATCAACAACTTACAACCCCTTGGAATGAATAATCCATTCTAATTTATAGCTTACCAAATAATGTATCTTCATCTCCCCAATACGAATTTTCATTTCACCACCACGCAAATTTTCAAATTCCTTATGAATGAAACCAAGTAATTTTATTATTTAAAAAAAGGGGGTTTTACAATGCAAAATTAATTCATTTAAGTGTAGGGAAAATTTTAGTGGAAATTTTTCGTAAATTCACAAATATTAGGGATTTTGGAAATTGGAAATGGAAAATTTTTAGCAATCAGATGCCACCCAGTTCTCCTAAAAATTTTGTCAATAAGTCATTTGTATGGGTTAGATTTCCTACTATTTACATTTAAAAATGAACCTACGCATGTATTTTGCCAATGTTTCTAATAAAAATGTGTTCATATTCACTGAGATATAATACATAGCCCGAGGTGTTATAGGGGGGTACATCCCTTGTGGGGTCCAGGGGCCGTGTGTCTTGGAAAGGGTTTGGGGGAAACACCCACGAAAGCCAAATTTAATGTGTCTATTTTTAGGGGATACGCCCGTCTATTTATGAAGAGATGATCATTTTAACAACACTCCATACATAGGACAGTCATCCAACTATAAGAGATAGATGACCAACCACAAGAGATGACTATCTAAAAAATGACTTCAATCTAAAGGGAAAGGATGGATGTCTGATGGGATCAATACAAATTAAAAGGGAAAACCATCCAATTCAAAGATACTACCGTACAAGATGACATGATAAAGAAAAAGGGAGGGTATCTAACGGGGCCCATGCAACCAGGAAGGAACATTCATCCAACAAAAGTTAGATGACCGTCTTACAAGGACATGTTTGGTCAGCCTTGCAACTGTTTTTCCAATAGGGATGTGTCATCCAATAGAGCCTCCATCCTATAACAAATATATTGTCATCAACCATCTATGCATCTTCATGAAATCATTGGAAAACACGACCTGCCAAATCACCTTTTCCGTGAAATGGTTTTTCAGAAATTCACCATCATTTTAAAAGTACATTTCAAAGATTCGCCACCCATTCTATAATAATTTTTAGAGGGGGCCCCTTAAAATGAACCCTAATTAATTGAATAAGATGAATGAGTGAAATAGTACATTCCCAATGAAGAAATAGAATTTTAAAGAGAGAGGGAGGAGGAGAGAGAAGTATAGAAAGAAGTGAAAATATAGAGATGGGGAATCTTTTATTAATTTAGAAAATATTTATCATGAGCCATAAATGAATTTATCTACCCTTGATCACATGTTGAGTTAGAAAAACATGATTGTAAATTCGTCCTCCTATGAGATGTTGACACTTCCAAGGCATTGCATGATTTTTTAGAAACACTATTGCAAGACTTGCACTGATATGGATACATGATTATCCTTTTTGAACACAAGGTCAAAGTTAGAACATGGATATCATCACCTTGCTCTACTTGGATTCAAAATTCACCTCCATAACACATATATTTCCTTTTTGAATGGAATTAACTCCTATTTTCTCAAACACCTTCTTTCTCATGTGTTACTCATTGGAAAATATTTTCTCCTACAAACATAATAATTGGCCCCTATTCAACTGAAATTTCACAATGTGAAATAATGAATATGTCAAGTCACTATGAAGTTCTAAACCATTTCAATCACATCCAAGTGCTCTTTCTTCAACATTAGAGGATCAAAATCCTTGTTTCTTAACCAATATTCTTACACTTATTATTTTTATTAAGCTTTATTTTGAGAAGTTAATATTAGGTAACATTTGTTTAATTTGGTACTTTTTGGGTCTTGTTAATGTGCAAAGGGCAATGGAAACTATGAGAATGAACTATTTGGAAAACTTACTTATAATTTATGACTCTTAGGAAGGCTTACTATTTTTATATGTGGATCTTCTCGGTGTTAGAGTGGAACGAAAGTGGTCTCAAAAGTTTTATTATTTCACAAGGAAGATTTACTCCAATTTTTAAAGGATTTCAATCGTAAAAAATCCTTAGATCTAAAAAATGAGTTTTTATTTCAGTAAACATTTTCTGGCCATTAATAATAATGTAGACCACCATTTGATGCAATGTTGAATTGATTTTAAAGGCATTTTTGAAAAGTTGTTAAAATCTCTTGGGGATTGGACAAGGGGTTTAAGAGATACGAGATGTGTTCCATTTTAGCAAATGAGGCCTTTGACATATTTTAAGAAGCATAACAAGGGAGGGATATTTTGGGAATAAAAATTAAACTTTGAAACTTAAAAATGGCTAATTACATGAATATGAATATTTTTGCTCTAACTTGCACATCTTAAGTCAAGTTCGAATAAAACGGGCTTAACCAGGGTTGGATGAGAATTGAAGTGGAGTTATACCATTAAAAATAGGGATAAAAGGTTAAATGGGGAAACAAGGGACACAAACATTTTGACTTGCAGCAGATTTAGAAAAGTGTCACCTTGTGGTTTTATGTGAGTGAGATGCAGGGGTAGACATTAGTGCATGTGAACAGAAATTGGGTTTTGCATTTATCTGTGGGATAGCTGAGAGAGTGGATCACACTTTTTTGTTCCCCTTATACCTTGAGGAAAATGTTAGGGGATGGAAAGAGTGAAAAAGTGTGACCAAGAGGTCATGAGACCATGAGGAAGGGGAAAAAGAACTTGAAACACTATATTCACATTCTAATAATTGCAACACTTGAAGTTGATAATTTTAAGTGAAGAATGATTGAAAATTGAAGGGGGCTCACAATTTTGTGTCACACATTTCCCCTTGCACATTCAGGATAAGACAATGGGATATAAATTGTGAAAAGCATTCACCAAACCATTTTGAAATGTTGATGTCACCCTGAGTGCATTTCAAGACATTAGGAATGTAGTTTCCACCCTAAGAGCATGGAAGAGTATTTTGGGGTAAAAAATATCATGATTTTAAATTCAAATAACATGTTAAGATCATAACAACAATTATTAGTTGAATTCTATTTGTAATTTGAAATTTGGCACCATTCACCCATTTAACATGAAGGATTAACAAAAGTGAACAAAGGTATAACATAAAATATTGAACACTTAGGATAAAATTTATGTTTTCATCATGTGGATATTTATGAGATATTTCCATCGAGTATTTTATGAGCTTCCAAATCCTTCCAAAACTCCTAGAATCTCCAGAACAAGTTTAAATTTATGTTAGATCTTTCATTCCTTGTGCCCAAAATGACCTGATTTTACTTAGCTTGTTCCAGAAATCAATTATCTCCATATAATTATCCTAAACTTCCTTGGAAAACTAAATTTATCTCCCATATACCCTATAAGCTTTAGGAGGGTGTTCACCAGTTGTAAAAAATATAAATTTGTCTTTTCTAGGCCTCCAGGGGTAGTTTCTCATCTTCATATATCAATGAATTCTTTAATCACCTTAGGATGAAAAAATTGAAAATATTTTATAATGTTCCTCTAAGATAGAGTGAGGGTGAAATTGAGGATAGGATGGCTAGAGGAAGGGTTCAAAGTGATTGGGAGGGGAAAAGTGAGGGCTTAGTTTTCATGGCCAAAATTTTCAATTTTGCATGCTAGACATTTAACACAAAAATAAATGGATCTAACTCGGGGAAATTAGACCATAATGGGTAATAAAGAACCTCAGGTATCTCATGGGGTAGCAAACCAATGTATTTATTATCTAGCAGTAGAGTCTTCATACTAAAAAACTAGCAAAGATATAAACACAACCAAGAAACAAAGGAAATGAATAAAAAACAAGAAAATGAAACAAACAATGGGAAGGGAAACATGATTAAAAATCCTTTTTTTTTTACATCGTGTCTTTTTTATTTTCATTTATTTCAAGTGTCATTGATGGAAAAGTGTGTAAATGTGGATTAGGTGTATGTATGAGGTGTCATGATGTTGTTATAGCATGGTGTCTAGGCTTGTATGTATGGTTCTTGAGGGTGGGTCAAGAAAGTAAGTTTTGATTGTAGGGTTACAAAGGTTATGTGAAGATATGTATAAGGTAAATTATGCTCAATATGATGTGAAAAGGGTGTTATAATGTATTTAATGTGGTAATAATGTCAATTCCAATTAGTCATGTGGTGAAGTAGGTCACTCTAAGCCTAATCCTATACCTAGTTCAAGAAGATGAGATTGTAGGACAAATAATGAAGAAGGGAAAACAAAGGTATACATGTGAAGTGTGATATGATGTTTCATAGTAGGTATTGGATGTGTCCAAGGTTATATTTTAGAGGTATATTGAAATTTCAATGTCTTTTGAAGCAAGTACATTGAGACAAGGCAAGATAGACATGTGAAAGTTATGGTTTCTAGAGAGTTTCATGCATGTTCAGGTATTAATGGGTATTGGAAATAATTAAGGAGGATAATACAGTGCTATGGAACGAATTTTAGGTCAAGAGGATGAAGAAAAAGAAATGAAATATGTTTTGACTCTATTGCGATCTCAAGAACAGTCATTTCTAGTTCGAAGGTCAATTTTTGATGTTCGTGGGAGAAAGTGTTCCTTGAATGGGAGAATAATACTTTGGGGGATGTTATTACATGGAAATAATATTTTATAACAATAATAATGAGGTATTTTGGTTTTCATAATTTTTTGAACCATTGTTAACACCAAATTGCTTTGTTATGATATGAAAACCTTAGTTTGGAAGAGACTTGAGAGAAAAAGGTCGTAGAACCCCAAAATTGATTCCTTTTTATAAAATGATGATTTTATGATGTATATTACTTCTTCATATTTATTTTGATGTATTTTATAGGTCTTGTTTGTGTGTGGGACCCACTTAAAAATGATAGTTTATGGAGTTTTTCACTTTGTAAAAAAGTTTTCTAGTGAAACTAATGACTAATTTATAATTTATGTAAGGGAGTTGTACTAAAATTACACTATAGTTTCCTATCATGGTTGAGGTCATAGGATGCAATGTGTGCCTTATCTCTGAAGACTTGTTTTTGGGGATGAAATGGCAATTTTCTTGCAGAGAAGATTTGAGGCATCTAAAGTTTGATTTATGGTTGTATGAGGACATGGTGATGTAGTTTACATCAATATATTTATAGTGATATATAATAAATTCATGGGTGAGGTCATTTTAGGTGGTATTGAGCCTCAATTTTGAGGTCTAGGGATTGGTGCATAAGAACAAACATGTTATTGCGATGGTTTCATGGCATGATGTGATGATTCATAGATTTCCAGGTATGGTGGAATAATGGTGAGGTATCTTATGATGTTTATGAAGTGATTCAATTCTTTTGTGATGGGTATGTAGGCTCAATGTGCTTTGTTTTTTGCAAGATGCCTTTTTGGTGCAATCAGGCCTATTAAAGACCTGATGTAAAGTTTTTGGCATGTTGGTGATATGAACGAAATATATGGTCATTTTTATGATGTTCTCATTATTAATTTATTATGTTTTATTTATATATTATTCATGAAGGCTGAAATACATGATATGGATGCATAAGTCAGGTACATAAGTTAGTCAAAAAGGCTCATTTGTGAGTGTGACAAAGATGGGCATGTAGCAAATTTTGGAAGGATGAAAGATAAGGTTATGAGGAAAGAAATGATGAAGATGATACCTTGAAAATTATGAAGGATAATGCTATGATTCTGATATGAATATGGTGAGATTGAAGAAGGCTATCTATACATGACTTAGTTGTAGAAGAAAACCTAGTTTGTGTGCATGAGTATGAGGGAGCTAAAGGAGAGTGTGAGGGTGTTATGAGGAGTCAAGAAAAAATACAATAAGAGGTATGAGGATATGGTTGTGGTAGATAAATATGATCTATAGGTCATTAGATGGAATCATCAGATGTTGGTGCATGTATGAGGAAAGAGGAAGAAGAAGGTGTTTTTGAGAGGCATTTTGAGTTAGAGGAGCTCACAAAGTAATCACAATCAGTTATTGAGAAACAAATTTCAGAAGTGATATTCATCTTCTTTTGGTTGAGTTATTTCTTAGTCATATTAGGGGGTTATAGCCTCCTTGTAGGTTTGATGCCTCACTAAATTAGGGGTTGGTGCTTCTTGTAGGGTTGGTGCCCTACTAAACTAGGGGTTGGAGCATCACTAAATAAATATCATGTGATTTGTATTATTCACTTGAGTCATTTGTTTTGAGTAATATAATCATAGATTTAGTGGGTTTTCTCCCACTTGAGGGTTTCCCACTTTATATCTCGCATTCATTGTGTTATCTTTCTTATGTGGATGTTGTACATGTTTTGATTGAATGATATAATGGTTGAATGAATCATAAATGATAATGAATGATGAATGAAATGGATTTTAAGTTTCAATGAATGATTCACCCCCATCTCATTCAATTTTATTCCAACAATTGGTATCAGATCAAGGTCCTTTTTAATCAATTTTAACAACTTGAAGGAAATCATTAAAGCACAAGTATGGAAGATATTCAAGTTTAAGATGTGAAAACACACTATTTCATTATGAGAAGTTGTTTGAAACCCTTAGGGTTTGATATTTGGTATAAAATTCTTGTTTTCTTCTCTCCCATTTGTAAGTTTCTATTTGATATAGTTGATGAAAAAACTTATGAAGATGTCAAAAAAGGTCTTAGTACAATTCTTGATGTTTTTTTCCCTAAAGAAGAAGAAGAATATTTCCTAGAAGCAGATCTTGAGGATGTTCTAGACATGATTGAACTTATAAAGGAAAAATAATAAGAATAAGAAGAGTGTAAATAAGACCTAATCATGATGACAAGCTATGAAGTGATCTAAGAGATCCTTGAAGTAGAGGTGACAAATTATGAGGATCAACTCAGTATGGTTGAGGTATGGAAAACTAAGGTGATGTATCAAAAAGTGTTTTGAATGCCCTAAATGTATGCAGGTTAAAATACAAAGCTAACATACCTAAGGAGAGACCAAGTATCAATGTTCATAAGTATCGAGAGGTATTCATCTAGCTAAATAATCCATTTGAAGATGTTATCACTAATCCATCACCTAAGAAGAAGAGAAGGAAAGGCAATCATCATCCCAGGTATGTGATACATTTTAGTGTTTATCATTTCTTCTATAAGAAATATGTACATAGGAATGTGGATAAGAAGAAGGATCTGTGTATGAATATTGCCACTATGAGTTCTCAAGGACAATATAGTCGTAAGGTATGTAAAGGCCTCTTTTGTTTTATGATTTACCCTAGTCATATAGATATATTGTTAAACTTCCAAATCTAGTATTTTGAGTTGAAATAAGTGTTGCTAATACAAGTCAAAGAGAATGAAGATGAATTAAATTATCTTAAGACATGTTTTAGGTCTGTAGTGACCTAATTTGAAGTAACAATTCATGAAGACAGGATACTACAAGGGTATCTTATGATGCCAAGATGTATCAAGGTATGGTAGTATTGTCAAAACTGTGTAAAGGGATATGAGTAAAGTTAAAAGGTTGGTAAAATGTATTAGAGATCAACATTGTTTGTAATGTGGCATCTAGAAACATGAATGTGTTAGATCAATATGGTTAGATGAACCCTACAAGGATAAAGTGACAAGTAATTATGAATCATGGATATCATGGTCCTTGAAGATTAAGATTATGATGAGTTTCTTTAAGGTACATGCAATAGTTCTACTCTATTTAAATATTAATATCCCTAGTAGGATATGTATTAGAATATTCTAGGTTTGAAGGGATTACATATAGAATGGAAGATCTTTATGAGGAAGATATATATATTGATATATGCTTAACTGAGCTATAGTGTTTTAAGATTAATACAAGAAGATATTTCCACAGATTATTTGTTCTAGCAAGTTAATAATACTGATGATACATTTGAAAAGGAAAATAAGCATGTTGTCTTTTCCATCATTGGTATTAGTTGCTATCAAGAATGTATATCAAAAGTGATTGAATGAGGTTGAAAGGTTTTCAAACTATGTATGATGAAGTTACTCCTTTAAAATATGTATGACATGTTTGGACGAGGATTTCAGATAAGGATTATAGGTTGGCATGACTGTTGTTGATAAGGTTTTTCGTAACATGAGAATTACAAGAATGTAATTAAGTGCAAGTAGGTCTTGAAGACGGTTTGAATATTTTTTAAGTTCTATAGTGGATCAAAGGTATGATACCTATTGGAATGCATCAAGTAGGTGTCTTAATGATATTGAAGGTTCTATTTCAGTTATACCAAGTTTTCCATAGTCCTTTGAGGGTTGGAGATTCTAATTTCCATGAATATGTGTGGTGACAAGATGTCTGGTAAGAATGAGTTCAGTGGATGTGTTTTGAGTCTGGAAAGAAGGTTTGAAAGCATGATTGTAAGTATTAAGTCAGATGAGCAGAGAAAATCAAAGAAGAGCTCTATCAAAGTTGTATGGAGACAAGAATGCATGAATTTGAAGTATTATGTTACTACAATCTCTCATAGGTGATTTTCATTGAGGAAAGTATGTGTCCAAGATGAAGAATGAAGGTAAGCTGATTTAAGTGAGTTTTTTATGATTGAATACTTAAATTGTTTTTATTGTGTTATAACTCAAAACAATGCATAAGTATTTGAAGAATATTGTTTCCTTGTCAGGAATACGTTCAAAGGTAAGTCTATGTGTTGTTGTTTTTGTACATCAAAGAATGAAGATATTTTTGGAAGGATATGATACATACAAGAAATGGTGAGTGAAAATATTAGTATGAAGTTTTTGGTAGTTGTTTATTAGGTATGAATTTGATATATGACCACTACTTCCTGAAGATTTATCATCAAGAAGGTATGAGTTTTCATCTAGGTGAGTATAAAGTACTTGAAGATATGTAGGTTTATAAGAAGAAACATAATAAATTGTGTTATGTATTGGTTATTAAGTGTATAAGGTATTTACAGAGGCATGTCATGTTAAAGACTTGATATTGCACTATAAAGTACCAATAAAGTATGAGAAAGGTAGATGGTTCTTAAAAACATGTATTATTAAGTCCATGATGGAGTAAGCATGATAGATAGAGACAAAAAGTGGTGTCTCTAGTCATTTTAAGGTAAAAATATGGTAAGTACTTGGTCAGGGGGAGATGTGTGAAGTATTTGAAGATATTGTATACGTCTATGGATGTTTTACATCAATTGAAGTCAAGAAAGAGAGTACAAACCAAGAAGGAGCTTGCTTGTAAGTATGGAGTTGAGTAAATTGTTATTATTTTTTGTCAAGTTGTTTTCATGTCAAGTTTTAATAATGCATTTTCATAAATGTCAAAGGGGGAGATTATGGTTAGAAATATAAAAAGTGGTCTGTAGGTGCTTGCTTGTGTGGTTGCAATCAATTTTTCTAGAGGTGGTTTTCATCAATGAAAAGGGGGATATTGTCGGACAATGTGTCTTGTTTTTGTAATTGAAGTCAAGTGTCATTGATGGCAAAGGGTGTCAAGGTGGCTTATGTGTCTATATGAGGTTTCTTGATGTTGTTGTAAAATGATTTCTAGGCATGTATGCATTGTTCTTGAAGTTTGATCATGCAAGTAGATGTTGAGTGTATGGATCCAAAGGTTGTGTGAAGATATGCATAATGTCATCCATGCTCAATAAGATGTACAAAGGGTGTTATAGTTCCTACAAGGAGGTAACAATGTCATTTTGAGTTAGTCATGTGGTGAAGCAGGTTGTTCTAAGCCTAATCCTAGACCTATTTGAAGCATATGAGATTGTAACATGAATAATGAAGTAGATCAGACCAAGGTATGCATGTGGAGTATATTAGGACGTTGAATAAACATTATTTTAGGCATCCAAGGTCGTATTTCCATGGTATATTCTAAGTTTAAGGTCTTTTGAAGAAAGTACATTGAGACAAGAAAAGATGGAATTTGGAAAGTCATGGTGTCTAGAGAGTTTCTGGTGTGTGAAGGTATGAATGAGTATTGGAAATAATTGAGGATGTTGTTACAATTATATGTTCCGAATTTTAGGTCAAGAGGATGAAGAAAAAGAAATATATTTTTTTGACTCTATCGAGCTCTTTAGAACAATCATTTTTAGTTCGAAGGTCAAGTTTGGATGATCGCTAGATAATGTGTGATTTACATGGGAGGCTGATCCTTTGGGGGATGTTGTTATATGTAACTAGGAAGGTATAAAAAGAAGAATGAGGTATTTTGGTTTTCATAATTTTATGAACCATAGTTAACATCAAAACTACTCTGTTATGATCTCAAAACCCTTGTTTGAAAGTGACTTGAGAGAAAAAAGTTTTACAATTACATAATTTATTACTTTTACTAATATTATGATTTGATTATGTAGAGGAGTCCTCCATATTTTATTTATTTATTTTAGAGGTCTTGGTTGTGTGTGGAACCCACTTAAAAAAGTGAGTTTCTAGAGTTTTTAAGGTTTTACAAAAGTTTTCCATTGAACCTAATGACTAATTTATTATTTATGGAATCATGGGAGTAATAAAAAATATCTGTTATAGTTTTAGATAATGTTTTAGGTCCTATAATGCAAAGTGTTCCCTATCTCTAAAGACTAGTCTTTGGGGATTAAATGGCAGTTTTGGGTAAGCCATCATGCAAAGAATATTTGAGGTGTGTATTGTCTAATTTATGGTTGTATGAACATATGGTGATGTATCTGACATTAATATATTTCCATTGGTATATAATAATTTCATGGTTGAGGTAATTTTAGATGGTATTTGGCCTCATATTTGAGGTGTAGGTTTTGGTGCACAAGAACGAACATGTTATTGAGATGGTTTCATGGATTTCCAAGTATGGTGTAATTATGATGAGGTATTTTATGATGTTCTTGAAGTGATTCAATTATTTGGTGATGGAAATGTAGGATCAAAGTGGCTTGGTTTTGTTGAGATGGCTTTTGGTGCAATTAGGCCTATTGGAGACCTAATGGAGTTTTTTTGGCATGTTGGTGATATGACTGACCTATGTGGTAATTTGTATGATGTCCTCATTTTTTAATTATGATTTTAAATGATATATTATCCATGAAGTATGACCTACATGATATGGATGTACGCGTCAAGTATATAAGTCATTTAAGAAGGACCATTTGTGAGTATTCACAATATGGGCATGTAGTGAATTTTGGAAGGATGAAAGAGAATGTTATGAGGGCATACATGATAAGGATGATACCTTGAAAATTATGAAGTATGCTACAATTTTTCTGATATGAATATGATTAGATTGAATAATATTATCTATAAAGGACTTAGTTGAAAAAGAAGACCTAGTTTGTGTGCATGAGTATAAACGATCTAAAGGAGAGTGTCAGAGTTTTATGAGGGGTCAAGAATAGAGAAAGGAAGAGGTATGCAGATATTATAATGGAAGAGAATAACAAGCTACAGATAATTATACCTAGTCATCACATGTTACTGCATGTTTTAGGAAAGAGGAAGGTGTATTTGAGAGGGGTTTTGAGTGAGCGGATCTCACAAAGTGATCAAAATCTATTGTTGAGCAACAAGTTTCAGAAGTGATAATCATATTTAGGTGGATGAATTAGTGTTTGGTCATATTAGGGGATTGTAGCCTCTTTGTGGGGTTGATTCCTCACTACATTAGGGGTTGGTGTTCCTTGTAGTGTTAGTGCTCTACTACATTATGGATTGATGATCTTTGTGGGGTTGGTGCCTCACTAGATAAAGATCAGATAATATGTAATATTCAATTGATTATTTTATTTTGAGTAATATAAGAAAATGTCTAGTGGTGTTTTCTTCTACTTAAAATTTTCCCACTTTATATCTTATCTTCATTGTGTTATGTTTCTTATTTGGATGTTGTACATGCTTTGATTGAATGTTATAATGGTTGAATGAATCATGAATGAAATAGATTTTAAGTTTCAATAACTAGTTCACCCGCATCCCCATTCAATCTTCTTCCAATATAAATCACCTATGGTATATGTGGGTGATAATCCTCTTTCACTGCAACAATAATTCTTTACTTAATTTTTACCCATGCACTGGTTTCACGAAGTGCCTTTATTTTGTGAACCCATTGACTGGTTCCATGAAATATGGCCCCTTTCTCAACTTTGTGAGAATTTTTTAATGATTTTTCTTGTAATTGAGGTTCCACTTAGACAACTCAGTGTATTTATTGCTTTGGCATCTTGTTTCTATGTGCTCATTTATTTGCAAATTCATTCAAATTGCTGGTTTTCTTTACTCCTACATGAATGAGTCTCGATCATACAAAGATTATTGTTATCAAACTGAGGCGTATAATATTTGATGGGAATTTAAAATTTACTTTTCATCTTATTCATGACCATTTTTTTCATGAGCTGGTTCTCGAAACATGTTTTAAGAGTTTTAAAACTATCACAAGTCTCTTAGTGTTTTATGTTTACAAATTTCTCCAAGCAACTATCCTTCATACAAATTTGTTCATCTTTATACCAATTTTCATTATGATGTGATGTGAATAAATCTTAATAATCTTCAAAAGGAAATGAGTACAAGGTTGGCCATGAAATATATAAATCACCATTTCCCCATTGTCGATGATCTTAAGCATTGAAATTCATCTGTGTGATGGAGATATCATTTCCTTCAGTAGAGTCAATTTTGGGAGGTCCAAACATATTATTATTTATATATTCCTCAATGAGAATGTATTCATATTCAATGTAAACATCCTTGGTAGAAAAATAACCATTCCATCTATCTATAATTCATTGAGAAGGTATTCATCTAATGGAAAACAGAAGGTTTCAAATTCACAAACATTTTCATACTCAATGAACAAGTCTTCATGTTGGGCCTCTGGGAGATGACTGGAAATTTGGGATTCACCTACCAAGAGGTCATTTGATGTCACTTCTTCTTATTAATTTGCATTACTCATCATCTTGGGATTTCTTTGTTTTAATCCAATATTTTCAGTCTCCGTCACCACCAAGTAGAGAAGTTGTATCCATACTCAATGGGAAGTGCACACTATCAAATTATGGATCCATAAAATCATCATGATGTTCTCCAATTGGATTTTTCACATTTGGGTACTCCTCCATCATCATGGGAATCTCAACATATTATTATGAAGCTATAATAACATTTAAATACCTTGAATCTTGAAATATTATGTCCGTTCATGGGTCATTTGGTTTTTTTAACAATTTATTTAATTTTAATCATAGGAAGGAGCTTTTTCATTTTTCATTTGATGGGTAATGTGGCATATGAAGAATCCCTTTTTATATCTCCACCAACATCCTGACAGAAAATCTGACTCAACATCAAACCATATGAGGTTGGCATGTCTACCACCAATATTTTCATCATGATATTTTTGTCAGGAAAATTTATAAATGAAACTTGAGAATCCTTCACTTGGCCAATGAGAGCTACTTTTTTGACTTCCATGGAGTAACACTGTCTAGTAGAAGGAGTGAGAGAGAGAGATAATATCAATTGAATATAAAAGGTAGCATAATCATTAATGTAATTATTCAATTTATATCAATTGACTATCAAAGCAAGATAAAAGTATCTACTTTACCATAAGAGGAGGGTTTTAAGGAAAGAAGGTTGTAATAAGTAGTGGTACTAAGGAAATGGAGTGGTTCTTTGGTAATGGAATTTTTGGAACATGAACTTGAAATAATTCCTTTGATAAATTGGAGAAGCCTATCAAATTTCTTGCGGTGAGGTTTCAAGTAATCAAACTTAGAAATTTAAGATTATGATTTCTTAACATGATTAATGATGTAAAAAGGTGAAGAAGTGGTAAGCACATTAGGAAATATATAATCCTTGACAAGCGTATAATTTAAATTCTTAGGATCAATAGAAGAAGAAATTGATTTGGCAACAGGAGATGAAAAATACTTACTGAAAGAGGTAGATGGATTGTTGAGTGAAATAGTATCAGGGTTTTTCTAGCTTGGCCCAATGAACGTAAGAAGTGATAATGAAACCTTTTTTTAGAGTCACCATTTGAGGATTCAAATTATTTGCTTGGGAAGTGGAAAAAGAGGATTTTTTCTCCATTTTTGAGTGAGTGAACATTGCACAAGAGTAGATATCCATGGATTCTTCAAACTTTTCATCAAGTGAGTTTTCAAAATACATGATGTTTGTAAATCCATCTTCTTCATCTCTTTCAAATTATGATTTTTCTCCTTCATCTTCACACCTTTCATTAACTTGTGGAGCTTCTAAGAAGATCCTTCATTAAGCTCAAATAATTTGATTCTTATTCCTTTTTTAATGCAAGGAATGTTGAGAAATTTCCTTTTGTTATGTAGTCAATTCATTAACCAATTTCTGTAGCAACAGAAAAACCCTTTCATTTTTGAAACTCTAGAACTTATTCTTTCCCAAATAGTTATTGATATTTCTTGACATGATATGGTCATATACCACTTCAATGGAAATTTCTTGAAAATTATCTAAAGTGTTTGGATGATCTCTCCATAGTATGAAACCAAATTCAAGAAACTAATCATTCAAAAATAACCTCATATGATTATCTGCAATAGGAAGATAACTAGTAGGAGTTCTGTTGACCAACTTGTTAAATTTTACAAAAAATAATCTCATCGACTCTTGTGGTTATTTCTTCATCTGATCTAGTTGATAAAGGAGGAAATGAACATTGTCTACATTCTTTAATCTTTCTTAAAACTTGGTTTTCATTTTCATCCCAATCAGTAATAGAGTGAGGTGGAAAGTACTAAAACCATTTCACCATATCATCTTGCAATGACTCAATGAATACTATCACACACTCACACACTCCCAAGAACCCAGATAGCTAGCTTGGATCAACTAGTAATGGGTGAAAATGATAGGTTTGAAGAAAAACAATTTGAACTTACTGATAACAATCAACAAGGGAATTGCTTGATTTTTGAACTAACTAATCATGATAGGATTTGGATCTATAAATCCAATGAGGAATTAAACCAAAATATGGGAGACAAAGTAGATGAACATGGACTATCTACTATAGAAGTGAAGTTCAAAAAATCTATTAAGCTAGAAAAAAATCTATAAGAAATTATAAATAGTAAAGATAAATAGTATAAAAATAGCGTCAACTCTTACTCACCATTGAGTGATAGGAAAATGTTGTGAAAGAAATGTGGAAGAAAAATATGTTCTGACAGGAGTAAAGCTGTAGTAAAACATGTTGTAAATTTTAGCAAGAAAGAGCTGAACAATGATACATGTGGAAAACTAGACATGGTAAAAAATGACCTACTGGAGGATGTTTCAAATGGAGTGGTGAGAATTATGCCAAAAAATGTCCTTTAAAGAAGATGCATAAGCAAAAACTAATTGTTATCTGAAATCTACCCCGAGGTGAATTTCGATAACTTACACAATTTCTTTAGACTCAGATAGATAGAAAATGTGAAAAAAAGAAATCTATATTTTGTAGGCACGCATTTAATTTTATATAACTCCCCTTTTCAATGAAAATATAAGGAGTTACAAAAAATTTACTAAAAATTGGAAAAAATGGAAAAAGGGACCTATTTTAATGTATTGTGGCTCTAGGGGTTGTGGGTGGAACGACTGCAGATTGAACTAAGGTTCCTCGTCCTTTGCTTGGGTCTAAAATGCTAAGGAAAAAATGATTTGCTGGTAAATCGGGTCACGACGACCCAGGTAGTCCAAGTTCCATCAGGCCACGAGTTCCCCGAAAACCCACAATACCCGATTTGCAAAGGAATGGAAGTGCATCCAATGTATTACGGAAAATGTGGAAGTTCACATCCCAAGCGGCATAAGTTCCATTGGGCCATGAGTTCCCCGAAAACCCACAATACCTGATTTGTAAAGGAATGGAAGTGGATCCAATGTATTGCGGAAAAGGTGAAATTTTGGGGCCTGGGAATTCCAAGTACTACGGGGACATGAATTCCCTATGGAGGCAAAATTACCGCACATCAAGGAGACAGAGCATTGCAGATGAAGAAAATTTTGGAGACCCAAATGAACCTTATACCCTAGTGCCATGAGTTCTCCAAAAACCCGCAATACTTGCATATCAAAGTGAAGTGGGGTAAAAGGCCAGTCTTCCAGATTATGAGAGCCCGTGTGGAACACCCTGACCCTGAACTTCAAATGGGCATAAATTTTGACCTGGAGCTTCAATTTTGACAAAATTGGAATTTTTGGAAAGCTCTTGAAATCCTCTATGCCACATCTCCAGCTCTAAAAAATTTAAATGTTCAGTCCCGTAAAATGAAAGAAATCCCTGGAAAATTCAAAATAGATGCTCTCAGTCTGAGGGTCATAACTTGAGCAATTTTCAATGGATTTTCACAAAATTGGTCTCATTGGAATTGTAGTTCTAAGAAAGGCACACAAAAATCAAGAAATGCATAAATTGATGAAGTTTTGATGGTGAATTTTAAGGAAAATCAGGTCAGTTCTGTTTGGTTGTTAAAAAGTGGTTGGAGAAAAATTTAATGACCATGGGCAATCATTCCTTACTGCTGCAAGTTATGGGGAACATTGAGATTGATTTTGTAGGTCCAAAACCACCATCAAAACTCATTTATCATGACTTGTAATTGATAGGAAAGGGAATTTCAGGAATTGCATCCCCCCTCTCTCTCTCCTCTCAAAATTCTATAAATTGATGTGTTGGGTTCATTCTAGGAGAGGATAGCTTGAGTAGAAAAACTCTGTCATTTTGGTTTCATGAAGCCAATGTGTTCTAGGCCTTTATAGTGTAATCCTTGCATGGTCATATAGGCCTTTCCTTTGTAATAGTTTGGACTATGCATGTTAATGAAGTAATAGATTCAAGTTTGTGGATGTATCCTCCCTTGTTGAGTTTGTTGCATTCTCCTTGCCTCTCTAATGTTATTACAGATGTTTGTGTCTACTCTATACTTTTGCAGGGACCTATTATTATTGTGTGTGCATGAAAGTTTGTTGTGAAATTTGTTATTAGACTGTGGAGAAATGTCATCACCCTCTCTAATATGAATTTTTCTTCCATTTTAAAACATTGGAAATTATTCTCATTCCCTTCTTTTGGTGCATCACCTTTGTAGTGTAGTTTTCCTTCATTTGCATGTTATTTCTCTCTCCCCGGTCCCTTGGGAATCATAGGATAGAGATAGTTAGTAGATTCATCTTAGTAGAGTTAGTTTGCACTAGGATTAGGAAGAAAAAAACTTTCTCTGGAGGTCTATCTCAAGTACCAAGTCCCACAAATTGGAGATAATACCCATGTTACCTATTCACACCGTGAGCTCAAACACACACACTTGTGAAAATTAGAGGGTTATGTGATTTGGTGATAACAATAATGATGTACGATGTAATGGATAACAACTAATAAAATGAACAAGTTATTTGTAATAAGATGTTAGGTAAGTTATGAAGGACTTCCTGAGGCTTTTTTAGTATAACACTAATATGATTGAGTTTGTTGTATCTGGTAATTGGCTTAAAACTGAATGAGAAATCTGATTTTTCTTTATCATATGAAAATAATTTTTTTAAACCATGAACCTATGTCAGTCAATGCAACATTTACGTTTTTTAACTTCATTATGGAAATTGGAGATCTATATAAGTTTAGTTAGGGAATTATGGCTTATTGGTTAATATTGACTATCCCAATGTAAAATTAATGGTTTGATGGTATGAAAGACAAACAAATACCTAGAAGTCATGCAAAAAAAATCCTAAATGGAAAAGAAATGAACAATTTAAATGCTTAAGGTTATCATTGAAAATGACTAAAGGATGAAGATATCTAAATGATGGGAACCATATAATTATTTTGTGTAAAACCAGCTAGAAAAAGGAAAAATCGCTGGATGCATTTAAAAAAATTGGGAATTGCACAAGGGAAGGTCTGAAAAGACAAGTATTCTAATGAACTCACAACTTATGAAAAAAAGGGATGAATTGAAAAAGAGTGTTTTGCTTGTTTGTTCATAGAAAATATAATTTGTTTTTGACTATCTATTATGTATACTAAATAATATTGTATATTATGACTTGTTGTAATGATAAAAAAATATGTAATATTGCTCATTTTTAGCAATTTTTTCTGGTTGAAAGGTTGATGCAACAAATGAATTTGAAATCAGATGAACTAAAATATGGAAAATTGTAAGTTTTTGGATGAAAATGTTGATTGTTCTCCATAGCTATATGATATAAATATGTGTTTGAATTTTCATATGGTGATTAATGAGTAAAATCATCAGGAGGATGATTCATTAAGGGGGGAAGTATGTCACATCCCGCAATTTCATTCTGTTTTATTGAAAGGATAAGTAGTAAAATGAATATTGGTTTACAAGGGCATGGTTATAAGCATTGTTACATAGTTGAGTATGAAACTATACATGTGTATGTATATCCTAAAAAGGATATACACACTTATATGTAGTTGCATGCCCAACCGCGTGGCAGTGCTTGTTGCCAAGCATTCGTAAAATAATTAACATTTATAACTTATTCTTGTTTCACTTTGTTGTATGAGATTACTTTACCTTTCCGTGTGTGATGATTTTGGTACATTGATGTAATATTTGATTGTTGTAACTATTATTGATATACTGGTACATCTCACTTGCTAGAATTAATGGTTTGCTAACAATGTTAAATGTATACAACAATGATGTATTTCTTGGTTATATTTGCATTATTTTGTTATCAAGAAAAAATGATAGCTAGATTATGACTAACCATCTTTATGTTTGGTGTGGATGGTTTAAGACAACATTGAGTTACAAAAATCTCCCTTTCGGAGCTAGTAATGATTTTGGTCTTCTTTGATGTACTATTTGCTTGATTGTTGAAAATCCATTATCATGGAAAAATAGGTAAAGGTAAAAGTATAAAATATAAAATGGCCTAAGACCATGGTATGGGAATTCAATTTTTTAAATGGATAAAGTCAAACTCTATTGACTTGGGCGGTAAAATTACTAAAGGTAGAAAGGTGGTAAAGATTGTTTAATTGTTTGATATGTTTAAAGGGCCATGTGGCAAGAAAAAGTTAATATTATTGATATACTATTTAAGTGAAATTGGTAGCTTGATCATTTAAATGATCTAAATACCACGTGGTTGAATTAGAATATTTTTTGATTGTTAGTACGATCATGGACCATGATCAAAGGCATTATATATATATATATATATATATATATATATATATATATATATATATATATATATATATGGTCTTTGACCATACATTATAGAAAATTATCTATAATTGTTTTGTTTTGATCGATAGGTCTAATGCCATAATGGAGGAAATTTCTATGTAACTCATTCAAGTGGTAATAAATCACCACTAAGGATAATTAAGAGTTTTCATTGTTTGATTTTGTGACTATCGACCATAATCAACCACATCATTATTGAAATTGATTTATATAGTTTTAGTTTGGTCGTTGATGACCCTAAACGAATAATTAAAGTTTTATTTGAAAATTAAAATATATGGGACCACTCGTATGAACCTCTAACTATTTTTGGGGGGAACTTGGTAGGTGGTGAATGGTAGAGTAAAACCCCTATAGAGAGTTAAATAAAATTAATGTGGAGTTAATTATCTCGATAATGGAAAAATTTATTCAAGAAGCTACCATTGCATGCAGCTAGGGTTTCATTTTGTTAATTTGTTTTTTCTTGAAGCTCTATCAGCGAGTCATGCATGAGTATTCCTATGCTATTCTAGGTTGGTTGAATATATAGATTTAATGCAAAAATAGGAGCTGTGCATGCATGATTCTATGCAAGTTTAGTTGAGGCCATTTCCAGTCTTGATAAATGTGTAAATTATAATAAAGAAGAAGGTAAATGCTATGGACATCAAAATTATTCTTTGTTGTGGACGTCTTTCTGGTTCAAAACGTATTATTGCTTTGAAACTTCATGTGGAGACGTGGAGGAAATAATAGATATGTTTTATCGTAGACATGGATATCAACCCTCTTTATGATGTCATTTTTCAATTTTTATGAACATGGTAGAGTTAGTTTGTGCTTGCTCTATGTGTGATCTTTGAATGAGATAGCTTTGTATTGTTCTGGGTGTGATATTACCCATTTTCAAATTGATAGATAAACACATAAAACTTTACATAAATCGTTTTCTCCCCTCATTTATAAAAAAATGATATCTCAATATCTGGTATCTTTAAAAAAGGGAATATTTACATTTGAAATTAGACATGTACTAAACGTTGTGTGTTATTTATATTGACTTTGAATATGATAAGTTTTGTAAGTAACATTTGTATAAACTCTTAGTTTGTATTACGTATTAATTACCTTTGATATTAAGGAAATACCACTCTATCTGGATGCGTATATGAAGTGAATGGAAATGGACTTGGTTGTGGCTATAAACCATTTTGAGGTTTTCAGATTTAATGTATTGTTAGTAAAACATTTTTGTATAAGGAAAAATAGGAAGTGTTATTATGGTTTTCGGTGTTTTTTATTTAGTGATAATAATACTTAGCCAAAATCCAGGAACATTGATAATTACTAGTAAATGTTTCTTATGATAGATGAAATTTGCAGTTACATGTATCCTAATTGTTAATCATTCTGATATGGCGAATTGATATCATGTTAATAAGTATTGAAAATTATCACTGGCTATTGCATGACATAAATGTTAGAATGGTTGATGGGGAACTGTTCCAAGTTATGATCAGACTGAGATTTTGGAGAAGCTTCCTGTGATTTTTCTATTAACCCACGAGGGTTATGTGTCTCAGTCATGGGTTACAATCTGTTTCTTATTTATAATAAGACTGTGAACTGGTAGGAATAATGATTAGTTTTCTTATGTGGTAAGAAATGACAAAGTATGTGATAGTTGAATTGATTAGCATTAGTCTCATTATGTTCTAGTGGAATTTGATAGATACCTGAACTATATTTGTTGCTGAAATTGTATACGATTTAGGTATTATATAAAATTAAACTACAAAGCTATGAGGATGGATAACATTTTCATGCCAATTCATTTGAACTAACCACTTGTTAGCTCATCATTTCTCTTTCTTACAGATGGTAAAATTTAAGTTGATTTTTAAACCTTGGATGTCTAGAGACAAGACTAACGCATAAATTGTGGCAATTTTATGGCACAATGAATGATGTCAGCATAATAAGTTGATTTTGTTGTAGTAAGTGCATTAAGTTTCTCCTTTTTTGAGTAAGTCATGATGGGTTGTAGATTACAATGAGTGAAGGAAATAATTTAACTCTTATTTTGTTGTGTTATTAGATTTTTTATAGTCATTGTTAACATAGCTATAAGGATATTAATAAATTATCTTGAAAGGTATTGTGATAACTTAGAAAACATCGTTAGATCGTATTAATCATTATTGATTTACCTACATAAGGAACACATATTACTTAAAAAAATTTTAAGTTAAACTTATAATATTCATTGGAATCATTATTTAACATGTTAGAGAGTTGATATTTCAGGTCAGGTATTGTGAGTTAGCCATGTATAAATTATTATTTTAAGTTTGGAGGTTTTTAAAAGTAATACAAAAGGGTAAAAAAACTAGATTACGACATACTTGATTAATATTTCTTTTATAGATAAACACTTTTGATCAGAGCTATGAACTAAAGTACAATTAACAAAGATATATCAATTAAGCTCAACAATTAGTGAACCATGAGCCACTTGACTTTAACACACATCTAGTGAATCATGAGACACCACACATGCACACACCACCAATGAAACATGAGTTGTCATGCTTGAGTACACATCTAGCACAGGTCTTCTTGATCCATAAACTACCACAACAAAACCAACTTTCCATTCATGCCACCTTGGAAATTACCACCCTAAACAAGGTTTGTGCTTTAATGGGATTTGAACCTAGGTAGATCCGAAAACAACCATCTAACTTAACCACTCCACCCAAAACCCATCGGCAAACAATTGTGATGGTAAATGCTTTTATTATACTAGAGATTTGAAATGGAGTGGTGGAGGAACACTTTCTCAAAGTGGGACATGGGGGTGGGCTTGGGTCCTTAATGTCCCCTGAGCGATACACATTCAAAGTGCCCCACTATGTTCCTCTTGGTCCATATGTAGAATTTTGACCCCTACCTCAAGGTGTCCACATGGCCACTTATTGAAAGAATCCAATGAAATTAATGGGAATGGAACTTAGGTTGATGATTACAAACTACTTGTAACCCACCAATAGGTCAAGACCTTGAGTTCAAAAACTTTGGATGGTAACTGATTTTATTATACCAGAGATGTGAACTGGAGTGCTGGAGGATGGGCTTGGGTACTTAATGGCTGCTAAATGATTCACATTTGAAATGCCCCGGTATGTTCCTCTTGGTCTATATGGAGAAGGTAGAACCTTATCTCAAGGTGTCCCCATGGATACTTATTGAAAGCATCTAATTAACTCAATGGGAATAGAACTTGGGTTGATGATTACAAACTATTTGTAACTCACAAATATCCCAAGACCTTGAGTTCTAAAATTTAGTTCCTTAAATGATTTTATTATACTAGAGCTATGAACTGGAGTGGTGGAGGAGTAATTTATCTGAGTGGGACATGGGGGTGGGATTGGGTCCTTAATGTCTGCCGAGTGATCCACATTAAGAGTACCCCACTATGTTCTGATTGGTCCATATGGAGAATTTTGATCTGTACCTGAAGGTGCCCCCATGGCTACTTATTGAAAGCATCCAATGAACTCAATAGGAATGGAACTTGGGTTGATGATTACAAACTACTTGTAACTCACCAATAGCCCAAGACCTTGAGTTGAAAAAAAATTTGGATGGTAAATGATTTTATTATACCAGAGCTATGAACTGGAGTCATGGAGAAACACTTTCTCAAAGTGGGACATGAGGGTGGGATTGGGTCCTTATTTTCTATTGAGTGATCCACATTCGAATCACCCCGCTATGTTCGTCTTGGTCCATATGGAGAAGTTTTATCCCTAACTCAAGGTTTCCTCATGGTCACTTATTAAAAGCATCTAATGAACTCAATGGGAAAGGAAGTTAGGCTGATGATTAAAAACTACTTGTAACTAACCAATAGCTCAAGACCTTGAGTTCAAAACTTTGGATGGCAAATGATTTTACTATACCAGAGCTATAAACTATAGTGGTGGAGGATCACTTTATCTAAGTGGGATATGAGAGTGGGCTTGGGTCCTTAATACCCGCTGAGTGATCTACATGCAAAGAACCCTGCTATGTTCTGCTTGGTCCATATGGAGAAGTTCGACCCCTACCTCAACGTGTCCTTATGACCTCTTATTGAAAGCATCAAATGAACTCAATGGGAATGGAACTTAGGTTGATGATTACAAAATACTTGTAACTCATCAATAGCCCAAGAACTTGAGTTCACATACTTGATTAATATTGTATTGATTTATATGATGTAATAAATGTGCTTATATTTTATTAAAGGTGAAAGTATTACTTCACAAAAGAGTAAGACATTTACAAGCCTATTGTATTTTGTTGTTAATTACAATATCATTATGTACTTTAATAACGAGGTTTTAACCTCCATTATATGAATATATGTTGTTGATTATAGTGTACTTGTGTTTTATAGAAATGTTATAATGCCAAGAATAATGACAAATTATGAATGCAATATTGTCATTACAGTATGTTGGTTTTAATATTGATGTATGTTAAGATGAGACAACATAATATGATAAACACAGTAACAATATCGAACACTGTTAAAGTCACATTTTCTATTTATTTCATATGATGACACATTTAATTATGCATTAAAGGATATTAGTACAATGATTAATCATTAGCTCAATGATTTATCATATAAGTGTTAATGAAAAAGTAAAGTTGTATTAATGTGATAGGATAAGATCATAATAAATGATATATCACTGTTATGTTATGATTTATAATCATTAAATCTTAAACATGAATATATAATGGTGAATTAACTGAGAGTGGAGTTATGTCACAAGGCAATGTGATAGTGACCTATCTGAGCCAACTTAGAATGGTTACTTGATCCGAAAACACTTTTAATCATTTCAAAGGATCTTCAATTTTAAACAACTTAAAAGGATTTTAGACTTCCAAAAACTGAATCAAATCTGATTTAGGATTGGATTCAAACTAAAATTAAGTTTGCAATTTACTCAAAATTTCACAATTTGATCAAAGCCCAAAATTCATCGTTTCATGATTTTAATCAATTTTCCAAAGTTGTCAAATACTGATTATCATTGCATCCACATTATTTTTATGAAATTAAATTATTACAAATAATCAGAAACTTAAAATTAAAATTAAAAAACACCAGATTGTTTACGGGGTTCAAAATTCCTACGTCCTCGGGCTCGTGGTGAACCGATCCATTAATAATGTTAAAAATGCAAATACAATAACATTTAATTTAACAAATAATGAATCAAAAACCTGAAAAAATGTGATATCATACCTTTTAAGGACATTAATGGAGCTTATCCACTATTCTTTGCCTTCCTGATCCACTTGTAGTTGTGTCTCCCTTTGGTTCTATGCCTTCGTGTGACTTTAAAAGAAAATAAATCTATCACAAAAGCTACAAATTAGGAAAATTATCACACCATCGTGATCATATTGAAATTATGAACAATTTCCATATATAATTCGAGATCTGGTTTTGAGTGGAAGTGCCTCAAAAATCAGGTTTTCTGTAAGTAGGTCTATTCTGCCCTCTCACAGACTTGTCACTTGTTTTATATAAAAGCCAACGAGGTCCTCCTATAAAATTTCTCAAAAGTTTGTATGTTGGTAAGTATGCATATTATTTTGGTGTAGGTCAAGGGTTTGAATCCCTTCGATTGCATTATCCACTATACATAGCAAATGGAAATATTTTATCCTTATATGGGAATCAATCCCATAGTCCACAAGAGATCATTTTATCCAAACCTTTTAATAAGGCTAAACAGTCCTATTTCCATGTGGAATGGATATGCATATAATTTTTCTACCAAAATTGGAGGTCCACGTGCTCAAATGGAGTTATGCCATGTGTCAGCATGCGATTGGTTTACCTTTTGCCACGTCACTTTTTCCCTCAAGTTTGACCCGAACTTTGACTGTCCATATCTTTCGCATACGGACTCAGATTTGGTCCGTTCAAAATGCGTTAGAAATATCATGACAAGATCTATGAAATATAAGTGATTTTGTGAGATTACAAGACAATAAGTTTTTTTAGTTTGACCAACTTTTACCACCCGTTGACAAAACTTTAACCAAATGTATATGGAGCTCAAAGTGTTCATTTTCACGTTATTATAGTTGTTAGAAAGCTATCTAAAGGATCTACTAAATTGTCATGGTATAGGGAAGTTTAAGGAACATTTTAAACTAAAATTGATACCGTGATCACTTCTCCCTACTAAGAAGGCTTTTTGTCCACAAAAAGTTGTGTATCAACCCACAAAACATGTTATCTCTTCCCGCATTGAGAAAACACATACAAGAACTTTAAATAGCGTTATAGGTTAATAAAATGAAAATATTTTATTATATAATTACATAACTGATCAGATAATAAAAACTAATTAAGCTAGTGTTTAACTAAAATGCTTTGATCCTGGCAACTTTGCACACAATTGTGAACTGTCATACCCTAAAGTAATGCCATCACAAATAACTGATGAGATAATAACACCCATTCTAATATGGAAATATAGTGTTCAAATGTCACTTTGTGATATGGCCAATTACCAAAAATTACAATTTCATAAACACAGATCAGTATACTAGACATCTAAACTACCCACAATTAGGCTAGTGCCCATTGTCCATATGAAACTATAACAACTACAAATATTCACTATCCAGAATAAATTAGACTATCAACGCCCAAAATAATATGTAGTCAAAAATTGAATCCACATGAAACTGTCAATTCTATCCATACATAATCAATTGTAGAATGATATATAACAAAATGTATGCTTACACAAATCAGTGAACTGCTATAATATGTAAAAATGATCACTTGGTATAACTTGAAAACTAGTTTGTTAGTGTAATAAATTTACACCCTAATGGAAACCACATTTGATAGTTACAAAAATTAATTTTATCCCAACATGAGGGTATTTAAAAAAATTAGTGCAAATAACACATGTGGACACAACAAGTTTGTCTATTTATTACAATATCAAATAGGTGCTCGAATGGGTCTTATAAGCATCCATAAATTTGCACAAATGACAACATTATAAAATTACAAGTTTCAAAAATAGACATGATACTAATGCCATATCCATGCATACTACTGTCAGCAATGGAATTTCCAACAAAAATGTGAGAATACAATATGAGTATGATGAACCTATCACTCAAATCTTCCCTACGACTATTTCCATAAAATTTTCAAAGTTGAATATCATCATATTGGAAAATTTTCCTTTCTTCAATATACATCAGCGATCCCCAAAAATTAGCTTTGAAAATGTTTACATATTATCAACAGTTACTACAATGCAAACATAAAATTGAGGAATGTTTTACCCAACCAATTACTTGAAGTTTTCCATTTAGGTGGTTTTACTTCCCCAGTACCAAAATGAGCATCTACATGAGTTAGATCATCCAACTGTTGGTTTGACATTATTGTTCTTTTTAACAACTTTCCAATGTTGCTTTGAAGGAACATACCAACACATCTTAACATCATGACCATTCATTTTACAATGGGAATAATATTTAATTTCCATGTTTTTAGGAGTCTTACCCATTTTACCATTTCTTGATCTCTGTCTAGGAGAATGATTCCTCTTTTTAGGAGAGGTAAATGTTTTGCCATTTCTCGCCTCTTCATAGTTAGATTGGTCTTTAGCACCTACCTTATAATTCAAAAAAGGCATTAACTTCTTTAACATAGTTTTCCTCTTCCAAGAATAAGTTGCAGAATGATTAGTACTTTAACAAAACGTGCAAGGAAAATCATACTTTTGTCGACCAAAGCTATATTGTTCAGACTGAAAGAGTGTTTTAGAAGTTTTAGGATTCAATTTACCCTTAGTGCTATTTTTTAGAGTAAGTGGGAGGAGGTGGAATTTCATTACCTCATTTTCCTATTTTATTACACCTTTCATTATTCCTCCTAATGGCAGAATCCTGTAATTCTAGTGGTGTAGATCCTTGGCTATTGGAAGCTTGTCTTCCTTCAAATGATTTAGAACTTTCTCCAAACTCCATTTTCCCACTAAAGTAACCCAAACCCACAAATCGAGGCTGATCCTCTACCTGTATTGAGTTAGCATCACCTTGGCCATTTTTACCAAGGCCTCTTCTATTAAATCTCATTTTACACATTAGCTCAAACCCAATTCCCTTAGTATGTTTTTCAAATTCACCCAAAGGAATGTCTTGAAACTAGCATGAGAGGAAAAATTAAAATGTGAACAACTTACAGTGCATTCTGTCATAGATACCTAACATCTGCTTTGGAAGGCATTTCCTTCTTTTGTTCACCTTGTTAACTTTTCCAAAAGGGCATCCTTGGTTTGTATTTCTTCCTGTAATCTTTAAAAAAGCCCATCAACTTCTTGGCTCTGTGCAAGCATCTCGTTAACATAATCCTCTTTCTTGTTATAGAGGATTATGGCTCAGATTTTAACCATACTATTTCCTCTTCTAAGGAATATAAATTAAATCTCAAGGAAGAATTTTCTTCCTGGAGTTAACGGTTAATGGATTCAAGCTCATCAAACTTCTCTTACTTAGATAGCTTTCCCATGTTTCCCTATTCCTACAAACATAACTTTCCTTCCACACAACTAAATTGCATGATAGAACTAAGTCCAAAATGTCTGTAAATCTAAAACCAAATTTGAAAAATATAATCAAAATTAAAACTGGAGCCAAATTTTCAAACACAATTAGAAGCTAATCTGAAAATCTAACTGTTCTGATACCAAAACTTGATCCAAAAACAGATGCTTAAAACTAACACTTTTAATAATTTTAAAGGATCTTCAATTTTAATCAACTTAAAAGGATTTTATACTTCCAAAAAGTGATTAAAATCTGATTTAGGACTGAATTCAAACTGAAATTAAGTTTGCAATTTACTCAAAATTTCACTATTTGATCGAAGCCCAAAATTCATTGTTTCTTGATTTTAATCGATTTTTCAAAGTTGTCAAATACTTATTATCATTGCATCCACATTATTTTTATGAACTTAAATTATTGCAAATAATTAGAAACTGAAAATCAAAATTAAAAAACAACACCAGATTGTTTACGAGGTTCGAAATTCCTACGTCCCCAAGTTCGCAGTAAACCGATCCATCAATAATGTTAAAAATGTAAATACAAAACATTAACCAATAATGAATCAAAAACCTATAAAAATTTGATATCAGACCTATGAAGGACATTAATGGAGATTTTCCACTATCCTTCAGCTTCCTGATCCACTTGTAGCTGTGTCTCCCTTAGGTTCTACGCCTTTATGCTACTTTAACAGAAAATAAATCTATCACAAAAGCTCCAAATTGGGAAAATGATCACATCATCATGATCATATTGAAATTATGATAAAATTTCATATCCCCAGTACCTCAAGATCTGGTTTTGAGTGGAAGTGCCTCAAAAATGAGGTTTTCTGTAAGTAGGTCTATTCTTCCCTCTCACAGACTTGTCACTTGTTTTATATAAAAGCCAATGAGCTCCTCTTAAACACTTCTCTAAAGGTGGTGGGTTGGTAAGTATGCCTATTATTTTGGCTCAGGTCAAGGGTTTGAATCCCTTTGATTGCATTATCCACTATACATACAAATGGAAATCTTTTATCCTTATATGGGAATCAATCCCATAGTCCATAGGAGATAATTTTATCCAAACCTTTTAATAAGGCTAAACTTTCCTATTTTCATGTGGAATGTCTACGCATAGTATTTTGCTACCAAAATTGGAGGTCCATGTGCTCAAATGGAGTGTTGTCATGTGTTAGGATGTGATTAGTTCACCTTTTACCACATCACTTTTTTTTGTAAGTTTGACCCAAACTTTGACTGACCATATGTTTCACATACAAACTCGGATTTGGTCTATTCAAAATGTGTCAGAAATATCATGACAAGATGTATGAAATAGAATTTATTTTGTGAGATTTCAAGACTATTAATTTTTCAATTTGACTCGGTTTGACCACTCATTGAGAAAACTTGGACCAACTTTGACCAGACGTGTCTAGAGCTCAGAGTGTCTATTTTTCACGTTCTTATAGTCATCGGAAATATATCTAAAGGATATACTACATTGTCATGTTTTAGGGAAGTTTATGGAACATTTGACACTGAAATGTATCCCCTGATAATTTGTCCCTACTTGGAAGGATTTTTGTCCATAAAAAGATGTGTATCAACCCACAAAACATGTTATCTCTTCCTGCATTGCAAAAACATATACAAGAACTCAAAATAGAATTATAGGTTAATAAAATGCAAATAGTTGATTAGATAATTACATAATTGATCAGATAATAACACCTAATTAAGCTAGTGTTTAACTGAAACACTGTAATCCTGTCAACTCTACACACAATTGTGAACTGTCATACCCCAATGTAATGCCATCACAAATAACTGACCAGATAATAACACCCATTATAATATGGAAAGCTAGTGTTCAACAATGGTCGATTACCAAAAATTACAATTTCATAAACATAAATCAGAATACCAGACATCTAAACTGTCCGCAATTAGGCTAATGCCTACTTTCCATCTAAAAACTGTAACTACAAATATTCACTATCCAAAATAAATTAGACTATCAATGCCCAAAAATAGCTATAGTCAAAATCTGAATCCACATGAATTTGTAAATTCTATCCATACATAATCAACTGTAGAAGGATATATAACAAACTGTATGTTTACCCAAATTGTTGAACTGACATAATTTACAAAAATGATCACCTGGTACTACTTGCAAACTAATATTTTAGTGTAATAAATTTACACCCTAATGGAAACCACATCTGATAGTTCCAAAAAATAATTTTATCTCAACATGAGGGTATTTTAAAAAAATAGTGCAAATAACACATGTGGACACAACAAGTTTGTCTATTTATTACAATATCAAATAGGTGCTCGAATGGGTCTTATAAGCATCCATAAATTTTCACAAATGACAACATTATAAAATTACAAGTTTCAAAAATAGACATGTTGTTGATGCCCATAGCCATGCATACTACTGTCAGCAATGGAATTTCCAACAAAAATGTGAGAATACAATATGAGTATGATGAACCTATCACTCAAATCTTCACTACGACTTTTTCCATAAAATTTTCAAAGTTGAATATCGTCATATGGGAAAAGTTTCCTTTCTTAAATATACATCAAGAATCCCAAAAAATTAGCTCTAAAAATATTTTCATACTATCAACAATTACTTTAATGCAAACATTAAATTGAGGACTATTTTACCCAACCAATTATTTGGATTTTTCACTTTAGGTGGTTTTACTTCCCTAGTACCAAAATGAGCATCTACATGAGTTAAATCCACAACTGTTGGTTTGACATTATTGTTATTTTTAACAAATTTTAAATGTTGCTTTGAAGGAACATATGAACTCATATTAACATCATGACCATTCCTTTTACAATGGGCACAAAATTAATTTCCCTATTTTTAGGAGTCTTACCTATTTTACCATTTCTTGAGCTCTATATAGGAGAATGATTCCTCTATTTAGGAGAGGTAAAATTTTTTCCATTTCTCATCTCTTCATAGTGAGATTGGTCTTTAGCACTTGGCTTATAATTAAAAAAAGGTGTTAACTTCTTTAACACAGTTTTCCTCTTCTAACAATAAGCTATAGAATGATTAATACCTTCACAAAATGTGCAAGGAAAAGCATACTTCTCTCGACCAATGTTATAAAATGCAGGATTTTTAATAAGAAATAACAGTAGAATAATTAAAAACAACACATCATTATTGATTCATCCGGGATAATATTCAGGAGGGAGAAGTTACATATATATAGGATGTTTTATTCCTATGATGAAGGAGATAAAACCAATCCAACAATCACTCCACTTATCACTCCAACAATCTCTCAACCTTCCACAAATCTCTCCCAAATCACAACTCACTCAACTTACTCTAAAATAAGATACATGAGTTGTTTCTCACAACTTCATAATAAACTATATTATTAATATGAGTTGTCTTAATACAACTCATTATTAATAATATTCCAACATTAATAACATTAATAATGTTATAAACAATATATTCATAACATTCACTCCCCTATTGTTAACATTATTAATTCCTAACATACACTCCCCTAATGTTGACATGGTACAATATAACTTTGTCTTCTACTGCAACGTGTTGCACGGGCTTGCCTCATAACCTGGATCAAAAGAAAGGCGTGTAAACTTTCAACTGGCTGACTGTCTTACTACACATGACCACAACTATGCGACGGAACACATCCCGCATTTACTCCATGAAAAGAATGCACTCGACACTCCACTGGTGGATCATCTTCATAAAGAAGGAAGGTAGTCAGAGGACCATAACACCTAGTAAAAGTTTATATACCTTTTTACATCTGTGGTTTTCTGGATCGATCACCAACCCTTTCCAAATCTATGAGTGTTACAATAAAGTTAGAGACATATTCTACAATGTTTTCTTCTAGGAGGTTACATATAGGAATTTTTCACACATTACAATTTAAACAAGAATGTATCATCTATTTTTATTTACTACCACATAGCTGAAAGCAAACACACCACACTGCACACAACTGAAAATACTTGGCCACCAAATCAGTACCGCGGCCTCGTCGATGGTGCCTGACGAGAGGTCGCTGATCAACCTCCTTCCTCCATTGCTAATGTTGCTTTACTTACTCAACAATTTTGAAATTATATCTCAATTTACATTGATGGACATCGGTTACCACTGAAAATGCGTTCATAACATAATTTTTTTTGAGACTTTTGACACCACAATATTAAAATAATAACACTTCACAATGACTCTAAACGTACATCACACATATATTTAAAAATGATGGTGACACTTTGAATTGATAAAAAATGACAACAAAAATAAAAATATGATAAAATACATTATTTATAACATGACATATGATTAATAATCAAATTTCAATTTCAACCGAAATTTTGACGTAAAAACAAAACAATCTAAAATAACTTCACTTGACTTGATGGGACTCACAAAACATAATAAAACAAAAAAAAAATTAAAACTTTACAATACTTGAACACATAACCAAGTAATTTCTTAGAACCACGTGATAATTTTAAAAATAATTAAAGATCAAAACATAAAATCAAAAGTAAACAAAACAAAACTTAAATTTTAAAAATAAATACCACTATCCATAACTAAAACCATGTGAAAGGTAAAATAAATTAGGAAAGCAAACATGCACAGGGGACTACAAAGTGGTAAAGCTATCAAATATGGGCAGATTTGAATAGATCCGTATGAGGTTGAAATGAAAGAAGCCGTATATAGATGAATATATCTCAGAAATCTGAACTTGTATGTATATGTCTAGGTCAATGTAGAACCATTTCTAAAATTCTACAAATGTGAATGGAATACGCAGGCCATTTAACAAATAAGCCAATGCAATCACATAACTCTACAACACATGACTAAACATGAACCATGTGTAAAAAGACATATAAGATGAAGCTAAATACACAGAAACTGACCTATATTAAATGCACTCTACAGAGGTCATAAATCAGACCTGATAATAGTGAATATTCTACACCAAGAAGCAATGAATCAAGTGGTAATGAATATCTCCATGTTGTACTTGAATTACATCATCTCACTTAACCAACTTGCTCTGATACCAATGTTATAAAATGCATGATTTTTAATAAGAAATAACAACAGAATAATTAAAAACAACACATCATTATTGATTCATCTGGGATAATATTCAGGAGGGAGAAGTTACATATATATAGGATGTTTTATTCCTATGATGAAGGAGATAAAACCAATCCAACAATCACTCCACTTATCACTCCAGCAATCTCTCAACCTTCCACAAATCTCTCCCAAATCACAACTCACTCAACTTACTCTAAAATAAGCTACATGAGTTGTTTCTCACAACTTCATAATAAACTATATTATTAATATGAGTTGTCTTAATACAACTCATTATTAATAATATTCCAACATTAATAATGTTATAAACAATATATTTGTAACAACCAAAGCTATATTGTTCAGACTTAAAGAGTGTTTTAGAAGTTTTAGGATTCAATTTCACCTTAGTGCTATTTTTTAGTGTAAGTCAAAGTAGATGGAATTTCATTACCTCATTTACCTATTTTCTTACACCTTTCATTATTCCTCCTGATGGCAGAATCCTACAATTCTAGTGGCGTAAATCCTTGGCTGTTGGAATCTTCATTTAGATGATTTGGAACTTTCTCCAATATCCATTTTCCCACTAGAATAACCCAAACATAAAACTGAGGTTGATCCTCTACATGTATTGAGTTAACATCAACTTGGCCATTTTTACCAAGGCCTCTTCCCTTAAATCCCATTTTATACATTAGCTTAGACCCAATTCCTTTAGTATGTTTTTCAAATTCACCCAAAGGAATGTCTGAAACTAAATGAGAGGAAGAGTTAAAATGTGAACAAATTACAATGCATTCTTTCATAGTACATGCATCTTCTTTGGAAGGAATTTCCTTCTTCTATTCACGTTGTTGCCATTTTTCCAAGAGGGCATCCTTGGACCGTATTTCTTCCTACAATTATTTGACAAAACCCATCAACTTCTTGCTCTGTGCTCATTAACATACTCCTCTTTCTTGGTTGTAGAGGATTGTGGTTCAGATTTTAACCGTACTATTTCCTCTTCTAAGGAATATTAATTAGATCTCAAGAAAAAACTTTCTTCACGGAGTTGACGGTTAACGGCTTCAAGCTCATCAAGATTCTCTTGCTTAGCTAGCTTCCCCATGAATTCCCTATTCTTACAAACACAACTTTCCTTCCACATAACTGAACTGCACAATAGAACTAAGTCCAAAATGTCTGTAAATCTGAAAAATATAATCGAAATTAAAACTGAAGCCAAATTTTCAAACACAATTAGAAGCTTATTCGACAATCTAACTGCTCAAAACGGGTGATGGAAACTAACACTTTTAATCATTTTAAAGGATATTCAATTTTAATCAACTTAAAAGGATTTTATACTTCCAAAAAGTGATTAAAATCTGATTTAGGACTAAATTCAAACTGAAATTAAGTTTGAAATTTACTCAAAATTTCACTGTTTGATCGAAGCCCAAAATTTACTGTTTCCTGATTTTAATCGATTTTCCAAAGTTGTCAAATACTAATTATCATTGCATCCACATTATTTTTATGAACTTAAATTATTGCAAATAATCATAAATTGAAAATCAAAATAATAAAAACAATACCAGATTGTTTACGGGGTTTGGAATTCCTACATCCTCGGGTTCGCAGTGAACCGATCCATTAATAATGTAAAAAATGTAAATACAATATCCTTTACATTAACCAGTAATGAATCAAAAACCTACAAAAATGTGATATCATACCTTTGAAGGACATTAATGGAGCTTAGCCACTGTCCTTCACCTTCCTGATCCACTTGCAGCTGTGTCTGCCTTAGGTTATACACCTTTGTGTGACTTTAACAGAAACTAAATCTATCACAAAAGCTCCAAATTGGGAAAATGATCACACCATCATGATCATCTTGAAATTATGAAAAAAATTCATATGTAATGCGAGATTTGGTTTTGAGTGGAAGTGCCTCAAAAATCAGGTTTTCTGTAAGTAGGCCTATTCTTCCATCTCATAGACTTGTCACTTGTTTTAAATAAAAGTCAACGAGTTCCTCTTAAACACTTCTCCAAAGGTGGCAGATTGGTAAGTATGCATATTATTTTGGCATAGGTCAATGGTTAGAATCCATTTGATTGCATTATCCACTATACATAGCAAATGGAAATCTTTTATCCTTGTATGGGAATCAATCTCATAGTCCACGTGGGATAATTTTATCCAAACCTTTTAATACAACTAAATTGTCCTATTTTCATGTGGAATGGCTATGCATAGAATTTTTCTACCAAAATTTGAGGTCCATGTGTTTTAATGGAGTGATGCCACGTGTCAGCATGTGATTGGTTCACCTTTTGCCATGTCACTTTTTCCTGCAAGTTTGACCCAAACTTTCTATGACCATGTATTTCACATATGGACTTGGATTTGGTCTGTTCATAATGTGTCAAAAAGATCATGAAAAGATATATGTAATAGAAGTTATTTTTTGAGATTACGAGACAATAATTTTTTTTAGTTTGACCAAATTTGACCACCAGTTGACTAAACTTTGACCAACTTTGACTTAATGTATCTGGAGCTCAGAGTGTTCATTTTTCACGTTCTTATAGTCATCATAAATATCTCTGAAGGATATAATACACTGTCATGGTTTAGGGAAGTTTAGGGAACATTTGACACTGAAATTGATCCCTTGATCACCACGAGAAGGGTGATGGTACATAATAATACAAATCATCATGCATCTACAACCTTTCCCATAGGGATTCCATGATGGATCAGTCAATGTTCTATCATAAGGTTTAATGGGTTATAATCTCTTAAAGATATTAAACTAAAATGGTTAACTATGAAATTACTACTAAGACAATGGAAAAACATCCTGATACTATGTATATATAGTTGTGTGGTGAAAGGAAGACATGTTTGTAGTGGCTTATGTGCATTTATGAAACTAGGATTGCTAGCGCAATGCTAGAAAATTATACTCATAATAGTGTAAAAGAATGATTACATTGTTTGTTCACCGTTTCTTCTTTCAACTATGTTTTGAGATGGATTGAAATATTTTTATGCTTTATTGGGTGATACTAAGAAGATGAAGAGGATTTTTGTAACTACAAATAGGTATAACCATATATATATAATGAATAACAACTCACATAGAGTAAAGGGGGGATCGTGGATATCTGAAACCCTTGCATTTACACATGGTTATCATAGGTTTTCAAGATGGATTTTGGAATATTAATTAATGCTAGATTAATTAGTGTTTATCTAGGTAATGATGGTAAACATTACAACATGAAAATAATTAATGGATTTTTAAAAATTAATTAGTATGTTGGATTAATTTTTTATGTGTTGATAATAACTGAAGGCATCAAGTTAATTAATGGCTTATAGAAAATTTTTCCCTTAGTTTGTTGAAGTGTAATTAGGTGTTACAAACCAGTTGCATCTTGTACTTTATTAACATCAGTGAATGCACGTTAAAAACTTATTATTTATTTGAGAGTATGATGTTAGACCCCAAATTCAAAAATAATAACTTTTAACATATCCAAATTTCTATCTCTCGTCATAACACATTGATTAGGATAGTGTCGTAATAGGTTTTCATACACATACAACCAGTATTCACAAAGTAAGCAAATTCAAGAACCTATCCACATGTTCATGCCTCCTAACTCACCTTCATGGGAAGCTTTGATCATCAGGTATTTGATCATGTCACCATCATGCACTATTTCAATCCATATGGCTCCCATATACTTGATTTTCTGAGACTATTTTCAATAGGTGTTAGAGAACTAAAAACCAATCTTACTTAAGAAGCTTCCAACACACACCATTTGAATTTCATAACTAATCAATGAATTCAACAGTTCATATGTGATGCTAACATCCTATTCTAGTACTCATAACCATATGTAACATGGGGGAGATTTCATCTATATACTCTTTCAAATTGGCTTCTTAACAAGCCTAATAGGGTAGTTTTGGATAACTCAAACTTATGCATCCAAGAACTTCATAAAACTAAAATAAGCACACTCTTAGCTCATATGGAACACCTACATGATATTAAAGAACAAAAAAAACATTAATAATGTATATTTCTTCATGAGTACCTCCATTTCACCATCATTAGCTTTATTAAACTAGCATTCTTAGCGGTAGGTCTAAGAAAAACTCTTGTATCATCATTTTTATTCACATAACCACCTTGTATTATTACTTTTACATTGATAACACATCACAAGGTTCCTAGAACAATTCACATTTATTTATGACTCGATCGTTTGATCTTTGTATACTAAAATCTCTACAAAACAACTTTTCTCTTATGGGCCCCACCATGTGTCATAAGATCAAACCACCATGAACGTGACCTATAATGAGTTCTATATAAACTCAAGTAATTTGTAAGGTAGAAAAATTCCATTCAGAGGGATAACCAATCACTTTTCTCCATATCACTTTCAACTGGGGCTTAGAAGTGTTTTAGACAGTGCTAGAAAAATGGATAGAACATTCTTCTCCTTCATCCTTTTGACTTCATACTTTTTGAAAAAATATCTTTCTCTCTATACTCTTAAATAAAATATCTTATGGTTTATCTAAGGAATGCTTGTAAATTTAGATTGAATGTTATGAAGTAAGGGCACTATTTTAGCATACCTTACTTAGCCTGGTTTTAAAAACTTTATAATTTCTTGCACAAACCTCATCCTATGGTCCTCATATTTAATCCACACCTTCTTGATTATCTTCTACATGATCTCTCATGGATAATTTTTCATAAATACACTTGTACCTTCTTGACCAATCCCATTTTTGCATGCTAAACATGTTTTTTCTTAAAGGGAAGTCATATAAATGACCCTAAATATTCCTATAACTGTTGATTTTTTAATTTTAGATTCATCTAAGGACTCTTGGAAATTTCCCTACACACTTCCCATCCTTGAATTTTCTCTTTATGGCCTAATTTGCTTTAGACATCCATTATGGGTCCTTGAAATAGGCCTAAATGAGCTAGTTTGCACCATAAATCATCATTCATGTCTTATTCTTCACCATGTAGCCCCTTAAATGTTTCCTATCATTTGTTTCATAGTTGTACCATGCTTTTCCAATTTTCTCGTTCCTTCACTCCACCTTTCCAGCTCACTTTGCTTACTAGGCCTAGGGATTAGGCTTCCTAAATTGAGATAGTTTAACCAAATTCCACTCATGCATCTGTGTATCCATCATTTTGGACTTATTTTCCACATCATATATATGCTAAACCATATGTGAAATCATCCTGGTAGGATCTCACATCATCACCCTTCCTATACTAGTCACTAGTTTCTCAAGAAGTCAGTGCTTAATCAGGTTCTCCTAAGCCTTTAACCTATCTTGCCTTGTCTCACTCATTTCAAGCTCCCTCTATCTCTCATGTATCCTAATTTATCATTAATATGACTTTGACATCAATGAAAACTCAACATCCACATGCCAACACCATTACTTGTTTTGGTCCTTAATATTTGAAAACTCTTCTTTCCACTTGACACAATGGTACATTGCTATAGGAAAAAGTAGATATGTAGGTAAAAGTCACCGAATATATCATTTTAAATCCTTCTTAATATGATCATTTATGTTTTTCCATTTTCCACAAAGATTCATATATTATTTTGTAAAATTTCATTAAGTTTTGAATCTGGTGTAGATGAAACATCATAGGAATAATTTTTGAAGTGTAAATAATTATGGAATGAAACAATTAGAGGATTAGGTGCACTTTGGGTGTCCCCTTGCACCCTTGGCCGAATTTTGAGGTGAAATTTCACTTTATAAGTTTGCCTCACTCCCACTAGTCCAATTTCCCAAAACAAAAAAACATAACATAGAGCTCAGAAAGTGCACTTTTTAGCTTATAAGAGTGTTTTAAGTGATGGTGCGTCCCATTTTACCTTTTAAAATAACTTGAAACCTTGGTAACATTTATGAGGTATAATTTCACCCCAAAATTTCTCCATTCTCTGATTGACCCAAAAATTTTATCTACATGCATTCCAAGACAACTTAAAATCAGGAAGAAGGGCTTGTGTTTGTGATGTGCATGCATGTGTTACCACCAATCCACCTCCCATGCCGTAATCCAATCTCCTCAATGAACCTTGGGTGTAAATATGAGGTTTTGTTGCACCAAAATAGTTTTACCAATTACAATGAGACACTCAAACTCCACTTCTCCAAGCCCCCCCACTTCTCCATCTCCTATGTGCACTCTCTCTCCTCATCTTCCACCATGAAAATGCACTCCACCCATGCTATCACAACTAATAAAATAAAAACACAACTTGAAAAATAAAATAAAAATCCTTGGCATACATTAAAGATCATTGAAGCTGTTTTTTTCTCCCAACATCAAGAAACCTCCACTTTGCTCCCTAGCTATCCCATTCTTATTTTTTTCATATCTCATGATCCATTGCTCCATTTTCCACCAAATTTGGACATGAGATTCCTCATTGAGAAGCCTTAAATATGATGTAATGATTATATAGTATGAAAAAAATCTTGAATGTTATGGAGGATTGTTTTTTTTTCACAAACCTGGCCTTCACACTCAAAAAAATCAATATTTGTAAGCTAGATTTCTCTCAAAACCCCGTGAGGGAATCATACAAGACTTGGAGAACTTTTTACTCTAGTTAAATTACTTGTTTTTAACCATAATTCGTGATATCAAATAACAAAAATCAAAAGATATAATAAAAAATCTTTTCTAGCTCCAAACTCTTTATAAAACCCCATGCCCTTGAAAATTTGATCAGAATCATTCTCTCAAAAACCAAAAGAGAATCTCATAAAATAAAATGGATAATTATTTCTCATGGAATGATCATTTGAATTTTTTCCCATTTCCCCCTTCCGCAATTTATCAAGCATTTCCCACGACCAAATTCCGTTTTATAATATACCATTGATTATGACGAGTGACTATCACTAAATTTGGATAACCTATTTATTTTGGGATTGTATTTCCAATGAATTGATTATAGTTTAATTTGGATTTAATTTTATCGATTTCTCTCGGATTATGGAATTAGTAGTCCGTAGCACCGAATTGCACTCAAATTTATGGGTTTTCAAAAATAGAATCCACTTTCCTTTGCACTGGATCATAAAAATGGAATATGAAGATTAAAAAATCTAGATAGGGGACCATTTTAGTTTTAGTGTAGCACGCGAATTTCGATGATCTGAAGCAAAAGGTAGAAGAATGAATAATCTTTTATGGACTTGAGTCAGTGTACGCGGGAGGATTTATGATTACAAAACATTAAATTATATTGTTTAAAGGATTTTAAAATGTGAACCATGATTGTGATCATTTCCATGTCTCCTCTAGGGATTCTCTCAAAGCATGCCATCCAAAACAAATGGTCACATATTCCAATCACAAAGCTATTTTTAACATGTACATCATACTGTGACAAAGTTTCAGGAACACTTTAGGAAAACAATAGGTTATTTTTGAAATCCCTCATTTTGAGAGTTTCTTATCAACATTTGAAAATATGCACTGCCACTATGTGGTGATCATATCCCACATAAATTTATCATAGGTGTGATGATGAAAAATTTGTGATTGTAAGAGGTTTGAAAGATGAATTATGGCTCAGGTGGAAGGGAATCCATCTTGGATCCCAATTTTGGTCCCAGAGGATAATTTTCTTCATCTCATGTGGAGTTCCTAATCATAAAGTGAATGACATTTCATTCCATATGTCTCTCCTTCACCCTTCTCAGAGACGAAAGGTGTTGGGCCTCCCATTTCATTAGTCACTATGTATTTAAGGTGGAAATGTCATCGTGTTTTTATTGTGTAGGTAATTTTTCCAAGATCTCATCATGTGCAATTAGTTAAGGAGAAATGCCAGTGTTTCATTGATTGGAAGGATTGGTTCAAGTGAATGAGGGAATTCTTCATTTTTTTAGTGGTCTTTTGATCAAGTTCTAATCACTTCTCTTAATGTATATGATGAGCTAAAACTCTTTATCATTCAAGATGAGACTTATTTCAGTGCAAAATGTTAGAGTTCATTGCTAGAGCATCATCATAGAGGTCATCAGAATTAGCAGTGGATCTTCTTCATGATTAGATATTCTTCATCCTTATTCATTCAAGTTTGGAGCTTCTCTCTCTTCCCTCCATGATTTCTTCTCTATTTATCTCTCTATAATTATATTCCTTTATTGAGAAGAATGTTTTTAAAAAGTGACTTAAGTCACTTAAAGTTCCATTTATCCTCAACTTTATGTTGAAAAGTCACATGGTAATGTGAAGAGGCACACTATAGAGCTATATATTGCAATGCTCTCTCTATTCGAAGAGATCATTTTTCTCTCCCCTCTAGAAAACTGTGTTTCTTTTATTTCTTTCTTAATGTATTCCTCTCCATCTTAACTAATACTCCAATAGAGTATTGTAATTCTACACATCTAGGGAAATATTATATCTTTTGATTAATATAATACAATTAAACCTTTTTTTAATGGTTTCCTTTGTACTTCTTTGCATATTGGTGTCTTCTCTTTGATAACTTGGAAATACTATGGTGTTATGTCAATAAATTCAATGTGATATTTATTGAGTAAAACCCCCTTCTCAATTTATTCCCTCTCTCCATACACACACAATTCCTCCCTTGTATCCTATATAAGAAATTTTCCATGGGTTTAATGGAGTATTCATGTGTAATCCACATTCGAACATATGGGGGGTTCATTAATTAGGAAATATCCTAACACGTTCATTTATATTGAGGTAATTAAAATTGATAAAATCAAATTCAATATACCGATATACATTAGATGGTGAAGGGTTTAATTAAGTAAAATTTTGAATTAAGTATTAGGGGTAGGTTAGAGAGGTGGGATAGAGGAGAGGCAGGGTTATTTTTAATATAATACTAAAACATTTGAACCCTAGTTTCTACAAATAAATACCTTAAAATTTCAAAAGAAGTGCATTCATAAAGTTAAATTATAATATCTCGATGCATAGAGGAATAGAAACAACCATTCATTTACTAAATAAAAAAGGTTTCGTATAACTACCTCACCAACTCTCTGTATTTTAAGATCTTCCTACTAGCCTAAAATGGCTTACAAATGCTATGTTTGGCCAATCTCACCTAAAATAATTTACAAATACTATGTGTGGCCATTATTACCTAAAATGGTTCAATATTAACTAGACCCTAATTTTAACCCTATATTCCATTATCAAATCAACCATCCAATTGATCACATTTCATTAAAACTTCACTTACTCTTCCAACACCCATATACTCTTCTCTAGCTTCCTTTGGACTTAACTCCACATGAGACAAAATTAGATATTTTATCATAATTAAATGCTTTCACCTCCTTTTACCTATTTACACACTTAAAATAAACTTAGGCCCAACTTAAAATTGACTAAAAATATATAAATGCACCATATTTTACTAATCTTGTCTAAACTTTCTTCTAAATGCCCTTAAGACTATGCCATTTTTACTCCCATGGCTGGATAATTCTAGAAGTACCCACAAGAATTTGTAAGATACTTCATATACCCTTTACCCTTCTCATGGTGTATGTCAAATTTTAGAATCCAACTCCTTTTCATGTTCCTTCTATCTCACTTTCTTCTCCTAGGCTCTCAAGACCTCCATTAGCCTTGGGACAATCCTTTTCCTATCATATATTTATTTGTATGAATAAAAATGTATATTTTGGTACCAATTAATGATTTCTAGTTATGGGATAAGTTTCAAGGTTTGATTTCAAGTAAAAACCCTATTTCCTTTGTTAATTTTCCTTCTTGATTATGCCTTCCATTGTAATAAATGTCTTATGACCTATAATGTCACAAATATATCATACTCTAACCCTAGGAAACTAAAAATTCCTTCAAAATACTCTTTAGGTTTCTATCACCATTATTTATTGTGAATTTCAGGGCATGAATAATTGTTTTGAGGCTTCAACATAGAGTTTTCTCAAAACCCTAATTGTGTAGTTTGTAGAAGCCCAAGAAGTCTACTTTTTCCATAAATTTCACTAAAGTTCAATTCAAAGCACTAAAATTTTCACCAAGGCCTATCTCAACAATATGAAATGGATTTCCTTACCATTACAGTTTGAAGAACACGTAAAAACTTCCTTTACTTGGTTTCTTCACTATTCTAACCTGCAGATACACATGGTAACTAGTTTATAGATGACATTTCCACAAAAAACATAATTTATTCAACCATCAAGGTGATATTCCTCATTTACATGCTCATTGATGTTCTAATTCTCCTTTATCTAGCATGTAAGTCTTCATGCTTTCATAAACAAGGAGTTATAAACACAATGCCCAATTTTCTTTATAAAAAATCACATTCAAAAGAGTTCTCTCTTGTAAACATGGTATAACTTCAAAACCTCACTATCTCAAACACATGCAATATATTTTACATAGCAAAAACCTCATCAATAACCTCCTAAATGAATCTTCTTTCATGAAATACAAGAACATGAAGTTGTTTACAAAAACTTTTAGACACAAAACAAAGCATAGCTTATCATTCATATGTTTCATACAAAAATTTGAGTCTCTACCCTTCTTCCACAACTCTCCTCCTTCCATCCTCAAAGGATTCACTCCGTTACCTTCCTTAGAGGGTTTCCTTATTCTCTTTCCAACTACTTATAACTCACATTCATCCTCCTTAATAGTAACTTCTTGTTTCATAATTGTCATTTTGATGACTCATGGTCTTTTCATATGCCTCTTCACATATTATGGGTATTTATACATTATTTTAAACATTTCAATTAACCTTACAGTTTCTAAGACCTATTACCATGAGATTAGACTCAACACACAACCACTTAGACTTTTTGAAACCCCATATGACCCTTTTTCATACTCTTAAGATTTGAATTACATTTTGGAGGGAAAACAAGAATTTGAATTTCTAAGAAAAATTTTCTGCCTAGACCCCCCTCAACAGAGTACCACACACTCATTACAACCATGACAAATCAAGTATTAACAAATTTTATGCTCTTCCCATGATGCTCATGCATCATATCTCTTTAAATAAGGAAATCTCAATAAGAAAATTCTTAACAAAGAAATAATAATATGGTAGAAAAAATGGGATTGAGTATGCTTTTCAGCAAATGATATCATTTCAATATCTTAACTATTTGAAGAAATACTAATAAATTATTAAAGTTTGACATTAAGGTAATTAGTAATAGGTCTCGAATGGGTTCTAACTCTCTTTCTAGAGAAAAGGTGTATTAAGAAAATAATAATTGAGTGGGAAACATGACATAATTGATGTTTTATATATTATGGTAGAAATAAAAAAGGTGTAAATAAAATGGTAACAGAAAAATGGGTAAGTAAGGTACAAGGAAAAATTAGGGGGTATTTTCATTCTAATAATATAATAGGAGGGGGAATTATCAATTGAATAATTAGAGGTAAAAACTAGCATTAAGGTTATTCTTTAATACCCTTTGAATGAACGTGTTATACCATACTTTTACTAAGTGAACCCCCCATGGTCGAAAGGCCACCCTCGATGGCTAGAGTAGTGTACACATTTCCTTGTTTTCAGTAAATGGATATGGCCCATTCCTAAACATAGGGACCTATTCCCAAATTATTGGTGAAAGAACCTAATTTTTCCTTGCAACAAATTATTTCACCAAATTTTTTTATTGCCCACCATTGTGTAAATTTTATTGTCCTGCACCCTAGAATCAACCACAAAATACTAAAAATCATATATACCAAAAAATCCATTAAAATAAAAAATCTCAAAAACACCAAAAATATGAAATTCATTGCTGAACAACCCACTACTGATAGTTTTTTGTAACTCTTCATATTCCATAGCATCCCTTCATATTCTTGTTGTAGTTTTTCTCACAGGGTGGCTTAAAAGAGATACACCATATTGGATAGACTGAGATGTATTGTTGATATATAGTTTGAATATATTCAAAGATAATAATATATTATCTAAAACAATCCATATTAATTATATCAAATGTCATCTCCATCTGGTACATTGAGTGATACAACATGAAATCTAATCAAGACCACTCCTGAGTCTCTAGTTTAGCCACTAATCCCATTCCTCCTAAAGAAGAAAGAGAATAAGAACCATAGGAAGAAATATAAATAATGGTTATACCTCTGCCATGGGGAAAAAATACTTGACCATTGGCCTTAGCTCTACAACTTCTTAAATTTCCAAAAGGACCAAGAAAGGACTTTCCTAATTTTTTTGAAATGGAAAGCAACAACTAGATTATCATATTACAAATTTCATCACATCCCATGGCATTCTTAGATTACAAAATGAATATGATGTCATGCGGTTGTTCATGGAATCATTACAAGATGTCGTTACAGACTGGTTTTACTCATTTCCATCACTCTCCATTACTAATTGGGATGATATGAAAACCAACTGCAGAAGATTCTCGTGCCCACCTTTATTAACTTGCTGAAATGGAGAAATAACCACAAGAGACCATGAGAGAATTTGTAACAAAGTTTAATAATTTGATCTACAAGATTCTTTCTAATGCTCATCTGACTGCGGCCAATCAGAAAAGGTTCTTCATGAATGCTCAGTTTCCTGTGGTTAGCTTCATATTCCAGAGAGAAAAACCAAAACATTTGGACAATACTTACTAACTTTCCATTAATGTGGAATATGACCTCATCATGTTAGGAAATATCAAGAGCTATTCAATGAGGGATGATGCCCACATTTTGAAAGATGAAAGTGTTGATCCATTCCTACAAAAATCAAATAATGATGTGCTCTCATTGAAGAAGAAAATTACACAAGTAACCATCCCAATGGGGTTTATCTAAATCAAAACCAAAATCAGAATTAGAATAGAAACATAATAGGTTGAGGAGGAATAAGATTATATTTTTAAGAACCTCCCATGAATTCTACATGTGAAACTAGGCCTAAAGGAGAATTTAATGAAGCTCAATTTGAATATGAAAATGATGATGGAATTTTGGATATTGATGAGATTGATTCTGTTGGAAACATAAAATTTTGTGCATATGACCCTTCTTTGGATGATGAAATCATTGATGATATGAAGAGTCATTCTTGTGTGGTGTTCTCCCATTCAAATTATCAAGAGAGGGATAATTATTACAAATTCAAATATCCTCAACTAGCGACTCTACAAAAAACAATAAAAAAGGAGGATTAATTCTACCCCTATCATGAAATAAAAAAAGAATAATCCCGAAGTATCCACAATTGCATCTACATATTCAAATATGGGTAAGTCTACCTCTTTTATAATAAGTTCCAATCCCATTTATACATTTAAGTGTAATGATATGAATAAAAATAGTAGTAGTGTCATTATAAGAAGTAAACCTCTTCATATGAGTCTCATTTTGACATAGTCAAAATTTGTACAAATTCCAAATTTCAAATCTCTAATTATGAATATTTGAGATCTCATCCCAAGAAATTTTATAAACTTGTCTAGTTTATCATAGGAATTTATTTGAGTTCATATTACAAAAACCTCACTACAAAAGAGTCAATACCTTCTCCTGGAAATGCTATATATTAAAATATTCTTGCCTACACCATCCACTTTTGAAAAAATTTCAAACTTCTACCTTACTTTGTTAATCAATGTATATAAATTGAATAAAATATATTATTGACTCTAGTGCCTCGGATAATGTCATGTCTAAAAATTTTACACACATTCTTGCCACTTGGACTTGCTCTTATCCCTGATATTGGACATTGTTATTCCTTAGAGACAAAATAAGTACCTTTTTTCAGGCACGTCCTAGGGTAGAGATTGTTAGGAATTTAATATTTACATGGATAATAATATTCGCATGTGGTAAATATTTGGTAATTATAAATGAGTTGTATCAAACTCATATATTTAAGTTATATTGGTTTGATGTAATATTGTTGTGTATAACAACAATAGTTCGGATATAGATTGTCGAGATGTATTATTGTAACAATATATCATTGAAAATATTCTTATGAGAGAATGGTGGAGAGATAATATGAATCACATTCCTATATATTTATATTGTATCCCCAATAAATTATAGATTGAATATACATAGTAATATATTGAGAGTGATATTGTTGTGTAAATATCTAGCTGCGTTTATATTTAGTATCAGGGCGTAATATGTGAGTGATCTGATCAACAAGTTATGGAGTTCTAGATATTCGTGAGGGGAAGTTTCACTAGGCTTTGTCCCTAAGGATGTGTAATGCTAGATTGTTGTTCAAACCTGATAACTTCTGGAAAAGTTTAATCTTATTGAATATCAACATAGTATCAGATTGCAGAGATCGATGTGTATTTGATTCCCTCCTACCAATTGCACCATTTTTTCACAAAGATTTAAATTTGTGGTTTTGTGAGGGGGTGACTGACAAAGGTGTGATATTGATAGTTACTGGTTATGGGAGAATATTGAAGGCCCTTGGCAGAGTAGCATACAGAGACATTGTGAACCCTAAAACTTGCATCACATTTTGTGTTATCATCTGCATCAACACAGTTTTATAGTGCTTGCATCAAGGAAAATAAAAATATATATTATTCACAGCACGTCACTTGACTGATCTGGTCAGTTTGAAGATTCAATGCGTGTGGGAGTATGATTTGGTTTACGTCGTATTCCACGTCTGTGATGTATTGGTCTCTAACACTTGGCGTTTAACGTCTCCATGCTATCTCATTATTTTAGTAGATTCCAGTGATTAAAGTTTGGGGATCCGGATTGAATCAATATACATTTGACCTAGCCTGCTCATCAAAGGACCTGCACATTACCACAGTTCATATTCCTCCTCCTTGCTCGCAACTCACAGATGCATTCACAGGTCTCATAGTTGTCACCATATGCTGTAATCTAAAATTTCCACATAATTTCTTTCTGGTGCCCATTGGAGATTCATGCACCATAGTACAACCTTCTATCCATGCAAGTGTTATCCTCCACGTGCTGTCGACTAGAATTCTGGTCTATTTCATCATGTAAGGATGATAATTTATTCACGTTGGAGTCATTTTTATGGTAGTGTTTACTTATGTTGTAAGATTTATATGTTGGTAAAGTACTCCATATTTATTTTTCATTAATCTTAAGTGTAAAGTATCATAAGATTCTATAATTAAGTCCATTGTTGATCAAAATGTGTCAAAAGACCACGTTAAAGTGTCTTACACATATTTCAAAATATTGATGTCAAGTATCATTTTGTTATTATTGTAGCGTCATTTTGATTTATAAAAAAATTAAATAAACGGGGGTCTCTAGAATAATCTTTCATTGCCCAAAATTTGATTATAGCGTAATTGTAATAATGTCATTTATAATTGTGTCGTCAATGTATTGTCAAAATGTGTCTAGGTGAACAATAGTTTATGGATTACATGAACGTCAAAAAGATTTATATTTTTTGTCATCAAATTGGTGGTCATAGTCTATAATATCATAAAGTCATGTCAAATAGGTGATTTTAGGTGGTGTCAAGAGTCAATGAAAAAATATTGAAAAATATTATTTTTTTCCTCACAGATGCATTTTTGGTGTTACCTGAATTCTGAAAAAATAAAGTTTTTCACAGTGTGGAAGGGAAGATATAATAAGTTCAATGTGGAAACAAATGTACTTCATGTTTACATCTTGCTGAGTTAGTAGCATGTTATTGGAGGATGGAGGCATCAGAGGCTGGAGGACAACCATCAACCTCTCGTTAGTTGCCAACGACGAGGCCGCACAAAGATGTGGTGGCATATATATATAGTTTGAGTATATGTTTTTCACTGTGAGTTGATTTCAATTGTGAGCTTCAATTTTTATAGTTTGCAATGTTCAATAAGTGGAAATTTCGCATTGAGGGGGCAACATGATCAACATAATAGAATGTTCCATTTCATCGTTCACTCAGTATGTGTATGTGATTCATTCATAAATTCTCCAATGCAAAAACATAGTAAAGAACAGATAACATAGTGAGAGGCAAACATCATGGCTCTTGATGAGTTAGAAAAGTCAGATGTGTTCCTCTTCGTACCAAGTTTGTGGTTAGCCTCTGGAAAAACCATTGAAGGATGTTTAGATGTGTTCCTGCTTGAGTTCCCACACTGCTAGGTCAGATGTGTTCCCTACAGTGACTAGTTGATAAGAAAATTATTCCTGAACATGTTCCCATCCTTTTCAGTCAGATGTGTTCCCGAAAGTGCTTGGTTGATAAGAATTTGATGTGTTTTCTTCTTCTACCTTCAGTTTGAGTATGTGCCAAGATCATGAGTGCCCAGAGGCAACATGCCGTAGAGGAAGTGCAAAAGTTATTTTATTACCATGTAAACATTGAGGATTGGAATGTTAGGATATTAATGTTTATATTATAATTTGGTATATATCGAAAGGTAAATAATAATGTTAGTTTTTAACTATATGGTTAATACAGTAAATATTGTTAATATTAATACTGTTTAGAAATAATAATATAATATCTATTATAGTTTACTATTATATTACACGTGATTTTAGTTCTTGACTAACTCACAAATATAGGAATTTAGGAGATATTGTAGGATTGAGTGGTTTCTGGAGATTCCTTAATAATAGGACTTGTCCTATTCATATTTATACCTGTAATGGTGTTCGAATGAAGATATATGGAGAATATAGAAGCAATATAATTATATGTCTAAATTAATTAAAGTCTCTGAGTTTCACTACGAAGTTATTCTCTCTGCAAGTCTGGTTATCCATTACCTTATAGAATGCATCTATATCAATTACAATTGGACACCTAGATTTAGATCTAATATGGTATACATTATACATTCAAAAACTTCAATCATACCATCATGCACCCTGGTGTATAATCGGGAAGCATTCTTGGAAGAAGAGTTGACATTAGACCTACCTTCCCCATACATACTGTGAAACCGTTTTTATTTATAATCTCCCTTGGGTAAAACTAAGCACAATGTTATCATTGAGATCACCTAAGAAAAACCTCGTTCTTGGCGTGAATATCAAATCTTACAATTCTCTTGGCAGTTGAGACCAGCCACATTTTCTCTGATATTCCTAGTGGCTTCTTTTCTCATTTCATGTAATGTGAGGACATAAGTTCTATCCCTTTTAGACTCATGCACATTTGCAACTATCACACATTCTGTTTTACTAAATTTATACATTATTGGATACCAATTTCATACAATAATCAGGATTCCAATCATCCGTATCGACTTGGATTACTCTTTCACTCTTCTTGGAAATGTAGATCATGTCTTAAAACACAATAAGAAGTCAAACTCTGACATGTTAGAATTACATATTTTAGCAATTGGTAGATGCACTACACATAATACTTAGGGTCATGCTATACTTTCATGTATCCTACGCTGGTCATGTCTAACTTATCACTTATGCCTCACTTGACTATTAGACATGTTCTCATTGATGGACACATTACGGCCTACAAACTTTATTCAGGTACATGTCTACCTATCCTCTTATAGTTATCAATTATTTCCCTAAACAACTGCAAAGTTACATCAAATATAAGAGGGAATGACTAACAAGGTATTACATAAGCCTAGCAAGGTGACTATGTTACATCAATGGGGGTCGCAAACCCACACAAGATACATCAATTACGACTAGCAATAACTTTAACCGTAAAGATGCTTAGCAGTTACAAATCCTTGCCGAAACAATATACATAGGGCCTTATGGGTGCTCAATGATACTACAATACCAGCACAAGCAGCCTAACTTAGGATGAGTCCTAAGGAATCTCTAATTTATGATAGTGTAGTTAATTTTTACCCCTATCAAAAAAAAGGAACCCCAGAACTTGTCAAGTCCATTGATTTAGGAACTATCACTAGAAGATCAAAGATCTAGTAAGAGCACCATACCATGAGGGTAGGAACTATACCTAACAACTTGTCTAATGTCTCCTTTTATATGAGTCCTAGTTCTGGAAAGAAATCATCATGACACATACGTGGTTGAAGATAAATACCATAAAGGATTAAAGACCATTACCTAAGAATGAGCTTAGGTAAATACCCCTCTATTGTCATCCTATACTAATGTAGATCTAGCCAAACTCATGTACTTGGGTACATGATTCTTCTTGATTTGATCCTACAAAAAGAAGTATACCATTCATATGATTCCTAGGCATAAAATGAAATAGTAACTTATGACTATATTTGGATTCTTTTTTATTGCATAAGAATCCTTGATATGTCACTTTCTAGAATTGGTACACCCTACATTCCCAGCCATCCATGGTAGCCCATTGGGAAAATTTGTCAAATAACCACTTCCACAGTCACCTGCATGACCAAACTGGGACTAATGCTACTATCCAGCTAGCCAAAAAGAAAATTTTCAATCCACTATGCACCAATACATCCTTCCCACATGGAATTTGACCCCACTCAACCAGAATTTCTTGGAATGATAGGTGTAGTATAAACACTCCACCGCCACTCTTCAGTCTCTTCTCATTCTCTTAGTTCTACTCATGCAGGCCCTTCATATTTATATCTTTTCTAGACTAGCTAAGGATTTCCTCATCCTGAGTATTGTGGGTTTTCCAGGAATAGGTGCCATTTCAAGTGTTTACATATTGCAACTACATGTGACCATAATTCACTATCCATGATGCAGAGGAGCTTTCACAATTTACTACCATGATGTGCTTCTAGAATATTCTACCATAGGCATGCTCCTTCCTAGTCTAGACCTATTGTTAGGCTGGCATCTTATCCACACGCAGTAACCAGGTCATGCTTTTCACATGTTCTAGCCCAGATCGTCCAATTTGACTAAGTCCCAAACCGTTGGTTCTGTCCACGCATCACGTTTTTCCACGGGCTTCCTTAAACCCTTTTCTTAAACCCAACCTTGTACGCTTTGTCCTTGCACGCCTTTCTTTTACTAGGGTAGTTATGCACCTAGTGCCTTCTATACTTAGTCAATATTCTAGGGGCCCAACATCACCCCACACTATGCACCTGTTCTCCATCCATGGGAACACTTCTCTTAGTGGGAGAAAGATATACAATAGGCTATTTACGCCTAAGAAAAAAAATAAGGGGATGAAAGAATGGGGAAAGAAGAAAGAATGGGGGAGTGAAAGAATCACTGCAATAGACTGGGAAAATCCTTTTGCAAGTTGGCCTCTAATTTATTCCAGGCATCGAATTTGTCCTACGCACGTTGACAGAGGTCACCGACCAAGGAACTTACCTCCACAAAATTTAGTCCATCCCCTTGTGTGCTCATAGTATATGTGATCTTCTCCAACTCCTTGCATATATCCTCCAACGCATCCATTCTTCATGTGATATGTGGATATAGCTCCTTCAACCAATTTTTTATTGAAGCCCTCAAGGCTTTAATGGCTTCTGATTTCTTCTAAACCTCGGTAAGGATTTTGTCTCTTTCTACCCTATTCCCCTTGTTTTTCTCCTACAACTCCATGAGTTCCACTTCATGAGTGGTGATCAGGGTTCCTGCCACTTTTTCTCTATCTACGTGAAATTTATTGTATGCGGCTTCAACAGTCCAAGAAGTGGTCCTTACATCAGCAAGCACTTTGCTGTATTCTAAGACGAGTGCTACTATCTTCAATTTGTCTTCCTTCTCTAGGTACACAACCACTTCCTCTACAGACTCCAAGGCTAGCAGCTATCTTTTCATGGTGAGGACCCTTGTTAAATCCTCCATGCATCCCAAGGTGGATCCATACTTCTGCATGGGTGATGCAAGGTCCAGATGCTTTAATAGTATGGCCCCATTGATGGATTCTACTTTCTTGTACACAACGCTCACCTTGGCCTTTTCATCCTTCAATTCCTGGTGCCACTGGGTGCTGATTAACTTTTGCTAGCTCATCTCCTTGGTTAATGTGGCTAGCTCTTCCTCTTTCTCCTTCATCTCCCCTTCTAGATCCCTAATCCTATCATTTCACCTAAAGAGTCTAGCCTCTAACTCAATAGAGACTTTGTTAAGCATGTTGCATAGCTGTTCATTCGAGAGCTACTGGGTATCCACCACTGGGTTATCTTCTCCTGGTCCTATAAATGTTACTATTGCCCCTTCACTTACCTCAAACTCTAGTTCATCAAGGTGGGACTCAGTTTCCCAAGAGACCATCTTCCTTATTTGTGGGTAGGTAGCCTCCTTGTGAAAATATGACATGCATACAAGCTCCTCTAGTTTTACCGGAAGTGTACTCTAGAACAACACATGAAACAACTTCTTGGTGTCATCAATATAACTCATCTCTATCCTCCCCCCTTCTGCATGTATTTCTCCCATGTGCGTACCCTTGGGTATACTTACAGTTAAAACTGGGCATCTAGTGCTATCGTGTTCCTCTTTCACACTCTCCTTCTCCTTGTTCAACACTGGCTCAGCGTATGCGTTCCATTTTGTCCTCTGATAGGGTCTCAAGGTTCCCTTGTTTCCTCTTCTTCTACCACCTTGGTGATTTGCTCTTTTACCAAGCTTGGAACCTCATGCTTCTGTGCGCTAGCCTCTTCATATTTTCCCATATTATGGGTGCTTCCTCCTAACTATATATCCTTGCATTAGACAAAAATAAACCCTTGTTCTTCTTCTCCACCTTCCTCCTCTAAATCATGTATATTTAAAATAGGCAGCCCTTGATATTTCCTAGGGCCCGCTTCCCTACTTACTTCTTCTCCACTACCATCCTTCTCTCCTATGTTCTTGCCCATACTTCCAGCTTCTTCCGAGGTGGTCTCCTCTTCTACCCTCTGCTTCTTCCTAACCAGAGATTCCAGTGTAGGTGACTGTGTTTCTTCCTCTGATGACTCCTTATCTAATAGCTCTTTTGGTTCTGGAGTCATCTCTTTTACTATGGGTGATTTTTCTTGTGCACGTATGTGCTAGTTCTAGTGCTTACCCCGGGGGAACCTATTGCCTTTGTTTCCACCACACTTGGAATTTTTATTTTCTAGTTTCTTTTCCTCCTGCGTGGGTGCACTGGGTATCTCTTCCTCTCAGTTTGATCCTAAGGTATAGATACCTCATTCTCCAAATATGTTCCCTTCTTTGACTTGGGTATTATGTAAATGTATACGCATGCTGCAGACCCTCCTGTAATGGGCAGAGTCATGGGCGTTGTCATTTACACTTCATGTGACATGTATAGCTTTATGTATGCATGCTTGCAAGGGTAGACCAACCCTTTGTTGCAATTCCTTGTGGTTTTGGTCCAAACTACCAAGGTTCAACTTAAAGTTTTTGGACTCCTTGAACCTGTTTACTCCCACTTGGAAGTACTAAGCTGTGAAGGCAAAGTGGAGCTTGTACCCTGGGCTCCATGAGTCATCTATCAACTTGAACCTGGCTAGGTAGTAATGTTCGTACAAAGCAAATTCTACCTCTCCCCTAGTGGCCACTAGAAGTTGTTTGGGAATTATCCATTCTGCCTCGAATGCATTCCATAGGTGCATGTACCACTTTTCCAAGCACACCTTGTGCATAGTTTTCATAGTGTCACAAGCGTACTTCTCAAATATTTTGGAAGGTGAGGGGTCTTCAACAGTGTAGTCCCATATGAATTTATCTGATGCATCTAGTAACCCTATCTCTGAGAACACGATGGTCAGCAACACATTTCCAAAAAGGATCCTATCACCTTCCTTCGTGCAGTTGATAATTTCATCCACGATGAATGTGGACAAATTATAGATGGTACCCTTTGAAATCTTTCTACAAATTTTTAAACATGGCTTACTAAATTGAGTCCATCTCTCCTAGCCATTTAGCTTTGACACCAGGTGTGTGACCATCTTCATTACTAGATCCTTGATGTATGCAGCATCATAATACCTTGAACCCTTTTTGCAAGGAAAATTGGCAATAGTTTCCTTAATCACTTCCTTGTCTGTCAAATCATCTTCCAACTCATCTCCTTCATAGATGAGGCCTGTGAAATGTGAAATGAGATGAGGAGTTATGTGAATATTGCACCCCGTGAAGTGGAAATAGTTCTCATGAATGCAAGACATCAACCACTAATACAATCACTCAGGTTTCCCAAAGTAGGGCAACTCAAAGAGTTGTAGTAACCCTGCCTTCTCCAATTTGACCCAGGGTTCATTTTAAGAGACCTCTTAGAAATCGAAGGTGGAAAATACCTCATGAATATTATCAGAACCTGTTTCATGGGAAGGTGAATTTTTTGGGGGTCTGACAGCAAATTGTTTTCCTGATTTTTAAGTGGCGGGATAGAACGCTATAGACGCATGATAGATATTTGTTGGTGCACGTCAACAAGGTGGTTGACATGCATCAATGAACCTCATTAACACACATAAACAAGGTCGTTGATGTGCATCATTGAGGTTCGTTGAAACACATATACCACCTTGTTAACACACGTCAAAAAAATATCTGTCGCGCAACTGCAATGTCTGCCATTTGGTCACGCAACAAAAAAATCTCCATATCGCGCATAAAAAAACTCTCTATCACGCATCTAATTCCTCTACACTCCTGTCACGTGTCAAAAAACTCTCCATGCCATGCATCAACAAACTCTTTGTCACACATCTACAACCTCTAGCCTCATGTCATGTGTTTACTATACTTGATAATACATATGCCCCCCAGGTGGTATGAGTGAGCTAGTAGTGTTCTACCTAGTGAATAATATATGATTATATAGGGGATATTTCAAGGGTAGGCAAAGCTGAACCCTAAAAAAATTTAAACTGTAATTTTTAGGTGAATAGGTCATTGACCCGCGCTAGTAAATTCACCTTTTCAAATTTTTCAAAAATGGAATATTCACCATATTACGAATATTCGCCACTAACATTATCCCTGATTTGACCTTCACATCATCATTATATATGGGAAAAACCTTCTGGTGTCCTCTTGTTTGTTGGGAACACTATTTCTAGTGCCAAATCCTTTTTAATTATGCTTGTTTGATGATTATAATCATTTACAAACATATCCCTAAGATGGGATTCCCACTCCTTCCCCAAAAAAACTCCATAGAGGTACTACATTTCTGCATACCACTCCTCATTTGTGCTTGCTTCAATTTCTTACTACTTTCCCTTTCCCTTTCCTTTTCCCTTCTTGGGTGTACTAGATGGTTTCTTGGGTGCCATTTTCTAGGTCTTCTACCCACTTCAATCACTTCTATTTTTTTTTCTTCCACTCTCTCCAACCCTAGATCTCAAACTTATGAAGAAAATTACTTAAACCCATGCCCTAGTTCTTCAAACCCTAACTGGGATACTCACTTCACAAGACGATGTCTTCTCACACTTCCTCCCACACCCATGAAATCCCTTCCTTCTGGTTCACAAATCCAAACTAGCTACTCACGCTTCAATGCTTTCAATTTTTTCTTCACTCGGATCATTTTTTTGGAAGCCCTAGTTTATAAAGGTGTAAAAAGAGCTTCGTTCTCTTATATGAAAAGTGAAAAATGAAGTGTCCTGATCTGCTTATTTATAGTTTTTCCCCTTTTTAGCATTAAATGCTACTTCACCTACCACCATACTTTCTTCATTTGATGTGGATTTTTCAAACAAATCCTGACTTAAGCGCTTTCCCTCACGCGCCCAACCTACACGGAAAATCCTCTAACCTTCTAGCATGCAACCAATCCAGCCTGACAGGAGACTCTTGTGCACCCGTAACCAGTACCAAAGGCACTTTTTCTATCCTGATTTTTTCTCTTGCCTACCTCATGTTGCTTAATGTGTTTTCTCCTCCTTTGTATGTGGGATCTATAAGTAGCTTTATCTTAGCACCAACCATCCTTCTTCCATATTTTCTCTCCATATACCTCTTTCAACCATGTCATTCAACTGGGATTTTTGACACAAACTTCCTTGGTACTTTAAGCATGCACTCCTTCACATTACTCCACACCACACTTAAAACAATGCATGGTCCTTTGTGCAGTCACATATTCTCAAAAAGTAGCAATAAGGTTACCGGTTCCCAAGGTGTAAAACAAAGCAATAACACGAAAGGAAAACACAAGAAAATAAATGCATAAAGGAAAATTCTAAGATAACTGGAAAAAATACCTTATTTACAAAACCAAGAAGACTTATTTATAGTAGGGATTCAACCTACTCCCATTGAAGTGTTCAGGAAACTTCGTCCCATCTAGCGCTTGTAACTAGCATGCGCCTGAATCAAGGATGTACGAGATTATGTAAGGACCCAACCGATGAAATTTTAACTTCCCAGGATGGCGTAAAAACTTAGAATCATACACTAGAACCATCTTCCCAACCTCAAACTTCTTGTTTCTAATGTGGTGATCATGCCAATCCTTCTACTTTTCTTTCTCTGCTATTTGGATCCACTTGGCAAGTGATTGTTTCTCATCTTGCTTCTTTAGCAGATCAATTATTTCTTCCAGTGCTTGCTCATCAACTAACCGTCTTGCATGCACTATTCGTAGAGAAGGTAAAATGAATTCAATTGACAGTAAAACTTTTGTGCCAAAAACCAATTGAAACGGTGTGGATTTTTTCAACCTTTTATATGTTGTCCTGTAAGCCCATAACACTGCTGATACTTTGTCATCCCAATCTTGTCTTTTGACATCACAAATTTTGGTCAAGGTATGACTCATTATTTTGTTGAATTCTTCCGTGGTTCCATTTTCTTGAGGTTTATAGGGCATAGTCTTGTGATGAGCCACCATGAATTCTAATAACAAGATCCTCATGGTCTCATTCAAGAAATGTGCTCCCCTATCGCTGGTTAAATTCAAAGGACATCCATACCTCATGATAATGTTATCTCACAAGAATATTACCACTGTGGCTACTGTGCAATCTTTAGTTAGGGCTGCCTCTACCCACCTTGTCAGATAATCCATGCAAGTGATGACATAGTCTGACCCAGTCCTACATGCCACTGGTGCAATAGGGCCTACAAAGTCTATTGCCCACTTTTCAAAGGGATCCACGCTAGGGATAGCGTGAAAAGGAATTTCATCTCTCTTTCCTAGCTTGCCAATCCGTTGAAAATGGTCACACACTTTACAATAGTCTTTACAATCCTTGTACAGGGTTTCCTACCACAAACCTGCCATTAATATCTTACACACGGTGAGATCGCCTACATAATGTCCACCGGCACTTCCTCTGTGATATTCCTCCATTATGGTGAGGCACTCATGCTCTAATACACACCTGTGCAAAACTTCATCATGTCCCAATTTATATAAGTCTCCACTGATCAGCATGTAGGGCGCATGGTGTGTATGGCTAACTACTTTTTCTCTAATACCTTCATTCCTTCCGGTGCCAGACCTTCCTTTAAAAATAGCGTAATCTCCTCCAAATCTGAAGGTGTGCGTGCCGCAAACCTAAATAATTGTACGTGTCTGGCATTATCTCCTCAATACTCTGTGCTTCCTCCCTTGAATCAATTCTTGAAAGATGATCAGGTCCACAATTGCTTTTTCCACAGCTTTACTACTACAGTGAACTCAAACTCTTGAAATAAAAATACCCATCTAACATATGTACCCTTGTAGAATGGGCTTGTTCACCAAATAATTTAATGGCATATGGTCGGCATAAAACAAAAAGGGTGTTACCAATGCAGATACTATCTAAACTTAAAAAGTGTGTAGATCATTGACAATGCCTCGCGCTCAGTTGTGGTATAATTCTACTCACTGGTGTCAACTTCCTACTTGCAAAACATAGAGGATGATCAACAACTCCTTCACCTGGTTGTGTAAGTACTGCTCCAATAACAGTTCTTGAGGAATCTACATGGACATGAAAGGGCTTGTCCCAAGAGGGAAATCGTAATATAGGTGTGATGAAAAATCTATACTTTAATGTATCAAACACCCTCTACTACGCCTCTCCCTAATAGAAGGCACTTTTATGTCTGAGAAGCTCCTCTAAAGGTGTAGTGATCTTGGCATACCCCTTAATGAATTTCTTGTAATAACCCATATGCCCAAGTAATCCACACACTGCGCTCTGGCTAGTAGGCTCCCCTAACCCCACAATAACTGTAACTTTAGTGGGATCTACCAGCAAGCCCTTCTTACATATGATATGCCCCAATAAATTCCCAAAGGGTGTAGCAAACACACACTTTCTAATGTTGAGGGATATCCTCAACTACCTACACCTCTCAAACATTAACCTTAAATTGTCACAATGGTCTTTAACCAGACCATACATTGTCCAATCATCCAAATAGACCTGAAGAACCTTATGGATGAAGACCTAGAATGCTTGCACCACTATGCACGAAAAAACAACAGGAACATTCTTCAACCCAAAGGGAATGACCGTGTATGCAAAAATTCCCCACTCAGTGGTGAAATTTGTCTTCTCCTAGTCCTCCTTTGCAATCCAGACTTGGTGGTACCCCAAAAAATCCATCCGTAAAGGAATAGATTTCATTCCCAGTGACTCATTCAAAAATTTCTTCAGTGAAGGGGGTTGGAAAAGGATCAATGACACAAATTGCATTCAGCTCCCTATAATCCGCATAAATCCTAATTTGCCCATCCTTCTTGATGTTGATTACCATCAGACTTATCCATTCTAATTCCTCCATAGCTTTAATGATCCTAGAAGCTATCATTTTTTCTATCTCCTCCTTAACCTTCACGTGTCAAATTGGGATTCATCTGGTAGGGCCTCTTTCTGATCGGGCGCGCACCATTCTTCAACTTTATCTTCATCTCCCCAAGGAATGGTGAACGCCTTTGAGATCATGGTACCTGCATGGAAATATATCCTTAAATTTACACAACAGATCAATGATCTTAGAGACTTCCTTCTCCAACCAGTAATATCCAATAATAGCTTCCTTAGGTTCTTCTCCTGAACTGATGTTAACCTTCTTTGTCTTTAAGGGCTCATGGTAGGCATGCGCGTGAGTATCAACACTATCCACTACCTCGCACGTCCCTTCAGAATGGATAACATCCAAGATTTCTAATTCCTCACCATCAATCAAATACACCAACTTCCCTTTCTCCTTTTCCAAACACGTGCGCTCAAGCTGTAAATCTTCTGTTTCCTCTACTTCTTCTTCAAAGTGCGTCTCCAAACCTGGTCCACATAGTAACTCCAACAACCTATCTTCCACCATGGCACTATCCCCCATGGTAAGGTGCTTGATGTCTTGTAAGGCCTTATCAAATGATGGATTGGTACTCTCGATACTCAAAGGTTTGAATGAGGTCAGCCACGAGCTCTTACCAATTCCCTGTTTGTGGCGTGTCTCCAAATGAATGTACCATATGCGTGTGCAACCCTGTAGTGTAGAATACAACTTGTGCACCCAGAGGGATGGTGAAAAAGCTTCCGCACCTTCTCTCTAGATCCTTTCACACTCCTAGATATGGAAAGAGGCGGGCTCCTTCCCATGGTAGTCCTTGATGGTGGTGGGCACGTTGCTCCTAGAGAATCTAATAGAGAGAAATTCTTACCTCACGCCATTCCAAAAGGCTCTCCTGATGTGTAGCCCACCACTGTGTAGCTGTGCCGAGAAGGACATAACTTAACATCCCCCTTCGTTCCTTCTCATTCTTCCACTGAGATTCCATTTCTTACAAAAAGATCTTAGGGAAGGCTTCTCCTGAATACTTAGGCAACTCCTTTGCTCCTAGGCACCAGACTATGCGCGCCTTTGTCACCTTTTTCACTGAGCTTCTCAACTGTCATCCCATCAATTCATAAGTTCCATGCACCCAATCGTCACATGCTATACTGGTGGTATCACTTTCTGACTGAGCATCCTCAAACTGGATAACTCCATTGGTAGGATGTATTATCTCTAGGTCCTTGATTAAGCACACATATATCCTGTCTAGAACTTATTCTCCCAGGCGTTCAGTATAGGGCGTCGAATTCCCATCAGCTAGGGGTATAATGACTCGTTCCTCATTATTTTCAAAACTGATGTACCCTTTTTTGAACTAAAGGTACGCATTGTTCTTTTAACACCATGGGCACCCAAGGAGTGCTAGAAAATTGTCTGCCTTGGCGAGTGCCAAGACTTCAATGTCCCCAATAAACTTAGCTCCCTGGATAGTGATAGCTGCATCCTTTAAGATAATGATGGGAATTTCCTTAGTCTTGTTTGCCATATACAACACATTCAAATATGGCTATAATGTGGGTATTCCCATTTGATGCCATGCATCTAGAGTTAGAACATTGACCTCCGCGCCTATGTCAATGAGGATATTACTAAGGAGCCATTCATCTATAACTAAATTCAATGTGATCTCCTTGTCATAGTAAAGGTTGTGAGGGGGAAGGTTTACGTGTAAGACCTACCTCTTGCACTCTCCCCCGACGCATGGTACCTTCTCTCTCAACCGTGATCCTAGCAAGGGAATGATATTCTCTTGCCTTAGCATTTTACACACCTCCTTGACCTCATCCAGGTCATCCTTTGGTGCCTCGACTCTCCTCCCTTATTCCTCCCTCCTTGACTACTTCTTTAGACACTGGATTTCCCCTTGTAAACTCTGAATAAATCCATGGTGTCTTGGTATAACTCCTTTTGATGTGCAGGGTCTAGGTACTTTCCATGAACTACTTCCTCCCTCAAAACTAGGTTCTTTTGCCTTGGTATCTCTTCTACAAACATGGCTTCCGCTCTTGTTGTTACCAATACATCCTCCAAACCTACATCCCGTGTTACCCGAGGCATCCACTGTATCTACCTTCTTAATACTAACCATTGCAACACCCTTGTCTTTCTGGTGCTGCTGATTCATGTGCTCAAACAACTCTGGGCACTCCTCATACTTATGCTTCTCTTCGCACCATGAGCACTGCAACAGGTCCAGACATTCTCATTTGAAATTCTCTATAGACCCACAATTGAAATAGGTTCCATGCGGGAACTCACTCCTTCCTCCTCCACAGTTACCATGACTATGGAATCCTCCGCGAAAACCCCTTCTGTGTGTGCCTCCATCTGTGCTCTCCTCATAATGGAAATCATCACCCTTGGAACTACTGGAAATGCTGGTCTGGTGCACCCCATGATCAATGACCTCATGGATCTGATCAATGAGCCTATAGTCCTTAGTATCATGGGTTGTAGAGGTGCAGATCTTACAATAAAAAGACACATTCTTCCGGATTTTGTGTTGTAGTAAGGGGCACCTACTTTCATCATGGTCCCCATGAAAAATTTCACAATCTACTGCCACGGTGTGTACTATCCTCTAGGGGTAACTCTCCTTAACATGCCCCTCTACTTCACAATTTGTGCACCACAAACCACTTCGAGTCTCATGGGCTGAGTTCGCAGACAAATTTTCCAACTGCTTGGCCATAACAGCAATCTGAGCCTCCAGGAATGGGCTAATGCTAGTATCAACACTACCAATAGCCTCAGCACGTAGAGAAGCTTCCAATGCCTCGTGCGGGTCTGTAAAATTTTTATGAGATAAAGGCCCTTCTAAAAGGTGTGATCAATCCTCCAACAAACCACTGAGCATGTTGTGAAGGGTGAATATCATATGACAACTTAGACAAGAGATTTTTAAAGCGTGCATCATACTCCCGCACACTATCTTCCATTCCTTGTTGAATCTCCTTCAAAGTGTTGATGCTCTTCTATTCAAATTCAGGAATGTGGAATTATGCCAAGAATGCGTTCTTTAAAGCATTATAGTCCACCATTATTTGATGAGGTTTATATTTCCTATACCAGCTATGCACACACCCTTGCAACGTGTTTGTAAACTGACTAGGCTTCTGCTCTGGGGTTGTGATACCCTTTACGCACCATAGTAGTTCACACTTGTGAACATGTTCTACAACATCCTTAATACCTTTGTAATTGGTCAAATGTAGAGGCATTTCAAAGAAAACTTGTGGGGGTATTTGGGGCCCGAATCCTCCTGAGCCAAAGCCTTGGTTTCCATTTGTGTTTCCTCTGTCACCTAATCTACTAAGTCCACCAGGTCTTGAACCACCAAATCGACCAGACCCACCATCTCCTACTCCTCCTGACCCACTAGATCCACCAGGTCCACTAGGTCCAACAGATCTTATTCCTCCTAACCCCCCAGATCCACCAGATCCCATAGTGGTCTTGCCAAGGGTCCCCACAGTTCCATTAAATTACACACCTATGGTCTGCGACAATGCCCCACTACCAATAGTATACCCCACGCCACTCTCAGACACGAGACCAAAATCTTGTGTGTCTATACCTTGCCCGAAAATTCCTAACAATGGGTTAGTGTTTGCAGCCATAGAAGGTCTGAACGAGAAATTATACCTCCTAGGTGTAGATCGATCACCTCCAATGTAACCAACTGGACTAGCAATATTTTCCCCCTGATCTAGAAAACCAAGCACCAGGGTTTGGTCACTAGGTGGGCTCAGATGCATGCCAACGGTTCTTCTCTCTCTGCATGACAAACTCTCATTAGAAGCCGAAGGGGT